>CM053624.1:104618095-104777510 GCA_028646595.1 Phalanger gymnotis
AAAAAGTTCGAGAGTCATAATTTCTGGGTAATTTAATCATTTTATTAATAATGCCAGTATGTTTATTATTTAAGGATGGTCACTTGGCTGTCTCTTAGACTAAAGACCATCATGAACAGGCTCTAGACTTGGAAGAGGGGTGTTCCTAAGAGTGGCAATTAAGTCTGATTAACAATGAGAATGACCTATTCAAAAGAACTTTGATTATGTCATTTACTTCTAAGTTCCTCCCTCATGCCTTGGGGAATCTATTCAAAAAACATATCCCCACTGAAACCACAGCAGAATACTTCCCCACCAGGGTGGGGTATGAACAAGGTTAAGAAAATACCATCTCATTATAAGCACTTTAGAAATCAAGATTTTAGAAGAAGGGTGAACTCTGATCATTGGTTATTAATAATCATTTCTCTCACTATCAAAGGATAATGTTCATTACCTGGTAAGAGTGGAGCAAGGGCTTCTTGTTTTATCCCTACTGAGACAGTGAATTGCCAGAAGACATATATAAGCAAAAAGTCAGAAAGGATGTGATGAACTGAGAGATTAGGAAGGTCAAGGATTAATTTTAGTATGAGTCAGAGAATTGATGAAATAATGTAGTAGAGGTGTTGTTGTTCAGTTGTGTCTGACTCTAAATCAAAGCCTCTTAAACTTTTTCCATTCAAGACACCTTTTCACATTTCAGTAGCATTCATTGCTGTTGCATGGCCTGAGGGCATGCACAGTACAAAGTGCACATGCTTTTTCTTCAGAACGAAGGCTATGTAGTGAAGTTGTACAATGCGGCAGGGCAAGTTCTACCAGAAACACCTTGGATTCATTACATGTTTGATTTTGAAATAATTTTCGGTTGTCGTGCATTCAGAAACCTTTTACTATTGCCAAATTTTTCCATGACCCCATATCACAGTTTAAGATGCACTGCCCCATGAACAACGTTCATGAGATTTTCTTGGAAAAGATGACTGGAGTGGTTTGCCACCTCCTTCTCCAATGTGTCTCCATTTTACACATAAGGAACTAAGGCAAATAGAGTTGAACTGACTTGCCCAGGGTCATACAGCTAGTAAGCATCTGAGGCCAGATTCGTACTCAGTTGTTCCTGACACTAGGCCTGGTGCTTTATCCATTGCACTACCTAGTGTGTAGAAGTAGGATAAGAGGTTTTGGTCAATGAGTGGAATTTGAAAGTTTTAGATATTGGAAGTGATCAATTTCTAAGAGATTATGGAGTCTAGTGCTTGTTACCAGTAAAGCCTTGGGCTAATTACTTAATCATCCTGGATTTCAGTTTTCTCATCTGTAAAATGAGAAGGTTGGATTAGGTGGTCTTTGAGATGAGATGAGATAATATTTGTAAAGCATTTAGCACAGTCTTAGTACATTATAGGAACTTTATAAATGCTTATTCCTCCCTCCTCTCTTCCCCCTTCCTTTCCAGCTCTAGGTCTAGAATTATTTGATCATTCCTGTGTATAAATGAAACAAAATAGAGGAGGGAACTTGGAGGCCTTCAGGAATTGATAGGTGAAGTGATTAGAGGGATCGTCTGTATGGATACTGAAAATCCCTGAAAATAATACCAGAGAGTGGTGAGAAAAGGAAGACTATTTGCTAGTTCACTAAGAAAGTCACAAGTCTTACAAATGTTTCACCTTAACGATATAATACTTCTTAACTCACAGAGTGTCTCAAAGATTCTAAAATACTACCAGCTCATGTTGGGTACCTCTCAAATCACAAGTCTCTTCTAGTGACTTATTCAGTGAACCAGATCATTATCATGTAGTTTCAGTAGGTTCTAATTTTAGATCCAGTATCTTCTCATATTAGTCCAAATAAAAGGGTCCTTAGCTCTTAGAGAAACACCTCAGGCTAGAAGGCACTTATGAAACAGGGCTTTTGTAAAGCTATGCCATGTGCTTGTTGTGCCAAGACCTCATGTAGCAATACCAAAAGTGTGTTATAATTTTTTTCAAGTACCTGAAAGATCAAGGCTTTTTTTCTCTCTGTTTTGTCATGTAGTATATATAAAAGATGGCATATCTTTGTGTCTTTCTTGAGAATTGTTGGGAAAAAATAAACAAAATGTAGATGAATCCAGACTGTAAAAATAGGTGAGGTATTTGGAAGCAGAGAACAAGCAGTCGTGGGTGCTTTTCCTGGTGGTCAGCTTCATGTAAGGACAACATTGACCGGTACAGTGGAAAGAGGGCTTGATTTAGAGTCAGACCCTCTCAGTTCAGTTCTTACCTGTAGCACTTACCATACCTGTGTGACCTTGGGCAATTCACCTCACCTTTCTGGGACTCAGTTTCTTCATCTGAGGAGGTTGAACTAGATCCCTTACAATTCTAATTCTATGATCCTGTGGCCTCGATGAATGGAATTACAGCCTACTCTTAAGGACCTTTAAAAAAATGGATAAAAATCAAGATATTTGTTCTCTAAGAATTTCCTTAAGAAATGAGATGTTTAAGTCATACAAAAAGGTTGCCACAATGAAGAGGCCAAAAGAATCAAGAAATGCGAAAACATGATATCCTAGTTAAGTAGGGACATGCTGACCAACTGTGATGGCAATTTAGATACGGCTTGTTTGCAGAACAAGACAGAGATTGTGAATAGTGTAGTGTCATAAAATAGCAAAAAGCAGTTGATGAGAAGATGAGCCTGTAGAAGGATTGGCAGGAGAGGAAGCTAAATCATATATTTTTTTTTAAACTAGACTTGAGATTCCATAGAATCATACACTGCTAGTAAGTATCGAAGGTCGAATGTGAACCCGGCTGTTCTGACTCCTTTTCCATCACTCTCTTCAGTGTTAATCATGTCGCTTCTGTGGTGGTTTGGGGTGCTGGGAACCCCAAAATGCAAGGTTGGGGGGCAGTCTGCCTCAAAAGAATTCGACCACTCAAGGCTTCTTTCAGTCAGAGTAGTGAGGTTTTATTATAACATCAGTAAGGCTGGCAAGATTCCTAGTAAATCTGAGGTTTGGTAGGGATATGACTGATACTGAGATACAAGAAAAGACAGTGAGATCTAGAGGGGATTAAGGAGTAGCAAGTAGCCTGGGGCGGGTCAGGTACAGAAAAGGAGGTTAGCCACAGTGAAAGGACAGTCAAAAGGATTATTGAGTATCTATTTAGACTGGGATGGGCCAGATGCCTCAGGTGAACCACCAATGTGGGAAAGTTCAGGGACATTTAAGGATCCAGGTCCCAAAGACATGGTCTCTTCCTTTTGGGGGCCAGGTCCCATAACCCCATCACTTCTATTTGTTTCATCAGTATATCGAGATTCTGGTGAAAAACTTCTACCAAGGCAGATCAGAACCCTCTTTGGAACTCAGTCTTAGAGGCTTCCAGAAGCACTCAGAAGTTAAAGTGTGTTGCCCGGAATCACACAGCCAATGTGTATCAGAGAAAGGATTTGAATCCAACTCTATCCACTACAGCAGCCCCTCAGATTTTTTCAGCTCAGTTCAACAAATATTAAGTGCCTATTATATACTTCACTGGGTGCTGAGGAGTTGATGGTTATTTTGTTTTTAATGACAGTTGTTGTTTTGTAATGTTTGTTGTTTTTAATGACAGTTCTTACTCTCAAAGTGCTTATATTCTTGGGAGGCATGCTATAATGTGTGTACAGATACTTACAATACAAGATAGAATGAAATAGGGTCAAATGACAAAATGTTCTAGGAAATTTGAACAGAGAGAGAATATTTTCAGTTGAGATCAGGGAAGGCTTCATAGAGAATGAGTCTTGAAGTTTTGAATAGACAGATAAGAGGAAGTGGATTCCAAGAGTGAGAGATGGCTCGTGTAAATTCTGGGAGAAGGGATTTTCAGATTTGGCATAAAACTAAGTTTCAATTTGCCTGGAACCTAAAATACATGAAGAAGAGTAATGTGAAATACAGCTAGGAAGGCAAGTAGGAGGCAGGGCAGGTCAAAAATAGTTGATAAACATTTATTAAGCTCCTGTTATGTGCTAAGCACTGGGGATACAAAGACGATAGGACAGTCTTCTGCCCACAAGGAGACAGTACAAAAAAAGAAGCTGAAAAGCTGAGGGGAGGGGAAGAGGTGTTCAACGCAGGGGAATTGGAGTGGAGAAGTCAGTCACAGGAGCCCCAAAGTAGTGTAGCCAGGTGAAAAATAAGGAGATGTCAGAGCAGGGCTCTCTCGTTAAATGGAGGTTTAGAGTTCATGGCTTCAGCCTCTAATCAAGAGGCTTGGGATGGTGATGAGGTTGAGGAACTAAACTGATGAGATCTTGTAGGCTGATGAGGTTTTCCTAATAATAAGTTTCCTGGGGCAAACTGGAAAAATCAGAGAAGTCTCCAAGTAGTGCAGCTTGGTAAGAAAGAAATGAGAGGATTCTTTTGCTTTTAAAACCCAAATACTCTAGGATCCAGTGACACTAACCTCCTTGCTGTTCCTCACACAAGACACTCTGTCTCCTGACTGTGCATTTTGACTGGCTGTCCTCCATGCCTGGAATTCACTATCTGCCACATCTCCCCCTCCCGGCTTCCCAATCTTCCTTCCAGTCTCAGCTAAAATTCCATCTTTTGCAAGAAGCCTTTCCTGGCCCTCCTTAATATTAGTGAGAGTATCTTCATTTTGTCCTTTATATAATTTATTGGTATATAATTGTTTACATGTTACCTCTTCCCTCCCTCTGTCCTCTTTATAGTGGGAGCTCCTTGCAGGCAGGGATTGATTTTGCCTTTTCTTTATATCCCAGCACTTAGCACACTATGCCCAGTCCATGGCAGGTACTTAATAAATGCTAATTGTTGACTTGACTCATTGACTTTGGAAGATCTTCCATGCCAAGTTTAGTTTGCATTTTATCCTAGAGTTATTAGGGAACCACCAAAGGTTCTCAAGCAAGAAAGTCACTTGGACAGAACTACTGCATAGGAAGAAAAATTTAGCTTCTCTGTGAAGAATGAATGGGAGAGGAGAGAGCCTAGAGGCAAAGAGACCAGTTAGGAGGCTAGCACAACAGGCTTACATCTGTTACTGTGCATCTGTGCTGTCTAGAACCAATTAAGCTAATAAAGAATAAAAGTAAACTTCTATACATAAGTACACAAAATCAATTGCACTCCACCTGCCACCCCCCACATACCCCCAGCATGAGAGAGGTGTAACTAGATAAGAAATATTCAGTGTTAAAATTACCTTGGAGTTTTAGTAGATGGTAAACTTCATGTGAGCCAGTTTTGGAAGCCAAAAAAGTTAATTTGCTCTTAGTTGTTTTTACAGAAGTCCAGTTGTTACAAACAAGAGAGGACATTATGGTTTGCCCTGCCCAGATATTAGTAATATCATATTTAGTTCTAGGTGCCACATTATATGAACTATGTCAACCACCTGGAGCATGTCTATAGGAAACGGAGTGACCAGGAGGGTAAGGGAACTTGAAACCTCACTGTAAAAGGTTCAGACAATAGAACTGTGGATATTTATTCCCTAGAAGAGGGACACAATAGCTGTCTTCAACCATTTTAAATCTTGTCATGTTTTAAGAAGGATTAGACTTGTTTTGCTTGGACCAGGATGGCAGAACCTGGAAGAAACTGATGCGAGTTAGAGAGGAAAATTCTGGCTTAATATAAAGAAAAAAACCTCCTGATAATTAGAGCTGTACAAAAATGGATTACCTGAGACCACTCACTGAAGGTCTTTAAAGGGAGAATGGATAACTTCTCCTGATAAGGTATTTCTCTACAGGCCCAGGTTAAACTAGATGATCACCAAGATGATCTTTGATGTTTAGTAGGGGATGAGTAATTTCTGATGGTTTTCTTACATTCATTACTCATACAAAGTTATACTCTGGTGAGGATTACTCTTCAGTAAAAAATAACTTTCTGCTGAAGGCTTTCCCACATTCATTATACTTATGGGGATGCTCTCCAGTGGGATGTCTTTGATGTTGAATAATGCATGTGCTTAGGCTGAAAGCTTTCCCATATTAATTATATTGATAGGGTTTCTCTCCAGGGTGAATTCTCCAGTGCCATATAAATTGTGTGTCCCAGACAAAGATTCTTCCACATTTGTTACATTTATGGAGTTTCCTCTCCAGTGTGGATTCTCTGGTGCCAAATAAGTGTTCTGTCTCAAAGATTCTTCCATATTCATTACATTTATGGGCTTCATCTCCAGTGTGAATTTTCTGATATCAAGTAAGGAATGACCTTTCTCTGAAGGATTTTCCAACTGTGCTACATTTATAGGATTCCTCTTATTCGCTAATGATTAATAAGGAATCAGTATCTGAAAATTTTTCAACATTCATTCATTACTTTTTTCTTTTCACTATGGATTCTCAGTTATTTTAGTAAAGAATGAGATGTGACTAAAGGAAGACCTTGACAGGTTCATAACATTTATGGAAATTCTGCCCAATAGAAATTCTCTGATTCTAAGTACAGTATGTGAGTATTATCCTACTCACTTCCATTATCATTGTAGGTTATGATTTCCCCAACAATAAGGAATCATGACAATGATGAAGATCTGAAGGCTTTTGCAGAGTCAATGTGCTTACAAGGCTCTAAGAAGATTCTACCACATTTCATAGAGGTTAAATATGCTTCATAGTTCTTTTTACATGTACCTGATTTTTGCCTACTACTATTGAAATTCTTGGTTGAGAAATAAGAATTGCCTCTACAATTGATGCTTCTACCAAATCTATTACATTAGTAGACCCTCTGCTTGTTAGGAATTTTGCTACTGATTATTGTTACTTGAATATAATGTTTTTCCTGATATTGCTGCTGCCCTTCAAACCGACATATTCCCAGGCAAGGCAACCACTAGAGGGAAGAGCTCGGCTAGCATTTTTAGTTCTCTACTTTCATCAGCAACAATAGTGGAAATACCATATTTAGACTGCCTCTAGATAGAAGTGAACAGTATTCTAAAAAAGAATTTAGGAAGAGTGTTTTCACCTGACCTAGTACACCAAAAGGAATTTGCACTGGATACCACCCAACTTTAAAACACTCAGGGATCAGTTTTAAGATTTTTGAACTAGGGAAATATTGGAAAACATGAATTTTTCTGGAAAAAAGTTATTGATCAAGAAGACGATGGCAATACAGGATCCAGGTGCCTGCTTTTTCATCTCTAGAAAATTAAGGACACTCACTGAAGTCATCATCAATGAAAACATTCAGAATGGCTTTCACAGTTAATTTTTCAACAATGTACTACATCTTTCAAATTTCAGGAGACTGAGACTTAGAGCAAAATGAAATCCTAAAGATTCTTCTCAAATAAAATGACTTGGGCTTATGCCAAAATTCTAATAAAATTCTCCATGATGACTTAAGAGATCATATATGTCAAAAGTGTTCACTAGCACTATCAAAGAGGTATGTTGGTCTTAACAAATAAAGGATTTCCTACTGATGGTAAGGTTATTCAAATGCTCTTATTCATAATGGCATTTATCCTAGGAACCTCAGAAAACCTCCTCAGAAAAATTCGGAGTAATACAAAAGAAATAAATGGGGTAACTCATTAATGCTAGAAAAGCAAATTAATGATGAAAAATGCATAAAGTCCCAATTATGGCATACTATGGATAGGCAGCCAATTAAATTAATTCAATGTGTTTATCTTTGATAAATGCTACAGAAAGACAAAGAGCTGGATATAGAATTGAGAAGAAAAGGAAAATCAGATAAAGAGACTATCCAGCATCTTGAAAGATCCCAAGCTGCAAATGCACATTTCTTTAACACCAATATCCTTTTGGTGGTAAATTGAATTACTTGAGACTTCCTTATGGCTACAAGTCAGAAAAGACCAGGAGGTCATGATTAAAATAACAAGCAGCTGAAAGGGCAATGAAAAAAATGTGGGATTTGTATGATATAAGTAGAATGTAGTAGTAGAAAATAAGTAGAAAGACAGCATCAATGACATATATAACCAGAAAAGAAGATAGACTAATCATATACTAATAAGAAATAACAGATTAAAAAATTAAATGGTAGACTGATACTTCGGAGACACAGAAAGAACAGGATGAGCTGATAAGGCATTAGGCAGATCCATTATGGTGGTGTTCTTCAGTCATGTCCAACTCTTCATGACTTCATTTGGGGTTTTCTTGACAAATGGAGTGGTTTGCCATTCTTTTTCTTTAGCTCACTTTACAGAAGAGGAAACTGACTTGCCCAGAATAACTGAAGCCAGATTTGAACTCACGGAGATAAGTCTTCCCGAATCCAGGCCTGGCACTCCATCTACCAGGATCTCTGTAGTCCTACTTCCCATTGGTCTCCACCAGTCACAAAATCTCTATATACTATATAGTCTATTTCTGTGAGACAGAGCTCTGTAGGACATGTAATTTTTCAGAACACTAATCTATTAGACCTGTAAATGCTTGCCAGATAATGCCATTGCAGTCTGGTTGCAGGTATGGATCCATATAGTATGTAGTCTGCTGTAGTAAGCATATTTGCCTACAGTGATATCTCCTTTTGAGGAGAGTGGGCTCTGCTATGCTCATTTATATTTAAAGCTGAAGCTTTTCATAGCTCATTCAGGAAAACAGCAGCCCTTAACACATAGCCATTATACTTGCAAAAGTGCTTTCTAGGAAGAAAAATCTTCCTAGCTTTTTTTTCCTCCAGGATGTGTGTTGTCTGTCTATTCTTTCAGAGTCTTGGATGGATCAGGCTTTTCTCCTCCAACAGGATTATATACATGTGTGTATGTATATATGTATATACACATACACATATATATATTTGTATATACACATGTTTTTATGTATATGTGTGTGTATGTACTAAGTACTGGCTCCTGGGTAGAGTCTAACAAGAGAGCATGAGTGGTGTCCGTGGTGCTGATCAGACTCAGGAAGTAAGCTGGGGGAAGGTAACTGAGGAATGCAAAATGGCAGAGAAGTGCTGTGACCACAAGACAATACTGGAAGCACATATACAAGGTCAACAGAATCAAAAGAACTAAATTGGCAAAGACAGGTGCTAAGTAAGGTCCAGGAGGGTGGCTGGTGAGAGGTAAAGTCATAGTTTTAGCAGTTAGTGTCAGGAAAGCAGAGTCAGATTAACTAGACAAAGCATGGGGATTCAGTTTCTTGTACTCAAAAGCCATACAAGTACATGTGAATGTTAATGAAATAGCATGTAAAGTGCTTTGCAAACCTTAAAGTTCTATAGAAATATTTTGTTGTTGTTGTTTGGTTGTTTCAGTTTTGTCTGAATCTTCATGGTTTGCCATTTCCTTCTCTAGCTCATTTTACAGATGAGAAAACTAAGGCAAACAGGGTGAAGTGACTTACCAAGGGTCACACAGCTAGTAAATGTCTGGGGCCAGATTTGTACTCAGGAAGATGAGTCTTCTTGACTCCAGGTCTGGGACTCTTTCTACTGCACCCCCTAGCTGCCCACATAGAAATGTTAGTTATTATGATTTTTATTATTTACCCAACAAAGAGCTTGATATAGAATTGAGGAAAAAAAGGAAAATCAGATTAAGAGACTATCTAGCATCTTGAAAGATCCCAAGCTGCAAATGCACATTTCTTTAACACCAATAACCCACTTGCCCAAATTCTGGTCAGCTATAAATTCCTTTTGCTGACATTGCCTTCATTAACCCATTAAGATTTATGGAGCAACAGACTTTCTCTTCTCTATCCTGACCTATGCCATTTTTACTTTCATTAAACCTCCAAGGGGCTTATAAAGTCTGATAGAGTCCCAGAGGAGTAAAGTGACTTGTTTAAAGTCACTAAGGTATAAAATCAGCCGATGTGCACAGACTTGTCAAGCAAATATAGAAATATAAATCCTGCTAAGACAAGGAAAGGGAACTTCTAGGTCATGTTATCAACAAGATAGAGGACTAAATGTTTTCTCTGATGTTTAGTGCCTCTCAAACCTCGCCAAAACAGGAATTACACACAAGAGATAAAGCAGTTTCACTGTTTCCATGATCTGGGACACCAGGAACCCAAATGAGATAAAAACAAGGTTAAAAAAATGAATGAGAAGAATCCCTAATCCCAAATATTCTCACTTAACACCCTACCCAACAGCCTACCATACTGCCTGCAACAGAACTCAATTTTACACCCTGACCATTCTCCTCAACTCCCACAGAGATCAAAATAGAGGAAAGTTACTCAGAATGTCGTAACAGCATGGCAGTACTCTGCTTTAAAAAAAAAAAATGAAGGAGGGCAGGACACATGTGTGGCTATGTGATATTCCACTAAGCCTGAAGGAAAGAGCCCAGGATCCAGCTGGAAGAAGTTCTATCCACCCAGAGGCCACTTGGAACAGAGATAAAGATTAGTGAACCATAAGTTGTCGAGTGTGAGAAGGGACTGAGATACTTTAAGGTTCAACCTCTACAGCAGGGGTGGGGAACCTACAGTCTTAAGGCCACACGTGACCCTCTAGGTCCTCAAGTGTGGCCCGTTGACTGAGTCCTAACAAATCCTTGCCCTAGGGTAACTGCCATCAAAGGGAAGGGAGTCAGAAAGTCAGCAACAGAGGAAAATAAGTAAGGAAGACTGACATTGCCAAGGGAATCAGGAGGAAAAGTATTCTGTTAAAGACTTTGAACAAATAAAACAACAGCAATGATATTAATAGTGGAAGACAATATGACCTCCCAATCAGGTAAAAGAGTTTAGGCAATTATGAATATGTAGAAAAATAAAGGAAAATTAATCAACACCTAATGAGACAGAGGAACCTGTGAATTCCCAGGAGAGCATGGAATCCCATCATTCTGTTCCTGCATGGTTTAAAAGAGAATTAAAGACTGCAAAAGCAGGGTTTACAGTCTGAACATCGGAAATAACTGGCAGAACAGAAAAAACATGAATCCACAGTGGCAAATCTCACCAAAGAAACAAAGGGAAGATAACTGCTTAGGAATTCAAATATACAAGTGAAGGACAATCTGGAAGCAGAGAGCAAAAACCAATAACATTAAAAGAAAGCAAAATCTCTGTATAAGCAAAACATAATGATGTTGAAGACAGGATGTATAGAGACAATTTAAGGATTATATGGCACCCAAAAGAACATGACAAGTCAAAAAACTTGAATGCAAGAAATAATGAAAGAAAATTTCCCCCAAATTCTGAACACTGGAAACAAAGTGCCAATTGAAAGAATCCATGGATCATGTCTAGGAAAAAAAAGAACCTATGCTGCAAACTCCAAGAAACATAGTAGTTAAATTTAACAATCTCAATGATGATGACCAACACATTTTCCAAGCAACCAGGAGAACGAGTTACTAATATAAAGAGAAGGAAATTAAAACAATGCAAGAGTATTCTGTACCCACCAGAAACCACATGAGAGAATGGAATGTGTTCTTTTAAAAATAATTTTTATTTTCGTTTTCAAATTCTCTTTGTTCTTCTACCTCTCCCCTGCTCATTGAAAAGGCAAGAAATACAATACCCATTATATACAGGAAGTCATGCAAAACATTTCCACATTAGTCATGTGGTAGGGTGGAGAGAGAGCAAGAAAAATATAGGAAAAAAATGTTTCAATCTATACTGAGAGTCTTATCAGTTCTCTTCCTGGAGGTAGAGAGCATTTTTTTTTTCACCCTGAGTCCTTTAGAATTGCCATGGATCAGTATATTCAAGAGTACTTAAGTGAGGGCAGCTAGGTGGTGCAGTGAGTAGAGCACTGGTCCTGGAGTTAGGAGGACCTGAGTTCAAATCCAGCCTCAGATACTTGACACATTTACTAGCTGTGTGACCTTGGGCAAATCACTTAACCCCAACTGCCCTGCCTTCTCTCTCCAAAAATTGAAAAAAAAAAAGAGTAGTTAAATGTTTCATAGTTGACCATTGTTACAAAATTGTTACTATATACAATGTTCTCTGGTTCTTTGTATCAATTCCTAGGGTTTTCTGAAACCATCTCCATCATTTCTTACAATGCAAAAGTATTCCATCACAATATGTTGTCACAACTTATTCAGCTATTCCCCAACAATAGATATCCCCTCAGTTTCCAATTCTTCGCCACCACAAAAACAGCTGCTATAAATATTTTTGTACATATGTATTCTTTTCCTTTTTCTCATATCTCTTTGGAATATAGACCTAGTAGTAGTATTTCGGGGTCAAAGGATATGTACGGTTTTATAGCCCTTTGGGCATAATTCCAAATTGTTCTCCAGAGTGGCTGGACCAGTTCATGTAGTTCTACCAACATCTAATGAATCTAAAAAAGCCAGAGTTGCAATCATGCTATTAGATGAAGCAAGAAAAAACATTCAAGACACAAAAAGAGTTTTAAAAAAAACTACATTCTGCTGAAAGGGACCATGATCAACAAACCAAAATCAATATTAAACTTAAATGCTCCAAATGCCTTAGTATTTAAATTCATAAAGAAAATATATTAACTAAAATAGAAGAAGACATGGATAATAACACAATAATGGTAGGAGATATAAATGTCCCTCCCTCAGTTTGGGGTAGGTCTAGCAGAAAGAGAAACAAAAGGGTAAATGTAGAATTGAACCAATTGATGGAAAAATTAGAGCTTAAAAAAATACAATGTCTTCTAAATGAGGTGGCTAAATTTCTCAGCACCACAGGGAACTTTTATGAAAACTGACCATATATTAGGGCATTAGAGTCATTGGAAAAAGTGTAAAAAGATAAATAAACCTGTCTTTTATAGACCGTATTGCAATAAGAATAGTAATCAGTTTGGGGAGCACAAGCAAAAGGTAAAGACCCAAATGGAGACATTAATGAAGCCCTAAAAAATGAATGGGTCAAAGAATAAATCACAGAAACAATAAATAATTGGGTGAAAAAAATGATGATGAAACAACATACCAAATTTCTGAGATGCAGGCAAAGTAGTCATCAGGAGGAAAATCATATCCCAACAAATGTATAGTAACAAAATAGAAAAAGAGACGTTTAATGAATGAAAATACATTTTAAAAATTAGAAAGCAAACAAATTAACTTAAAATAAACTTGGGGGAGATATTATAAACTAAAGGTAACTACAGAAAAACTGGAAACCAAAATCAACTATAGCATTGAAAATTAAAACTAAAAGCTGGTTCTTTGAAAAGACTAGTAAAATGTACAAAGCTAATTGAAATAAAGAAGATAAAAATCAAATCAAAGTAGCAAATGAGCAAGGTGAAATCATACACACAAAACCAGAAGGAATGAAAGAACTAATCAGAATCTATTATACACAGTTATACGCTAACAAAACTGAAAAAAAAAACAAACCTAAAGAAGTAAACTAGCAATACCTTTAAAAATATAGAATGCCCAAACAGAAAACCAAATAGAGATCTTAAATAACTCAGCCTCAGAAAAAGAAATAGAACTCACCCTAAAGGAACTATGAATGAAAATATCCCTGGGTTTGAGGAATTAGAAATATTCTACCAAATCTTTAAAGGCCAATTAGTGTCCAAACACACAAATTATTCTAAAAAATTGAGCAAGAAAGCACCCTACCACATTCCTTTTATGAGACAATATAGTCTTATTACCTAAAGGAAGGAAATATAAAGCACAGGAGAATAATAGATCAATATGATTAATGAATAATAATTCAGAAATTTTAAATGAAACTCCATCGAACAGGGTACAGAGATTTATCTAGGAAATCATTCATTATGGCCATGTTGGATTTATACCAGGGATGCAAAGATGATTCAACATTAGGAAACAATTAACATAATTAATAATATTAAAAATATCCCAAACCACATGATTATCTTAGTAGGTATGGAAAAAGCCTTTGACAAAATACAACATTAATGTATGCTTTAAAAAAAAAAAACAACTACAAAGCATAGATGAGACTTTTTATATCAAAAAAATTATCTCCCTAAAATTAAAAACAAGCATAATATCTAATAGGGATACACTTGAACTTTTTTCAGTAAATAAAAGAGTAAAGCAAGGTCACTTTACCCATTCCTCTTTGATACAGTTCTGGAAACACAAGCAATAGCAATAAAACAAAAGAAAAAGGCACAATGATAGGTAAAGTAGAGATTTAAAACCACGCCTATTTGTTGATGATAGGATGGTTTACTTGGAAAATCCTAGGGAATCAGCAAAGACTAATTGAGGCAATTTATAGCTTCAAAGTTGGAGGCTACAAAATAAACTAAAAAATCAACTGTATTTCTATATAATTATATCAGAAGCCAAAAAGCAATAACAATAGGAAGGGAAATCCTATTACAAATAACTACGAAATGCACAAAGTATCTTGGGATCAATCTACCAAAGTACACAAAAAGTTGTCTAGATTCAATTACAAAATTCTTCTTAAATATAGAATAGCTTAAGTAGCTAGAGCACTATTCAGTGTTCATGGCTTGGCTGGACCAATATAATAAAAAAAATGACAATACTACTAAAGTTGATCCACATTTTAAATACAATCACACTATTGGGAGATACTTTATAGAACTTGATAAAATAATAACATAATATGGAAAATAAAAGAATTAGAATATCAAGAGAAATTGTGAAAAGATGTAGGGATGAAGGGGAAATAGCACTTTCTATCCTTAAACTATATGATAAAGTAGCAGTCATCAAAATTAGTTTAAAAATTATTAGTTTAAAATTAGTATTAGTTTAAAAAACAAAGGCAGATTAATGGAACAGACTAGACAAGGGAAAAGCAGAGACAATAGAACTTAATAACACAGTGCTCAGTAAACCAGAAAACATAAATTACTTTTAGAAGACCTCCCTATTTGATAAAAAACTGCTAGGAAAAATTAAAAGTAATCTAGAAGAAATCAAGCTTAGCTCAGCACTTTATACTATATTCCTCAGTATATTCCAAATGGATATGAGATCTCAATATTAAAGATATTATTTTTAAAAATTAGAAGAGAAGCAAACCATACAATCCTCACAGCTTTGAGCAGGAGATGTATTCTTAACCAAATGAGATAATTACAGATGATATAATGGTAATGTTGATTAAATGAAACATTTATGTACAAACAAAATTAATATACTTAGGATAAGAAGGGAAATGGTCAAATGGGAAAAAAAAATCTTTATATCGAATAAAACAAGGTAAGAGACATTTAGAAAGAAAAGTGTCACTAACTAAAATCCTTTTGTAACTACTGTCTGATCTACTTTTAAGTATTAACAACAGTATCATCTTACCACTGGATGATTGACATTTTTTCCTTTTCAAAGTATTTTTCATGCACACTAATCTAATGTGTGAGACAAAATCTGAATGATCATCATCCTAATAGCTAGAACTTATATAGCGTTTTAAGGTTTAAAAATCTGTATATACATCTTATCTCATTTAATCCTTACAACAATTTTGTGAGGTAGGTGTTAAGATAAGTTAAGTGACTTACCTAAGGTAACACAGCTAATGGCTGAAGCAGGATTTGAATTCAAGGCTTCCCTACTCCTAGGCCATCTAGCAGTCTTGCCACTGCACCACCTAGCTTCTTCTCATGTGATTTGGAGGTTAAAGTTTCTCTCACTTTAAACTCCCAGACACACACAAAAAAAAACCCCAAACACTGAAGACCACAGTTCAAATAAACAACTAACCAACAAGCATTTACTAATTACTTACTATCTTCCAGTCTTTGTGATAAGCACTAGGAATACAAAGAAAAAAAGTGAAGCAGTCTCTGCCCTCAGGGAGTTTAGGGTGTTCCTAAAGTCTGGACACCTAGGAAAATTGACGGCAGTGTGGAGTTATTGCATCGAGTTCTCATGAATCTTGCAAAGCGCATCAACCTTTGCATCACAAATCATGGAAATCATATTGAAGATATTATTTGTTAATATTCCAATTAAATAAAATATTGTCAAAAATTTCATTCATTTCATTTCTTGAAAATACGCATTTTTGCTTATGTGGCCAGACTTTAGGAACACCCTGTATTCTAACAAGGGAGAAAACATCGATATACATAAACTTATACAGTATATATATAAAATGAAAACAAGTTAGTCTTGGGAGAAGGGATCATAGAATTACAGATTTAGAGCTGGAAGGACTTTTAGAGATCATCTAATCCAATAGATGAGGAAACTGAGGCACATATCATAGAATTGTAGATCTGTTGTTAGAAGAGAGCTCAGAGATCATCTTGTCAAACATAATCATTTTGTAGATGAGGAAACCAAAGCCTTAGGAGGTTGTCATTTCTCTAAGCTTTCTCAGGCAGTATCAGAGGCAAGATTTGAACCCAGGCCTTCTGACTACAAACTCAGCGATCTATGAATCTTTAATCAATGGTAACCAGAGACAATCGATCCTCTAGTAAAAGGAGGATTAGTATACTTGTCAACAAATGAGAATGGAAAGTAAAATTGGAGAGTCTCTGTTATGTACAGAGATATGTACATTCACTCTCCTCTCTGCTTTTCCCTTCCGCACCTCTCAAATCCTTAATGAAAGAACAATTCTGAGGGGTCATCAGGTCCAAACCTCTCATTTTACAGATGAGAAAACAGGGGCCGAGAGAGTTCAGGCGACTTGCCCCAAATTGCAGAGCTAAGAGCAGAAACAGAATCCATTCCTTCTACTGTTTTAAAATTATGCAAAGGATTAAAATATAGATGGTTAGGGTCAACAAAACGTAAGACAAAATAAAACTAATTAAAGTAGCAAATGCATAAACAGGAACAATTTTTAGTCTTTGAATATGAATGAATGATCTTTTAAAAAATCTTAATTGTTTTCATCAGCATTGATGAGTAAGTAAACCAGTTACAAATATATTTATGAGCCTTCCTGTTCTATTCTTATATTTTTTTGTCAGGAATATCCTTCATACACATATAGATCATTTTCACAAAGCACTGATAAAGATAGGGGAAAGAGAAATTCATTAATAGATTTATTGGAATAAAGCAATGCTACCATAGTACATAGGGGTAGACTATGGAAGGTACTTTTTTAACCATTAACTGTGTATTATTTTTAAGGCTGCTAGTGCAATGCCTGGCACATAGTAGGCATTTAATAAATACTTGATCCCCCTATGCAAAAAAAAAATGTAACTAGATCCCAACTTTCTTGGCTGCATGTCACTATGTTATTAAAACCAGGTCTGTAGAAAGGAGGAATCCTTCTTCTGGACTGAATTTGCTTCAGTTTTCCTATTCTGCTTGGCAATTAATTGGAGAAAAGTCAGATGTATGTGATGGAATGAAGGTTAATTTCAGTTACTTTGTACAGTATAGACCCTTGATTGAACAGACAGAGGGGCTGTAGACATTCTCAATTTCTCAGAAAGTCTGTGGGAAATTAATACACAGAAAGTAATTTATTTTCTAAAGCTTCACCTTTGCAAGAAGAAATTCTGAAGCTAAACAAGCCAGGCATCTTCGCCTCCACCACTATTGCTGCCACCACTAGGTTCATGACTGATGCTCTTAGGCCATAAAAAAAATCTGCCCAAATGCATGTTTTTGTTAGTTATGGATCATCATTCGTAGGAAGCTTGTTCTTATGCTAGAGTAACAATCCAGGAATTCAGCAGGGCTGGAGTTAGCACTCAGCCCCGGTCCTGATCCAGAAACAGGGCAGAAGTTATTCACTTCTCTACATATCAGTCCCCTTGGCTTGCAAATAAGGACTTGTACTATCTCACAAGGTTGAGGTTGGGGGTACGATGGTAAGAAAAGATACTTGCTCAGGCTTATAAAGATATAGAAGTATTCATAAAGTAAAAAACCCAGGAGAAGAATAAGATAGTTGAAAAAGAAAGAACCACAAGTCCTCTTTATGTGACCACTTCCCAAAGCATCCTTTCCAAACATTGCTTCCTGGCCAAAGCTTAGCACAGTGCCTGACACATAGCAGATGCTTGATAAATGCTTATTAGCTCTGACTCTGGCCATAGCTGCAAGAGTTTAAGGACTGAAAGACTGTAGATTTTGTTTGCGTAAAAGCCTTTAAATTTTATCTAATCGAAATTAAACGACAACTACACATTTTTCAGAAATGAATGACTACAAGTTACAGGAACTATGGGGTCATCAAATCATTCTGCCTCTTGGGAGAAAGTAAGGGTTGGGAAAGCGGGTCTCTAAATCCCTTTAAAACTGGAAATTCTGTGATCATAAGAGAAGTAGCATGTCCTAGTGTCTAAAGAGCCAGCCTTAGAATCTGTAAGATGGGATTAAGACTGACACATTTGGCTGTACTATTCTGGCCAAATTACTTAGCCTCTCAGTGCCCCCTGGCAACTCAGTAAGACATAAACTGCAGATGAGTTGCCAGTATGCCTTGGTAGAGGAAGTTTCCTTATACCAATGAAATCACAGGCATGATTTTTTAAACTATGAGAAGGGTCAGGGAGATAGTGAGAATCCTTATATCTATACCTCCTTGACCCTCCATTTACCTGATACTTTTCTTCTTACACCTCCAAACAGCCACTGCATTTACTGTTAAAAATTACCATTTTAGCTATAGCATGAACTGAAGTAAATTAACTCGCTGAAGTGACACATCAGTTAAATATAATGTGATTAATATTTTCAATATAAATGTTACAATTTGCTCTATGGTTTTGTCCTTCTCATCTAACCTGAGAGTATTTACTCTGTTATTAATGTGAATTAACCATATCTAATACAGGCAGAACAAACAAAAGGAAACCCCTTTTTTCCTAATCCTTAGAATTTCCCTGTGGACCCAAGAAGGCGAGGGTGGGTGACAGCCTTGAAAAAAATGAGAATGTTAAAATGCTAGAGTCATTCATGCTCTCAGGGCAAGTGAGAAACATGGTGAATAAATCAGAGGATTATAGATTGAGAGTTGAAGGGATCTCCAGAGCATCCAGTCCAATACCATCATTTTAGAGATGAAGAAGCTGAGTTCCAGAAGTGACTTTTGCCCAAGGTTATGCAAACAATGTGTACCAGAGACAGGATTTGAACCTGAACCCAGGTCCTCTGACTCTTGAGCTAAAGGCAGCAAGGTGGCACAGTAGATAGAGTGCTGGCCTTGTTCCAATCCAGCTTCAGATGCTTTTACCTTTACGTGACCCTAGAAAAGTCATTTAACCTCTGTCTACCTTGGTTTCCTCACTTGTAAAATAGGGATAATAACAGCACCTACTTCCCAGGGTTATTGTGGGGATAAAATAAAATAATATTTGTAATGTGCTTTGTAAACCTCAAAATACAATATTAATGCTAAATGCTAGTTTTCCTCTGTACTACAGTATTTCACAAGGCAGTATAAATAACCAGTGCATTTCTGAGAAATGCCAGCCTCATCACACTACTCTGCTTTCTCATCAACATCTTTGGGAATCACAGTTTCCTCTTCCTGTCTGCTCCATGCATTGAGAGCTGGTGGCTGGAGGAGACTGTTAGTACCAAGTGAGCTTGTGGTGGATGACTCATGATTGTAGTGAGCAGAGGAATGTTCAGAAGGGGACAAAATGTTCCCTTATCCATACTGCCTAATGTAAAAGCACATCTAATGACGTGTCCTTGAGTGTCTTCTGGGAGTCACCCTTCTTCTTCCCAGCTACTTCACCTACCCTGATCTGGAGAAAGCACTGAAGGAACCAATATTTTAATCTGCCTTTCACATTTGCTTTGATTTCATTATGTTATTCCCAAGATTTAATTTCCCTTCATTATTGATTTTGGGATGCCCCTTCCTTCATAGCTTGTTTTAATCTTTAGCTTGCTATTAATAATTGAGAAGTACCACAGCTCCTTTCACAATGGGACAAAAACTGCCCTCTAACCAAACCCCAATGAGATATTAAGTTGTGTGAATGTGGAGATTAAAATCCACTAAAGAGTCCTACTGTGGGGTGACTTCCAGTCTTGCCTTCAAAGAAATCAAAAGGTAGGTAGCATAATGAATAAAGAGATGGGAGTCACAAAGACCCGAGCTTGAATTCTGCCTCTGAGACTCCTTCTTCTGATTTCAGTTTCCTCATCTGTAAAACAGGAGTGATAATAATAGCACCTACCTCATAGAACTGTTATAAGCTATCAAATGAGAGAACTGTATGAAGTGCTTTGCAAACCTCAAAGTGATTTATAAATATTAACTGATGATGATGATGATGATCTGAGGGAGAGAAAATGGAGAAACATAACAAGGGAAAGATAAGAACAATGTTATCCAATAAGAAAAAGAAAAGAAAGGATCCAGAGTAGATCCAACCCTTGAGATGATCTAGTTGATAATCTATTATCAGTATCCCCTAGACACCCAGGACAAAAATAATTGAGAATTTCCTGGAGTGCCTAATATAGAATTTTGCACATAGTAGGCACTTAATAAAGATTTTTAGTTGGATTCGGTCAGATTTCTAGACCAGTGATATTCAGCCCTGAGCACTGGGACATTGTCATCTATAGAGAGTTACATGCTATTGATTTAGAGAAAGGGTTTAAAGGAGATGTGGGGGATGGAATCCCAAATGAAAAATAAAACGTAAAGTTCTTATCTTCCTCATGATCAAAGGAAAAAAAACTATTTAAAAGGTAATGTCAAATTTTTTAAGATAAAGAAATAGAGGAAGTAAAAATTAGCTGATGGGTAAGAACCTAGAAGGTTCTAGGCTCCTTGTTCTAGGCTTTTTGATCCTTTCGTCATAATGCCTTTTTTTCCCCTTTGTGACATTTGTTCAATGTATCAAACAAGTGGTGAATGGCTGGAAAAGTTAATGACATCAACATTCCTCCAATATGTCTTCTCTGTATGTGTGCAAATATGTAAACATATATATACATGTGTGTACATATTTGTATATATGCATGTATATAGTATAATAGGTGATTCTGATTCTGATTATGTAGAGTGCTGTTAAAGCAATCACATGGAAGCTTAGAGTAGACACGTGTAATAGAGGGACCTTTCTTACCTTCCCACTTCAGAGCATGTCAGCCATGACGACTCCAAGGTTCATACTACGTGGTGATGAAAGAACTTTAAATTGACAACCAAGCAAGAAGTCCATGGATATACTAGAGCTACCATTCCTTCCCCTTAGCTCTCTTCCTCTTGATGGTTTCAGTGTGTAAGAGTGCCTTTCTGAGCTGCCTACAGAGTTAGGTTGGGTGGGTGGGTAGGGTCTATAAGCTCTCTTCCCCATTGCAAACCTATTCCTGTTTGTGTCTTCTTTCCTGTGGTACAAATCTCCTTATAAGAACTCAGAAGACAACTGACACCTTCTTTTTCCTGGGCATCCAAGGATCAGGGTAAGATCAGCCAGAGCAACTGTTGCAGCAACAGCAGCAGAATTAGGCTGTTGGGGAAAGAGTTGCTTGCAGAGAGAAAAGCTGCTGGAAGGAAAGAGCCGTGTGTTATTGACATAAATATATAAGACTTAGAGGTAGTCGCCAACTATTAAGTGATCAAAACTGATGAACAGTTATTGAAAGAAATGCAAACTATCAAAACAAATAAAACAATAAATAAGAGACACAAGTATGGTGTAGTAGAGGGGGAGTCAGTCTTGGAGTCAGGTAGACCTTAATTCAAGTCTGGCATATCAACTCTGTAATGAAGTCACTTAAATCTTCAATAAATTCTCAGTATCCCAGACAGATTCCTATGATTTCAGATTATACACAAGTTGTCAATCTATATTAGAGAGAAAAAAAGAAATGCAACTTAAAACAACTTTGGAGTTTCACTTTAAATACATCAGATTGGCAAGAATGATGAAAGATGGACATAGTCAATGTTGCTAGTGTCATACGAAGACAAGCTTACTAATACACTATTGTTGGTCCAATAAAGATAACACAAACCATAAACTCCATAAATATCCTGGAGCATGACGTATAATTTAGCCTTGATACTTAGCACGGTAATGTGTATTCTTATGTCAGGCATATCTTGAATTGTCCCTTTTGTCCTTATTTTAATTCTTTCTCCCCTCTCTCCTTCTGCCAGTGCTTGGGCTCTAATAACATGCATCAATTCTGGGAGTTTTTACAAAACACAGACTGTGTGTATGGGTTACTCTGTGTATTACTTCAATTCATAGTGCTAAATCTATTGAAAAATAGTCTAAGGATTAGTGTTAGGTGATAGAAAGAACATTGGAAATGGGTTCCTGCAAGATATCTGAATATGTCTAAACCCAGCTCCCCTTCATCACCTCAAAACATCAAGAAATAAATGAAACAAAGCAAAATAACAACAGAAAAATATGGAAATAAAAAGGAAAGAAAATTTCACAAGGAAAACTCCAGAGGGAAAAAACAACAAAGGGACCAAAGAAATGAATAAACCAATAATGAAGAAATTTGGTGGAGCAAAGGGATGAAAGGAGAAAAGAAACTCAAGAAAAAAAGGAAATAACATTGTAAACTATAAATAGATCATCATAAATTAGAATGAAACCATCACAAAACCCTCACAATTGTTGAAAAGAATGGGAAAAAGAAAAAGAAGGGAAAGTAAAGGTCCTTAAAGAAGATGAAATGTGACCCATGTGGGAATATGTTTTGCTATGCTTTGACTGTGCTTATATAGCATAATGGTTTCTTCTTCCTTCCTTTTTTTTCCTCTTTCTTTTTAGTAGGTGAAGGGATGTGAAATGAAAAGAAAGGAGGAATTTGTTCATTTAAAAAACTGAGAAAAGGAGGAATTTGATAATTGAAAAAAATAAAATAATTTTTAAAAGACAAGAAAGTTGATGTTTTATAGCAGAAGTTTACAAATTTTAACAAAAAAATGGACACCCTTAGAAATGAATGGAAGAAAAAGAACTCAAAACTACATAAGTACAAGAGATATTAGAGCAAAACCCAGAGTCAGTAGAATTGTCAGACAATTCGAGGTTTCTACAAAAAAAGACCTTTAAGATGGAGCACACTAAAGCAATGTAAGAATTATTGGCCTAACAGATAAACATGATCAAACAAAATCCCTGACTATTATATTTCAGGAAGTTGTATGAGAAAATTGCCTGGAAACATAAGAATCAGAGGGCAAAGCGTAGCTTGACAGATCACAAAATACTAACAGAAAGAAACTCTTGGTTTAACTCACCCAGAAATATAGTTGCTAGAAATGTAGAAATTCAGGTCTGACCACATCACCTATCTCTATTCATTCAGCTCTAGTGATTCTCTATTACCTCCAGGATCAAATTTAAAATCTTCTATTTGGCTTCTAAAGTCATTTATAACTTGTTCCCCTCCTACTTTTCTAGACTTTTTACAGATACTCCTACGCGTTCCCCTCCACATAGTCTATGATCTAGTGACATTAACTTCTTTGCTTTTCCTCACACTTGATATTCCTCTCTATGCCTTTAATTTTCACTGGCTATCCTCAACTCCTGGAAGTTCTGGAGCTTAATGTTCAAAGGGAAAAGTCTTTGAAGCAACCAAGAGACAGGTAATTTGCCAAAAGATGCTAATTTTATCATGAGATTAATCATTGACAAGGAGAAATGGAAAAGAGGCCAGAATACCATGTACTTTTAAAAGAAAAGGAAATCAGCTTGCACTAATCCTACAAAGTTGAGCACATTCATACAAGAAAAAGCATTGATGTTTAACAGATCAAACGACTTCCAAGCATTCCTTCTGAGAAAATCAGAGTTGAAAAGAGTTTTCAAAATTGAATTATACTTTGTAGTTAAAGGCATGATAGGTATTAAAACCATCAACATTATACAGGTGTGTGTGTGTGCACGCACAGAATGTCATCTAATACTAAAACGAAAAGCTGAGTTGCAAAAAGATATAGATAGCAAGACGATAATTGTAAGATTCTTTTATTTATTTCTTTCAGGCTTAAATAGTTCTAACACATAAAGACGGAAGTTGTAGGTCTAAACAGAATTTTGGGAAAATTAGATAAAATGACATGTAGTGATTATTAAACAGGAATCTCTAAGAATATCTTTACATTTCAGCATCAATGGGAGCTTTATAAAACATCATATGCCAGGCCATAAAGAACTCATAAATAAATGCCCCCAAATTTGATGAACCCTTTGCATGCCACACACACATTTATGATATCTTTGTTTCATTAGCATAGGAAACTCCCAGTAAACTTACTCTATCACTACATTTTATATTCTGTCAATGGCCAATCTTTGGGAAATGCCTAAGGAAGGTGGGGATTATGTAAATTGACCAGGGTGTTACTGTTAATGTCGGAGGCAGAATTTTAACCCAAGTTTTCCTAAGCAAGACCAACACCCTATCCTCTATGAAGTGGTATCTCTCTTTATAGACTATGGATCAGTAAAAAAATATAATAAATAATGAAAATATGTATCAAAGAAATAGACTAAAATGGAATCTAAAATATATTGGTCAAAGTTAAAATTATAGAAACAATAATAATTATATGAAAATAACAATCAGAAAACAAAGTAGAATTTCTGGGATGCAGAGCAAAATTTCGATATTCTAACACATAGAAGTAAAAGAAAGTAAAAACTAAGGAATATAGCATGAAATAAAATAAAAACTAGAGAATCAGCATAAAATAATCACAAAAGCTGAAATTAAATTAAATCCTAAGGAACTATTTAACTAGCAAAAAGAACATTTTTAGAAAACCCAATAAAATTGATAAACCATTAACTATTTTGATTTTTTAAAAACTGGGGTAAAGGAAGATCAAAATGTCTATATCAAAAAAAAAACCGAAAAAAGAAAATTCATAATAGAAAGACTTTTTAAAAATCATCCCAAAATATTATACTTACTCATCTACCAAGAAAACTGAAAATTTAAGTGAAATCAATAAATATTTACCAAAATGTAAACTACCCAAACTGTCAGTAAATAAGCACTTATTAAGTTTTATTTACTTTTGTGTCAGGCATAACAGGAAAGAGTATCTAAACAACTCCATGTCAAGGAGCAAAACAGAGTAAGACATAAATGAATCTTCAAAGAAAAAAGAAACAATGCAAACCTCATTAGACTCAGATTCACAAGTAAATGCTGTCATTTAAAGAAAAAATATCCCTATGCTACATAAACTGGCTTTTAAAAGAACAAGGAGAGAAAGTACCTTCCTTATCAAACTTCTATGACACATACATGATCCAGTTACCAAAACCAGGGAGAGAGAAGACAAAGAAGGAAAAAGGAAATCTATAGATCAACATCACTAATAAATATTGATACTCAAATTCTGAAAAAAAAAATATAATCAAAGAGAATAAAGAAACATAGCCAAAAAATTACTCTCTCTTACCAGGCTAGAGTTATCAGGATTGTAAGGATGGTTCAACATTAGGAAAACTG
Source organism: Phalanger gymnotis (assembly GCA_028646595.1). NCBI lineage: Eukaryota > Metazoa > Chordata > Mammalia > Diprotodontia > Phalangeridae > Phalanger > Phalanger gymnotis. The sequence continues at coordinate 104,643,418 of CM053624.1, forward strand.
TTATAATTCATCAAACAAATTAAAACATGAAAAAATTCATGTGTCTATAAGCAAAAAAAAAAGATTAATAAAAAGGAAATAAATGTTCCTTAACTTTAAAAAAGTATTTAACTTCAGTAGCAAGTGTTATTTGTAATAGAAAAATACTAGAAACTTTCCAAATAAAATTATGGATAAAGTAAGGATGGCGTAGTGGTGGTTCTTCTTCTACTTCATCTTCATTTTCTTCTTTGTCTTCTTCGTTGTCTTCGTCTTTGTCGTCTTCGCCTTTGTCTTCATCTTCTTCTTCATCTTCTTTATGTGGTGCTAAAAATACTAGCTAGAGCTAGCATTGCTAAAGCAGAAGACAAGAAGAAGAAATTAAATTAATAAACATAATAAAAAAAGAAGCAAAATGATCAACTTTCAGTTCATTGACCAAAAAGCATATATTAGCTGGGTGATGCAGTGGATACAGCACTGGTCCCAGAGTCAGGAAAACCTGAGTTCAAATCTAGCCTTAGACACATACTAGCTGGGTGGCCCTGGGCAAGTCACTTGACCCTGTTTGCCTGAGTTTCCTCATCTGTAAAATGAGCTAGAGAAGGGAATGGCAAAACCATTCCAGTATCTGAACCCCAAAAGGGTTCATGAAGAGTCAGACACGATTGAAACAACTGAACAAAAGCAACAATACCATATGTCAGATTCCTTTCTAGGTTGTGGGGACACAAAGACCAAAACCATTTCCTTCTCTCAAAGAGCCTATGTTCCAGTAGAGGAGATAATATTTACATAAATAGAGAGTATCAGGAAAGGCTTTATTTTGAATGTGGACCTTATGCTTTTGAAAGAAATAAGGCATTCCAACATGTAGGGGTGAGGTGGGAGTGCATTCCAAGCAAAGGGCCAACACAAAGGGAGATGAATTGTTGTATATGAGGAACATCAAGAAAGCCGGTTTGGCTGGACTAGAGAGTGTAGGAAAGTCAGGGCCATATTAGAAAGGGCTTTGAAAGCAAAATAGTGGAGCTTCTCTTTGATCTTAAGGCAATAGGTAGTCACTGTATTGGGTACATAGGGGAGTAACGTGATCAAATCTGCACTTTAGGAAAATCGCTTTGGCAGCTAAATGGAAAAAAAGGCCAATTAGAAGACTATTGCAGTGGTTTAGACAAAAAGGAATGAGGCTTGGCATAGGGCTGAGGCTGTGTGAATGGAGAGAGGTATTGTGGAAGTAGAAATGGCAAAATTTGGCAATTGGATATGCGAGGTATGAGAATGCAAAATGAATCTTAATTTTCAACCAATCAACAAATCCATCAAGGCTGAGAGAGGTTAAGCATCATGTCCAGGGCCACAGAGATACTTGCTTACTATGTGCTAGAGGTTACAAAAACAAAAATTAAATAATCCCTGAGAAATCAAGAGTAATGCCAAAGTTGTGAACTTTGGAGACTTGAAAGGATATGGTGGAAAGAGGTGTGTCTGGGGAAAAAAGATAATGAATACACTTTTGGACATATTGAATTTAAGATGCCTAATGGGCACCCAATTTGAAATATCCAATAGACAGTTATAACTTCATGACTAGAGCTGAGGAGAGGTATTGAAGCTAGATTTATGGATTTCGGGTTCATCTGCATAGAGATAATAATTAAACCCATGAGAGCTGCTGAAGTCACTGAGTGAGAGTGGGAAGAGAAAGAATATAAAAGGATTCAGGACAAAGCCTTGGGGTACTTGAGGTTAAGAGTTGTGATATGGAAGATGAATCACCAAAAGAAACAGAGAATGAATTGAGAGATACCCAGATTAGCAACTAAAGTGTCATAATCAACTCACTCTCTCACTATTACACACACACACACACACACACACACACACACACACACCCGATCAGTTGTCCAATCAGTTGTCAAATTCTATCATTTCTACCTTCATAAGATATCTTCTATTTGTCCCCTTCTCCCTTCTAACAGTAAAACTCCCCGTTCATCTCCCTGCCTCAAGCCTCTCCCAATTCCCATCTATCCTCCACTCTTCTGTCAAATTCATCTTTCCGAAATGCAAGTCTGACCATATCACCCCTCTCCATTCAGTAGACTCCAATGACTCCCTAACTAGCTCCAGGATAAAATATAAAATCTCTTTGGCTTCTAAATTCCTTTCTAACCTGCCCTTTTCCTGCCTTTCTGGATTTCTTACAAATACTCTTGCAACTTCCACATGCTCTGTGATCCTGTGACATCAGTCTCCTTGATGTTCCCCATATTTGATGCTCATCTTTATTCCCTGAATTTTCATTGGCTGTCTTCAACCCACTCTCCTTCCTCATGTCTGCCTCCTGGCTCTCTTGGCTTCCTTCAAGTTTCAGCTAGTCTTACCTCTGCAAAAAACCTTTCCTAGTTGTCAGTTCAACTCAATAAACATTTATGAAGCACCTACTGTATGCCAGGCACTATGCTAAGCTCTGAGGGTACAAAATAAGAAGATTCATCTACCAAAAAAACTGAAAATTTAAGTGAAACTAATAAATATTTACCATATGCAAAAGGAGGCTGTCACATGGTGGAGATGATTACGGCATCTACCTCATCAGGCTCTTCTGAGGATGAAATAAGATAATGAATGTAAAATAATAATAACTAGCATTTATATGCCACTTTAAAGTTTGCAAAGTATATTACATAGGTTATTTCATGTGGTCTTCACTACAACCCTGTAAAGTAAGTACTATTGATATTCCAATTTGACAGATGAAGAAACTGAGGCTGAGAGTTCATATCCAGGGTCACATAGATAATGAGTGTTGGAGGTAGATTTGGAACTTGAGTCTTCCTAGTTCCAAGTTCCAACGCTTTATCTGTTATACCACCTAGCTGGTTTTAGAATTTTGCAAATCTTAAGGTACTATAAGAATGTGCTTCTTATTATAACTTGCAACAATCATTTGAAAAAATGTTCAAAATCTCTAAGAAGTAGAAGTATAAATTATAATACAAAACAACCCTGAGGTTATTTATAAGTCACACCCATGAAATTAGCAAAAAAAATTTATAAAATGTGGGAAAACTCAATGTTGGAGAGGCTGTGGGAAAAAAGGCATTCACTGCTGGTAGAGTTGATGGTTCAATTGTTCTTGAACATAATTTGGAATTATATAAGAAAAATCTCTAAACTGTTCATACCCAATGACCCAGAAATCCCACGACTGGGATTATACCCCAAGGAGGTTAGCGAAAACAAGACTCTCATGAACAAAAGTATTTATAACATCATTATTTGTGACAACAAAAAGCTAGGGAAAAATACGTGCCCAATGACTGGGGTGCAGCTAAATGAACCATGGTATTTGAATGTAATTGAATAACAGGATAAGAAATTATAAATATGAAGAATTTAGAGAAAGATCTGAAAGTTTGTATAAAGTAAAAAGAACTGAAGAAAGTAGAGCCAATAAATACTAAAGGATAAAATATCTAAATATGAAAATGTAAATAATGACATTAAAACACAACAAAACTCACTAAGTATGATGGAAAACAACGGCATCATTCTGCTGACTCACACTCTTCTTTTTTGTTAGCAAAGAGCAAATCACAAAGTGAAAATTCACTAGTACTATCCTTAACAATCATTCATCTAGGTGGTTTTATATCAAATGATGTTACATAGGTAAAGTTCTTTGCAAATCTCAAAGTACCATATGATTGCTAGTTATTATTTATTTCACTATTTTCAGACGATAGACTTTGTAGAGAGGTAAGGGGACATAACTGTAGGGTCAAAACAAAATGACTTGTGAATGTAACTTTGGAGGGGCTGGTATGTGAGGTTTGGTGGGGAGTATTTATTGTGTCAAAACACAGAATGAATGCTAGGCTTGGAATCAGCTAGGTTTTGCACCTAGTTTGTACCCTAGTTCTGACATTTCTTTGCTACATGACCATGAACAAGCCGTGATCAGCTCTTTCTGAGCCTCAGTTTCTTCATTTGTAAAATGGAAATAATAACTAAAGTCATTGTAATAATCATACAGGTTAACTTATATAAAACACTTTTTAAACCTTAATGTGCTATTTAAATGTCAGAAAATTCTCATGGGTGCATAAGTATGGTCATCTGCAAACATTACTTTATAAAGCAATTTTTGGATGGAGGACTCCATGACTTTTGGGGATTTTAATTTTCTTATTGAATCAGAAGTATTCAAAGCATCCAGAATATCTCAAAACATACCTAACATACAATTCTAGGTCCCTCATTCCATCCTAAGCCTGCAGACATGGAAATGGTGCCTTATTTGAAGGCTAGGTTTGAAAGGCAATCCCGTCCTTTTTCACACTTTACAATCAAATTTCCAGAAAGTACTATCTTGACTTATTGTCTCCATTTCTTCATATTTCTTCATATTCCTCCCACTTTTCTTTGCGATTTAATTTCTAATCCCTCCACTTGACTATAACCAAAACCACCAGTCTTTTCTTAGCTATAGTTTAGATTCTAAATCTAATGGGCTTTTCTCAATCCCTATCCTGCTTGGCCTCTCTGAAGGTATCAACCAGCCCATCCTGGACACTCTTCTTCTGGCTTTTGTGACACTGTTGTCTTTTGGCTTGCCTATCCCTTGTTCAACCACTTATTTTCAGTTTTATTTCTGCTCTTAAGCCTTTGTCCACTCATGACGTGAGGGTATTTTTCAAGGCTCTGTCCTAGACCTTCTTCTATTCTCTTTTATACTCCTAAGTGATCTAGTCAGTGCATGTGGGTTCAATTAAAATCTCTAAGCTTGTTGTTTAATCGTTTTTAGTCGTGTCTTACTCTTTGTGAGCCCATTTTGGGGTTTTCTTGGCAAAAATATTGGAATGGCTTACCATTTCCTTCTCCAGCCCATTTTTACAGATGAGGAAATTCAGGCAAACAGGGTCACATGACTTTCCCTGGGCCACCCAGCTAGTGAGTATCTGAGGCCAGATTTGAACTCAGGGAGAGGAGTCTTCCCCCAGGCTCAGCACTCTATCCATACTCTATCCAGCCTAGCTGACCTAAAATCTCTAGGCAGAGGACTCCCAAGATCTAACTGTTCTCCTCCAATGCCTTCCTTTAAATGTCTCTACCTGGAAATGATCTCACACTGTACCTCAAACTCTACATATCCAAAACAGTTATGTTTTGTTTCCAAAACATTACGTTTCTGCCCAAACCATCCATTCTCTGTAGTGCCTATTTGATTCAATTTCATAAACTTGGAGCCATCTTTGATTTTTTTCCTTCCCTTTCAATTCCTTTGTGCAATCATTTACCAAATATTGTAAATCTTACCACTACAAGACCTCATATTTTTCCCCTACTCTTCGCTGGCACAGTCTCCTTAGTTCAAGTCATTGTCACCTCTCATCTGTACTATGGCAATAGCCTCCTAATTGGTCTCTTTGCCTCCAGTCTCACCTCTTTCAAATCTATCCTCCACAGAGCTTTCCAAATCATTGATAAAAATGCTAGACAGTATAGTGCAAAGTAAAAATTCCTGGAGACCTCTTCCTAAGGTGATATCATTTTTTTTTGAGGCAATAGGGGTTAAGTGACTTGCCAAGGGTCACACAGCTAGTAAGTGTCTGAGGCCAGACTCGAACTCAATCCTCCTGACTCCAGGGCCAGTGTTCTATCAGCTGCAACACCTAGCTGCCCCAACATCAAAATATTAATGAATAATCTTTGGGCCTGGCCACTCAAACTATACTACCACCTCACCTAGAGCTCTCTGTACTTCTCACAAGGATGGCATGAATCATTTTCTCACATGTTTTATTGAAATCTAGGTAAATTAAATTCAGCATTTTTCTAAGCTACCATTTTTGGGGACCATCTCCAGTTGTCCTGATCTATATCTCGCCACTGGACCCAGATGGCTCTGGAGGAGAAAATGAAGCTGGTGACCTTGCACAGCCCTATCTCGCTTAAATCCAATTCACTTGCAAGTCATAGCATCATCTCCCTGAAGTCATGGTCCTCTTTGAGAATGAAGGACAAACAACAACAACCACCTACCACTTGAGTAGCTCCAGCAAAAAAAAGGGAAAGGAAAAGAAAAAGAAAAAAGGTAGACCTGGCATGACCTGACTTTTATGCATTGGTTTTTTTGTGACCATAATTTCCTTTTCTAGATATTAACTAGCCATCTCTTTAACAATAATAATAATGCATTCTATAAATTTGCCAGGAATTAAAGTCAAGTTCACTGGGAGTTTTCTAGTCTTATTGTCTTATTAGGACATTTGCCCATCTGTACGTAATCTTGTGGCACCTCTCCCATTCTCAACAAACTTTTTGATCTCATCGAGAGTCTCTTAGCAGTTACATCCACCAGTTCTTTCAGAAGCTGAGTATGTAGTTCATCTAGGCTAGATCGCTTTGGCTTATTGAAGGTAGCTGTAAGCTTTATTACAATATAATCTTATTTATCTTTTATATGAATTCCCTACTAGCTATTTTGCCATATCCTTTTCCAGTCTGAAAAATTATTCTTCTTGATAGAAAAAAAAAACCCAAGTAAATAAAGAAGAGAGTATTTCCGCTTCCTCTTTGTCATCAGTTATCACTGTCCAGAGCAGCCATCCTATCCCTTATCTAACCCTCTTTTTTCTCTCCAATGTAGCTTAAAACAAACTGTTTTTGCTGTTCTTAGCTACCCTTACCAATCCTAGCTCACTTTAAGATTTATCAGTCCTGCCTATACTTGCAGTACTGTTTTATAGCTTTGTAATTACCCTGTTATCTGCCCTTGTTTCAATCTGCAGCACATATCTTCAGAAATTTAGGCCATGGTCTTCCACTTATTATTTCTCTGTCCCCTTTGAAATCTGTTCTCACTGAATTTCCTTTTCTATCACCAACTCTAGGCTACACACTACACTTTCCCCCAATATTCCAATCCTTTTGATCACAACAACCACTCTGTGTTAGTGAAAGTCACATGTAGCTTTTCCCCTGTTGGTTCTTTGACCTTCTGAAGGAGGATATTATAATTGAGGCAAATTTTGGAGGGAGAAACAGTGGGGCAAGAAGGGCAGGGGGTAGGAAGAAGACAGAGAAAGGCACAGAGAGAGGAAGAGAGAGACAGAGATTAAGACAGAGAAAGACAGAGATAGATTTAGTAGGTGTTTGGATATTTTAAATATCCACTGTTACTCTAGCATAGCTTTGTACCAGACTTGTGATCTCTTTCCCAAACTCCCTATCTATTTCCTTTTTCTGGCTTGTAATCTCTGACAATATTATCATTTCCATTTCAGCCTTCATTGTCCTTCCACCAAATATATACACCATGCTTCCTCTCTCTGACTCCTGGATTTCGTTACATGAGTATTATCTGTGTGTGTGTGTGTCTGTGCATGCATGTGTGTATGTGTGCATGTGTATACACATATACCTATATATATATGGAGAAAGATACATACATGCCCAGTAGACTGCCAATAAATATATATCCATATATATGTTGCTAGTCACATCACTCCATCCCTATATTTTTTCTTTTGAAGAAAACTCATTACAGAACTATATTCTAATCAAAGGTTTCATTCCAACACATTGAATTGATGTCTACATGAATTCGAAATTAGTTCCTTGTATTATGATCTCTAGTTCATCTTGCTGAGTGTGTGTATTTTATGCAGCTATGTATAGGCATTCAAAATTATAGGTTTTGTTTCTCGTTGTTTTCATGGATATGGGTCCTATGAACTTCTGCTAGTCTTATTAATAATAATAGTTAATATGCCCAAAAGGCTATAAAACTTTGCAAACCCTTGGACCCAGAAATACCAGTACTAGGTCTCTATCCTAAAAAGATCATAAAAAAGGGAAAATGACCCACAGGTACAAAAGTATTTATAGCAACTCTTTTTGTGGTGGCAAAGAATTGGAAATTGAGGGGATATTCATCAATTGAGAAATGGCTGAACAAGTTGGAGTATATAAATGTAGTGGAATACTACAGTTCTGTAAGAGATAATGAGCAAGGAGATTTCAGAAAAGTCTGGAAAGACGTATATGAACTGATGCTGAGTGAAGTGAGCAGAACCAAGAGAACATTGTACATAGTAACAGCGACATTGTGCAAAGATTAACTGATAAACTTAGCTCTTCTCAGCAATACAGTGATCCAAGAAAATTCCAAAAGACCTGTGATAGAAAATGCTAAACGTCCAGAGGAAGAACCATGGAGTCTGAGTGTAGATCAAAGCATACAACTTTTACTTGTTGTTGTTATTGTTGTGTTCTTTCTTGTGGTTTTTCCCTTTTATTCAGATTTTTCTTTCACAACATGACTAATGTGGGAAATTTTTTTAACATGATTGTACATTTATAACCTATATCAAATTGCTTGCTGTCTTGGGGAGTAGGGCAGGGAGGCAGGAAGAAAAATTCAGCAAAATTTTACAAAAATGAATGTTGAAAACTATCTATATGTGTAATTGGAAAAAAACAAAATAGAAGTAACATTTCTGCTTGTATGAAAAATAATAGTTAACATTTACATAGTACTTTATGGTTTGCAAAGCATTTTACATATTTTATTGTTGTTCAGTCATTTCAGTCATGTCTACCTTTTTGTGACCCCATTCATTGGGGGTTTTCTTGGCAAAGATACTGGAGTGATTTGCCATTTCCTTCTTAAGCTCATTTTGCAGATAAGGAAACTAAGGCAAACAGGGTTAAGTGACTTGCCCAGGGTCACATAGCTGGTAAATGTCTGAGGCTGGATTTGAACTCAAGAAGATGATTTTTCCTGACTCTAGGCCTGGTGCTGTAGCCACAGTGCCTACATATCCTAGCCATCTACCTCTTTCATTTGCTTTCTCCTTTAAGAATCAAGCAGCAGTGTAGTCAGAAACTCTGGCATGACCATTTTCCGTGAGTCTCATGCCAACAGTGAATGCTGTAAAATTTGAGGTTGGCACACTCTAGCCAGAGTTCTTTTAAGATTGGCAGGATTTCATTCTCAGAGGTAGATGTAGTCAGAAAAAGTGTCAAAGGATGACCATACACTTAGAACTAATGCCATCACTGTCTGAATAGCAGGCAGATAGTGAGTTATGTCTCCAGCACTGTACCAGTTTGCATTTATAGATGCAATAATATACTATCATGCAATCTAATTAGATGACAAAATATGTACGTAAAACAATTAGAGACTAGGTAAAGGTAATACATAATAACAGCAAGAGTTTATATCTTTGTAGTGGTTTAAGCATTTATAAAACATTTTCCTCACATCTACCCTGTGAAATAGATAGGACAAGTATGGTTATTGTTGTTCCCATGGAGAGAAAACTGAGGCTTATTGGACTTCAGTAACTTGGCCACAGTTATACAGCTAAGAAGCATCAAACCTTGAACCCAGATCTTCTGACTCTAGGTCCACTACTCTTTCCATGACACGCTTCCTCTCAAATAGAAGGCAACACAGTAATGTAGTATCCTGTATTCACCAGTACGTTTCTCTCCTTGCAAATTTCCCTTCTCCATTGTTAGAAGACAACATCTAGAAAATATTTTTTCCCTTTTTTTGTATTTTCTCTCAACACACAAGCATGTGTACACACTCTCTCTCTCTCTCTCTCTCTCTCTCTCTCTCTCTCTCTCTCTCGCTCTCTCTCTATATATACATATATATACACACATATATATATACATTTCTTAAAACACCAATAATACCTATGGCCTAAATTACTCAAAATGGAAAGCCCTTTGTCCTCGAATTTGGAAACAAGGTGTTAAAACAAATTGTTGGCTATTTGCTGCTGGCTGGGGTGGGAGAGAATAGAACTAGTCAGCATCCAATACTCTATTCTATTCACTTTGCAACCTCCCATCTTATCTTTTTCCCCCTCTTTTCCATAGGCTGGCCTTTCAGAGACCTCTGGTTCACTAACATATCTCCAAACTGACGGGTGGTTGAGGGATGCAAAGCAACAATTTGAGCCTATGGAAGCTATCTGCCACCGTCTGTCTTACTGGAATCCAAGGTTCCAAATCTACAGCTTGAAAGGAAAGGAAATTCTTAGTATAAGCGACTTTCAGTCACCAATAAAGCACCTCTTTCTTCCTGTCTTTTCCTCAGAAATACATTTGGATACAGAAAAATATTCGCTCTATTCTGTCGCTCTAATCAGAACTTTTCAAGAATGCGGAGAAATGGGGCAGCTAGGTGGCGCAGTGAGTAGAGCATCGGCCCTGGAGTCAGGAGGACCTGAGTTCAAAATCCAGCTTGAGACGCTTGACACATGTACTAGCTGTGTGACCTTGGGCAAGTCACTTAACCCCAATTGCCCTGCCAAACAAAGAAACAAAAGAATGTGGAGAAATTCTTAAAAGACCAGAAGGATTTTAGAAGAATCAGATTTCAGTTAATTTTACTGATGGACTCTATTGCCATTTTTTAGTAAATAAGATGAGAATCTTGAAGATTAATGAAGATTTCAGAATAAGTGAAAAATGACACATTAGGCATCTACATGCCTACATAAATCTCTCTTTGTCATATTTTTTTTCAGAAAGAGTGAAGGTATTTATCTTTTTTCCCCACTCCATAGAGAAAACCCTGCACTATTATCCTGTTCATTCTTTTTCCCTCTCCAGAATATCTTCTCAACTCTCAACTTACAACTTCTCAACTTCTCAACTCTCAACTCTCAACTTACAAGCATATGCTACAATTGAGGCAAATCAAGAAGGAAGGATTAGGCTTACCTGGAGTGTGAAACTGTGGGAAGGGGAGAAACAAAGGAATGCTCACCTTCAAGATGAAACAAACCACCACTGCAGCCATGAAGGAGCAGTGATGTTACTATTGGGAGCTACTGAGTGACTATTAAATTTCCCACCCTGAGACAAAGCCAAGATCAACCCACTTTAGTTACGGTTCTGGCTCTATCTAGCCCAATAGCTGTGGATGTCTCCCAACATTCTGTTCTGAGATCCCTTCTCTTTTTACTCCCTACTATCTCTCATCAGTTCCCATGGGTTCAATTACCATCTCTACGCAGGTGATTCTGAGACCTATAAATCTAGTCCTAATCTCTTTCCAGAGCTCCTGTTCTGCATCGCCAATTTCCTATTGGATGTCTTGAACCAGCTGTCCTGTAGGCACCTCAAACTTAACATGTCCAATACAGAACTCATTTATCTGTTCCTCACAAGCCTTCTCTCTTCCTAAAGTCCCTATTACTGTTGAGAACACCACTGGCTCTCCAGTGTCCCAAGACAACAACTTCACTACCATCTCACTGACCTGACATCTCCAGTCTGTCACCAGATCTTGGCATTTCTATCTTCACAACATCTCTCATGTGGCCTTTCTCTCTCTACCCTTCTCCCTGTACAGGTCTTTTTTTCACTTCTCGCTGAGGCTATTGGCAATAGTCTTCCAACTTATCTCCTTGTCTTAGTCTCTTCCCACTTCAGTCCATTTACCACTCATCTGTTAAAGTGGTTTTCCTGAAAAGCAAATCTGATCACATCGCTCTCCAACTCAGTAAACTCCCTACAACCTCCAGGATATAATTTCCCTCTGTTTGACATTTAAAACTCTTCTTAAGACTTATATGAACTGATACAAAGTGAAGTGAGCAGAACTAGGAGAACATTACAGTAACAGCAACATTGTACAATGATCCACTGTGGATGACTTAGCTATTTTCAGCAATACAATGATCCAAAGCTGTTTCGAAGGACTTATGATGAAAAATGTTATCCACCTCCGGAAAAAGAAATGATGGAGTCTGAATGCAGATCAGAGCATGCTTTTTAAAAATTTTTCTTTAATTTTTAATTTTTTTTTAATTTTTGGACAAAACTAATATGAAAATATGTTTTGTATGACTGCACATGTATAATCTATATCAAATAGCTTGCCTTCTCAAGGAAGGAGGTGGAAAGGAGAGAATCTGGAACTCAAAATTTAAAAATACCAAGTATTAAAAACTATAACATGTTATATGTACATATCTATTTTTTTTCACTTAACATTTTTTTAAAAGACTCTTCATACTCCACCCCCCTTTTACCTTCACTCCTTTCTACATGCTCAACAATCCAGATACACTGGACTAATTGTTTTTTCTTGTGCACAAACTACAACTCCTGACTCTGTGCTTTTGCATTGGTGGTCCCCCAGTCCCTGGAATGCTCTCCTTCTTAGTTTTCCTGGCTTCCTTCAAGTATCATTTCCAATCTCACCTTCTGCAGGAGGCCCTTCCTAGGCCCTCTAGCTGATAATGCCTTCCCCTCTCAGATGACCTTCCATCTACTTTGTATATATTTTGTATGCATGCATTGTTTATATGTTGTATATATGTATATGTGTGCATGTGTGTGTATGTGTGTACACACATACATTAGAATGCAGTACCTTGAGGACTGGGTCTGGTTTTGCCTTTCTTTCTATCCCGTGTTTAGTCAGCTGGCAAGTAGCAAGGACTTAATAAATGTTTGTTGATAAATATTGACTGACCTCAGGACTGGATAGCACCTTACATAACCTATAGGGAGGAAAAACTGGTGATATGTTAGGGCTGGGGGAGGTTAAGTATTATAGAAATGGATAAACAGACATAAACAAAATGGAATCAAAGCAGCAGAAAACCCCTCCTAGGTCATCCTAGGGCTTCTGCTGCCATTAAGGTAGTATCATAATTAGTGACCATGCTGTTGCTTTGTTGATTCAAGTATCTGTCTAGTAAAGAGATGATCCAGAGCCCTCCCGTTGCCATTTTATAGTGAAAATTTCTGGGGGAGGGGGAGCCGGGACAGAGGATGGGAAGTGGTAAACAAGGCAAAGGAAAGAAATGAGACACAGAAATACATTAACTAAATGGCAAGGGAATGTGGAGTCACAATGCATAGAGGGTAAAAAAAAAACCTACCATGTTTTTTCTTCAATTTATGGTCTGCTTTGACCCACAGATCTTTCTTTCCTAACTTTTCTAGAGGCATAGATAGAAGGGGTCATCAAACTCTAAAATGACAATCAGTAGCATTTCTACAACCTGGGGTTTTAAATGGAGGATTCTTACAGAGTGTGTGATGATAGTGGCGGCGGCCGTAGCAGCAGCGGGGTGGGGTGGGGGTGGGGGGGATGTAGTGGGGGAGGGGAACTGTGCTGTGGTGGGAAATAAAATGCTAATTGTGAACCAGCCGGGGCTGTTCTTTATTTATTTGTCAAAGCAAGAAACAGAATTGCATTCTTAAGTGAAGATGATGCAATGATCAATCACAGCCGGACCGTGATCCGGGGGAGAAAGACCGGCCCTGTTCTCTGGGTTTGTTTACTTCCCATGGGCATTGTTTTCTTGCTTGTGTCAGATAGCTTATTGAGCGCAGCTAATCAATGTTTCCGCTGACAAGAAAATTGGAACCGTTATTCAGGAAGCAGAGTTCAAAGGCAGATTTGCCAGTGAAGTACTGTTTGGTGCTGGGACCCATCCCTTTAGAGTTGCCCCATGAAAACGACCTGAAACTACCTGGCTGGAATGCAACAAGTCGTGGGAACTATACCCATCTCGACATGACAGGTGTTAGGAACAAATCTTCCCATGTGATTTCAGGCTCTCCTCCTTCAGACTCTGGAGCTGCTGGGGAAAGAAAAAATGCAGAACCCTGGCTTTTAGGGATATCTTTTGAGGCATTATGGTGAAATCTATCCTTGGAATGTTAAAACTTTAAAAAAAAGTTTTGTCTTTCAAGTTTGGGCCAATCTCAGGTCTTGAATGCCTAGAATAAATAGGGATAGGAACAAGACTTGCAGTTTTATTGGCATAGGGAGCCCCCAGGCAAGGAAACCGCCTTTGCCAATTCAGGTCACCACCTTCTCAGCAACTTAAAAGTACTGGAGAGCTGCCTAGGGCACTGAGAAGTCAAATGACTTACCAGGCTTCACACAGTTTCACACACACACTCACACACACACACACACACACACACACACCCCACATAGTTTCAGAGGTAAGATTTGAACCCACATCTTCCTGATTTCAAGGGAACTTTTCTAGCTACAACTGTGTGACCTCTCTGGGACAATTCAATTGGTGAGGTGGAAGGCACATTTCATAATAGATCAAAAAATTAAAGGGAAAATTCAGCATAAATACCAACCCTATCATCCCAGGAGAGAATTAAAGTTGTCCTTACCTGATGAGAAATATCACAAGGGATAGATCAATCTGCTCTTGGTAAGATCCCTGAAAGGATAATATACATTGTACCTCAAAGCACTGGTATCGAAAGAGACTCTATGTATATTCTGCCACATCATTAGAGACATTTAAAAAAATAACACTCAGAAATCCTCTATCCTCCCTGCCTCTCTCTTCTTGTCAGGTTCCCCCTCCTCCTGCCTCCATGTTTTTTTCAAGTACTTGCCAGTCTGGCCATCCAAACAACACAATAATAGAATGTCAGGATGACCTGGTTCCCAGGCTTAGACCTTCCATCCACTGGGCCCAGGTCAGTTTGGACCTTCTATCTAACTGAACCTGGTCATTTAAAAAGTTAAGTCCACATTGGAGCAGAAGACTAATTTCCCCCCTCTATCATTCCAACCCAAATAGAGTTACTGCCACATAATGAAAACCTGGAACTTTTTCTTCTATGTCATGCAGTAAAATACACCCTCAGAAGGCTGGGGGAAGAATAATTGAAAGGGAAAAAAAAAAGATTTATGGTTCAAAATGGGAAAGGGAAGGAAAAAAAAAGACTCATCCTTGGACTGAAATAGTGTCAATTCCTCCATGAAGAAAACAAAGTTTGACCTTATCATTTCCCTCCCAAATTGTTCAGCAGAATTCCAAAGGGGATACAAACAGCCCTTATCAAAAGTCCAGCATCATTTCCAGAAAAAGTTGAAACAGGTTTGGACAGGAGAAATAGCTGCCCCACCTCCCCTTAAAAACATAGTCCCTTTCAGGGGCCAAGGGTGAGGGCACTTACTAATACTGCTGCTTTCTGTGACCTCAGGCAAATGTCTGTCTCTGGGACTGTTTCTTCATGGGGAAAATAAGAAAATTGGAGTAGAAAATCTCTAAAGACCTTTCCAGCTCTAGATTGAGATTATGATAAAATGATCCTTCAAGGACCCTAGATGCAAGCTCCTCCTCTTTCAATGATAACAGGCATCTTAGCCCTTGAATTCCTATTCCTGTGACTTCTGTTCCGTGACACAGAGGCATGTTATCAGTGTATTCACTAGGAATAAAATATTCCCAGTTGGCCAAGGCACTCAGATGAACAAATCCATATAGTTTAGAGGTCTTCTAATTCCAGAATGGTCACCCGAAAAATCACTGTGGCAACAGCTTAAGGTAGTAATATCCTTAAGTATAGGGAAAAGACTCGTGCTTCATGGTAAAAAAATAGATAAACTTCTCAGCCTGGAGTCAGGGAAGACTCATCTTCCTGAGTTCAAATTTGGCATCAGACTCTCACTACCACTGTGACCCTGGATGAGTCACTTAACCCTGTTTGCCTCAGTTTCTTCATCTGTAAAATTAGCTAGAGAAGGAAATGGCAAACCACTTGTAGTAGCAATTTAGATTTGAAGATCTTTTCCACCCATTAATAGGCCATGTGACTTGCTTACATCACAGGAAATGCATAGAGAGAGTAGTTATGGCTGCTAATGGCCACCCTCATGATAGAACCGAATAGGCTGACTTGGCTGTGTTGTGAGTTTGTTTTGGGGGAGACCCTGGCAGGGGGTCGGAGAGGTTTTGGGATGGCGAGGCTCCATATTGTGATATTATGTATTGAATGCTTTACCGCTGTGATAGATTGGGTAGATGGCTTATGGGATCTGGTTCTCTGGTGTCTGAAGAGACGGTTTACTTCTTCTACCTTCTACCTTCTACGTGGAGAGTCTCGCATGCTTCGTGATACAGAACCACAAAGGCATTTTGACAGTTATCATCTACATTGTTATTATTGCCTTGCTGATACACTGCTCTAGTATCTTTGCCAAGAAAGCCCCCAAATGGGGTCACAAAGAGTCAAATACAACTGAATGACAATAACAAGCTTTTGAATGACGATAAGTGTCCTTGTGAGTGGGAAGAAGGGGATGGATATGAGTGCTGCTATGAAGTCTGAATCGACAAGGCTTGGCAATTGACTAGATGGTGGGGGCTGGGAGGAAGAGACAATAGGGAAAAAGTCAAAGATTGCTGAGGTTGCAAACTTGAGTGATTGGGAGTTTAGTGGAGTCCTCAACAGGAAAAGGGGGAAATTTAGAGAGGAGTGGAGCTTGAGGAAAGTTTTGTTTTGAGTATAGTGATGTTGAAATACCTGCGGGACACACAAGTGTCAATGTGAGCCTGAGACTCTGGAGAGAAATTAGAATTAGATATACCGATTTGAGACCCATCTGCATAAGGATAAGTGAACCCATGGGAGTTGATGAGGTCACCAAGAGAGAAGACAAAGAGAAGAGAAGGGAACCCAGGACAAAACTGGAAGATGAATACCTGCACCTAGGAGGCTAGAGATGGTGATGGTCTAGCAAAGGAAATTGAGAAGGAAGGTAAGCTAGGTAAGAAGAGAGCCAGGAAAAAGCCGTGTAACAGAGAAGAATATCCAAAAGGAGCACTGCATCAAAATCTCCAAAGAAGTACTGAGAAAGAAGAGGAAAGAGACACAGTTCTATCCTTTTACATTTTTTTAAACAAGGCTTAAACCTTTAATGGTCATTTGCAAAACCCCATATCATCTCTGCAGCCACCTAATTTGTTTCTTTCTTACAGGAACTCTCCAGTTTGGGGCTGGGCAAAGACGTGGCGGTTCAGATTCTGCAACTGCCTGTGGCTTACAAGAAAACAAAGGAGCAAGTCTCCAAAATTTGGGAAACCCTTCGACCCCAAGTAAATTACTGTTTTTCTATGTGACAGCTAATTTTCCACCCTAACGTAAAATGAGGTAGCAGTATGCTGAAACTTTGGTGTAGAATGGAAGTAGAATGGTGTAGAATGGAACCGTTCGAAGAGAGTGAAGCTCCTTGAGGACAGGGACAAATCTGTTTCTGTTTTTCTATCCCCAGCATCTAGCATAATATTTGGAACATAGTAAGTGCTCAATAAATGCTTATAGGATTTAATTTTTGGAACACTGTTAGCTACACTGTGGAATTTGATATGTGTGGGGTAAGGTTGGGGGGGTGATCTTAGGCTGATCACCATATGTAAAGTTCAGAAAGATCTAAGGCACCCCAACCTACTATAATATAGCGTAACAACATGAGCTCCCCAAATAATAGTATTTTAATTATGCTCTATTGTGTAACTTTTAAGTTTTTGCTGAAATACTGATATGAAAATTTCATTCAGGAGCATTTTTATATAAGAGCAACAAGGGGGGAAAGGGGATAAATGAAGCACATCCCATGTAGCACCCCCAAAAAATGGTAGTCTGTTTGAGGGTAAATGACAATCTAATATGTTCAAGAGAAATTTTCCTCATACGAGGAAAGCTACAGAGCTGGTTTTGGAGACAGGACTAGCTGAGTTCCATTGTCTGACACATACTAGTTGTGTGATCATGGGTAGCTTTTTTTTTTCACCCTTCAATTCCTTCAGCAACTCTGTATACAAAATTAAAGATGATTTTCTGGTCTGCATCAGTGGATATAGGTCCCCTCATAAATTAAATCACAGGAATTGATCACCACCTTCTTCTCCAAAAGGAGAAAAAAAGACTGTGACTTAAAACAAGACACAAAACAATATTTTGATTCTTATGAATGTCACCATAATAGGCCAATTTTGCATTTAAAACAAAAAAATAAAATGATTGTTCGCCTATGCTAATAGCATGGCCTTCTTGGCATAGCAGATACAGACCTTACGTACTTTTCTGTTCTCCTAAGATCTGAGCACCCAAGGCAAGTGCATCACTTCCCTTACTTACCCCACACTGTCATAGTTCTGCTGTGAGCAGTTAGGTTCTCTTAGAAAATAGTTCATCAAATATCAAGATGGTGATCTACAATATTGGGGCAAGAGATGAGAAGGCTGTCATCAACTGGGCTGAAATTAGTATATGTGTGTGGGTTAAGGAATTGTCTCTCCTTCATTTGTACTCATTGAGTTCTAAATGTAATTGTTTGGAAAGTTAGTATGAAAAAAGAAAAATGAGGACCAGGAAATTATTGTTTAAAAACAACCCTAAGACATATTAAGGGAAAAACACATATATACAGATACTTTGAAAGACATGACAACTATTTTTCAAAGAGGAGAAATAATCAACTCAGATAAATTCTCAACAAGATTTTATTGGGCTTTCACTAAGTTCCATAAATAAAACTTCATAAAAAAAGACTTAAGATTCTGCAGAAATGTAAAGCTTTTCCTGTGGTAGTCTACCTCGGGATTTATTCTCAAGCCAATAGGCAGTTATATGCTACCATTTAAGAAATTGTTGAAATATGAAGGGCTTTTTAAATTAAAGCCCAGAATTTGAGCAATTACTTAGTTTAAAAAAAAAAACAGAATGAGGTCACTGTGTTTTATGTTTATAGTGGGCATGGTGGTGGGGGTTGCACTAGCATATAGCCTGTGGATTTTGAAATAAAACTAAAGCTTCCCATCAGTGTGCATGGCTGAGATTTTCTGTACCTGTGAGCTTGGAACTCACACTTACAAGTTTGGAACTCTTGCAATATTTTGTAAATACATTCGACCTTCGTTTAATTTCCTATCACTGACTCTTTTTTTCCCCTCCCTTCTCACCTAAGCAGTTCACTGTCCATGTTGGAGTTGCTTCGTCTTCCAAAGCAATCATCCTAGAACAGTGTGGAAGGAACCGAGGTTATAGAGATGCAGATATTTGTGGTATTTCACCAGAAGGTGGTGTATGCCTGTCAGATGGCCCAGACATGATTGAATCTACTATCAGCATGAAAGCAGTTTGCAAAAACATCTCTGTCAATGGAATCCAGGTTCTCTTTTCCAGAGATGCGGGAAGGTAAATCCTTTGTTGGTCATTCATTAATCAGGTAGGGAATCAGTAAAGAAATCTCTGAATTTCTCCTTTACTCATCTGTCGAGAATTTATTTCTTCTATTCTATAGAGAATAGGATAGGAGCTGGACACCTATAATTTTTTTTGACATAGGAAAATCCCTATTGAAGAAACTCCTTCTTCCAATACAGATCTAGCACCTTCTCTGCAATGTATAGTCTTAGAAGCACTCTGTCCCATGTGAAAATGAACTCAACAACTGAATTCTTCCACTTTCAATGTTGCTAGTTAGTACTGGTTAGTGTAATCATATTTCAGATCAGTACAGTGATCATAAAAATGGAAGAAAAACCCTACAGCACTGAGGACAGTAATAATAAAAAATAATAGTTAATGTTTATATGTCAGGCATAGGGAATAGAGATCAGACTTGGAATCAAAGACCTCAGTTCAAATCCTACCTTCGACTCGAATATTGGCTGTGTGACCCTGGACAAGTCATCTAATCTCAAAGTTCTTTTAGGCAATGATCTAAGACTATAAGGGTGTTTTTGTTTTTGCTTAAAAAAAAAAGCTTCTGTTCAGAAATCTGGTCCAACCCCCCACCTCCCCAAAACCAGAAATCCTTTATGTAGAGCTTTGAGCGTTGTAAAATATATTACAAACATTCTCTCTTTTTAAAATTAGTCAACAGTCAACAAGTATTTATTAGATAAACCCTCACTATGTTCCAGTCACTATGGAAAATCACTGGGGATACAGAAAAGGACAAAAGCCACTGTCGTTGCCTGCAAAGAGGTTATATTTCAATGGGGGTGACAATGATATAAGATACGTACTGAGTAGATGGAGAGGAAAGAGGGAGGGAGGACAAGTTTGTTATAGATAGACCTTAGGGAGTGGTGAGTACATCTACAACTCTAGGTTCAGAATCACAGAGATGGGGTGAGAAAAAAGGGGTGAAAGTATGTTAACCACTAAGGAGTAAATCCAGGAAGAGTATTAGTGATTGAAGAGAGGTCCATCGAGGCTCCAGTTGGCTTAGCTTCCTGGTGGTAAAGGAACAAGGAATCAATAGCTCTTCCCTCGGACTGATAAGAAACTAAGGCCCAGAAAAATGTTTTCAGATCTTTAGAGAGTATGAGAAGATATGGTGGATGCTCACTGAACCAGAAAACCTGGAACCTCCTGTCATCACCACCATCTTCTATCTGTGTGACACATGGGCAAAGCAACCGAAGTCCATGAGACAAGTTTGTTTTGAATGAACTGGAAAAACTTTACTATTTAACCTGCATTTGCTTGTTTCAAATGGCAAATATTTTTGTCCTTTTTTTTTGTTTTTTTTCATGTGTACACCCGAAGAAGTGAGAGGAAGACAAGGAGGATTTAGGGCTACACCGTGGTCCACTCTAAAACCTACCCTCACAAGTCTGGGATTCTCCCCTCCATGGGAAAGATTTACTTCATTTGCTATACCTACTCTAGGGAGCTTTAGAAGGTCTATGAGGGCAAAAAACCTAAAGGAGTTTGCCCATTTTCCCTTCCTGAGGAAGCTGATTTTGGAGGTAGGGGCTGGTAGGAGATTAGGGAAGGGGAGGTGAGCCTCCTTATTTAATACAGAAGCAGGGTAGAGTAGGTAGGTCAAGGACTACACGAAAGATCAAGCCCGACCCAAATTGGAACCAAATTAGACACTAGGATAAACCAAGTGAAAGTTTAAAAACGAAGTTTCTCTAGCCATAGTAGGGAAAGGAAAGCGAGCAAGGCTACAGCCCTAATTCATTTGGGTGAAGCTTCCCAGTTTCTGCGTTGTCCATGGAGGACCTACAGTGAGAAACCTTGAGAAAAGAGCTGTTTCTCGACCACCAGGAAACTAAATCAACAGCTAGAGCCACTAGAAACTGATTCAGTCTTGATGGTTTCAGTACCTTTTATGGAAAAGCTACCCTCACCTCCATGGGATGCCTAGAATATAGCTTCTAGCTCACAAGCTCCTATGGAGTTGTTACGGACTTGGGGGCACAGGGCAGGGAAGAAGCTAGAGCAAGGGATAATTAGGACCTTTGTATAGTAAGGTATGGTTTGTATTGGCTTTTGGAGGAAAAACTAGCTTGCCATCTCCTCCTCTCCAGACTTTCCCTCTCACACATACAAGCACACACACCCTTTATCTCCCTATCCTTGTCCCTCTCCCCCTCCTCCACACACACACAAACACACACTCCTTTCCCTTCCTCCCCCTGTACCTCCCTACCCTCCTCATCCTCCCCCACCCCCCTCTAGTCCCAGGGGCCATCAGAGCCCAAAGGAGCTAGGGAAAAACAGTCATGTCAGCTAGCAGCAGAAAGAAGCAGGAGAACAGGAGCTAAGCCCAGAGGGACCCAGTAAGCACCCAACATCCATGACTTAAGATCAATTCTCATATTGGTGCATTCTCATTTTTACTATTTAACAAAAACAATTCTTGAAAATACTAGGTATCAGGATGAAATTTCTAAGCTCCAGCGTTTTCCTGATACTTTGCCATCAAGAAAAGGGGTGTTTAGTCAGAGACTGTTCTGTGAAATTTAGATTCAGTCAAAGGGCCACACTTGAGGACCTAGAGGGCCATATGTGGCCTCAAGGCCCACCCCAATCTAGAACATCTGTGAACTTCAGATCTTTCATGTATGAAATGGAGAAAGCATCCCATGCCCTGGCTACCTTACAGGATTGTTATAAGAATTAAATGAAATAAGTGGAAGCTAATTAAAATACTAAACAAACAAACAAAACACATGCTAATGTAAGGTCCTATTAATCATGGGTATGAACTCATTTGCCATTTTAATTGGACAAGTCACTTCACCTCTTGAGTCTTAGGTTCCTCTCCCACGAAATGATCTCTCAGGTTCCTTCTGCTCTAATATTCTGTCATTCAAGTTGTTTTACGGATTTACTGAACCTAGAAAATGGCAGAACACAGCAAGGTCAGTAAGGCTCTATTTTCTTGGTATCAGATAAACGTTTCCCTCTTGGTACCCCTGGGATTCAACTCCTACCTGTTCCTGCCACCTCTGCCGCTAGAAGCACATGTTAGAGACTGCTACACAAGATCCTTTAGTTCATCCCATTGTAGCGGGGAGGGGGTTCCCCTCTCCTCCTACCCCCACCTTGGACCAAAATTTAAGTTTCCCGAAAACAGTTTTTAAGGGAGCTTCCCACAAACTCTCTTCATTTTGAGCCTGATTTATAGATAAACAACTTCTTCCCTGACTTTCATGACAATTGAGATTAGTTTGATTCTTACCAAGACATTTCTGTGTGGTTACAGATATGTCTGTGATTATACCTACTATTTGTCTCTGCATTATGGAAATGGCCGTGCTGCTTTCATTCACGTCCCTCCATTATCCAATTTGCTAACAGCCGACCTTCTAGGAAGAGCGTTGCAAATCATTATCCAAGAGATGTTAAAACAGTTTGGAAAGGCCAGAGAATAAAGCATGACTTGCAGAAAACTCAGATAATCACTCTGTTATATGCCAAGGGAAGTCAAAGGAGGAAAGAAGTCTTCACGGAAAAAAAAAAAAAATTGAATGTTGAAATCCTGCTAAGAGTTTGACTGCACTTGTGAAAGATTTTTTAAAAAATTGCTTGTAAAGTGGTGTTTACAGAGAACAAATTATGAATCAACCCAACGAAAACACAAGGGGTTATATTCCCATAAGAAAAAGATGAACACAGCAGAAGACAGAAATTTTACAAGGGATTAACTAGCTTCAAGTGCAATTTCTTTTATAATATAATAAGATCCAAGTAATTTCTTTTCTGAACCGAGTACGCAATCCTGACCGCAGATGACTGCAACCCACAGTCTGCTACGTGGGGACAAAGCCAAGCAGTGGTTAAAGAATGTTCTCTCGACTTATCTACATGGCAATACCCATTGTGATGGGTTTGATGAACCTGGTTGTATTTATCATTAAGGAAAGACATGGTGGTAATTTTCATTTTCTCTCTTCTATTGTACTTTCTACTCTAGCCCCAGGAGAGAAACTCACTTGATTTCTGGATCATGAGGAATCTCTTGAAAAGAATAGAGGATTAGGTCCCCTAGTCATGGGACCTGGGTTCTTGTCTCAAATCTGCCATTACTAAGCTGTATGACTTTGAGTGCATCCATTCTCTTGGGGGCTCAGTTTTTTCTCATCTTTGCGCTAGGTGGTCTCCACAATCCTCATCCTTTCATTCAACAGGAAGGAAGGAAAGGAAGGAAATGTGCATTTATTAAGCATTCACTACGTGCCAGGCATTGTACTGAGAACTTTACTAATATGATCTCATTTGACCCTCGCAACAACCCTGGGAGGCAGATGCTGTCATTATTGCCATTTTACAATTGAGGGGACAAGGATATTGAAATTAAATGACTTGCCCAGGGTTGCACACCTACTAAGTGTCTGAGACTGGATCTGAACTCATGTCTTCCTGACTCTAGGCTCAGTAATCTACCCACTGCATCACACAGCCTCAACGGCCATCTCTTATTAGTTACTAGGGAACATAAAGATAAAATGGGGCAGCTAGGTGACACAATGGATAGAGTGCTAGGCCTGAAGTCAGGAAGACCTGAGTTCAAATATGACCTCAGACACTTACTAGCTGTGTGACTCTGGGCAAGTCACTTAACCCTTTTTGCCTTGGTTTCTTCATCTCTAAAATGAACTGGAGAAGGAAATGGCAAACCATTGCAGTGTCTTTGCCAAGAAAACCCCAAATAGGGTCATGAAAAGTCAGACATGACTGAACAACAACAACAAAGCTAAAATAAGAGAAGGTGTCTGATGTCAGAGAGCCCAAAGTCCAGTGTGTGTATGTGTGTATGTGTGGGGTGGAGAATGGAGTGAGACCTATAGGAATATGACACATATTCAAACATATGACTATATACTGACAAATTCAAATTTGTCTATATATAGTCAAATATATGACCATATATCACAGATATGCTACATGACTCAACAAAGATATAACTCCTGCAGAATAGAATGTAAGTACAAAAGAGAAAGGCAAATTTTCTGACTTGCAGTATCAGCGAAGGCTCTATGAAAGGAATGCCGTTGAACTAGGACTTGGAAGATGGTTAGTATTTCAGAAGATAGAGACGAGTTAATGAGCAAAGGTATGTGAAAGGGAAGACGTCAGCTAGATAAGAAGGGATATTAAGGAGTCCAGTTTAGTTGATGGAGAGAAGTAATGAGTGACAAGGCTAGGAAGACAAGGAGCCTACAGATTGTGAAAGATACCAAAAAGAACCATAACAGTGAGTTCTGGAGCCTAGGACAAGCACCACGAAAAGCAGCGTGGTAGGGGATACCTTAGGGATGTGACTCAAAGAATCCTCCAATGCTCAGTGACAGCGAGGCTGCTGTTAATAGGAGAACCCAGGGTGGGGCCGGGCCAGGAAGAGCTCACCTGGGCAGCCATCTTACTTTAGTTACTCTTGGAAACAAGTTCCAAACTCAGTTGTTTCTCCCTGCCAGGGAAATACAGGTGCTGTCAGTGGTCACTAAGGGACAAAACCTACCTCTACTTAAGGCTGTGATCCTGAATGATAAGCCAGGAAGTCTGGATTGTATTCAGCTGGCAATGAGAAATAGTTGAAGGGTTTTGAGTAATAGCACAACCAGTTCTGTGCTTCGGGGACATTGGCAGCAGCCTGTAGGTATAAGGAGGAAGAGCTGATAGTTGAAGACCAGGTAGCAGGTTAATATAAAACTGAGGTTTTGAGCATAAGACTAGGGGATGTTATTTTTTGACAGAAATGGGGAAATCCAAAGGAATTTTTTCAGATGATGAATATTGTTTTAAGACATGTTGATTGTGAAGTATTGCCAGGACATTAAGATAGAAATGTCCAGTAGCCAGCTTGGAAACAGGATTTCTCCCATCTCCTTCACAACCGAGTTTCTAGAAAGAATAGTCTGCACCTGTTCACCACCCGCTTGCTTGTCAATTTATGACTACTCTAGCGAAACTCTTCCCTCAAGTCAGCAATGACCTTTTCTGTTCTGTTGCTAAGTTCAAAGCCTATTCTCAGACTTCATCCTCTTTGTCCTTTCTGAGAGCATTGCAAACTTCCAACTTCCTTGTTTTCCAGGATCCAAACCTCCATCATTGTTTACTCTTCCCCATAACCTCTACCCACAGTGTTCAAACACAGAATGTTTGAGCTGGAGGGCTTCTTCTAGAGCATCTGGCTCAACTCCAACATTTTACAGGTGAGGAAATGGAGGCCTAAAACAGTTGCCAGGTTCTGTTGATTCGATATCTATAATCTCTCTCACCTTTTCCCTACTCATTCTATCACTAATTTATTGTAATGGCTTCCAAAACCAATTTCCCTTCCCCTCATTTCTCTCCTTGACAACTTATTCCTTACATAACTGCCAGATTAGTTCTCCTCTTGCACAGGTATGTCCCAGTCACTTCTCTACTCAAAAAACTTCAGTGGTTCCTAATTGCCTATAGAATAAAATATAGGCTTCGTAACTTGGAATGTAATGTTTTTCAGACTCTGGCTCTCAACTTTCCAGCCTTATTTCATGCACTACATCCCAGCCCCAACCAAATTGGACAGTTGGTAGTTTCCCAGCCAGATTCTGTACTGCTTGCTCCCCATTTTGACTCCTCAGCCCTCACACTATGGATTTGAGTAGCCTATCTCCACGCACTGTGAATATATTTCCTCTTCCATTCCTTCAGTACACAGGGCAACCACTGCCACTTAACTCCCAAGTTTTCCCTAGTCATCCCAGCTGAGGTGATGTTTACTTTCCTCAAATTTTCCCAGAGCACTTTGTCTGGATCTCTTCTGTGCTTCTCTCCCTTTCTACTTTGTGTCATACTTACTTGTGCACATTTTCCATCTCTCTGCCTACTTTGCCTACTTGCCTTCCCCCACCTCCCCTTCCCCCCATTGGAATGTTTGCTCTTTGAGGGCAGAAATTAGGTCATGTTTTCATGTGTAAATATGTATGTGGCACCTAGTACAGTGTCTTGCATAAGGTAAAAGTTTTACAAAGTGCGTGTTGAAAATGGTTAATCATTCAAACCATGGGAATGAATGAAATTGCAATGGGGAAGGGCATAGAAAGATAGTAGGGTAAACAATTGTGCAGTAGCAAAAGAATTGGGGCACTTGCTTTCAAACCCTTGTCTCTGTCACATACCATCTATGTAACCTTGGGCAAGTTATTTAGCCTTTAAGCTTCACCTTCCTCATGTGTAAGCAGAAAGAGCTAGAGTAGGTGGTGTAGTGCGCAGTGGCATAGTAGAACCAGATCTGGCTTGGGAATTAAGATCAGGGGTCGTACCTTGGCCCGAATACTGACCTTCTTTCTGGTCCTTGGTAAGAGAAAGATTTGTGCTAATTGATCTTTCAGGTCCCTTCTAACTCCCATCTATAATGCCTTGAATGCTCACTTTGGCAGGCCAGGAGGAAAGACCAGCAAAGGAAAGAGAGGAGCTGTCAGAGGCATTTCAAGCAAACCAGGAGAGAACTTCCGGTCTTGAAAAGCGAGAAGAGAAAGTCTTAAGGATCCATGAGGTGGCTATCAGTGTCAATTACTGCAGTGGTCAAGGGGCTGAAAGACTGGAAAGAGTCAATTGGATTTGGTGATTGGATTGGGTTACTGGTGACTTAAGAATAATGGTGCCAGACAGTTATCTCACAAGGAGTAAATGGGTGGTCAAAAAGTAAAGCAGAGGCACAGAGTGTAGATAATTCAAGAAATCTGGTGGTCAAATTGGATAACATTAACAGTAAAATCAGGAAGATGGGGCAGAAATATTGGAGAGAAAAAATGCTATTTTGGGGGAGCTGAAAATGATTATGAACTAGGAGGGAAAGACCAATGAAAAGGAAGAGATAGAAGATGCATGATAGAGAAGGAATTTTTCCTGCTTTGAATTCTATAAATCCTTTGGAAGAAATGCAGCTAATCTTGCTTTTCAAAAGCCCATCTCCTTTAATCTATTTTGCTCTAGCAACAAAGGACGAATAGACTGGGGATGTTTAGCTTGGAGAAGAAAATTGAGGGTGAGGGGGAAGGGGTTTGATAGCAGTCTTCTAAGTATTTGAAGGGCCACCATGGAAAAAAGGATTACATGTATACTGCTTGGCTCCAGAGGCCAGAATTGGGGAGTGGATGTTGCAAAGAGGCAAATTTAGGCTTAAAGTTATTGGAGGGGGGGGGAGAACCTTCCAAGAATAAGAGCTATCCAGAAGTGGAATAACTTTATTTTCATTGATCATGCATATTTGTTACCAGGGTTTGTCTAGCTCTGTCTATCTACCTAGGGGGAAAGAAGATAAGATAGGGTTATCAAAAAAGGTGGGGGAGAGGTCACTGACACAAATTTTTAAAAAAAGGCACAGGAGAGAACAAAAGGCCAGAAGAAATTGGGAACAAGTGGGACAGCTAAATTACACGATGAATTTATTATTTACTTAAAAAGAAAAGCAAGTTGTACGTTCTAAGCCATGTCATGGACAATCCTCTTTCTGTTCTACTATATATATGGAAGTGGTCATTTTATTTGGTGTTTATTAAATTCAGAACTAAAGAAATTAAGTATTATGAACTACTTTGGAGAGATTCTCACCGGGAACCTTCAAACAATGGTGGGATAACCACTAAAAAGGTACATTGTCTAGAGGATTCCCATTCAAGTATGGTTTGGACCATGTGGTTTCCAAGGTCCCTTTCAATTCAAATTCTGGAAGATGAGCTTCTCCTCCATTAATGAAACAACTGAATCTTTTTTTTGCCAGTCACATATAGAAATAGTCCTAACAAACTCGATGCTTTAAAAATGCTCTGTGATTTTTTGAGACTGGTTTAGGGGCTTAACATTTCAAAGGACCCAGTGCCTCAGTTTTTAGAGAATTAAGTTCAGTTGTGTTGTTTTTGTTTTGTTTTTATGCTTAAGAGGCCAGAAATGCAGTGGTATTTATGTACTATGAACTCATAACCATTTGAGAAAACAGCATGGCCAATAGGATTTACCTGCCATATAATACCCACATGGTTCAAATTACAAAAACTAGCCTTATACCGAAGACCGGACTTGATCCTACCATCGTTTTTGGACAATCACTTATCTTTATGCCAGAATTTTTGTGTGTCTTCAAATCTCTAAATTCACACTACTTTGGATTCATCTTGTGTATGTATATTTACTATTTATCCCTTCCACTGAAGGCTTAAAATTGTGGCAAGAATATGAGATTTGCCTGACATCTTTCGGTGGCTGTTTTTTTGTCTGTCAATCTTGACTCATTCCCCAGAAAAGTGAATTAATGATGTTTACTGAGAGAGACATTTCTATCAGCAAAAGATGTGCCTGGTTGTGATAGACACTGGCATAAGATTATTTTTGTCCTTTTTTTCTGCGTCACTATGCGCCTGCCACCCCAATCTGGTCAGAAGAGCTGAGCCCAGAGTACAGCCTTGGGAATCCTGAACACAAACCACTGTAGGGCAGGATGACTTACCTTAGGGGCCACCCCAGCAATGGGGGCCTCTGTTTTCTACAAACCATAGCTTTGTCAGATTGGTGGAGGTACTGTTCTCTGTGTAGATCAGTTTTCTTCAAGGTTATTTAATGGTGTAGAATAACATAGGTTTCCTTCTTCTCTAGTAATTTATATGTAGTAAATATTTAGCTGTCAGAAATCAGCCAAAAGCTTAGTGCAGAATATTTTTCAAGTGACATGTGTGAATATACATGCCATAATGCTCCCCCTCCATTTTACCAAGTGCAATGAACTAAGCCTCCCACAAAATCAAAAACAGCAAATGCATACAGAATTCTTTTATTTAACTTAAAATCATGTAGTACTGTAACTACTAGAAAAAAGCTGAGTAAGAGAAACTAAAGTTGCCTTAGCTTCAGCCATTCAAAATAGACAAAGTTTCTTTTTTTTTCATAATGTAAAGAATCCAGAGTATATCGCAATAACAGGAATAAATTCTTACAACAGAATATACAAAAACATTTTGAAATTTTTTCATCATCTACTGATTCATTTTATATAAACACAGGAATTTCTTTAGGAATAATTTATACACAGAAAGTCATTTTATGTAACAAATTGGCCATGTTGTTACTTTTTTTTATTTTTTTAAAAACTTTTTTTAAACAAGAAAACTTGGAAAATGTAGTATTTGCAATGCATCAGTTCCATAGAGCTTTCTGGTTTTGTTTTCATCCCAGAGGTAGACAAACTCTGGCCAATCCTTTCACCTCAAACCTCACTGGCTTAGAAAACAGAAAGGTGTTTTCTCAAGGCATCTATTTTCTCCATGGCTGTGTCTACACAACACCAAACATCATCTGGACAAAAAATAACAAAAAACCAACCAATCAGACCTTTTGTTGCCATAGTGCAAAACATCCAGCTATTTTCAAAGATGTGAAGTATTGTGGGGTTGTGTAGACACAGCCTATCATGTGTCAGAAGCTGGGGGGAAGCAGAGGCGGGAAATACTCTTTTGGAGCAGAAAAATGTATCTTCGGTGTTCTGACTTAAATAAAAATAAATAGGGACTCTTCCTTGTTAACTTTAAACTAAGCTTTAGTCATGATACAAGGCAGCTAACCAATAACCAAATGGCATATTTTGCATACGGAACTGTCATATTTTAAAGGAATAAATCTGTATGCAATGATCACACAAAAACTGTTAAGCTGTCTGTTGTGTTGTCAAATCCTTCAATTTCTCTGGCATTTCATACCATGAAACAATGAAACCACGTATTAAATAGTGTGACTTGGGCTGCTTAGTTGCCACAACACTTATTCTGTTTCCATAACCAATGAGGTTCTTTCAGTCACTAAGTCAGCTACACTATAAAGCGCAATGACCAGCTAGAGATGATCCCCACCCCCAACTGGAGGGTTCTGGAAGACCAAGATACTGAAGATACAGAACTACCAATTCCATCAATATCACCATTCCTTTGTTATAAACCAGGGCACAAAGCTTGAGGGGTGGGGATGGGGGAAGGGGTGACCACGGTTTGGGGAAGGTAAAGATCCTTTTTGGCATACTGTAAAGCTAACTAGTAAACTGGTACCCTCAAAAAAATTGATCACATGCACACATTTGCACACACAGAGAAAAAAGTGCCTTTAAATTATTTTAGGCATTTATAAACTACAAACATTTTATAAAATTATTCTATGTACTTACAAAAATGCAATGAAACATTTAATTATTTCTTGTAAACCAGATCTTCGTCAACTGACTACCCGTAATCTACTGGACTTAAGAGCCCTATTGAAAATGCTAATGAATCACTAATTAACATAATGTTTACCAAAAAGATGCTGAAACACACACACACAGGCGCGCGTGCAAGGGCCGCGCGCGCGCACACACACGCAAATGAGTAATGCCATTAGGTAAAAACTAAAGACATACCCCAGAAATGACACCTGCATCAGAAATTCATATCATCGATCAATTTGAAGCAAATTCCTTGGTAACAGTTTCCAAAGCAGGACATTAGATGGTTTATTCATAGGAACCAAGTGATCAAGTAAGATTTCTAAGCTTTGATTTGGTCTGAGACCTCCAGAAACCATCAAGCTCAGAAAATCCCCCAAACTTCTAAGCTCTTGTACCCTCATGTCCTCAATTCCATAGTCTTTTCATATGATTATATTAGTTTAGTAGAGTTGACTTCACATCAACTGACTCATTACTGAACCAGCGAGGGTCATTCGTTTGTTTTTACAAAGAATAACCAGTCCTCTTAGTTGAGTGCCAAAATGAAGAAAGCCTTTTGGCCTGACTCAGGTCTGTATCTTCAGCATCTCTGGCAATAAATGTTTAATCTAAATATCTTCTCTTTGAAATCTTATTTGTACCACCAATTACTTCAGAGTAGAGTTATAAAGTTTGACCTTTATCACTGGTTCTTAAGGAGTGGATCTCTGGTACCTTCCCTTCGTTGCTTAGCCCAGGAAATAATAGACAGTTGACAAACAAAA
The DNA here is from genome assembly GCA_028646595.1 of Phalanger gymnotis. NCBI lineage: Eukaryota > Metazoa > Chordata > Mammalia > Diprotodontia > Phalangeridae > Phalanger > Phalanger gymnotis. The sequence goes on from CM053624.1 coordinate 104,674,459, forward strand.
GAGTAACATTAATTAAAAAAAAAACCAAAAAACAAAACCCAAACCCTAAATACATTACTAATATACTTGCTACTGGAATGGGTAGGGCATTTTATGGAGGAGTGTCATTAGTTTGAACTAGACTTATCCTCAACAATTCAAAACTGCTCTCAGAGAATCTTACAGCAACATCTGGGGACCAGTGGACCACAGCACCCTAGTCATTCCCACCAATTTTGAGTTTCAGTGAGAACAAACCATGACAAGAGGCATGAATCACTCACAACCTGCTTACGGAACAGAGCTGTCACAGTGAGAAAGAGGCTTTGGTGGAACATGAACTGGCCTCAAATTTAGCATCACACTTGGTTGATATTTCTATCTTCCCAAACAAAAATACCTCAAAATTTGATACCAAGTATGGCATGCTTTGGTAGTTCCACAATAGCCACCTTCTTTTTATGTGTTTATCTAAAACTAAACCACCTCCTTTACCACTGAAACGCTTACAAATATGATGAGCGAGAGGCTAGAAGAATGGCCTAGTGCTAAACATGAAAGTTGCCTTGTTCCCTCCATGGCGGCAATCTTGTGTCATACATGGTTCAGTATCATCTTCTCATGTAATACAGATGAGAAGTGCTACAATTTGGTTCTAACAGATGACATTAGAGAAATTCTCAAGAGCAGACAAGCTGGTGGTGTCTCAGGAATAGGCTGCACATAACAATTACATAATGCCGATACAAAAGCCAATGTCGATTCTCAGTGGTTCACATTACTAAAGCAGTGTGACTTATTGTCAAGAGGAGAGCGCATGGAAAATGCCACAACTCAGATTTGTAAAGCTATTTGGAGTATACAAAAAAGAAAAATCAAAGAGAGGTGGAAATCAACATGAAATCAGACTAGACCTCTGACTATATAAAATGCCTTGGTATAGTGAAGGTGGCTTGGTCCAGGAAATATGACTGCACCATCACAAATGCTTATGTTCTCTTCATTTAAGTGCTTCTGAAATGTTTTTCATGATGGGCATTATATGGTTAGTGTTTTTTCCTACTTTTTTTCTTTTAAACCACCTACATTAAAAAAAAAAAAACAAAACAACACACACGCACACACAACTTGGACAGTTTTAACAAAACCCTCATAGCCAGCTGAATGATCTGCAGATCTCCAGTTGTGGAAACCGGTATGTGCAAAAAAGAGGAGAGGTCACTACACCAAGGGGTCACCTATGAAAGAAAAAATCCCTGACCAAATATTTATGATCTTGGGAGCTCAGAGGACCTCTGAGAAAAGTAATGCTCTCCCTAAGGGCAGAGAAGGCTCCTGAGCTTAATGATAAAGCTGAATTTTTCAAGAAGTCATCCCTACCTTGGAAGAGTCAACCGTATGTTTCTCAGATACTGCCATCAGAGCCCTCTATGCGGGCAACTGCCAGAATCAGGCAACTTGGGTCATGTGAATGGCAGGATTAGTTTTGGACAAGTAGACAATAATCAGCTAAAAACTCTGAAAAGGAAACTAAAATTGATCGATAGCCCCCTAGAATCCAGAGAGTTTGGTATACTGTTGCCTTTTCTTTCTAGGAAAAAAAGAGAGACCAAGAAAAAAGTAGGGAGGAGAAGAGAAAAATTTTTATCCAGGTCATTCTATTTTAGATCATCCTTTTGGATCATCAGAAGCAATGGCAAACTTTTAAGAATTACAGTTTCCCAATTGGTAACGTTAAAGCACTAAACAACTCAACCACTGTTGCACTTCTCTACCAAAGTTTTCCTGGACTTGTGATTCGTGGTGCAGTCCAGTGGTGCAAGTGGCATCTGAGAGGAGGTAACAAAAAACAACTTACGCCAGTCTATGGGATTTTAACAGAAAGGCTATTTGCTTCACTCAGTCCCACCCCCAATCCTGGAAACCTTGTAAACAACTGGCTCTAGTAATGAATAAGTTATTCATCATTCAATTCGTATAGAGCAGTCAGAGACAGTTATCATCAGACATGGATGGACAAGTAGCCACTCTCCTAGGCTGCAACGGTTGCCTGGTTTTTGACAGCAGCAAGAGAACAAACACCCCTAGGTTCTCTTAACACAACTATGCTAAGTCACAGAGGCCTCTCATGGCTCTCTGTCTTCTTCCTATCCCACAGTTTAAAAAAAAAAAACAACAAAACAACAAGAAGAAAAACAATAGAAAAAGGCAAGCTGTTTGGAAATGTTAGGAGATAGATAAGTTAGAATGATGCTTTGACCCCTTGGAATAAAGTACTGGCCACTCCTCTCTATAACCTAGTGTATGTGGTCTGTAGTGTGAATGAGGTTACCAGTATCAACGGCATATTGTCAGGTGCTGAGAAATGTGAGATGTATTCTTTTTTTATATATACACATATAAAAAATAAGAGTGAGGTAGATAAATGTTTGAAAAAAATCAAAAACTGTCCCCGTCATACACAAAAACCCTTATCTCAGTATTTAAATTCATTATGGGGCATCTCTACAGTGATTTAAACTGATATCACAAAAAAATAAATTAAAAAATCCTACATAGAATACCTTCTTAATTAACTTTTTTCTTCTTTTTTTTTTCCTTTTTTCTTTTCTTTTTTTTTTCTTAAGGGAAAATAACTATGGGACAGAGGCTAGAGAAGAAAGTGGGACTCAAACTATACAAGCAAAAAGCACTACAAACATTTTTGTGTTTTTTTTTGTTTTGTTTTTAATCTCCAGTCACAACTAGCAATCATTCTATTTTAATTCTTTGTTCTTATTCCAAAATTTAAGCATTTCCATCCCAGAACAACCCTAGTGCCGCCATCCCTCAGGGAGAACTTAGGTACTGAATTTAAACAGCGCCTTGAGTTTTCATGCCTTGCCCCAGCTACCAAGGCTTCTGCAGATGAAACAAGCTACCTGGGATCTGATCCTGATGGCAGGTCGATGCCCAGACCAGCAGGCCAGAACAGTTTCCCATGGTTCAGCTTATTCACCAACCACCTAGCTCACCTTTTGCCTAGTCTCACTCGGATGCAATTATCTAAGTAACTGCCAGTGGGGGAGGGGCAGTAGGAGGAGAAGGAGAGGTAGGACAAGGTACAATTCAAAAAGTGTTCCTTGTTATTTTCCAATTAGAAAGATGGTTAAGTCTGATCAGATCAGTGCTCTTAGGGCCACTTGTGACATGGTGATAGATCTGCTGAGAAAGATTTGGATGAAGCAGCTGTTCTTGTTCATGGGATGGAAGGGTTAAAATATTTTTTTTTTTTTAAAAAATAGTGACCCAAACGCCTAGTGTCTGCAGTTAAACCGCTGTTGTACCCAACAATTAAAAAAATAGATATTATTTATATATATATGTATATATAGAGAGAGAGGGAGGGGGAAAAGGAGGGGAAGGGGGAGAGGGGGAGAGAGAGGGAAAGAGAGAGGGAGAGGGAGGGAGAGAGGGAGAGAGAGATGTGTGTGTCACAATCCAAAGAAAGGCAAGGGTGAGACGGTGAGACTCAACAATGATGAATATGAACACTGAACAAGAATGTACTAAATATTTAACCTTTTTTTCTGACCTGAGTTTGTATCATGCCTTGCACTGTAACAGACTCGAGTGCTATGTGGGTGTGGGTTAAGGAAGTGGGTGAGGAGAGGGAGAGTATAGTAAAAACACCCCCTAGGCCACACTGATAAGGATCAGGGGCATGCATCTTCCTTTACCCCCAATTCCTAATTTCTCCTTGAGCTCTGTGCCCACACAGCTAATGTGTTAAAAACAGCTAATGGGGGTAAGGGGAGGAGAGGGAAATGTATTTATAAAAAGGCATCAAACAGTTCATGGCAAATCATGTTATACAAGTATCAATTACTGGGAGAGGAAGAAGAGAGTTGCACACTATAGTTCAAAGCATAAGAACTTTGCTGGAAGGGGGAAAGGGAAGAAGGGTAGACCTGAAGGTTTTCATAGATTAAATCCACAAAGATAAAGAACAAAAAAAATAGCAGCTTTTTTTTTTCTGTACAGACATATAGATGAGTATCTGAACCGTAAAAAAGTTATAAAAGTGACATTAAAGACGATGTGTATGCAAATGATCCACGGTCTAACAGAGAACTGTAAGACCCTTTAAGAAGTCTTAATAACAGAGAAAATGTCAACAAAGCTTAGTATGCTTGAATCCATTTACTGCTTTTTCTTCTCATTTATGTTGTTTGTTTTAAATTTCTTTCCTTGCAAACCTGTAAAGAGGGGCAGGCTGCATCACTGGAGATCCCTTCCGGTTGGTGTCCTGGGGGTGGGGAGAGATGAATGGGGAGGAGTGGGGCTAAGGGGAGTTTGGCTTATGGCTGACTTTGTGTGTGAAGCGTGTACTTCTGGCTCTCACCACTGCCAGTTTTCTCCAGAATTCCCAGGGGCCAGAGAATGGAGGAGGGGGGGAATAATTTCAGTTCCTTCCCATTTCCATCACGAGAAAGGAATATTTTGTCCAGTTCCCAAAAATAACAATAATCTAGACAAAAACAATTTGATTTCTTTTTAAAATGAAATGTAAAAAGAATGCCAGTGTCTGATTGGGTGCAGAAGATTACAAGTGCTTTTTTTTTTTTTTGTAATGGAGCAATTGATTACTGTGCTCTCTCCATGCCTATGACAACAACACCAAAAACAATTTAAGGAAAAAGGAAAGTTTGGGTTTTTGGCAAAATTTGGCAGCACTGAAAATGGTAACAACTTCGAATGAACAATGGCCCTTTTCAAATTTCATGAGTTATTAAAAAGAGCGGGGTTAAAAATCCAGTCTCTTAACTTAATTTTATAAAGACCTTACATAGTGTTAGGCAGGTGCTTGCAAGGGGTTATTGGGGCCACTCAGCCAGCCATTTCTTTGATCTGATAAAAAGTGCTTTACGGTTGGATTTGCGCGCAGATATGTTTCTCCTTAAGAAGCCAAGAGAGAGTGTACTGTGTGTGAGGACAGAGATGTATGAAAAAAAGACAACAGGGGAAGAGAGAGAGGAAAATCAGACCTCAAGTTTTCTGTTGCTATTAAGTGTTACCAGTAAAGTTTTTAAAGGCCTGCCTCATTTGAGGAATCCTTTACTGAAACAAACATCTGCTTGCATATTGAAAAAAAGAAAAAAATCGTCAATGTGTTGTTTACTGAAGATAGGGGTCTCCTGTGTGCAGCGATGGCAGTTCTGAAGATCCACTGAGGTACAGTAGGCTTTTGAATATATTGTTAAATTTCTTTTTCCCTCCACCCCCCACCCCAACCCCAGTGTACATGTGTTACTGTTTGCATGGGATTCTGGATCCAAGGATCAGCAGGCCGAAGACTGGGGCAAAGGTAAGGCCCTTTCGTTCTTTCGTCCTCCATTCATGTGCGCGTAAGGCTGCCTTTCGTCAAAGCTGGCCCTGAGGACCACCACACCAGGCCCGTTCTCGGCTTTGTGTCCTGAGAGTTTGTCAGCCGGCTGGAGGGTGGAGGAAGGATCTAAGGGAATGCTCTCCATGTTCTCAGTCTCTAAGTCCAGCTCTTCTGTGTCTGGTGGCTTGTTCTCTTCACTGTAGAAGAAGGAGACCTCCTTGAAGCCTGGGTCCAGCTCATCTTTGATGCTGCCGATGATCTCCAGAAAAGAAGGTCTCATTTTGGGATTGTACTGCCAGCACATACGCATCAGTTCAAACCTACGAGTGAAACACAAAGAGAGAATGGAACAACACAGAGAAGTGGATAAAACTGATGCCGCTCCATTGCTGGGTGTCCAAGTATATCTGTGTGCTTAGACCTACCCAGAGAGGTCGCTGAAATGCTTCTGTTTCACAGAGTTTCTACGCAGGACCTTAATTTTGATCGTGCAAGTAGATTACAAGTAAACAGATCCTCTTTATGGGGCAATAGTAAAAAAAAATGTTATTGACTTTTTAAGTCAATAGGAACTATATGACTAACTATGGAAACTAACTATGGAACACCCAAAGTACTTTTCAACCCAGTAACTCAATGATAGAGTTGCCTGCTGTTTGCCCACAGATGGCATAGACTGGTATCTCAATCAGGAAGACTGTATTTTCAGTATAATAATGTAAATATAAATTTTGCTGTAAGTATAGCGCCAACCACCTAAAAGCCAAAGAGAGAGCTTGTGTTTTTGCTCATTAGTTCATTGGCAGATCAGAAAGTGAGTGATATTTGGCAAAGTGGATACAAAATCCCAAGTAGAAACACAAGGTCACATGGGAAAGAAGGGTGTTTCATGCTTATCATGATGAAGATGAAGCAGCACAAGCAAGATGGAAACTATACCATTTTTGATTATACTACAAAAGGAAAAAAAGAGGACCAAAGGAAAAAGTATATTCCTTGGAGATTTTAAAAAATGAGGCTGCTGGTTGCCCAAGAACAACTTCCTTCTTTAACAGGAGCCTGTAACAACAGAAGGCTTTAAAACTTTCTCCTTGTACTTTTATTCTCTATCCTCCCCAATCCTCAAATATTAGTAGAACATTGCATAAAAACAAAATAACCTGAAAAATCGATTTTCATGAAAAATAAAGCTATAGATATGAAAGCTACAATTAGCCAATATCCTTAGCTCTCCTGGTACAGCTTCTGAACTCTAGAGCCAGAGAGACAAAATCTTTAACCACAGGTGGCCCTCCTCTCCCCCAAGAAATTCACAAATGAGTGAGGGTGATAGATATTATAAATGCTTGCTCTGGAAAGAGGAAATCTTTCCATGTGACCAGAAAGACTAAAGGCCTACTAGAGATTACTATCAGTTGAATTTGTGTTGGAGGGACAACGTGTCCAGGGTGGATGAGTGAGGACATGAGGCTTACAAAGAGTATAACAAACAGATTTCATAACATGCTCAGTCAAAATATCTGTGATTACTTGTCTATGAATGCATGAAGGAGAAATAGCATTCTCTAGTATTCCAGGAGTGAAAAAATGTTTATACATACAATTTAAAGCAAACATTTTTTTCAGGTACCCGTGTTACGGTAGAACAGAGAGCTGAATTCAGAGTCAAAAGATCTGAGTTCAAATCCAAAATTTGATGTTTACGATATGTGTGACTTTGGGCAAGTCCCACTACTTCAACTAGAAAACAAAGGGGCAATGCCAGATTATCTCTAAGGTTCTTTCTAGCTCTAAATCTTTTTTTTTTCCTAATAAGCTTAGTTTATTTGTTACAAAGTGAACCCAGGAACTGTCAAAATTCCCCTGGAAGTCTCTGGGCTTCCTCTACAATCACGAATGGTGTAAAAGTTTTGCATTTACTGACACATAATCAGCATTTACGGTTCAGTCAACCTCTCTCTGTAAAGGATCTAAGACATCTGCCTTCCAATGTTCCCTTTTCTCTTTTCTTGCTCCACCATTTCCCAAGGGGGGAGGGGGAGGAGGAGAGAAAAACAACACATATAGAAATAAAGCTCTGACATAAATATATAAAATCCATCTCTGTGACTTCATGGCTATGCCTCTCTAGCTGACTGGTATGTCCCTGAATAGAAGCATCAGCTGGGGCCAAGAACACTCACTCGATATTCCCTGGCTCACAGTCCTGTGGCCTGGGGGCAATGCTCGGGAGATACCACAAAGCAGTGGAGTAATGCATGTGACATCAGCACAAACAAGGCCATGTGATGCTTCTTTTAAACCATTCCAGATTCAAAAACCTTCCAGTGCTTCCCATAAAAGGAAGTTTTTTTTTTTTTACTCTACAGGATTCAAGACCTTGTTTACACTATCTCAACAAGAAAACTTTCCAATAGACTCCAGCTTCTAGAGGACTATGCGAGCTAATTAAAAAACAAACAAACCAACAAACAGCTCTTCCTTTTAAAATGCTGGTTAAGGGTTGGGTTTTTTTTGTTTGTTTGAGGGGGAGATGGTGGGTGAATCAGAGATGAAGTGTTAAAACTAATGTTGGAGAAATACCATATCCCTTAAATAATATTTGGTATAAGACATAAGCAAACTATAGCAAAGAACACCGTGTGGCTAAAAAGCTGTGGTGTTAAAATGATAAAAGTCCTTTTAAAAAATCCGGGCTTGTGAAGCTTCATTATTTAAAATGTTTTCAGCATATAACTGAGGCCATAATTAACCAGAGACATTAGGGACATCTGGCAAACTGGATGATCCTGAGGCATTACAACCAGGCTAAAAGAAAATTAGTAATCATTTGCTACTATTGGACACTGCTCTATTCTTTACCTGCCCCTACCCCCCAAAAAAAAGGAAGGAGGGGAAGGAAATGCATTTCTTTGACAGACCTGTTACCGCTCTTCACTTCAGCAGGAATCATAAAATGGACAAGTCAAAATCTGTGTAGGAGAGTTAGCAAGCTAAGACACATACAGAGAGCTTAAGGATCAAAGCATTCTTGCTTTAAACATAAGCGAGAAGCTTCAGTCAGACCTGAGGAGAACGGTGGTCACGACACTTAGGACAACAAGGTTCCCTACAAAGCAGAACTCAGAGAGAAGATGCTTGGGTGTCTGCTTTTATGTCTGCAAAAAGCAACCTCATTAGAGTCACCGCTGCACATTTTCAGAGGGAGTTCATGTTTCAAAAACAACTTCTAGGCCATGAAATTTTTATGCTGCATTATTATGCCGTGGTATCTTAAATACTTGCTCTAACTTAAATACTCCTATGTTAGAGTAAACAAGTTAATGGTGTTAGGATGTACTGTTTACCAAGGCGAAATTTTATCCAAGTGTTAAAACAGACTGGAAACATTATTTAAGTTTGGTCTCTATTCAAGTACTTTGAATCTTAGCAAAACCAGCCAAGAATCTTCAACAATGTATGGCTTTTAATCAACAAGGGTGGGGGAGTTGTGTTCCATCATGTTTTGCAAACTGAAAAATAAAGCAGTCCAGATGCCTTTGGGTTATTTTGTTTTGGGTCTATCTAGTTAGTATATACTCCTTTAATTCTTACATACAGAAGACTGCCATTCACAAGAAACTATACTTATACAAGCTGTCCCAAAAGTCTTAGTTCAGTGTTAAGCGAATAAAGTTTAATACATTATACTAAGATGTTTGGAACACCCTATACATGTATGTATATGTATATATGTCTATATATGTATGAGTTTCATGCCACAGAGGTGACAGTGTGTGTGTGTGTGTGTGTGAGTGAGTGAGTGAGTGAGTGTGTGTGTGTGTGTGTGTGTGTGTGTGTGTGTAGATGGTGCAGAATTGGACTTTGGGGGCAATTATATGAGTTAAAGACATTAGAATATGGCAGGATTGGACTTTGGGGGCAATTATATGAGTTAAACTCATCAGAACATGGCCTGACTCTGGTTTTAAAATATTTTCTTCCATTTTGGCCTGTTTCCCAATGCTTTGTATCCAAAGAACTTGTCTGCTAGAAGATATCTTCTTTTGCTAAATTTATCCACAAATGAGGACAAGCAAGGACGAATAGGAATACTACCTATAAAACTAAACAGTCTCCTTTTTATTTTGTTATACATCCAAGAGGGAGAGGCATTTTCCAGAGAACTTTTAGACTGCAAAATAAAGACATCTAACTGAATTAAACTCGTAACATCTAAATGCTACCTCTCCTCAATTTTCCTGTTATATTATGCTGGGAACAGGAAGTGTATTGATTTTCCCATAGCAGGTGGGCTCCTATTCCCAGGCATCTTAAATGAATATTAAAATACCATTCTTCTGTGGGTGGATCAACTTTACGAGTCCCACAAATATCTTATAGACAAAATTTTACATGAATCAAAAGAGAAGACACAAAAGAGAAATACTCATGCCCTCCCTAATGCCACCCCCCTCCCCTAAGACAAAACTAACACCTGTTCACTTGGGCTCTTTTTTAATGCTTCCACAACTCTACCAGCTCTAACAATGAACATCATAGCCTAAATTAGGAGTCTTAGCTTTAGCCCAGGAACTTAAAAAAAAAAACCCAAAGTAAACATTTTGATAGGACTGTATTTCAATATAATTAGTTCCCTTGATAATCCTATGTATTTTATTTTTTGCATTTTGAAAACATTATTCTGAGAAAGGGTCTAACGGCTTCTCCAAACTGCCAAAGGGGTCCATTACACAGAAAAGGTTAAAAATTCCTGCCCCATATATTCTGATGACATTTTGCTCAAATTAATTGAAAATTATCCCTCAAGTATTTTTATCAATATACTCAGGGTGAGTAGGATATACTTAGGAGAACTGGAAAGAATTCTTTCCAGATCTGGGTTCTGGGAAACACAATGTAAAGCAAAGCCCGACATATATATGTATATAAAATAGAAGTCTAAGTGTTACTCTGTTAAAAAAATATGTCTTGTGAAGGGTCTAGCTAATGGTTGGCAACCTTCTTTCATCCTTTGCCTTTTACATTCATGATAACTGTTAAAAGGATATAATAAATGAACCAAATTTCAAAGGGTACCCAACATACTAAAAAGCACAGAAACGTGCTTACCCTAACAGCCACAATACTAATCGGCCTCACCATTTCAACATTGTTCTTCTGAGAAAATTTTTGCAGAGAAAGCATCTGCTTCAAAGGTATCCTTCGAGTCCCAACACAATCTCAATCGACAGAGAGGGCAACAGAGTTATGTTTTTTCCTGGTGGAAGTAGCTTTCAAGAACAAAAATGAAAGTCTGTCCACAAAACATCTGTTCTCAAAGGCTTCTCCAAAGAGGACACCATTCAGGGTGAGCATCAACATGGTGGGGCAGTTTTTCCGAAACAATTGAAAAAAGACAATCTAAAATTCTCCTTGACATGCCTTCCCAGAATGACTACTCAAGGTTTTAACTTTTGTTTTAAAATAAATACACAATCTCTCCTACTTATGAGCAGGCTACATTCGTTAATGCTTTTCAGAATACAACTAAGAAACTCTATGAAGAAGATTTTTGCTTTAACTAGAATATGAGAAACCAAATCACTCCATTTTCTATTTCTACAGCTTGTCTTAATGTGTCTAATATAACTGAGGGATTTCTTGTCATCCTCTTTCTAGTCTTGTGCAAAGAAAAGAGTGATGGGAAGGCATAAGGCTACAGCGCTCCCACCCCTCAGTACCCACTGCCTCCCATTTTTCCCAGCTCCTACCTCAAGTGACAAAACAACACTGTCATCTGACACCAGAGCAAGACCTCTAGCCAGAAAAGCTCTTTTCACAAGAATGCTCAGCAGCTGAGGACCAGAAGGAATCATATGCCCATTACTGGCCTCGAACAAATTTCAGAACAAGTTGTAGGTTTTTCTTTCCAAAAAGACAGTTTGAGAACATGAGAGTATTAAGTGTCTAAAATTAACTGAGGTTGTGCATGCCAAGGGTTGTGTAAAAGGGATTTAAAGCTAAATTAAAGCAAGTTTCAGTTCCACATTGTTCACTAAAATGAAGTTTGAGTGATAATATTAGTCATATGGTTTCACGCTCTTTTTAAACACTTAACAGAAAGGGGGAAAATATTTACCTCACTGAGAAAAAGCCTTGGTTGCAGCAGAGTGTTGAAACTGCCCAAGGTAAAGAATTGATGTGTTTTTCATCTGCATGAGACACTAAAAATTCCTGATACCAAAGGTCACATCTTCTTTGTGCTCATCTTCCACAGTAGTGGTCTTCAGAAAAAGCCAGTGACTGCAAAGGCTTGCTTAGAGTTATTTTACACTGACGAAATGTAGATATTCACTATCCTTATGCCTGTGTGCATGTGCGTGGGGGCAGTGGGAAGGATAGGAAAGGCTGGTCATAAATTTCATAGGTGGGCTTCACCTGAACAAAATAGCAAAGGCTACCAAACTTGTATGTATACCAAGTATAAAGCTAAATAAAATAAGACACAAGAAAAAACAAAACAAAGATATTCCTAAAGGTCGACGTTTCCTCAAACATGGTTCCTTAGAGGTAAAACCCCAACAGGCAGCCACCAATGTAAAAGCCTGTTGTAATGCTGCCCACTGTTGGACTAGCTTCTCTGAGTTTTGATTCCTCATTACTAATGGAAGAAGGCAATATCAGAGAATAGAAAGAAGGAAACTAAGAGGCCCAGGGAATACATACAGCATATCGGGGCAGTTGTCTGGTTTCTCTAGAAGGCCACCCTCCATAACAAACCGGAGAACTTGTTCATTAGACATGCCCTGATAGGGCTGCTCTGCTAATGTTGCAATCTCCCAGAGGACAACACCAAAGGACCTAAAATAACAAAGAAAAAACATTTAAAAGGTTGTTGCTGTTGTTTTAAATAGGAGCTAAGCTTTATATAAAAGTTCCCCTCCCATCATTTCATCTACTTTTGAGTAGAATAAAATTTAGGCAGTATAGGCCATTATAAATAAAAGAAAAAAGATTGAGTCCCAATAGTTCATGACAGCTATAATGATCTGGCCATAACTTCTCAGAGTGTAATATTTAAGGAAGTAGTTTTTCTATTATAATTTGGCCTAAAGGAATTCAGTTCAAAAAACATTTATTGAGCTCCTACTGAATGATTTTCACCAAACTGAAAAATGACAAAGTCTCTTATTTAAATACATTTACTATCTGGTAGAAGGAGTAAGGCCAACTCCAAAAAAAAAAAAAAAAGCTACAAGACAGGATGTGGTAAGTTCCATAAGAGAAATATCAAAAAATGCAATAGGGATTCAAAGGAGAAAGAAGTCACAAGCAGTTGCAAGTTGGAGAGAAGTTAAGAGAAGCTTTCCTAGAAGAGATGGCCTTTGAAGGATGGACAGAAATTAGGCATAGCTAGGAAAAAGGAGTATCCCAGAAACAGATAACAATTTAGGCAAAAACATAGAGGCAGGGAACTTCAGGGCATGTGGAAAGGGCATCAAGCAGTCTTGTTTGGCTAGAATGTAGACTACATGAAGAAAAGAAGTGGGAGATGTGCAGGTTGGATAGGTTGGAATCCAATTACAGAAACTCTTCAATGCTAGTCTCAACAGTTCGGACTTGATTCAAGAGGTAACAGGGTACCTACCATTCAAAGTTCTGAACAAGGCAGAGCAGTAACGTTATTAGAACTGTGTTTAAGGAAGACTATGTAGAAGCCACGTAAAGGATAAACTTGAGGGAAGTACACAGAGGTGGCAGGAATGAGCAGAGGCTATTGCAACATTGCAGGGGAAAGGTGAGGAAGGTGAGAGATACATCAGTGACAGTGGGAATAGACAAGGGACACAGTCAAGATACTCTAGAGGAAGACAGGACGAAGGCTGGTGACAAATTAGATTTCAGAAGCAAGGAGAAGAGGTATTAAAACACGTCAAAGAACAAAGGCATATTTAGAGAAAAATAGCCATGAAGAGAAATGAGTAATTCTGCCACACAAAGCCTGCTCTTCAGTTTCATTTTTTAAAAAAACTACCAAATAAAGAATTAAGATAGATAATAAAAGAATAGATAGGTTTCAGCGTACTAGCTATATAAAGCTAAATATGCGAATACTCTACATCTGTGTAATTAAGTTTTTCATATTAAATCCTTATTCTAATTTTTCTTGTTCTATTTGCCTTTACATTCAGTTCATGTCAACTAAGCTGCTAAGGGGCTTCTGTGGACTGGGCAAATACAAAGAAAAGGGTGCCAGTGGGATTTGCCCTACCATATCATTTCCATACCGGAAGTTGGTCTCCAAGCACAGCACAAAAATCAACAGACTACATATAAAGACTTGTGACATTTTGAACTGTAAAATTTTAGATGCTGCTTAAATAACTTTGTATTTGCAGTCAGATTCTGTATAAATGGATACTCAAAGCACATGTTGGTATGACCTAAATGGAATCTTAGTAGGCAAAGGGGGATTTACCCACCCCACCCCATGATCCTTTATAACTTCTATTGACTGTGAAATAGTATTTATATTACACACGAGTTCAAGAAAAGCTTATGCACTCAGACTCCAAAACAATTGCTTTAAAAAGACCAAGCAGATATTTTCCCCATCACTTCTGGAATGAGAATCTCTACGTTGTTAAATATGTAAGTTCACATACGTAACATGCCTCTAAAGCTTGTACAGTACAGTGAATGCTGTATCTTCTATTTTTACTATCTCCCATCTTGGTCAGAGAAAAGGGACTCCAGAACTTTTCTTTAAAGTGGTCCTATTGTCTACCCATTTTCTCTGTTTGCTCCTTTTCTGTTTCATTTATCAACACAGTAGGCCATAAAAAAGTAACTTTCAAAAAAAAGTATGGTGTTTATTTCCCTGTAGGTCCAGTTATCTTCCTTCATTGCTCAAAGTGCCTAGCAGGCTATAATCATCTTGCTCCACAGCCCCTATACAATAAAGCCTTAGGAAATAATTGTGCACTTACCTGGTATCAATATTGTGTAGATGGAAAAGCAGAATAATTTTGTTCCGATAACTAGCCAAAGCACCAGAGAGTGTTAGAGGTAGAAGTCCTCTAAGCTAAGTTCATCAACTAGATGATTATACAGATGCTGACCAAGGTGAGGCAGTGACGAGCATGTGAACAGTATGTTAGATTTTCAGATTAGGTATTTTTAAGAACAGTTTAACATTTGGCAAGGGACTATGCAAATTTTGACCATATGTTAATTTAACAGATAATCTGAATTAGTTTCACATTTGCAGATTAAATGTATCCATCTATGTGGAGAACTTATTAATATGGTATTTGGATTTTTCTCCATTCCTACCTCTTGCCAAACACCCCCACTATCTCTTCCCTCTCACACATATAAACACACAACCGGGTTTAGCATTTTCAGTGTCCACGCTGTGTAGGTGTAAGGATTGTGTAAGCTAAAAGTTGTTCCCCAATTATATGTACTGTTGGTTTTCTGGATCTGGAGGCATTTGAAAAAGGAAGGGGAGGATTATCAATGCCTGATACATTGACATACAAAATATACAAACCGAAGGGTACTTCATATTATACACTAGCAGTAAACTGACTACTAGAAATCGTGGTAAATTTTAAAAGAGTGCATTGATGCATCATTCTTGTTCAGAGAAATGTGGGAAACTTTTGGATAGAAGTTTGGAAGGGAACATAAGCCAACAGCATGAAACATCAGCTCTTTAAGCTAGTATTAAATAATCCACAGTTGCATTAATAGACCATATTGTAGGAGAGTCTTAATGAATATACTCTGTGTTTCAGGGCCTTGCACAAAGATACTCAACAAAATATTTATTGAATTGACTCACATATGGAATATTCTCTTCAAATGTGAGTAAGCTATTTTGATAGACACATTGGAAAGTTGTCCAGCATTCAAAAGAGGTCCATCATGATGGAGATTCAAAATTTGGAACTCAAGCTATACGAGGAATGACTGAAGGGAACTGGGATATTAGTCCAAAGAAAAGACTATAAGGAGAAAACGTTACTCTATTCAAATCTTTGAAGGGATGTCATATAGGAAAAAGATGTCTTATAGAAAGTAGATTTGCTCTGTGTTGTTCTAGAGCAGGACTGTCCAAAATGCAGCCGCACTGCGATTTATATGGCCTGCCTACAAGCATAGAAATTTACGTAAATGCTTTAGTAAACAAAGCCGAGCTACCACAGAGCTCTCACTAAAATAGCAAATCAAAATATGTTGTCTATTGTTTCGATAAAAACCTAAGGTTGGACAGCCCTGTTCTAGAGCAATGGTGTCAAGCTCAAACAGAAAGGATCCCTGTGAAGCCTATAGTGACCACAAATTAACATGACCTCTGTTGCGCTGCACTTTTATTTGGTTAAGCATTTCCCAATTACACTTTAATCTGGTTCTGCCCATGAGGGAGGCGGGCTTGACATGTGTGTGTTCCAGACGGCAGAACAATTAGGTACAGCAGCTAAAAACTATGAGAAATAAGTTCTACCTCAACATAAGAATGAACTTTATGACGAGAGTTGTCCAACAGTGAAATGTATTGACTTATAAAATGAAAGAGCTTCCCATCACTGGAGGTATTCAACCAAAGATTAAAATGGTTTCACCTATACAGGACGTTTTGTTGTTATTATTTAGTCTTTCAGTTATGCCTGACTCTTTGTGACCACCATTCGGGCTTTTCTTGGCCAAGATACTGGAGTGGTTTGCCATTTCCTTCTTCAGTTCATTTGACAGATGAGGAAACTGAGGCAAACAGGGTTAAGTGACTTGCTCAGGGTCACGCAGTTAGTAAGTATATGATTTGAACTCAGGAAGATAAAGTCTTCCTGACTACAGGCCTGGTGCTCTATCCGCTGAGCCACCTAGCTGCCCTTATAAGGAATGTTACAGAAAAGACTTTTATACAGATCAGGATTGGACTCAATTCTTTTGATGCTAAGATTCATTAATAACAATAACAACTGTAGAGTTGCAAGGTTTGCAAAGCACTTTGAATGTAGAATCTTCTTTGATTCAGTGGTTCCATGATCCCCTGCATTAGGGTCATGTAGG
Source organism: Phalanger gymnotis (assembly GCA_028646595.1). Classification (NCBI taxonomy): domain Eukaryota; kingdom Metazoa; phylum Chordata; class Mammalia; order Diprotodontia; family Phalangeridae; genus Phalanger; species Phalanger gymnotis. The sequence continues at coordinate 104,690,867 of CM053624.1, forward strand.
ATTCCCTTTAATTGCAAATATGTTAAAGTGATTCAGGACTGACACAGGCTAGAGGCCTTCAAGAGAAGATAACCTTGCTTCACAATCGGGGTAGCAGCGTATATGACACGTTAAAATTCCTACTTCAATAATCTAATCCTCTAAGTCTGCAGAAAAAGGAACTTTAATGCTTTCATATTTAATAAAAGACTACTTGATACTTATTTTGCTTCTGTATTTTTCCCTTATTGATTTCATTTGGCCAAGTAGTGAAATGGGAAATTGGTAGTCAACATCTGTCTCTCCACGACTGCTTTTTAGCAAAAATAACTAAGTAGTACTGGGATAAAAACAACTTGCTTTTTGCCCTCACCTCTAGTCTCTAAAAATGGGATTGATTTGGTAAGTGGAAAGGCTCCTTCTTGGACATCCTTATTTCACTCCAGTTCCAATATCTGACCTCACAATGAAGCAACATTGTTTTGCTGTGTCATAATTAAATGCTATTTCTAATAGGCACCTGACTCCAAAAAACAGGCCTGAGCCCTTGGAGGGTCATGAGGTTAAAAAGCTGATGTAGGTTACTATTTAAATGGTTCTTCTGTGTTGTCATCCAGACAGTTGGAAGTAAACAACACATAAGCAATAAGATCCCTTGCTAGGAAAGCCAAGAAATCATGTGATACTTTGGGAAGCTGACGTGCTAGAATATCCAACTGTTTGCCAAGACCTTCAATTATGTTTTAGAAACTGACTACCCATCTACAAACTTGCCGAGAAAGGAGGATAAAGAAGGCAGAGCCTGAATTCTCCGAACTTGTCCAAAACTACTATAAAGAGACTTTTATTAAGAAGGAAGATATTTTGTGTCCCATTTTACCTATGAGTCAGCAACCAAGTATGCCTAATGAAAGGGAAAAAAAAACCCGATGGAACTAACGGGAAACATAATAAAGACACATAAACTTTATATATTTTAAAAAAAAAAGGCAATTCAAGATTCATAGTAGTAAAGGCACTAAATAGGGGTCATAAGACCCTGGGCCAGCATCCCAACTATACCACTTAACCAATTTGTATTGATCTTTGTGAACAGCAAGTTCCTCATTTGTAGAATGGGGATAAATAAGAACCTGCCCCAGCTATCTCAGTGTTGTTGTAGAGATCAAATGAGATACTGCACATAAAAGTATTTCATGAACAGCAAAGTACTACATGTATGAACCTGGTATCAACAAAAATTAAAGGATTTTAGGAAGGGAGGAAAAGAGGAAGGAAGGAAGGGGAGGAAGAAAAGAAAGGAAGGAAGGAAGGAATCAGATGTGAAAGTGCATATGAAAGAAATTCATAAACGGTAAGGAACTGTGTAACTCTAAGGTAGCATTATATATATATATATATTTTTTCAGATAGATAAATACATGTACATTTTCAGATATATAAATACATGTACAAGTGACTTCAAAGTCCCCATCCTTCTTCAATGAGTTCAGTACAACGCTTCCAATTTTTCTCTTTTCCCCAACTCTTGACCTCATACTAGGGAACTCTCCCTCAATCACCCTAACCATCCATTTGCTCAACCTATTCACTTCCCACGAGGTACTCTAGCAGTCTACATCAGCCACATACCAAGTTGGTTATACCCTTGATCTTGCCACAAATATACTACCTCTACCTTCAAGAATTCCAAAATCCCCTTCTCCGACCACAATCTATTATATTTTCACCTCTCCCTCTGCCTTCCTTAAACGGTCCTATTCTTCATCTGCACTGTGATCTCCAATCCTTTGACCCCTCAATTCTTTCCCAGGCTATCTCCCCTGCATTATTTTCTCCCCCTCTATTCCCCATCTTGAACCTTTGGTGAACCAATTCAATTCTATAAGGTCTTTCTCTCATATTTCTAGGGACCCCTAGTCCCCTTATTCCTACCACCTATTACACCCAGCCAAGCAAGCCTCAGTCTCGGATCGCTCTCACCATTCACCAAGTCACCATTCCTCACCTTCACTCCTACATGCATGCTGCTGAATGATGGTGGAGAAAAACATTCTGACTGGGTCCAAATATACGTTACATAACCTCGACTGGGCCCCTCATTGCTGCTAGGCAATTCTGTTACATCTGCCCACTGTATGCCACTCTCCACAGTGGCTCTTCCAAATCTATTCATTCCTCCTCAAACTTCCCACGGCTGCCCCCCACCTTGTCAGCTGAGAGTCTTGCCTCATATTATAGAGAAACAACATGAGGCTATTTGCCATGAGTTCCTTCTTCCCCCTTCACATTTCCCATCAGGTGCTTTCTGCTACTTTCTCCTTCTTTACCCATTTCATACGATGAACTGGCCTTACTCTTTACCAAGTCTAACCCCTTTACTTGCCCAAGAAATCCCATTCCATGTCACCTCCTCTAAGATGGTCCCCTCTATCATTCCCATTCTATCACTTATTTTCACTTTCTGTCTACTGTCTCCTTCCCTACTGCCTACAAACATGCCCACATCTTCCATTCTGAAAAAAAGTCACTTGAAGTTTCCATCTCCACTAATAATCACCTTCTATCTCTTCTGCCTTGGATTCCATGCAAAGTCCACCTAGTGCTTCCAGCTTTTCCCTTCTCACTCTCTTCTTAACCCCATACAGTCTGACTTCTAACTTTATCATTCCACCACACTTCTCTCTCCAAAAATACCAGTGATCTCTTAGTTGCCAAATCCAATGGCCTCTTCTCAATCCTCATTCTCCCCGGCCTCTGTAGCTTTTGAAAATATTGATCACCTTCTCTTCCTTGATCCTCTCTTCTCTCTAGCTTTTCCAGACACCATTTTCTCCTGGTTCTCCTACCTACCAAACCACTCTTTTTCTGTCTCCTTTGTTGGATCGTCTTCTGAATCATGCTCTTTTAACAATAGGTGTCCTGCAGTGTTCTGTCGTGGGCTTTTCTCTCCTCCCTTTATACTACCTCATTTGGTGATCTCATTAGCTCCCATAGATTTAATTACCACTTCCACGCTGATGATTCTCAAATCTATCTATCCTCACCCAACTTCTCTGCTGACTTGCGGTCTCGCATCTCCCACTGCCTTTCAAGCACCTCAAACCTGACGTTCAATAGACATCTTAAACTTAACCTGTCCAAATGGAACTCATTATCTTTCTTCCCAAATGATTTCCTTTTTGAACTTTTAAATTTCTATCTAGGGCAACAACACCATCCTCCAAGTCCCTCAAATCCCAACCTAGGAGTCATCTTTGACTTCTCACTATCTCTCACCAGGCCTCAGCCCCCCAATCTGTTGCCAAGACCTGTTGATTTCACCTTTGCAACATCTCTCGGGAATGGCCCCTTCCCTTTTCTTCTATTGCCACCACTCAGCAGGCCCTCATCACCTTATGCCTGGACTATTGCAACAATCTGCTGGTAGGTTTGCCTGCCTCAAGTCTCTCCCTACTTCGGTCCATCCTCTCTTCAGCCACTCAAGTAATTTTCCTAAAGCACTAGTTAGACTGTGTCACTTCCTCCTCCCCCCACCTTCACCAACTCAATAAACTCCATCACCTCCGGGATCAAATACAAAATCCTCTATTTTGCAATCAAAGCCCTTCTTAAATTAGGCCCCTCCTATTTTTCTAGCCTTCTTACACCATACTCTTCCATCTACTCCTTGATGAAGTGGCCCTGGCTTTCTTACTGTTCCGCGTACATGGCACTCCATCTCTTGGATCTTGGCATTTTCTTTGGCTGTTCCCCATGCTTGGCGCCTGGCACGCCAACTCAACCTACTAGCTTCTCTCAAATCTCAACTAAAATCTTATCTTTTACAGAAACGCTTTCCAAACTCTTCTTCATTCCAGTGCCTTCCTTCTGTTAATTATTTACTGTTTATGCTGTATATAGATTGTTTGCATAAATGTGTTTGCATGTTGTCTACCCCATTAGACTGCAAACTTCTTGAAGGCAGGAACTGTCTTTTGCCTCTTTTTGTATCCCCAGCACTTAGCATAGTGCCTGACACATAGCAGATGCTTAATAAATGTTTAGTGATTAAGTGACTGATTGATACAAACATCCAACTACATACAGAATGAGAGAGAGAGAGAAGGTTGAAAGATGAAAGAATGAAAGATATGAATATACTGATGTGTGTATGTGTGTGTTTGGTTCTGGAAAATCTTAGCTCCTGGAAGAATGACCTATGTTAGCCTCCTTCCAAATGAGTTATGAGAATGACAATCTCATCAACCCTCCCCACCTCAGGCTTTAAAGTTCTAAAGATTAATTTCTTTAGTTGGCATACTGATAAAAGGAATTCCAGAGAGTGTGTTGGATTAAGGAAACTAGCCTCAATAATATGAGGAGAATTGGTAATGGAGTGTTATAAAAGCAACAGGAGAAAGAGGTAAACATTTAAGCTTGATTTGGTATGATTTGTAGAGACAGAATGAGTTTTTGTTAAACAAAATTTCATTACCAAACATCAGAATGCGTTGTGAAGACTCCATCCTTAAGCGACTCTGGAGACATCCAGCGAACAGGTAATAATCCTTTACCTCCTTTTCGGTAGTAATCTGTTTCATAGATATCTCTTGTCATACCAAAATCTATCAAATTGAAAGAAGGGATAATGGACTTAAATTATTCAAGCAATTCTTTAGAGGAGAAATGAAGACACATAATAAACATCACGTGATCATTCGTGTCAGCCACTACTTCGCTAACAGCACCAAACAGAATGGATGTGATATGAATGCATGCTACTAACGGCTAAATATGGGTGTACTTCACATTAATAAAACCAGATATTAAAAAATTCTAAGTGTCAACAAATTAAAAGATGATTTATTGTCAAGAAAAGAAAGATCTCAATGCTTCTTTGCTTTTTTAAAAGTGTTTACCAGAGAGTTTCTTTAAATAGTGAAATAGCGGAGCATTTAAAGATGTGATTTATAAAAGCTTCACACTGATTCTTAATCCATAAAGCAAACTAATCTCTTTCAAAACTTACCCAAAGAAAAATTCCCTTCATGTTATTACCATTCCAAGAAAAGATTATCATAGTAGTAGGTGGAGATGAGGCACTGAGATTCAGGATTCCAATTAAACCAAATGACATGATAAGATTCTCCCCACCCCGCCCCTTAAAAAAAAAAAGACTGAGTCTCTTCCCATCTCACTCAGGCTGCAAGTGCAGGGGCTACTCATGATCCTGATCCCACCACTAATCTACATGGGAGCTTTGGCCTACTACATTTCAACCTGGGCTGATTTGCCTCCTTTAGGCAACCTGGTGGCTCCCCTGTTCTTGGGAGTTCACCCCCCTGATGCTGAACTTTGTGCCAACGCTGGATCAGTACAGCCCACTGCAGCTCCGAACTGCTGTGCTCAAGAGACTGTCCAGCCTTCTCTCCTCACCCCAACCATTAGCAGAAAGGATTACACCTGCTCATGGTGAGATTCCCAACGAAGTTGTTATTTACAAGCTACCTAGGACCATTATTCAATAATGGTTTTTAATGGATTAATCTCATTCAGTTTTTCAAGTTTCCCTCATTTCCATGTCCTTCACAGATGGTATGTAAATATGACATCTGGTTCTCCTTTAAGCCTAAATTAATTCCTTTCCAGGTTACTTTATCCAAAATATTACTATATGTCAACCCTTCCTTCTTCATGGCAAACTTTGTTTCTTTAAATCTCTACATCTATTTGCATACCTCAACAGGTTAAGCTCACTTTTAAAAGTGCGCAAGGGCAAAAGTACAAGAAGCATCTTGGACCTTAATCGACATTATTTTCCTGCACTGCATTAAAGGCTAAGAAACTCACTTTTATTAAAAAAAATTAGTATAGATCCTTCTTGATAAGTGAAACATGGCTCTGGGAAAACATTTGCGAGCTCAAGATTCTAGCCTCTGAGTTAACCCAGTGTCAATACAGATCAGAGAATGGGGCTGGGGGGGGGTGGGAGTAGAGTGGTGAGGAAGGAAGAAAAGGAAGAAGGAATGCTGGGTCTTTCCACCGAGGAAAGGCTATAAAATTTTTGCTTAATACAAAATTTTAAATAAATTTGAGAAAGACAAGTCAATTCCAAGAAAATATCTGTAAAAAAGAAGTCATAATCATGCCAGGAAGTAGCAATAGTTGCCAAGAAGTGATAATAATGATGATAATCACAATAATAATAACAATACTTATATAATAAATATAGTAATTATTACAATTTAACAATAGCTAATATTTGACTATGTGCCAGGCACTGTGCTAATTTAAGCTCTTTACAAGTATCATTATCTCCATTTTAAATCTGAGGAAACTGAGGCAAACAGGTAAAATGACATGCTTCGGGTCATACAGTTAGTGAGAGTATGAGGTCATATTTGAATTCAGACCTGAGTTCAGGCCCGGCACTCTCTCTATTGCACTATCTAGTTACAAACAGCATAAAACAGCTTATGTGATTTCAATATAAAACTGGTACAAAACACTTGTCCTTTCATGCCTGTCTCAGGGAGGCTAAAAAGCAGTCAATACATAGGGATGGACTGTGAACCCATACTTGATCTAAATTTCGGTGGAATTATTCCACATTCCCAGCTGAGGCTGAAGGTTATTGGCACTTAGCACAATGTCTGGAACCTAGTAGATGCTTAATAAACCTCGACTCAAAAGAAACTTAAAAGGCAGGGTAAAAAAATAGACAAGTGTCTAACATGATCCCTTGGTACATTATCAACTTAATAAAATGTTTTAGGCTTTTTGTTGTTGTTTTCAAATGAGAGTAGGATATGTAACAAGAAAAGGAAAACAACCACCCTCCAAAGGCCCTCATGCTTCCCCATTCACTTCTTTTTTGTACTCACCTCTTCGACTCTTGGTGAAAACCCCAGAGAAACGGTTTTCAGCCACTGCTGGCTAGTCTATGTGGCCATGTGCACTATAACTTTTGCTACAAGGTCTTTGATAACCAGCCACGCTTTATATATAGTCTAGGCTCACATGCTAGCAGGTGTGGAATGAATATTTCATGACAATCATAGTTTTGTTTAACCTATTCGTTTACTCTGTAGCACACAGTTTTATTTTTAAGAGCAAATGAACAAACACCTGCTTTTGAAATAATTCTTTGGGAACTATTCATAGTTCCCTGAGGGGTGGGGAGAAACTGTAAAATGTCTCATTAAAAAATTATAGTTAAATGACATTGAGAGCGGTGGGGGTAGGAAAACATTCCATAAAAACTATAAAGAAAATACAGGAAAAAGTTAACTTCTGAAATAGTTTTCTTGGATTATACTATTTTTCTTATGACTTTTCCTTTGTACTTATCAGAACCATTAGATGAAAGCGAAAAAGCTAGGCTGTTTCCACAGCAACACCGTAGTTTTATTTGGTGTATGTTTTTCTTGGTGTGTACTAAAAATAAGTACACTTAAGATGGAAACACTGATCACTAGAAACAACATTACTAGCCAGCGACCTAAAATTCACTTAGGAGTTCTGCTTTGTTTTGTTGTTGTGGCTTATCAAATAGGTCTCTAAGTAAGGTCCTGCCTCACTCCTGTCTCCTGGATCTCCTCCTGACAGTGGCACATCTTTTCCTATTTTGATCAGAAATTTTATTATTAGGAATTTATATATCCGCCACCCTCCAAAAGTTTGACCTGGGAGAATCTATAGGAATGCTACCACAAACAAGGGCCACATAAGACAGAATGGAAGAGTGTCTGGAAAGATAATTTAAGTAGCCTGTCCAGGGTCAAAACATCCAATACCTTGGAAGAGGGAAATGGGAACAATTGTGGGTAACATAACTTAGCTGAACTTCTGCAGGGTTATTGCCTATCACATATTCAAAATACACAGACCCGTGTAGTATATTGCTGAGCTGCTATCATCCCTGAAAATGATCAACATGCAAATCCTGAATATGGAGACAAATATGCCATTTCCAAGAGCAACGTTTTTCCTTTAAAAAACAAACCCAAAAAACAAAAGGACTTTCAAAACCCAACTAAATCTATATTAATACAAAGATATATCAGAAATGTATAGAACTATTTCCTCAACATAGTTGCAAAGTTGGAAAGGTAAAGAAGAACACACCTCCGATTTTGACAGTGAAATCTTCGGCGACCATGCAATTCCTTGCAGCAAGATCCCTGTGGACAAACTTGTTGGCATTGAGATATGCCATGCCATCAGCAATCTCTCCAGCCATCTGAATCATCTTCTTTAAGGTTGGAAGCATCTGGCATGGATTATTCTGATGGATAGCAATAAAGGATTCAAATGTGAGAAAAATTGGGAATTTGTCCCTTTCAAAAGCTGTAATGCCTTTTCTCAATCCTATCACCACAAGTCAGCCTGCTAAGGAATCAGCATGTTATTATGTAGACCATAGCATCTGCTTAGTGGTAAAATCATGTGCTCGCTCCCTAACCACATCAAGCTCAGCTACAACGAGAAACGCCAATTAGCACTACTTTAGACCAGGGATTTCTATTTTGGGAAGTACATAAAATGTTTAAAGTGAAACAAGCAATTTTTGGTATTAAGAATTCTATTTTACTCGAGTACCTAGAAATTTATACTCCTTTTAACTCAATAGTTTACCAAGGACAAAATATAGCTAAGAGAAGGTCATCTGAATGCGCGTGCTTTTGAAAAACAAGACCAATCTTTGAATATATATATATATATACACATATGCATATATATATGTATACACACACGTATCTCCTTTCTCAATTTCCACATAAACTTCCTTATATTCCTTTTAATTTTCCCTTTTAAATTTAAATTCCCCATTTACATAAACTACTCAGTCAATTAGCATTTACTATTATTTGTTATTGTTTGGCTTTTTTTCCTCTGTGATTTTCTTGGCAAAGATAATGGAGTAGGTTGCCATTTCCGTCTCCAGTTCATTTTACTTACAGATAAGGCAACTGAGGCACACAGGTGACTTGCCCAGGGTCACACAGCTAAGTAAATGTCTGAGACTGGATGTGAATTCAGGAAGATGAGTCTTCCTGATGTCAGGCCTGGTACTCTATCCATTCATACATCTAGATGTCCTATTTACTGTCTCCTATATGCTGGGCATTGTGCTACGTACTGGGTTTACAAAGGCATGAGACACTTCCTACTCTCAAGCAGCTCATAGTCTAGTGAGACAGACAACATGCAAACGGCTTTGTACCACAAAATATACACAAGATAAATTAGAGAAAAGGCTTCTTAAAGAAGCTGGGATTTTAGATGGGATTTCATGGAAGCCAGGCAAACCAAGAGGAGGAGTTTCCAGACATGGTGAAGAGACAGCAAAGATGATCAGAGCCTGGAGATGGACTGTGTGTCACATGCGAAGCGTGGCAAGGAGTCACGGGATCACAGAATACATGGAGGGAGAGCAAGGTGTAAGAAGACAGGAAAAAGAGGAGGAGGCCAGGTCCTGAAAGGCTCTGAATAGAAGATTCTATGTCTGCTCTTAGAGGTGACAAGGAGCCACCGGAATTTACTGAATGGGGGTGGGGGCTGTGTGTGACAAGGTCAGATATGCACTTTAGGAAGAATTATTATACAAATGAGTAGAGGATAGATTGGTGAGGGGAAGGACTTGAGGCAGGAAGACTCCTCAGCTGGCTATTGTAATAGTCCAGGTTTGAGGTGATGAGGGCCTGCAGCAGGGTGGTGGCAGCGTCAGAGGACAGAAGGGAGTGTATAGGAGAGATATTAAGAAGGTAATATTAACAAGCTTGGCAATAGCTTGAATATGAAAAATGGGAGAGAATGAGAAGCTGAAGATGATGGCTAGAATAGAATCTGAGCAACTGGGAGGGCGGTGATACCCTCGACAGTTATACAGGAGAGTTTTGGGAAAAGACCGTAAGTTCAGTTTAAGATGTTTAATGGGTTTAATTGAGTTTAAGATGTCTATGGGACATTTCCTTCAAGGTGTCTGAAGGCAGTTGGAGATGTGAGTCTGGAGATTAAGATCTCATTTTTTTTCCTGCCTCTGTTCAAAAGCATTCACTTTATTAACTGCATGAAAACTCTCTGATGGCGTACATGCCTTCCTTCTCCTCCTACTGATACCTTATACTTCTATGATAGTTTGTAGTTCAGAAATCACTTCCCTTTATAGTTTTTGAGCTTCTCAACCCTGTGAACTCTCTGCCCCTACTTTAAAAAAATAAATAAAAACCGGAGTTAACAAAAATTGAATTTTAACATATAATCTGTAACTTAAGTGGTAACAAGAGTGCAAATCTATTCATAACCTGGAGAAAATTTTTTTTTTTAAAAAAAGCACATTATTGGAGCTCATCAATCAACCTCTTTTCACTATATACATCAAAGGAAAAAAGTGAATTTCAGACCTTGTGAGATGCCCACACTGAGCTAAGTATAAATAGACCAATTCTTCAACTACTTAATTATGGTAACTGTCTCTGAAGCCACAACTGAAGCCCTCGAAGACAAGGATCAATAGTTTTATAATAAATTTTTATAATCTTTTCTTCTCTCCATCAAATATTTGTCTTAAATTTTTGGTAACCTCATGTAGCATTTCTCAAATGTTTTGGTCTCAAAAAGTTTGTACTTTTTGAGCGTACATGTTACATTTTTAAAGACGATTGAGGGACACCTTATCTATAGATAGTTGCTGGATTGAAAATTAAAATGTCTTGGTATTGTTGCAAAAACAATTTTTACCCCCCAGATTCCATGAAAGGGACTCCCAGTGATCCCCAGACCACACCCTGAAAACCACTGCCTTAAATACAGTGTATGTATTTACTGAAAAACTGTAATCCGTAATTGATCTAAAAAAAAGGCTATAAGGCTTAATTTTAATCAATTACAATGCTGATGCATTGTTTCAGTTGACTCTGATAAACGGCAGCTCTTTCACCATACGTTCTGGTAAGTAGGGATCATTTAGCCTTCTAGAGCTATTTAAGAGATGTGGATATACCAGGGAGTATGGCTGAGCCAGGCCTCTCATTTTAAGTATGTTGTTGAGTTGTTTCAACCATGTCTGTGACTCTTCATGACTCCATTTGGGGTTGTCTTGCCAAAGGTATTGGAGTAGTTTGTCATTTCCTTCTCTAGATCGTTTTATGGATGAGGAAACTGAGACAAATATGAGTGACTGGCCCAGGGTCACACAGTTACTAAATGTCTGAGTCCAGATTTGAACTCAAGAAAATGAGTCTTCCTGACTCCAGGCCCAGCACTTCATCTGCATGTACCATCTAGTCGCCCAACTATCTCATTAGGTGATGCTAGAAGAAAATGAATTGCTTCAGAATCATAGAATTAGGACGTCGCTATGAAGACCATCTCGTTTAACATCTTCATCTTACAGATGAGGAAACATCTCCATAGAGATATGATTTTCCAATGGTCATAAACCTAATTAGTGGAAGACTATCCAGGTCTCCTAATACCCAATCTCTGAGCAAGAAGTTGGTAGTTAATGGGAAAAGTGGAGGGGGTAGTTGGAGAGAAAAGTAGAGAAAGCAGAGGCTTTGAAAACTCATTCTGGATCCTCTTAAAATTGTTTGGGAAATAGATGTACTTTAACCTTTCGCTGTTAATGAAGTTTGTCTTCTCAATGTATGCTGGAGCACAATTGAATTTATCCCATAAGTTTAATTTTTCAATAAGTCATCATTCAACAATACAAATCACACATGGTAAAAGTAGTCTTAAAAGCTAAACTAGAATTGTACATCGATGGTTTTCAAAACGTGGTACAGACACACTTTTAAAGCAGGGACTTAATAGTTATTTGTGCCTTCAAAGACATCACATTCAAAGTACTTGAGGAGTTATACACACACAGACTGTTAAAGAGACAATGAAATCAGAAAATCATCCTTTGGAACTAAAATGAAGGAAGTTCCACTTGAGAGGTGGTGAAGGTTCATATTTAATGAAAAATAAAACAAAAAATGTGCTCAAATGGAGAAAAGCTAATAGAATTCAGGGGAGATACGGATAAAGAAGTTTCTGCAGAGCAAATTCCAAACTACAGGGAGTAGAAAGGTTCACCTACACAGCAATTGGTAAAACAGGGTCAATGCTACAAAGAATTTTAAACTCCTCTCAGGCACAACTGAAGCAGCTAGTCTGTTGCATTTACAAATGTGAAATTTCATACCCAAAGTCTGCTAATATGGCTGATATCATTATTAAACATTCATCTAGTGACTTGCATTAGAGGACGCTGATTTTTACTCATACCTGACACAGGTTTAGAAAACTGGCACATTGAAGGACATCTAAAAATGGCTCCAAAAGTCATTGGTGGAATGAGAATTTGAACTCATAGCCCAAACTGCTGGTTTGTACTTATTCCAGTGAAAATATTCACTAATGCAAGACTTAAGTGTTGTTTTCTATTTTAAAATCTAAGCAAGGTAACTCTTCAGTCCTGTGAAGAAGGGATTCTGATAATCTAGCCACATAGTCACAAGGATACATGCCTCGATCATGAAGTCTTCATGAATAAGGTGATAATGGCATGTGCACATGGGTAGGTAAGAAGGAGGTGAATTCGTTTTTAAATACCCTCCTAGCAGCTTTCCAGGTGCAATGGCAAGAAACTATATGCAACTTCTGATTTTACAGAAAGGACATATTAAATTCTCTGGCTGGGAAACTATTTAGATCAATTAACTGTAACCACTTATGTGACAAATGGCTACAAACCTTAGAGAATAAGCTAGAGTTTTAGAGAGCCTATCTAGCCCTGAACACAGATTTTAAACATAGGATAACATCATAAAATCATAGGCTCTTTAACAGCTGAAACGGACCTAAGATTACCTTGTGCAGCCATAACTGTATAGGTGAAAGAACTGAGGCACACAAGGAAAGTGATTCTCCAAGGCCCAGAAAGCTAAAGAGCAGTGGAGCAAGGAATGCAACACGGGTCTCCTAACTCTCAAGTAAGAGAACAGAAATGTAGTAGTCATAGTACTAGTAGTGGAAGTAGTAGTGGTGATGATGGTGGTGGTGGTGGTGGTAGTAGTAGTAGTAGTAGTAGTAGTAGTAGTAGTAGTAGTAGAAATATAACAGTAGTAATTTACACTAACGTAGTTTTTAAAGGTATGCAAATAAAAACTCACCTCTGTCTCTGGCCTCAGAGATCTGAGGTAACTTTTGAGGTCCCCTCGTGTCATCAGTTCCATGATGACTAATGTTGGCTGGCCCTGGGACACTACTCCAAGCAATCGCACCTGGTAGGGAAAACCAGATGACTCAGATACTAAGTTCACACAGCTTTGTTCCCATCGTGTCCTGTACTGCTAATACTATCTTACAGTGCTGCTCAAACTAAGTGATGAGGAGGAAGTGTTAAGAGCATAAAACACAAGAGGGCTATGTCTAACACCCTCTGTATCACATCTAGTAAAGTAGCATGCATAGGCAGATACACAGTGGTGATTACCAGAGATTTCTGGATATGGTCTCCAAAAACAGGTAGGTAAGAGGTCAATTCTAAATATGCACACACGGGAAGTAAAAGGAGTTTCTTTCCACAGTTTTTCCATTTCAGATCCCCCCTCCCCCACTGCAGCATCTATAAAGACTTTCCTCTTACCACATGATGACAATTGAATTCTTTCATTACTGAAGCTTCATTGAGAAATTCAATTCTCTCCCGCATGCTTGCTGCTTCATTGACTGTCTTGATGGCTACCCTGGTTTCAGGCTCATCTTTCACCACGCCCTTTGCAACTCCCTCATATACCATCCCAAATGAGCCCTGCCCAAGTTCTCGACTCATGGTAATCTTCTCTCGAGGTACCTCCCACTCATCTGGGACATACACTGGAAAAGAACAGAAAGTATTTTGTTTAAACACATTCGAGGACAAAACCAAATAAAACTCTTCCAACACAGGAACATGGAACAGATAAGCCGCTAGTCAATTTGTTCAGGGCATCGGTAACTAAAATCTATGGAGCAATAATGTCAGGAAACAACGCCATCAGTTCATTTTAGTAATCTAAGAGCTTCCCATGAAAACAGCCAGTAAACTTAGCAGATCTCAGTATTTCGTGTATCTGTGATTTCAGGAATATTGGTTTTCCTTTCACCTTCTCAATACTTTAGTAAACATGAAATCCTGAACTGAAAAACAATAACAACGATGACCCAGCAGTTAGGGGTCAAATTTTTAGACGCAGACCTCTTTAGACTCAGGCTGGTCTCAGGATGACAAATTTTGTTAACATGCCTAGGACTTTCCAGCCTGGTAGGCCTTGTCCAGTTCTGTATTATAGGTAGTTTCCAGAAGAAGAAATTCAAGCTGTGAACAGTCATATGAAAAAAATGCTCTAAATCACTAATAATGACAGTAATGCAAATTTTTAAAACTCTGAGGTGCCACCTCACACTAGCATGGCAGGAAAGGAAAAGGACAAATGCTGGAGGAGATGTGAAAAAACAGGTTCACTAATATACCCCTTATAGAGTTGTGAAGTGGTCTAACCATCCTGGAGAAAAATGTGAAACTATTCCCAGAGGGCTGTAACACTATGTGTACTCTTTGATATAGTAATACTGTGTCTGCATCCCAAAAAAGATGAAAGGAAAGGGAAGAGGACCTATTTGTACAAAATTATTTATAGCAGGTTTTTTTTTTTTGTGGTGGCAAAAGAATTAAAAGATGCCCATAATTTATTTGGGTAATGGCTGAACAAGCTGTGGCGTGTGACTGTGACAGAACTCTATTATGCCGTAAAAAATGAGGAAGAGTATAGATTCTGACAGACTTGGGAAAATTTATATGAACTGATGCAAAATAAAGTGAGCAGAACCAAAACAATGTACATAATAACAGTAACGTTGTAACGATACTCAATTGTAAAAGACTAAGATATTCTGATCAATATAACGATCCTCAAAATTCCAAAGAACTGATGATGAAAAATGCTATCCACCTCCAGAGAGAGAGGGAGAACTCAGCAGCGCAGACTGAAGCATTTTTTTGCCTTATTTTTCTTTTGTTGTTGCTGTTTTACAACATGGCTAATACAGAATTATGCTTTACATGACTTCACATATATAATAGGATCGTATTGCTTGCCTTCTCAAAGGATAGAAGGGAGGAAGAGAATTTGGAACTCGAAATTTTTTTTTTAAATGAGCGCCCCTCCCCCTGTACCCAAAATAAATAAAACAGTTCTGTGTTAAGTTCTGTGCTAAGATAAACCACTAGAGCAGAACTTTAATGGAAGAGATTGCAATAGTACTGAATATTGGTGTCACTTAAATGCTCTAAATTTCATAAATAATTACTATATAGTATCCACATAAGAACAGTTGAAAAACCAAAAGGGAGGTTCTTTGAACCCCCTTAAACAGTAGACACAAGAGATGGTTTAGGAATCAGTAACTCTCTATCTAGTTCAGCTCTTTAGTTCACTGTCCAATAGCAAAATAAATTCAAGGTAGAAAAGAGATTCACAAAAGGAAAGGGGTAAGAAGGATTTCAGAAAATTTGTATCCTGCCAGTCTTCATCCATGTGGAGAGTAGCCAAACCAGAAAAGAAGAGGATTGAGGACAACTCTAAAATCGGCAGGACAGCTATTTCAGGTTTATTTTATTTTTATTCTAACAAATATTTATTGAGTGCTTACCACATGTAAGACACTACACATAAAACCTCAGATCATTTTGACTTCAAGTAACCAGGGGGTGTATCAATTTACTGAAGATCTGGATGTAGAAAGTCTAAGGTAAAAGAAATGCTAAGAATAGTGCCAACAAAGAACTGCCTGAAACGAATACCAAAAGGCACTCTTATTATGCAATATCTTGGGTGGGAGGGAGGTGTTAGGACAAAAAGACTCTATTAAGACAACTCTATTAGGACAGGATGAGCTTGTAACTGCACTCATGTGGTCCCACTCGTTCAGAAATCAGAGTACTTCAGGATAACTAACTTGATGGGAGAGAAAATAATTCTCTGTCAGTATTTACTCCAGCTATTGCTAATAGCTTCTCCATAAGGCAATCAGAACCCAAGTATTACATTTGACTGAAGTCTTCAAGGTACCATTAAATAAAATAAATGCCACTCAAGAGTCACCCACAGGAATATTTACAAATCTGGACTACAAACTAATCCCTAATTTTCTTTCCTAAGAATTTAATACTCATAGTATACAAATTTTTAGAAATTTCACAAAATCAAGTTAGCAATCCATATGCTTAGATAGTTCACACACTAAAAAATAAGGAGGTAGCTCACTTAAAATTAAAAAAAAAAACTATGCAAGACTGCCCAATAGATAAGACTATTTACAATACTCCCTTAGGGGCTATAAAAGTCAGGATCCATAACCATTTGTCTCAGGAAAGTGGCTTGCTTTTTAATCAGAATTAACTGTGCAGTGTGCAGTAAAACAGTTAAACTTATTTCTTGGAGGGAAGGGCCTCTGAAGCCAATAAATTCTTCCCTTTATACATTATCCATGGGAAAACTACTATACTAGGCCAAAAAGCACATAGTTCAACTAAAAGCCATAAGCTTCCCCAATCACCTAGAGGGTTGCATGAACAATGCTATCAGCTCTTTCCTGTTGGATGTTTTCAGTGTGTTCTGGAAAATGGTTATAGGCAAGTTCATTTTTGGGAAAAAGTGGGTTTTTAAACTACTTCTGAATCACAATGTCACTCTGTCACCTTTTGAGGAAACCACCTATACTCTGCTTGTCAAAAGGCTGGAGAAATTAGGTTCAAATGAGGTGACAGTGTTCTAACCAATTGGTCTAGCTGACACTAAGGTTTTTAAAGTAGGTTGAGTGACATTTTGAAAATAGTCAGAACAGAGACCCTCAGTTATCAGAATTATTCATTATTCCCTCAGTGTAAAATCAAAATCATCACAGAGTCTATTTTGCTACATTAATGCATTCCTAAATCTTACTTGACATTTCACTGTCAAAGCTACAAATATGCATGCACCTTCTGTGTTTGGTTTTGTTCTGAAATAGTACACATTCTCATCTGTCTGGGATATTTTTGGTGTGGTCTTTTCTGTACAAAAGAAGATATATGAAATTATTTCTCATTTTCTCACCTAGTCTATGAACTTTCATTTCCCTAATTCGTATTTACTCCAAAATTATTTGCTAATATAAATGTGAGAACTTCTTATATTCATATAGTATTTTAATTTTTTTAAAAAATGCTTTCACATGTATCATCTGGTGTGTTAATAATAATCACCAGTCACTTTTCATTGTTAAAAGAATCTTCTCCCATATTTCTTACTCTTTGCCTAAACTCTTAGAGAAGAAAGCTAATTTTCTCTTCATACCTTTCCTTCAGCAGTCATAAACATTTGCTTATCTCCTCTGATATCACTAGACTTGACCAATCCCTCTTTGTTTCAGGGTCTTGATTTGGTTACTTTAATATAATACACTAAAAAGCCATGATTTCATTGATAGAGAGCCTTGAGTGATGCAGAGTACCTACAACTCCTCCTTGTATTATTGGTAGGAAATCATTATGAGTTATTGTAGCCCAAAATGAAAGGCATCACCTGGAAACCAACAACTAAATGGTGATGGACCTTTCACAAATTAATTGGATAGTTCTCAGATGACAGAAACACAATTTATTTCTGGGACCATACACAATGCTTTTAAGCTTGGAAGGATCCACAGGAGGTTGTACTGTGCTGGCATAGCCTTTGAGAATCCACTGTGACCTATATGCTAAGAAGAAGCATCAGAATGGACCTTTGGTAAAATCTAAAACAAAACAAAAAATCTGACCTGCTAAACCACATTCAGAAAAGGTCAAAAGAAAATGGAAGAGAAAGAGAGTAGATAAATTTTATGATACTGGTGAAACAGGGGAATAAGAGAGAAAGGAAGAAAATAAATTCCCTAAGATTTTAATAAAGATAATAAATAAATATGAAAACCACAAAGGATGCCTTTGAGTAGACAAAACTTATTTTAAACATATAAAAACTATCTGAATCTAAAATACTTTTGTCAACATTATAATTACCTCTTTTCTAGATGCAAACATTCTGGTATCTAGAATTACTTAAGAATCTTTGTAACTGCCGGCTCACATTTCATTTTTATTAAATTAAAATGATCACTGTATGGGTTACATTCAGAAATATGTTTCTATTGTGCAGCACTAAGGTCCTCTACTACTGTGATTTTTTTTTCCAGTCTACTTTATTTTATAGCAACGATATTCTATGACTGCGATTTCTAGAACTGAAGAATACCAAGTAAATCATTTGGGTAAGATGATCCTTCTTAACCTCAGGTTTTAAAAAAATATTAGCAATGGCAGAATTAAAACCAATGCTGTCTTCAATCACTTAATAGGATTTTGTGCAAACCATTCTCCTTATATGAGTCTTAGGTTCCTCTTAAGAACGAAGGTGACAATGATACTTGTGGAATCTCAACAGAGCTGTTTGTAAAATGAGAATAATTAATAATAATGATAAAAACAAAGATAGCAACTAGTATTTGTATATTGCTTTAAAACTGTCAAAGCTTTATTATCTTATTTAATCTTCACAACAATCATGGAGAAGTAGGTGTTATTATCTCCATTTTACAGACAAGGAAACTGAGGCAGACAGTGGTTTTGTTTTTTTGTTTTTTTTAAATAACTTGCTTAGGTTCATACAACTTGTTAAATTCATAGGATGGATTTGAACTCAGGGATTTGTCCACTGTGCCACCTGGTGACTTCTTATTGAGTTATAACCACAAAATGCTATGTAAATATGAGTTTTCATAATTATTTTTTGCAACAATAGGAAGCATATCATTCCCATTAGTAATAGCCCAAATCTAGAACTCACACATGTGTGAAAATGTGTTTAAACACTTACCATCTGCAGCACTGAAGTACTCTGGATTGACAGATGCATATAGGACTCCATTCCCTAATCTGTCACTGTTTCTGTCGAAAGATTTAAAATACAATTTTTCAAAACCCTACACATATGATATCTCCACCTATCTTTCCCTGTCCATTCACACCTATTATTTTATATGTTCTATTAAGTATTAGCAGGGGAGATGAAGAGGGATAGCTTTGATTTTTATAATAACTCTAATATATTCAGAACTTTTTCTAAATGGAGCCCAGTATATATCTTTGCATGCAATTCCATTAATTTCTTTAGTAGTTTAAGACCATTTTCCCCAATGATAGTAGAAGAGGCTACATAATCCTAAAGACGGAAAGGATCGTCTTTGGAAAAACTCCTAAATTTATAAGTTCCTCTTCAAGGGAAAAAAAAAGAAACACAACTCTTTGGCTTTTTGTTTCAATTAAAAGAGGCCATTTGGCAAAGGGGGGCATATATTGTACTTGGAAAAGTTAGTTAATTCAGTAAGGGAAACAGCTTTATTTAAAGAAGAAGAAACTTAAAAACACGTACAAAGCAATTATGAAAGATTTCAACAAGTTCATATCTTACTTTCCTTTAAGGAATAGATAAACTGAAGATGAGTGGCACTGCCCCTTTTTTAAAATGGCCAGAGTTAAATCCCTCAATGAGGTGGCCTTACAACGTCTCTTTACTTTTTGGCAAATGCCAAACTGCCATGACTCCCAATGTTAACGTTCAAACATTCAATGACAACTTGAGAAGCATGAAGTTCTTACCTTTTTTTATTGTAGACATACCACATTATCAGTACTCCGCCAAGTATAAATAATCCCGCGATGGGAAGAGCGATCATTAAGTGAATGAAGTTTTCGTAGTCAGGTGCTGCAGACATGAGGAAATAAAGTGCACTAAGTAATATGGAACATTTTTATTTCACCCAATTAATGGAATTTAAAAATCTGCCCAACTTCTTTAATACCACTCCTTTCCATCCCGCCGCCCCTTAAAAAAAAAACCCTATGAAAATTAATCAGGTATTCTGGAAGGCAAACTAACATTAAGATCTTCTAGGAAAAACTAGAAACAAAAAATCCTAGCTTTCTTATCGGTATGTGATCAGAGGATGGTAGTCATCTTTCTTTCTAAGTAAATTAAAAAAAAATCAGGCATTCTAAAGTAGCGAAACATCTGAATAGGAGAAAGCACTGTATCTGCATTTCAATAACACTTAGGGTAGCTATGTAGTACAGTAGTAGATAGAACACTCGGCCTGAAGTCAGGAATACGTGCGTTCAAATCCAGCCCCGGACATTACCTGGGTGACACTATCTCAGCTTCCTCATCTGTAAAATGGGGTTAATAACAGCACCTACCTCCTAGGGTTGTTGTGAGGATCAAATGTAATATTTGTAAAGCTCTAGGCACGATGACTGGTACATTGCAAGTGCTTGATAAATCTCACTTCCTACATTCCTTTCTTTTAAATGAGTATTTCTAAAATCTGAATCCTTATTTTTCTTTCTTTTTTTTGTTTTTGGTGGGGGAAGGCAAGGCATTTGGGGGTAAGTGACTTGCCCAAGGTCACACAGCTAGTAAGTATGTCAAATGTCTGAGGCCAAATTTGAACTCAGGTCCTCCTGACTCCAGGACTGGTGCTCTACTCGCTGCGCCATCTAGCTGCCCCTAAATCCTTATTTTCCTCTCAAAATTGGCTCCCTTTTCTCACTTCTCTATTTCTGTCAGTAGCACCACCATTCAACTTGTCACTCATACTTTAAAGTCATGCTGTCACCTTTGTCTACCATCTACTTCACCTTCCACATCCAATAAGTTGTGAGGTCTTGTCAGTTTTTCATCTAATCGATTAATATGTACTTCTTATTTAGCAATATCTCCATATTTGCCACTTCATCTTTAAACATATTTATTTTTAATATAATATATTTTATATATTATAAATTATATAATAATTTAATATAAACATATTTATATATTAAACATATAAATAAACGTATTAATCACTATCTTTTTTTAAAATCATCTTTTCTAAAACTGCTGCCTCCTCCCTCAGTGAGCTAGCCTTTGTAATTAGACAAGTTTTAAAAATGAGGAAAAAAAGGAAATTCAGTAAAACTAACCAAGAGTTAAGTAAGTCTGAGAATATAAACGATGTTCCACTTCCAAACTTCCCTGACTTCAGAAAGAAGGCTGAAAGAGCATTTTCTTATCTCTTCTATAGGGCCAGACTTGGTCATTTTAATCAGTGTTCATTTGGGGAGGAAAGGGGGAATTGGCTGTTGTTTCCATTTACATGGTTGTTTGTAGTCACCGTGTATACTTTTTACTTTCTGGTTTTGCTTATTTCACTCTGCATCAATTTGTCTAAGTCTTCTCATGGTTACAGAATTCTTCACATGAATTGTCAATTATGATGTATTACATTTGTGTATTACCCTTTGTTCAGGCATTCTCTAATCAGTGTGTTCCTTCCTTTCCATTCCTACTGTTACTAATTTAAACTGACCTACATTATTGCAATAATCTCCTAACCGGTTTTCCCATCTCCATATTTTCCCTCCCTCTGATCCACGGATTCTTAAATTTTTTTTGTGTCATAGATTTGGACAGTTTGGTGAAACCTACGGGACCTCTTATCTGAACAATGTTTTTAAATGCATAAACTACAGTGGATAACAAAGGAACCTAATTGTATTGAAATAAAGATGTAATATTTTTTCCCATCCATCTCACCAAGATCCCTCGAAATCTAGCCACGGACTCATTTTCATTTCAACTTCCTTAGTTTACTTTAAATCTAATATCCCACTTTCTATAGGAAGCCTTTCCCTATTCCCTCTGATTCTAGTGCCTTCTCTCTGTTAATAATCTCTCATGTTTATACATAGTTGTTTGTATGTTGTGTCCTCCATTAGATCATGAGCTCCCTGAGGGCAGCAACTGTGTTTTACTTTTCTTTGTATATCCGGCACTCAGCAAAGTACCTGCCACACAGTAGACATTTAATAAATATTTATTGACTGACTTAGGAGTTCTATACACCCCAGGTTAAGAACCGCTGCTCGAATCCAGCCCTCACAGAAGGAAGATTTCCCTTCCTTAGGCACTATTCTCACACTGTCACTCCTCTGCTCAAAATCTTTCATTTTGCTATCTCTTGCTATTCTTCAGTAAATATCCTACGCTCCAGGCAAACTATCCTACTGTCCCAGCCTTATATACAACCAATAGTTTTCAGTCTTTCTTTACTGTTACTTCGGTCCACAGTTATGCCTGGAATCTACGCCAACAACATGTTACCAGCTCTGCCTGTCTAGAGCTATCCTGAATGGGCCTGCTCTTCATGAAGCCTTCTCTGATCTTCTCTATCCAGTCAAAACTGCCCTTTATCTCCTTAAATCTAATTTAGCACTTTGTAATGTTTTTCTCTTCCATGCAGATTATAAATCGGGTGATGTCAGGGATCACTGTCTCATTTCTTCTGAAGCAGAGACTTAATAAGTGCTTTCTGGATTTAAATCATGCCAGAATAATAATACTAACCAAGTACTTCACAGTTATTCTATTCTATGCTTTAAGACGGGTTAGATAGGCAGAATAACCATCCACTATGACTAGTATATGGTTCAGTTCTAAGGGAGAAGAGGCTGCCACAGTGCTGAAAATATCGATAGTTATCAGAGAGTTAGCAGGGTTTTTTCCTAGGTCTTTTCTAGAAGATGTTTTGTGTCATTTCTATTACTTGTCAATGGTCAAGTTGCACTGTGTTCTTTTGAGGTCCTGCGTTTTAAGCAGGACATGAAGAAAATGGAACATGTCCACAGGAAAACAACAAAATGTGTAAAGGTCTACAAAACTGGCCTAAGACATTCAGCTATGAGAAAAAGCTAAAAAACCTGAGACAATTTAGTTTGGAGAAAAGAAGGCTAAAGGGTAATTTAATAGTATTCATAAAAAAGATTTCTATAAAGAGAAGAGTTGCCAATAAGGCTCCATCTCCAATGATGATTAAATGACACTAAATTTTAATAACAAAGATTTTCACTTGACATAAGGAAAAACTTTCCCAACAATAAAACAGATATGTAAGACGCCCCCTTGGAGTATATACGCATTTTTATCAGGGAAGGCAGTCCTCATTCTCCCATCCCAGTCTGATACGCTTAAGGTTATATGGCTGTGTCATGAAAATATTGTGATATTTTCATCTTAATGGGAATAAATAAGGCTAGATCAAAATGAGTGTTTTACACTACAATAAATGTATTTTGCCCAAATACAAAGGAAAAGCATGTTTCACTATGAATCTGAATTTCCCATTCCTTAAGAAAGCTCTGGCACTTTCTTTCTCTGTGGATAATAAACAGAACACAGATAAATAATTTAGGGAAATTTATATGATCACTGTGAAGAGTTTGGAGATACTAGAGCTGATGACAGGTTAATGGTGGAACCTTTTTCATTGGCTAACTTAGGGTAGACGACTTAGGTGTCGGAACTCAAGAAAAAGGTCAGGAGATGAAAGCAAAATGAGTGAAAAAAAATTTTAAGTTACTTCTATGTTTGTAATTCTAATAGACCTTATTTTTCTTTTCATATCCGAAGGAATCCTTATTTTCAATGACCAAATTACTTCTTTTGATAATGTTATTTGGAAATTCTCAAAGAATACCAGTTAATGCAACAGGTATCCTTTGAGTTCTTTTCTTAATGCTTAAGTCAGACCTTATCTACTGCACCGACCAAATGAAATCATGGTCAACTAGAGGACCATAGTTCTACACTCTCCAAATGCTACTTTCTATGAGAAGAAACATTAAACAACTGGATGCCAAATCAAATAACCAGTGAATATGACAAAAAATAATATAAAAAGTGAAACAGCTAACACATTCAAACTGAATATAATGGAGGAGTCCAAGCTATATCAAATAAAATGTCAATTTGTCTAGGTCAACCAATGGGTACCTATTCAGTACCTACTATATGGTCAGCCTCATGCTGGGTATTGTTTAAATTTTTTTCACATTCTTTCTAATCATGTTATTTGTCATCATTTTTATCAGGAACCATGTAGAATATTTAAAGAGATTTCTTTCACTTGTAACATGTCTTTCATATAATTTCATTATCACATTATTATGTGTCTTAACTTGGATAGCTATAGATAACAGTACTAAGTGTTGCTATGTTATCTATAGTAGCCCTAATAGAAGTTCCAATAAGGATTCTGGGGCAGGCTACTTATTGCAAGGTTAATCCAATTTTTTGTGAAATGGCTTCTTATGTAAATTAAGTTCTAATGAAGGGATCAGCAACCTAGACATGTCATATAGCTGGAAGGTAACTTGCTAACTTGCTTTTGCTTCTCCTCCTTCAGTATGACCCTAACTTCAAAAAAATCGACTGAGAAAAATCTGTCCCTTGTCTTCAAGAGTCAGTGTTCAGCACCGCTTCTTTCCCCCTCCCTTTTCTAACCTGCCCCCCCATGCCCAGCCCCCCATACACACACACCAGAAGAACAAGAGTTAAACCCTTGGCACACAACTTTAGACAGGTTGTTGATATAAATCTATGATTACTATCACAATTGAGGCAGCAAGATGGCTTAATTGATAGAGCAGTGGGCCAGGAGTCAAGAAGACCTGAGTTCAAACCCAACCTCAAGACACTTACTAGTTGTGTGACCCTGGGCAAATCACTTAATCTTTATTTACTTTAATCTCCAGGAGAAGGAAATGGCAAACCACTCCAGTATCTTGGCCAAGAAAACCCCATGCACAGTATGGTCCACAGGGTCACGAAGCCTTGGATATGACTGAACAACAACACTACCATGATCCTTACGTTTGGCTGGGACATAGAAGAATACAGGGTCGGTCCATGATCCATTCCCAGAAAGAGAGGTGGCCTGAACACGGGCTGAATAGTTCCCAGGGTTCAGCCGCGTAAGCCTGGCCCCTCCGAATTTCCTGTATTCCTGTCTGGAAACACATTCCCGCTGATCCTAAAAGAAATGCAATAGTCTGTATTAGCTTTTCCCAAACTTTTGTGAAATCAAGCTTTGTGAGCCTTTTAGCAAGTGCTACTGTCTCAGATTTTCATCTTGTTGGTAATTTCAGCTCTGTGAATGTATCCTAATTATCATCTCCCTCTGAACCAATGTTCAATAAAAGGGGAAGGCGAACAGAGAAAGTTGTGGAAGGTACGATTCTAATAATGGCTATCCTTCTGTAGAGATGACTGCAACATTATGCAATATTTTACGAGACAAATACAAGTTTGTTTTAAGCAAATGGATTTCATGTCCACCTAGAAAAATCTCTAAAAGATTAGTGAGAGTGGGTGGGAGGGGGAACCAACCTTCTGATTGGTTACCTGTATCCCAAAGTTATTTTCTGGCATTTTTAAAATTCAGGAATTAACATGTTTTACCACCTATTTTTCCCTTTCCTTTGCCCAGTTTAGGGGAGGGCATATAATAGTATTAAAAAATTTCTTGATTTTAATTTTTTTAAGCTGATAGTAAAAAAAAAAAGAGTTCCAGCCTAAATGATACTCATTTGATGCAAGCATAGGAAAAAGAAACAGAACCCCGTCCAGATCTTACCTCTACTTGTTGACCATACTTTATTTCATACATTAATATCAGTCCATTGGGATTTTCAGGTTCTGACCACTTCAAGTAGACAGTATTATCTGGTCTTGGTTCCCACAGTACTAGCCCAGGAATATTATCTGCTCCTTCTGTCAAACATTTCCAACAAGTGATAAAGATGAGAGACAAACATCATACCAACTTAGATGAAGCAGTTATAATAATAAATTATCTACACTTAATGTAGAATTCTCCAGAGAGCTAAATTGCTTATGGTGGGAACTGTTAAGAAATGAATGTTTTTCAGAACTGAACATGTACTGATAGATTGAAAGATGCCATCACACAAAAGACAACCTCATCTTTAGTTATGAGACTCTTATCAACTAAAGTATCATTTGGTCCTCTTGGGGGGGGTGAGTAGAACTAATAACTAAATAAGCTCTGTTTTCTCTTTCAGCTGCTTTTTTATTTGAGGGCAAAGAATTGGGATAAGAAAGTCAACTACAAACAGTACAGTAAAGCCTCATTATTTTGGACTCCACTAACTTAGACTATGCAAGAATTCACAAGGGATTGAGCTGAAGTTTACCTTGGTATTAACCATGAAAAAAAAGGCTTCCTAAGTAAACGAATAATGTAAATAAAATTACATGAGAGTATTTTTACCGACTGAAAAGAAGGGGCCATTTTCAATCACTTTGGTAGTGAACAGACACAGGGCATAGTGTCTTGGCCATATTCAATTAACTAAACACTTATTAAATACCTACTATGTTCAAAGGTACTAAGGTAGAAAAAAAAGGTACTAAGATAGGTATAGGGATACAAGGACAAGAAAATCCTTGCTCTCAGTTTACATTCTACTGGAAAAGGGGAGGAGGAAGTAGGCTACAAAAATGTGTGGAAGTGAACTAAATTAACTACAGAATAAGCAGGTAAGCACTACTTAGATTGGTAGTTTGATATACTAATGACAAGTTGCTATTTTCTTCTTATTTACCTATCCATTAAAATAAGACCCCAGCTAAGTCACAGACTTCACTAGCTTCCTTCGGATGTATGTATGTGATGGTAAAAACAAACCAAAAAACCTCCTCTGATTCTTTAAATATAGTCTATAATTCTGAGTTATTAATTCAGACGAGCTTCCTAATTAGTTTTAATTAGCAAGATTTAATGATGTTTAAGAAGAGCTACAGCTATATCGACTCATACCTGCTGGCATGGTCCTCGCAAAGACAAAGTTAGAAGCACTACAGCCAAGAGTATCAGCTTCGTGGTTGCAGCTATGAATATCAATTCGGTACAAAGTAAAAGGCCTGAGATGAGAAATTAAAGTCCTCTCTTTATTATCCACTCTGCTCTCAAAAAATGGGTATTCGGATTCAATCTCTTCTGCGTCTGACATATTGGTGAAGTGATCTGCCATCGTGGTGTTCCTGTTCCGACTGGGCAACGTGGAATTGGCAATCTGAAAGACATCTCTACGCCTCCGCTCCGGTCTGCATGGAAAAGAAAAGCCTGGCTTTAAAAAGCTTCCACTTTGTTTGCAGAAACAGCTGTAAGCAAAGTATCGAGAAGAACCATAGTGGGAAAAACTGCTAACACAAGAAAAAAAAATCCGTGTCTGGTTTAGGATAAAGTCAATAAAGTCCACAAGCCTTGGGCCATGACCTATTCTAAGTGCTGGGGATATAAAAAAAGGTAAAAAGCCCCTGCCCTCAAGGAGCTCACAGTCTAAAGGAAGAAAAAGCATGCAAATAACGATGTACAAACAAGATACAGACAGGATAAATTGGACATAACTTCAGCTTTAAGGGGTACTGGGAAAAGCTTCTTGCAGAAGGTAAGATCTTAGCTGGGATTCGAAGTAAGTCAGGAAAGCAAAGAGATTGAGATAAGGAGGGAAAGCACCTTAGGCATGGAAAATAGCCACTGAAAATGAAGTCTAGGGAGATAAAAGGTAAGTATAAAGGTAGTATTTTATATCACCAGATAGGAAAAGGAGCAATAGAACAAACTGGGAACTTCTTTTACTTTAAGCTCAGATTTTATATTCTCAGACCTGGAAATCTCAGAATCTTTCCACTACACCCACAGGAGTTACCCAAACACACCCAAAGGCAAACCTGCCCTGATGTCATCACCTGAGCATGCAGAATCCTTTTCATGTTTGATTAGAATGATACTGCCATCTGGTTCACAGACCACACAATTAAGCATTAAAGGTTAAAAACCCACTAGCTATATCTCATTAAAATTCATTAGAGGGCCAGGAGAAAGGCTGGCAGGAGCCTTAGAACAACAGGCCTGGTCCTAGATGGGTTAGAGATGTTCAACGTGAGGAGACAAGAGGGCACTCAAGTGTTTCAAAGACTTTTATTTTACCCTTTATTTGGCTCCAAAGATGAATTACCGGGGAAAAAACAACAATGCTCAATCTCACATTAAAATGTGTACCTGTGCTTGTAACGATAATTTTTTCAAAGTGCAACTGTGAGAGCATATTTTTCTAAAGAAGTAAACAAGGGAACAGCATCTGAACAAGTTGGTGCGAGACAAGAAGCTAAAAGATGGGATCAGTCCTAATTTTGATTTTATGGGACGTAGAAAACTGAGTTCTTTGGCTCAATCATCTGATCCCTAAAAGCTGAATTCTAACATTAATATCAACAAATAAGAACACAAAATACGTGGGTTAAAAAAAAAGGGGGTAGAAAAACAGCAACCTGTGTTGTAACCTCAAGGCACACTGAGGCAAAATACCACTGGGTTGGTTACTATCGATCAGTTTCCAGCATCAGGGAAAGAATAACAAGTGAGGGTAGAAGAAAGAAAATGAATCGTACTCAGGAAATAATTTTAAAGATCCTAAGAAAATGGAGGTAGGGCGTAAGGGGAGAGAAAGAAGAAATCCACTTATTTTCTGGTCCAGGGCAATTTCATACATGAAATATGAAACAATGAAGCAAAAGCAGGAAAACTTTCAAATGAAGAAGAGGATATCCCAGGAAATCATTTATTTGTTTATTCCCCCTAAATTTGGCTAGCATCTTATTGACACACATTTAACTCTAAGAGGAAAAAAACAACCAAAGTTTACGGAGACAGGAGAGGTCCTGGGAGGTGGGACATTAATGATTTCCTAGTCTACTGTTCAGACTGATTGTACAGTAGATAGTTTTTATTCCCTGCCTTTTTTGCTATAAAAACACTGGGCCCCCCATCAAAATCAGAAACAGGCCAGGGCAGGATGATGTCACAGTACAGATGTCTTCATTTCTAGCAGACATAAAACCACAAGGTTAAAGCTTTATGTTTATGTACTGTACTCTCTTTCAAAATATCATGGGGTGAGGGGAGGCACCCACAAGATGAAAAATAAAACCCCATACCCATAAAACAGAAAAAGAATAATAGGTAGAAGGCAAAAAATCCAAGTTACTGCTTAAGGAGGCCTGGGTTCACACATAAAAAATTCACCTCTCGCCTTCTCTGGAAAAAACAAACCACACACGGAATCGTTACATCTACAAGTAACAGGATGCCTACGTTTATACCATGGAGAAATCTCACCATGTCACAACCTCACATTTACTTGCTACTCAGAGTTCTTACAGTCACTTAGTAGTTTAGCGATTTACAAGGCTGGTATCTTTTGTTTATCATAGATCAGAGTTTGTTGAAACAATACAAAGAAGGAAAACAACATCTTTCAGGAAATTCAGCAGAGATGGAAGAAACAGGCTGACATGAAATAAAGTCTTTATAAACCTATCCAAATAATATAACCTACAGTAAATATTAACTAAGTCATCTGCCTTCTGCCCTCCCTGACAAATCCCCATAGGAAAAAGGGTATGCTTTTCAAAATCTAAGATGTCAGAGAGTAAAACAAAATGCTGAATTTTTTTGAAAGGATACTAGCAAGCTTAAAACATTTACTGCCAAAAAGCCAGCATCCTACTTCGGAAAATATGCAACTACTATTCTACTTTAAAACATTTTGGACTATGTTTCAAATGATAACTCAAACTTGACTGGTGTTAGTCTAAAGACTAAATAAATAGTACTTAGAATGACTGACAGGCTTTAAAGTAATTCTTAATGATTTAAGTTGCAAAACAGAAAGCTCTCCTTTATGATTCAGTCTTATTCTGTCATTAGGACCACACCTGACACCCATAACTTTGTTACAACTTGTATATACTTAAGAGAACAAGGGAAAAAATAAGTTTTGTTCTCTCTTCCCCTCCCATTTCTGTCTCCATTATTTTTACAGGAAAAAAAAACCCAAGCAATTTTATATTTCTTTTTAGTTGGAGAAATGAATGTCTGAACTACAATGGCTAGAACTGCATATCTATGTACTGTTTAATATTAACTGAGCATCACTATAGTACACAGAATGAAATCTGATTACTTCATAAGTAACAAATGAGTAGGAAGACTCCTTTGGTTATTGTAAAGAATACTTTTTTCCCCCCCTGGCTCTTAGGGACTAGGAAAGTAGGTGGAAGTAGGTGATGAAATCATCGTACAGGAACAACTCTCTTTGTCTACTTAACTTTACCTACAGAAAATGATTAGATTATAATTCAATATCCCCATAGGCACTGTATAAAGGTTGCTTTCCCATAACTTTTCTTTGTCTCTTGTACTTTCCCCTCATTCACAACTTGTGAAAAAAGGTAGAATACAGAGAGTTTCTGCATTTACCAAAAACGACCTTTTTGTGTGGTAAGGACTCAAAATACTGAGCCCTCTGGCATCCACACTGAACAGTATCCTTCTAACTATGAGTGGAACAAATGGATCCCTATTCTTGCTGATTATCAAACCACCAAATCCATCTCATTCTGAAGCACTCCATATTGTGAGGATGGTCACTGCCAATCTAAGACTGAAAGGGCTACATTCACGAAGTAAATGTGAGTGCTAACATGGAACGTCACTGCAAGACCCTAAACATTGGCCCCTCAGGCCAATTATCTTCCATTAAAACAGTTTACCAGTGAATAAAACAGAACCGCAAGGACCCAAATCACTGAGTTCAGGAACTCCTGCTTTACAATGACCTGCAGAATGTCTTTTGACACTAGCTTTAATTGTACTGGATAATCCCTCGAGTCCATGGGACAGATATAAATACAAAAAAGGTTGGTTTGGAAATGGCACTTTCTCTGCCATTTATGAAAGGTCTTTATTTCCTGCTTCTTATGTTTTTAAGGAAGACTGGTATCTTAGAATCATGGTTCAAAGGGGCTTTGGAGATCACTTAGACCAATTCCCACATCTTACAGATGGGGAAACTGATCTTTAACCACTTACGAATATCAGCAATGTTACTTAAAATGCCTTTCAAACTCTTTGCTGTTGTTGCAGCTCATCCTTCGTTTTCAAAGGGGACCAATGACATCATGGGGTGGTGTCTTGACTTGTGCATGAATTGGATTTAAGCGAGGCCGAGTTATACAAAGCTGTCTGCCTCATTCTATCTTTCAGAATCATCGAAGTCCAGTGGTAAGATAAAAGTCAAGACAACTGGTGATGGCCTGGGATATAGCAGATGACCTTGGCATCTTTGATGTCTGACTAAAATCTAAGCCAGGGCTGGGGAACTTGGGGCCTCAAGGCCATATGTGGCCCTCTGGGTCCTCAAATTTGGCCCTTTGACTGAACCTAAACTTCAGAGAATAAATCCCTCTAATAATAGGATTTGTTCTGTAACCTTGGACTCAGTCGAAAGGCTGAACTCAGGGACCTAGAAGGCCACATGTGGCTTAGGCTGCGGGTTCTCCACCCTTGCTCTAAGCACTCCACATTGCCTGCTTCAGTCACCTTCATGGCCGTTGGAAGAAATGTTCTCATCTGCCCATTCCACCAAGGTCAGTCTTCGCATGCTTGGGATAGCTCAAAGGCAAAGTGACTAATGGTCACACAAATGAGCAGTCACACAACTAAAGGGCTCTTCAAATTTAAAAAAATCCTGTCAGGATTGGTCACGGCATAAGAAAAACGAACTAAAATGAGCAAAGGAGAAAGCCTACACACTCAGAGTCCATCGGTCAGTCAACAATCAATCAGCATTTATTGTTTCCTACGGCCCAGCACTTTGCTAAGCCCTGAAAATACATAGGACGGCAAAAAAAGACAGTTCTCATTCTCGCAGTGCCTATAGTCTAAACGAGGGAGAGGACACACAAACAACTACGTACAAACAACATACATACAGGATAAATTGTAGATAAACAGTGCTGAAGACTGCTCATTGACTCAGCTGTGCACAGGTGTTGGTAACTGGGTGTTACTAGAAGGTACCATAAGATTTTTACTTTAGTGCAATTCACCAGGTGCCCCCCAACTACTTTTTATGGAATGGCAGTTTTTATAGAACGATCATACTTAACTCCTCAGGTAACATGCAGAATAGCAACATCCTGAACTTCCTAGGAAAAAATGGGCACGTGGCCCAACTTCACATCCCTTATTCACACATCTCTCGGTCACTCTACTGCTCTTTGCAGTTGCCCTTCTACTATTCCCAGTTGCCAGACGCAGAATACCAGGATGTAATAAGGAAATGTTTTATTTGTGATGCTTTCATTTGTAAGGCTGGTCTTCAGTACTGGCTCCCAAACACTAAAGGAAGGGGTTCCCTTTGGCATTTACTTAACTTCTAAACTCTGACTTTAATCCTCACACTCAAGATTTCCTCCTTCTTTTCCTGCCCCCACAGCTAGGGCTTATTTGCTTTCACAATATGTCCATTTGACTAAACAGTTTGCTGCTCATTCCCCTTCCCCTGCCCCCAATCTTTCTGGTTTTTGATTTTTTTTTTTTGCTCTCCAGTCTCCATTATATCGGTGTTCCATGACCAGTTCTTCCACCCCCAACTGACTTGAGAACCAACGTGTATCACGGTGGATCTCAGGAGTCCCTAGAATCACTCTGTGAGTCCCTACTTTAGAGAGGTACCGAAAGTATCAATCAGACCTGGGTACAAAGATGGAGTTGTGCAGAAAATTCTCAAAGACTTTTCTGTACTCAGCCTCTTCTTTCTCTGCTTGCTTCTCAGCCTCAGTCTTAGGACAAGCACAGCAAGGTCCTTTCTCCCCACCACAGACTTCGGTTTTCGGGTTTTCAGTAACCTCTTCAACGTCAATGGTGCCATCGGCATACTTTCTAATAGGAACTTTGTCTTTTCAAAAAAAGGGAAAGAAAAATAGAATGGATGGAATAGTTAAAAACATATATATAAATAAAACTGTCAGAAAAAAAGACTATTGACAACAAGGCTAAAGAACTTAGCTTCTATCTTTCAACTAGAGGTTTAAGAAGTTACCTGATATGTATGGTATAAAGGCCTTGATATCTTCAAACAACGGGGACTGACACATACAAGTCTCAACATCTTTTGGGGGTAACACATTCAGCATTCTTACCTTTGGAGCAGTAATTGTGTCGGTAGAGGTAACTATCTTGAGGCTGCCGCTGCCATCTTACTATGTAGTAGGACAAGTTACCATTTGGGAGGGAAGGAGGATTCCACTTCACTATCAGCTGGGAGGATGAGTTAGATGCTGAAATTACATCCAAGGGAATAGAAGGAACTGGGGAAAAAAGTAAGCACATGTTATAGCACTGCCGAATTAGCACAAATGAACACAAATACTATTTTATATGAGACAGACAAATCATAGGAAAGTTGACCACCAGGTGATGACATTTTTCAGCTATAGTAGGTTACAAAGACCACCTTACATTAGGCATCAAAGTGATGCTATAGCTGGACCTGGAGTGAGGAAGACTTGAGTCCAATCCTGCCTCAGGCACTTGGCTGTGTGACCTTGGACAAGTCACCTTACCTCTGTTAAGCATCAGCTTATTCATCTACAAAGGACAATAATATCACTTACCTCAGCAGGCTGTTGTGAGGCTCAAAGGCCATAATAGATACATAGAGCTTTGCAAACCTTTAAGTACTATGTGCATTATCATGGGATTTGTAAACATCAGTGGAAGGAGTACAGAGCACCAAAATTAGATTCTTTAAGTATTAAAGGATGCCCCAATGAAACAGACCTACATATTTGACGTTTTAAAATAAAAATGCTGCAAATCTCATGATTAAAGAAATTTAAAAAACCCAACATCCCAATTAATGACTGTAAAATCAAAGTCTTTACGAACACTCTAAGTTTGACTATAGTTAGAACAGATCTGGTTTAAGTAAAATGTATGCGATGTAAATATTTAGTAGTTACATGTAATAAGACTATGTGAGGTGTTTTCTTGTGAGCAGGGGAAGAAATTACTAAGAAGTTTATGCTATTTAATTCCAAGATTTTATGGGGGCATTCGGGGTGGGGGGTGCTAGGGAAGAGAATCTATTGACAGCATTCTTAGCAGAGTTTCAGAGTTGAGTATTGCAAATGAATTAAAATGAAATTATTAGTGCAGGTTTAAACCATAAAGGAAGATATTTAAAAACACCATAAACAACTTGTGAGTTTTTGAGAATAAGGACTAGACCTGTGACTTCATTGCAACAGGGAACTCCAAGACAATGAAACTCTTTCTTCTAATATAGGTTATTGGTCAGTTTCTCTGCACTTGAGAGTTTTTCTTAGATTTTCTTAGATTACGGAGAGGTGAAGTTCCTTGCTAAAAATTATAGGGTCAGTGTGTCAGAGGCAAAACCTGAGCTGAGATCTTCCTGGCTCTGAGGCTGGCTTTCCATTCACACTCCCTGCTGCCTAATTTGAAAGCAAAATTAATGTGGATATTACAAATATCTGTTTTACACTTATTGTCAAGTTATGTCACATTAAGAGAATACAGTACCTTATGGTTATCCCTAGCAATAGGTGTGAAACATTTAAGTGGATACATGAAATATAAAGCTAATCCAAAAATTAAATTACAGTCAATAATCACAAACCTTTTCCCCTAAAAACCTTTAATTTTTAGCAGCTAGCAGTACAGATATAGAACTGATTTGAGAATCTTTTTTTAACTTTTACCTTTTCATAGTGATGTCAATAAGTAAAGATGAAAACAGAGAAAAGAAGAAAAGGATAAGAAAAAAGAAGATATAAAAATCAGGGGGAAAAATCCATCAAATGTAAAAGTATCCCTGAGTAGGAGCTAAATTTTCAAATATTTTACAACTGATTTTGAAAAAGCAGTATTACTAATCAGGAAAATACTTAACTCCAGGCAAGTCATAGTAATTTGGTTTAACTTTCTTTCTCCTGCTCCCCCCATTTTATTTACAACGCAAAACCAAAACTAACTTGGGCAGAAAAGAAAGGCTCGGCCCATGTGGCCCCCCTGTGAAAATCTGTTCTAGTTTGAGTTTATTTTTAAAAAGAAAAAGAAAGACACCCAAAATTTTGAAGTTTCTTCCAGAATGCAAGTCTCTCACTCTAAAACACTTTAGCAACATTTTCATCCAGCACATTTTTAAAATTAGAAGAGGATGGCCGGCTCCAGGATACTTTAAAAATATTATCATGCACACACAAGGTTCTGTACACCTTCAAGGCATGATTCTTTTGGGAAAGGATATGACTAACACTAGCTTTTTTTTTTCTTCAAAGTAAATAAGACCACTTGATACTCAGCCACATGAGGGTTTCCAAAAATAAGTATTTCAAAAACAAACAACTTATCCTCACATATTTCATATGATAGATGATGCAAAACAGCAGATACCCGAGGCAAAGTGCCAGGCATTTCTTTATCCCTGCCATTATCCATACATACCATTTCTGAAAGATGGGAAGACAAAGTACAGCAATGAACAGGCTTAGTTTCCACAAGTGCTAATATTTTATTTTCATTTTTATATGGAGGAAGGAAAGCACCTTCACTGAAGGTGCATAAGCATCCTTTCCTCTGGCTCTGCCACATTCCAAGATGAGCAATTTACCCCATAAGGATCCATATGGCTCACTCGCCACCTTTCTAGGCAAAAAAAAATGTAGTTCTTGCATGGCGCGTCACCATAACCCACTCATCTTTCCACTACTTTTTGAAAACTGGATGTAAAACTTTCATCATAGCATTTCACCTCTGTCAGCTGACCTAACTGAGCTAGCTAAGAGGCAGATGGAAGAGGAAAGGAAGAAGACTTTATATTTGTAAGCCCAAACTAAAGAGATTTCTAAAAGGCCTATCCCCTCTAAGCCATCCTCTATCTGACCTTCACTGCTACTTAACATTCTTTTGTGGAACTTTGTGGAAGCTTGCAACAATCACCATGTAACCAAAAATGACCACGTGAATGCGATATTAGAGTACTAAAAAAAAAAAAAATAAGCTGTGTTTTCCTACTTCTCATGCGCTAAGCTGGCTTCTAGATATTTGCTAAGGTAAAGAGATCAAAATTTCTTACTCTAGTAAATACTTTCTAAAGTTAGAAGATAAGCAGTGAAAGGGTGGTTTAGAAAAAAATAGGATAAAGCCAGTTAACAGCTTCATCACTATTGTCAGTGAGCTATTTGGGCCAGCTCAAAATCTATGATCTTTTGAGCTTAAAAAGATACACGATCTGAATACCAAACTGTATATACAAAATGGATATAATGAAGATGGGGCTTGGCCGACTGAAAGTTTACATTCTGAGAAAAACAAGGCAGGCAAAGAATAGATGTTACATATTTTGAGTCCTTCCTTCCTTCCCTAGGAGGTAACTACATATCCTAATTGGGCAAATCCTATGGAAAAAGATTTGATCATATTGGGATATAAGAGGCTAGTTAAGTACACAGTGGGAAACTGTTCTAAGTATGGTGAGGAAGGGGTGTTATAGGAGAGAATATCGGGGAATTAGAAGTAGGGAAAACACAAGCAAAAGAGTATGAGGAAGATGGTCAAAGAGTACCAAAAAACCCAGAAAGACTTGTTCCATCTCTAAATCCATTTCTATAATGTCTGTATGTCTGTATAATGTCTCTATTGAGCTGAAGAGAAGAAAAGAAGGACTAGCTGGATTTTCTATGATGTTGTATGGTAGATACCTGCAGCTTTGGTACGAATATACACAATTTCACTTTTTGCTCCCCGGATGTGGTCATTCTCCACCATTGTGAGAGTAACTGCTTTGACATAGATTGCATACTGAGTCCAAGGTTTGAGTCCCTGCAGTAAAATTCCAGGTTTGACATCCTTATTTGGAGGGAGGTCCACATCAACCATGTTCCAGCTGTTAGAGCCACATGCATCTTGCCCATCATACTCGGTGACATTCTTGAATGGTCTGAAAAACAGTCAATAAAATACAGAGGCATGAAAAGCAGTATTTAGGAGAGCTCTTGGGAGAAAATGACATCAGACTTTCTAAAAGAGGGGTGCTAACAAAATGAGGAGTTGGAGTTTTGCAGCGGAATAAACTATACCAATATCTCTTGGTTTCACCTTTTTTTCCCACCTACTTAGAGCAGTGAATACTTTTGAGTCAGGTAGCAGACCGAGTTCCCATAATTGCTGAGATAGTCAAGGTATCCTTAGGAATACAGACAATTGCTGTTTACTTCCTTTCCCCATGATAGCAGATCAGTAGCATTTTAAGGCAACTTTTTGTCATCAAGAGGCATCAATAAATTAATTATCACAGGAAAATATCAGCTATTAGTAAGGACTAAGGGCGACATTAAATGTAAAATGATTTTTCCACCTCAAGGAAAAGAGAAACTGCTACAAAGTGGCATCTGCAGTTTCACAGCCCCAAGCAATTATGAGGCTACAGATTTAGAAGGCTCATGAACTAAGGAACAGTTAATCACAAAAAAACCCCTGGACTTTCTAAATTCATTTAATTCATTCTGCTGCCCCTCCCAGGTCGGGGGTGGAGGGGAACTTAGCTCTCCTAAATACTGCTTTTCATGCAAGTCCAGGCTGGAAAGCACCATCATCACTGACTATTCTCTCTCTGGCCTTCACCCACCATTCTCACCTTTTGTGGCCACTCCTCAACTACCGGCTCCCATCACCTATCACCAAGACTAATGTAATAAAGTTTCTTAATGGGACTCCCTATCTCTAGTCTTTCCCCTCACCAACCCACTCTCTACACAGCTGCCAAAATAATCCAAGACACAAACAAGTCTATGTCCCTCCTCCCTAATCGAAAACCTCTAGTGTCTCCCTCCTGCCCCATGATAATATACATATATACGATATATACGTAAGATAACAACAGCCACAATTTCTTAGGTGGCATAGTAGATAGAGAGCTGGGTCTAGAGTCAGGAAGACCTGAATGCAAATTCAGCTTCAGACACTAATTAGCTGTGTGACCCTGAGCAAGACATTTATCTGTTTGCCTCAGTTTCTTCATCTGTAAAATGTGGATAATAATATCATCTACCTCCTAGGATTATGGGGCAGCTAGGTGGTGCAGTAGATAAGAGTCCTATACTTGGAGTCAGGAAGACCTGAGTTCAAATATAGCCTTAGACCAGGCCTGCACAACTTTCAGTCTCTACATTTTTCATACATACAACATCCTTTACATATTTCGCAGGCTGCTTGAAATCCTTTGGCATACCACAAGTGGCCTGAAGGCCACAAGTTGTGCGGGCCTGTCTTAGACACTTAGTAGCTGTGTGATCCTGGGCAAGTCACTTAACATGGTTTGCCACAGGTTCCTCATCTGTAAAATGAACTGGAAACCACTTCAGTAACTTTGCCAAGAAAACCCAGAAAAAGGAGTCACAAAGAGTTGGATACAACTAAAAAAACCCGACTAAACAAACAAAGAACTCCAGGGTTACTGTGAGGATTAGTGAGATAATAATTGTAAAGTACTTAGTCTAGTATCTGGTACATAGTAGGTCTTATGTAAATGTTTGTTATTATTATTAATCTGATCTTTCAAAATTCTTTCAGATTCTTCCACTTTATACATACTATGTTAGAGCCAAATTAGACTACTATAGATTACTCTATCTCATCTTCACCTTGAGGCATCCTCTTCCCTCAAGGATCAGCTCAGGTGCCATCTCTTCAATAAAACCCTGATTA
The DNA here is from genome assembly GCA_028646595.1 of Phalanger gymnotis. NCBI lineage: Eukaryota > Metazoa > Chordata > Mammalia > Diprotodontia > Phalangeridae > Phalanger > Phalanger gymnotis. The sequence continues at coordinate 104,729,414 of CM053624.1, forward strand.
TTTTCCTCACAGAAACTCTCACTCCTTAAATTTTCCAAGATCTCTCTAGATCATAGATTAAGAGTTGGGAGGGTTCCAAGAGACTATCTGGGGCAGCTAGGTGGCCCCCTACTGCACAGAGAGCTGGGCCTGGAGTTAGGGAGTCTCATTTTCTTGAGTTCAAATCTGGCCTCAGACACTTACTAGCTGTGACCCTGGGCAAGTCGCTTAAACTTGTTTGCCTCAGTTTCCTCATCTGTAAAATGAGCTGGAGAAGGAAATGGTAAACCACTCCAGTACCTTTGCCAAAAAAAACCCTAATGGGGTCATGAGGAGTCAGACATGACTGACCGACAACAATGCAAGAGATAATCTAGGACAATCCCCTAATTGTATAGGTGAAGACCCTAAGGCCCCCTGGGGAGATGACTTGCCCAAGTAGACAAAGGTAGTAATAATATATTTGTGATTTGAATTCAGATATTCTGACTAGAATTCAAGTATTCCTCTTGCTAGACAACTGTGGACCCATTTACCTTCCATTATACCTTAGGGTTGTTTTTTTTTCTTCCAGAAATGAATATTTTTATTATTTTTAAAAATAAATCTCGTTTTTCCCAATTACATGTTAAAACAATTTTTAAACATTAAAAAAAGTTTTGAGCTCTGAATTCTATCCTTCCCGCTTCTTTATACTTCTCTGTTCTAGTTGGGGAATATTTTCCTTGAGGTCAGGACAGCGTCATTTTTAAATTTTGTAATCCTAGTGCCTAGTTCCCTATCTAGCATATGCATACATTATGCATAGATGTGATATATGTACGTATGTGTGTAAATACACATTTACATATGGATATGAACTATTTGATCCAGAACTGTAATTTCTTCAGTGTGGGGGATTCCCAATATGGAAACTACCTCCACAGATGCACACCAGAAAGTCATCCCTAACTTATAGTCTTAGGGAGTTGCCTGGGACCCTTAAAAGTTAAATGGCTTAATAAATCATTTAGTAAGTATGTTTCAGAGGAAGACTTAAACACAGGTCTTAAATCCAAGACTAGCTTTTCTCTACTGTTACCTCGTTCTCAGCATAGTGCTTAGAACCTAATACATAATTAAGAAACCTTTGTTGAGAACTGACTGATCATGTCAAAGCCTTAAGGTTGTTCCAAAAATGCGGTCCCTTAAATTAGCAAGTTTAATAACACTACTGTGGTTCTCCACTGTCACCTTGTGATAGACCACAAAAACAGGCAGGCATTTTACTATTTTGGTTTTAAAATAAATTCATAAAAACATTGCTATATTAAAGACATTGCTAAAAACAAGGGACATAATAAAACAATGAATTATAGCTATTATTCAAATATTTTTTATTTATTTTAAAAATGTTTAACATCACTTTCCAATTATACCCCCCTCTACCCTAAACCCTCTCCTGTAATCTAGAAGAACAGTCAAGCAAAACAAATCATCGCACTGATCATTTCTGAAATGTATGTAGATCTCATTACAGACCTAGAGTCTGCCATCTCTGAGGGGTGAGAGTTTTCTTCCCAGTAATCAGAGACTGATCCCTTCCAAATGGCTATAGCCTTTCCAAGTGGCAAATTATGGAACGGCCACTGTTCTCAATATAAGCCAGCAAGCAAGAAACAGGAGAAAGGGAGTATTTACTGTAGCCACAATTCCTTTACGATGACTAGGAGCCTCAGAGTAAAAAGCCAAATGATTAAGAAGGTAAGACAATAGATAGGGTGATTGATTAAGAAGAAAGAAAAAAGAGGAGTAAAAGGTGATTCTGTAGCTGCAAAGCTGAAGGGCCAAAAGATTCATAGTACCATGTGTAGGAATGGTGAAACCAAAAAGAAAAGCCAATTTTGGAGTCCAAGTGATGAATTTAGTTTTAAGTTTATTGAGTTTAAAAGAAATGGAGCTTTTTGAGATTTCAAAACGTGACCAACTGAAGTTTAAAATGTAGACTTGGGAGTGAACAGCATGAAGATGATGGTAATAGCACAGGAATAGATAAGCTCCCTGAGGGAAAGAGGTATAGACACATTAGAGGAAAAAATGTAAGATCAACCATCAGAGGAAGATGACACTGGGGGTGGAATTATTGAAAGAGACTGACTTAAAGGAAGCATTACATCCCTCAGTGGTCTGTTTTTAAGTTTGGGAGCAGACTTCCCAGTGGACCTGAAGGATGAAATATGGCAGACACATCACAGAGGTAAGAAGAGCTTACAGAAATATGACGGTACGGGAGACATAATTTGTTGCATAAATGCTTCTGAAAAGCCCTCTATCTTTGGATTATTTAAGTTAAATACCTCTAAATATCCACTAAATAACGAAAGACTTCAAACTAACAGTTTTCTGCTTCTGTTTCCAACTAGACTGAGCATTTACACGATGGCCAAAGAAAGCTTGAACGAAGGGCCCTTGAGGATGAAAAGAAGGCACTACAAATAGTAGGGATTTCCCTAGGGCCTTTGCTGACTCACTCGATTTTTCATTCAGTTAATAAACACAACAGTCAAAAGAGTAACCTTATCCACTCTTCCCACTATCTACAGAATGACATCATTAGGCTCTGACCATGGATACTCACGCCTCTTTGAAGTAAACAGTAAAGCTAATAAGATCCCTGTAATCAGGAGGACGATAGCGTTGCCATGTTAGCTTAATCCTGTTCTTCATCGTAGTGTTGGAAATGAAATGCAAAACGTCACTTTCACCTGAAGCACAAAGAAATGTCAATTAGTGACAAAATGTGTTTTGTTTTCCATAGTCGCATGATGATAATTTTCCCACACTGTTCACTGAAATGAGTCTTATCATCAATTTTTACTGCAGTTTCTAGATGGCTTTATTGATACTAACAACCCCTCATTTTTAATTTAACTCTTAATTCTTAATTGATAACTTCTAGGGTCTTTTAAAAATTGTATTGAATGCTGACCACGTGACCTGGACACATATGTAAGGAAATGGAAGGGCTACCATTTGTCATACAATCTAGTGTAGTTAGTGACGACCTTTTCAGTTTGATTTAACTCAGAACAGTGGGACCACTTTAATGTGTGAGGAGGTGATCTTATCTTTCCAACCAATCCCCACTAACATTTGAGCTACAGTGGGGCTCAATTATACTAAAATATATATATGTGCCCGTGCAAGACTGAGTTCTCTTATATTTATTCCGGTTTCTGTTATTTAGATTTATGTCTTCCACAGTTAAAATGACAAAAACTGTAATTACAAAGCCCAGGCCTGACAAAACTCTAAGAAACAATCTACTCTGATTCAGCACTTGTTAATGAACAGACTGGGAAGATAGCTTAAGATTAAGGCCCTCGGCTGGTTTGGAACTAAAAATGGGCAAGACTGGTGGCTCCTATGGCACAAAAAGATTTTTGTGATAATACAATAACATCGAGGGGGACAATTATCTATACTCTAATGATTAGGATTGATGATTGATGATAAAGAATAGTTAATACTTATATTAAGAACTTTAAGGCTTACAAAGCACTTTACAAACATTGCCTCATGTTATTAAAACAACCCTATGATTGTAGGTAGAAACTACAGGATTTACCCTTATTTGCTGTTCAGTTGTTTTTCCAGTCATGGGTGACTCTTTGTGACCCTGTTTGGGGTTTTCTTGGCAAAGACACTGGAGTGGTTTGCCATTTCTTTCTCCAGCTCATTTTACAGATGAAGAGACTGAGACAAACAAGTTTAAGTGACTTGCCCAGGGTCACACAGCTAGTAAGTATCTGAAGCCAGATTTGAATGCAGGTCTTCCTGACTTCAGGCCTAGTGTTCTATCCATTGTGTCATTTAGCTACTCGTGGTCACATAGCTAGTAAGTATTTGGGGCAGGATTTAAACCCAAATCTTTCCTGACTTCAAATCCAGCACAATTCTTAGTACACACCCTGTCTCGTGGGCATACAAATGTTTTGTCCCAGTTCAGTTTGGAATAGGGAGCAGAAGTTGCTAGGGAGTAACAAGTCTTGAGAAAAACTGGTTCCTTCTGCCAGTTCCTTCCCAGAACATAGGAAACACATATTGCATGAGTATGGAAGAAAAAAGAGATTTCCCTAAGGCCCTTTTGGTTTTCTACCTCACAGTCAAGTATATATTAACAATCAGGAAAGAATTCTCAATCTGAGAACTAGATGCCTACATCAAGGCTTCACACTTACCTGTCTCTCTCTAAATGGTAGATAAGAAAATAGATGATGAGAAAAGTTTTGCTCAATCATTTCAGTCATGACCAACTCTTTGTGACCCCAATTTGGGGTTTTCTCGGCAGAATATTGGAGTGGTTTGCCATTTCGTTTCCTACTTCATTTTACAGATGAGAAACTGAGGCAAAAGTACTACATGAAAAAAGAACATGGTGGCTGCTTGGGAAGTCAATCTGTTCATATGAAAGGGGTCAGTAAAGACAAATTATTTCCAGCTCACACTTGCCTTCAGTTTACAATAGCTAGCTTATACAATCTTGGAAGCTGAAAAGGCTAAATGATTGATATTTGAGAAAATAACTCAAATGCTACTGACATATTCTCTTGGTTAACAATGATGATATTGCTGACCTGTCACCAGAACATGTTGAATTGTTTTTCTAGCAATGGCAGTGGAATTGTCCTGACTGACCCAGAGTAAGACATTAATTTTGAATTGTTTTTCTAGCAAGGGCAGTGGAATTGTCTTGAATGACCCATCCATACTCTCTTGCCTGGTCACCTGTATGACTATATTGCTATTGCATGTATTTAGAAGACAGAAGGCTGAAGTAAGAAGCATGGCGTGTGACAATGAATCAGAGTAAGCTAACAGAAGGAAACCACTGACACACTGGTCCCATCAGTATGGTGCTCTACCCATACACAGATAAATCGAATTCGAAGATAAAATACAATAATCTAAGCTTAGGAAGATGCCATAGAAACTTACTTGGTGGTCAGAAATGTGGGAATTCTTTCCCAGGGAGGGGACTGTTTTCAATATTTATGATTTGATAGAACAGACTAGTTAAAAATTGAAGAAAAATACACTTTCAAAATATTGTTACGTGGGATTTTGTGGTAGTTGGGTTGCTTTCTTATGGAAGTGGTATGGCTAAAGAAGGCGAAAAAGCTAGGAGTGAGAGAAAAAAGCAAGGGAGATTGGGTTCCTAGTTTATGAAGACATTGCAGCTTTGCAGGTAAATCCCTCCTGGCTCAAGGACTTCCAATCCAACAGTGTAAGAGTCTACCACGTTAATCGAGCTGCCAACAGAGCAAACTTAAAACTGAATATAAGAACTACTTGTGGAGTTCTTTAGCAAACTACCTTGGTTATTTAAAAATATCTACCCCTCTCCCATCATTTTCCTCATTAAAAGAAAAGAGGATAAAAGTTTTTAATGAAGTGTATACTTTAGCTTTTTAATAATAGAGAGGGGAGTAAACTCCTCAATTCAATTTGGCTTCTGGTTCACTTGCATTTCTCTTTCCTTCTCCATCCCCTCTGGAAATATCTCTCTAAAAAAAAAAATCACTACTCTAGAATGCAGGTTTGTACGATAACTTTTGAGTACATTTTTATAAATGAGTCACCATGGCCTGAAAGTAAATCTTACGACAATAAGTAGAAGTGTAATAATATGCATTTTCAATTTCAAAATCAATTTAGACTCTAATTTTCTGGCTCTCTCTGTGCTGTCAGAGGTTGGGAGGGGTGGGGGGGAGGGGGTTATGAAACCTTACTGTAACAGTTTCAAACAACTGTTGGTGGCTGACACTGCCGTGGTTGTATTACTGGCTAACTCCACATCTGTAATTCCTTTAAGATAGTAAGGGCTCAGTTAGCTAAACGCGGTGGCCCTGGTGAGCCACTGTTCCTTCTTTAAGCAAGAATCTATGCTAGATGCCGTTTACATATCCATGTCTGAAGAGACAGTCTACTGTGTGTATTCCAGGAATACCATAGTGCAATCTGAGCATAGACACACACTATTATTCATCTTGCTTACTAAAGGAAATATACAAACACAAAATAGGATGATTTGCCATAATACTAACTTTGGAGGATTTAATAAATTTTTCTGAAATCCATTTTTACACAGCCTATGGTCTAATCCTACAATAAGTTAATAAGCAGGGGTTGGGATACAGCAAAATGGACAAGTTAACTAGAAAAAAGGTTATTATTTATTACCATTTTTTAACAATACTTGTGAACATTAACTTACAAGAGGCTCTTTCTCCATTGTTCCTAGTGTTTATGTCCCCTTTGCTCTGGCGACCTTTAGTTCCGGACACTTCCTCCATTCGATATATTTCAGAAACACATAATTTGGGATTAAAAGCAAAGTACATTTTCCCTTCTTTGATTGTCAGATTATGGAGGTTCCAGTCCCAGAGCTGCTGCAAATTCTGGTTATCAAGGACGTAGAAAGAATAATTCCTAAAAAATGATAAATGAATATTAATGTACATACAGTTTTCTGGTGCCATTCTTCAGAGTGTAGCTAGTTAACATATTTCTTTTTTAGCATCCTGCTTTATAATGTATCTCCCTTGACAATAATGGATTTGGTTATTAGCAGCATGTAAGAATAGATAGTTACTATTAACAATGATAACAAAATGATTCAAGGACAACATACTGAAATCGATAAGACAGTAATTAATTTTTATGACCTCTATTACGAACAAATAATATTTCTTACACAAGAGGACAGTACTAGTATTATTCTACAGCAAATGTTTTCATAATTTTTCTTAGTACAGTGCTATATATGTATGTATATGTGCATATATGTGTATACACACACACATAGACACATATGCATAAAATACGTATAAAACAGAACAGGAACACTGTTAACCAAGCAGAACGACTTATTATCCTTGGGATTTAATATGAGTTTCCTATTAGGAGAGAACGGAATATTGGATAGAGTGATGTGATGGAGACAGACCATGGGCTGGTAATTGCAACAGCTAATACACCTTGTGCAACACTTTCAGATGAATCCAAGATGACTCTCTACTGTCAAAATGAATCAAGTGAAAAATAACTGTTTCTGTGACTAGCTGAATAAGATTCATAGGAGGAAAAGTCTCTGTCAATAATTAGATTTATAGGGGAAAAAAAGATCCTATCAATGATGATGTTTCAAAATTAGAAGAAAGAATCAACAAATCGGTATTAACTTTCATCTTAATGCTAGGCAAAGTTTAATATGGCTTTCCTTATCCTCATTTCACTAGCAAGAAAGAACTGCACCAAAATACCTCAATGAACAAAACGTTCTTTTTCCCAAAGGGGAAAACATGAATATATGAGTCATGATTTTGACAAACGAGTGTCAGACACAATGAAATTTATATCTCTGGTTAATCACTTTAAAACAGGATTATGTTTTTGCAATAAATGCAAGCAACTTTTGAAAGTTTTGGAAGGGGAGTCAGGAAAAAGCCAATGCTAGTAAAGCATAGGCATTGGAATACTATATAAAATTTTAAAGTTCCCCCAAAGGCATCAAAACAATAACCACAAACGTGAGATAGCCTCCCTCTCTTTCTCTTCTCTATCTGGCCATTTTGCTATCATATTTAAAATTTAAGCATTGGGGCCATCTCTTTTTAAAAGTCTTCAACTATTAACTTAGAATTAAGGCATACAACTCATGTCCAAAACTAGCCTGCCTTTGAAACCTCTTCCCCCCGTAAATTTGTGTTGATTTTTTTAGAGTTAATATTCATTTAATTTAATAAAAGTATGTATTCTGAGCTCAATTTCTATCATTGTTTAACTTAATAAGTTGGTGAGCCTTTTGATTCACTTTTTTCCTAAATCTTTTAAATTGAATAAGTCAAGAACTTAAAAAAAAACACCTTTTCCTTGTATGTAAACTTTGAATTAAGTTTTTCTCCTAGATTCCAGGAATCCATTTTAGTTGTCCAGGCAAATGAAGCTGTTTCTGTATCAAGATTTAGTCATTTAACTTGTATCATAGACCTCCTCAAAAAGCTGGCCTTCCCAGCTATTTCAGAGTTAACACCCCCAACATTAAGAATTCACCGAAGGGCTAGAGAAAGAAGGAGGGACAATCACAAAAATGACTGTTGCTTAGAATAAAGAGGAGAGGTACATCTTAACAGTTAAAGTTATGAGGGAAAAAGAATAGGAAAATTCTTTACCCACAAAAATGGGTATAAATCCTACATTTCCACCTCAAGAAGGGCTTGGTAGGTTTAGCACCAGTGGCAGCTCTTACTTCTGGAAAAACACTGGGTCATCTAAACTTGGTTGATGGGACCTACCCAATTACGAGAAAACAGGTCAACTTACTAGAGGAAAAAAAAATTGTTTGCCTCTTCAGAACTGGCCCTAGGGGGCATCAAAACACAGCACACCAGAGGTGACCTGAAATTCAGATGAATCTTCAGTTCTTCAGTGGTCAAAGCCTTGCCCAATGAGGAAACTCAATACTTGGATACTTGGCATTTGGGCAGGTTTCCATTTGCCATTTTATGATGATCCACCTATTTGCAAACAAATCCCTTTTTGTGTAATTATAATGGTGGTAATTTAATGGATCCATAAGAAAAACTTTCATTTTTCACATGAAGGTCTGTAGAATTTTTTGTATATATGGTAGAAAGAGCAATGGATTTGGAGACAAAAGACTTGAGTTTTAGAATAATCATTCAATTACTAAGTATAAAGGAACTAGATGTGCTAAACTGGAGAAGTAATTAACTGGAGGGCAGAGAATAAGGAGAAGCAGATACAAGTTGCAGAAAGAAAAATTTAACCTTAAGGCAAAACAGCAATAAGTACTCCTTATTCATTAGAGCTACTTGAAAGTGGAAACTGGGTTTCCAAAGTAAGGGCTGGCCTACCATTTCCTAGGTATGTTGTAGAGGGGATTCTTGTTTGAAAAAGAGCTGAATTAGAGAGGTCATATGCTACACTAGGAAGAGCAAAGTACTTGAGTACTTTGAATTGGCATCATGGTCCCAAGCTACAGTTCAGGCTCCATAATTTACTACCTACGTGATGTTGGGGAAGTCATGCGATTTCCTAGATTTCTTCATCTGTAAAATGAGGTGTTGGACAAGATGGTCTTTGAGATACCTTTCAGCTCTAGATCTGTGATTTAACGATTTTCTAATTTTGTGATTCTGTGATACATTAAGTATATTCTCCTATTACCATTCTATGTCACCATTGTCCAAATAAGGCAGTGCTGAAAGTTACATTAAGCAAGTCCTAGATATCACGAGCAAAGAGCTCTCTCTACCTTTATGAGTCTCAATAAAATCTCAACTGAAACTCACTTTCTATATCTGCTTAACTACTGATCAAAAGCTTAGCTACTGCCTTGCCTCCACTGCATGCAGAGATGAAAATCAGAAGCCGAGGGCAAAAATGGGCAGGATTGGAACAGTCCTTTCAAAAGGTCTTCTACCAGTAGAATTTTGAAGCAATTAAAAAAAAATATCTGTATTCCCGGCATACCATTAACATTCCTAGGGGAGCAAGAAGGTGGATTGTTCAAGGCTCTGAGTTATAGTATTAGGTGTACTAACCTGTGGCCAATTGGTAGGTGCTTAATTACTCCAAATTGGTAGGTATCAGAGCATACTAACTAGTTTAAGTTTTCAGACCAATCCAAAATAAACTTGTAGAGTCTTCATAGCCCTCTATTTAACCTCCTGAATACACAAAGTAAGGGCACTAAATAATTCAAGGTTTCATTACTATAAAGACTGGTTTGTTTGGGATCCATAAAGAATGAGCTGATATTTCCCAAGACACTGAGATGGAAGGGTCCTTAAATCATCAGAGGACTGGCCCTTACTCCCCTTCAAACTGGAGATGATGGTATAAAAGCCCAGAAAGGTTACACAGGTAATGAAGAGTTCGAATGTGAACTCAGGTCCTCTGACTCCAAACCTAGTAATCATTTTACTTGACTGTACTATACAAATGGCCAGGCGACTAAAGTTAACTCCTTCTAAGTGACAAAACTTTTCTTGAGCCATTTTATGGAAATCTTTCTAAAAGTTAACAGACATTTTCCTGCCATCTTAAAGTATACAGAACATATTTTAATTTCGTTTTGAAACTGAGCATGACCTTTTTGATTACTGTATAATAGATCAGTCAATATAGTTACTGATTTACCAATATAAATAACTGTAGTAAGTTTTATTACTGTACATAGAGTAGATTTTGTCTCACACTAAATAGTGCTAGACTACTATGCTTTCTGAACTCTCACCTATATATAATTCCTGGGAGAAGACTGGATCATCTAAACTTGGTAGATGAAATCTATTTGATTTCAAGAAAACAGGTCACCTTACTGGAGAAAAGGCAAAATTGGTCAACTTGTTCACCTGAGTACAAAAGAGCCAAGAGCTCCAGGCGCACTCTGATGCTTTGAGAACCACTATGGGCAGCTCCAGCATGGGAATTTTGTTCCTTCTCCTACAGCTAATTAAATCTTTTTATAGTTGTTGCCTTCTCCTTTGATGAAAGGCTATCATTTCTTACTTCTGTCAATGTGCCTTTCTCTAGGTACTGCTCTACCCACTTCAATTCTAATTTGTTACTTCTAATAGGCTGATGCCAAGAAACAAGAAAACCAGGCCAGTTATAACTACACCTTCACTTAGAGTAACTGAACACTACAGAAAAGTCTGTATTGCTGTCTTGTACATGGATTTTGTGTTATCTATTTGGCCTGCTCAAAATTCTTTAAAAAAAAAATTTTTTTTAAACCAGACTTGCTATTTCATCTGCGTAAGGGAGCTCCCAGGAAAGAATTTTTTCTACTAATATGGACCCATACCTTCTTTGCAACTTACACAGAAAAATTTAATGACTTTACCAAGGTCACACACTGAGCACAGTCAGATGTGAACTGACTCTATGGCTACTATCCACTAGGCCTCACTGCCTCTTTTAAAAATTATTTATTTTTTACATTTCAGATGTATGTTTCCTAAATAAACAAGATGGCATTTTATTTCCCTATGATCTTGAGCACAACAGTCTTCAGAACTTGTATCTCACTAAGAAATTAGAGGATAGTCAATAAGCAATATTAAGTACCTACAATGTGCCAGGCACATAGGGATATAAAAGAGGCAAAAGATAGTCTTGCCCTCAAGGAATTTATGATCTAACAGAAGAGACAGATATGAGCAAGTAAGCTATATAAAAGATAGAAAGGAAATAATTAAAGAGAAGCAAGGCACTAAAATTGAGAGGTTGGAAAAGGCTTCCTGTGGAAGACGGGATTTTAGCTGGGATTTAAAGGAAGCCCGGGAAGGAAGTAGGCAGGCGAGGGAGAACATTCCAGGCACTTGGGACTGCCAGAGAAAATGCTGAGAGTCAAGAGACAAGACTGTCTTGTGCATGGAACAACCTGGTCAATGACACTGGATCAAAGAATACATGGTGGGCAGCTAGGTATGAGAAGCCTGGAAAGGTAGAAGGGGGCTAGGTTGTGAAGGGCTATGAACTCCAAACAGAGGCTGCTGAATTTTATCCTGGAGGTAACAGGGAGCCACTGGAATTTACTGAGTTGGTCAGGAGGCAGGGGGATGATATGGTCCGACCTGTGCTTTAGGAAAATCACTTTGTTGGAGGAATGATAGACAGATTAGAGTGAAGGTGAGACCTGAGGCAGGTAGACCCAACAGCAGACTATTATAATAATCCAGGCCTGTACCAGACTGACAAAGAAAAAAGAAGGGGGTATTTTCAAGAGTAATGTTTCAAAGGTGAAATCAATAGGTTTTGGCAACAGATTGGATCTGGCGGGGGGGGGGGGGGGGGGGTGAGAGATACTGAGGAGTCCAGGGTGACTCCTAGGTTGCAAACTTAGGAACTGCATGATGTTGTCCTCAACAGAAATATAGGAGTTTGGAGGGAAAGCTGATGAGTTCCATTTTGGACACGTTGAGTTTGAGATGTCTACTGGACATCCAGTTCAAGATGTCTGAAAGGCCATTGGAGATGTGAGACTGGAGGTTAGCAAAAAGGATGGCTCACTTGATAGCCATCAGCATAGGGATGGTAATTAAATCCACAGAAGCTGATGAGATCACCAACTGACGTAATACAGAGGGAGAACAGCTCTGACCTTCCTAGTTGTATGACTGGGGACAAGTCACTCACCTTTTCTAAGACAGCAGGCTCCTCATTTGTTAAAAGGGGATGATAATTCTCCCAGTGCCTACTTCACATATATGTTGTGAGGAAAATATTTTTTGCAAACCTTGAAGTGTTACACAAATGTGAGTAGTTATTATTTACAGAAGTTGTTTATTACAAATTTGATTTTATCTCTGTTTTGCCTGCTTTTGGCTCTTACTTTGTACCTTCCCAGGCCAAAGCATGGGAAATAAAAATATTAACGTGGTACAGTGAAGAGAGTCAGGGAGATCTGAGTTTGAATCATGCCTTAAACGCTTACCATCTGTGTTATCCTGGGCAAATTACTTAATCTCTCAGTCTAATTTTCCTCATCTGTAAAATGAGGGTGGGCAGCTAGATAGCACACTGGATAGACTACCAGCCCTACGGTCAGGAAGACTCATCTTCCCAAGTTCAAATCTGGCCTCAGATACTTACTAGCTGTGTGACCCTGGGGGAGTCACTTAACCCTGTTTACCTCAGTTTCCTCATCTGTAAAATAAGCTGAAGAAAGAAATGGCAAACCAATCCAGGATCTTTGCCAAGAAAACCCCAAACAAGGTCACAAAGAGTCAGAAATGACTGAAAAAACAACTGAACGGCTGCAACAACAACAAAATGAGGATGATAGTGATATCTAAATCACAGGGTTGTTGGGAGGATCAAAAGAAGCGACACATATAAAATGCACTGGAAGTCCTAAAGCACTACAGGAATGTCTGATGTTATTATGATTTTTAGCTATTCCAATGTGTTCAAATCAGCACAATGCTGAGTCACTCTGTTGAAAGAAGACATAGGCAATACCAGCTGTGAGGAGGTGCCTGAAGCAAATTTGTAGCTTTGGAGTCACAATTTAGGATTGATTAGACTTTGTTTCACTTCAACGAAGAATGAAAAGGAAAATACATTGAGCATACCCAAAGATACTCAAATGAACTGTACTTAATTGGCGATCTTGTTCAGGGAGGGGGGGATGAAGAGGAAGAAGAGCTAGAAATGATGGTTAATCCCAGAAAGAGTCGTCTCGAGCATTTACTGCTACCATTTTTGTAGCAGAATATGAAAATCTGATCGGTCTTTTAATGAAATGGACCAAAGATGAATAGACTCCACTGTGATAAAACACAGATTCTGAATTCTTCCCATACTATCTGGCACTAGAATAATCTCTCTTCTAAAATTCTCTCCCTTCACAGTTTATGACATCTGTTTATATGATACACTGGTGAAAATGGAATTTGGTTATTCCTCTAAGAGAAAAAAAAAATTAAGGTTTAAAATAGTCATTTTCAACAGCACGTATTACAGGTAGGTCTTTCAATGAAATGGACCAAAGATAAATAGACTCCACATAAAACATAGATTCTGAATTCTTCCCATACTATCTGGCACTAGAATAATCTCTCTTTTAAAATTCTCTCTCTTCATAGTTTATGACATCTGTTTATATGATACACTGGTAAAAATGGAATTTGGTTATTCCTCCAACAGAAAAAAAATATTCAAGGTTTAAAATTCTCATGAACTTTAAAACAGTCATTTTCAACAGCAGGTATTACAGGTGGTCATAAAGAATCAGAAACCTAGCTGTAATAATTTCGAGTAATTCTTCTCTGTTTCATTTCTCCTGGTCTCAAAAATTTCCATTCAGAACCCAGAGGAAACCTTCACAAATACTGGTCTTTCAAATCAAAAGTGTTTACTGATAGATATGTGGGATTCCAGAAGCACAATGACTACTTGCAAAGAAAGCTGACCTTTGTGTATTTTTTTTTTAAAGATCCTAATTGGTGGATTTCCAGCTTGCCACATCCCAAGTGACCTGAGGCAGCCCGGTGCTAGGCAAAGTGACAACCTTCTTGGATTTGCAATTAGAAACAAAATTTTCTGAAGAATCCATCTTCCCAGTGAAGAAGACAGTATGCTTTTCAAAGGGAGAGTGAAGAACTGCCCTTTAACTTTAGCTATGTCAGATGGTGGAATTTTAAGAATTTAAGACTGACCAAGGATTAGCATGAGAAAAAAAAGGGAGGTTGTGAAGAAACCCTGATGCTGTAACTTTATCCAGTTGGGGCAGTTAAACCAGTGAGAGACAACCTTTCCCATGACCTTCCCCACCTCTTTTTCCTAAATTATTTTCCCAAATTCTCATTAAAAAGAATTCTCTCATTACTAGATTAAGTCTCCTTTTTCTTTCAAAGTGTTAACTCCAGCAAGCGCTTTACTTAAAAGGAGAAATGCTGGTGCACGTACACATACTCTTATTCCTGAAAAGCAAAACTGTGTCTAATAAAGCAAGAGCCAGACTCTAGTTTATAAACTATTTTATGTAAGACTTATGCAATGCAACTATCCAAAAAACAATATTCTAGCAATATAATAAATTCTTTATACTCATCAACAGATATGTTCAGTGAATTTGCATTTCTTTCCAACAGCATGAAATGAATGGCCCATACAAACTACAAATTTTTGTTCTGATTTTTTTTTAAAGACAGCAGATTTAACTACATTTGGAAAAAGAAAACACGTCCCGGAGAGCACAAGGGCAATGGATATGACGATTTGCCTTGAACGTTTCTTTTACTCAAATACTGATGATTAAACTCTCTCTTTGCAGAAGAGAGTTAAACTTCACCTCAGATTGTTAATTCACTGATCTCTGATATAGGTAAAACGACAAGTTAAGGAAAATCCAAAGACAATTGTTTAAGAGGTTATGATCTAAAGTTAAAAGAATAAGACTATGTTCATTTCTCAGAAGAGTAGAAGCCAATTAAAAGTGTAGACTGCAGAGCATTGGGCACATGTGAATCGGTCACTGCGGAATATCATCGAATGTGTGTTAGGGGTCTGACGTTGTCATAAAATGGCTTCAGTGTCTTTTCCTCTCAAAAGGAAAAAAAAAAGGTGCCCTGCAGCATATAAGCTTAATGTCAAAACAAATTTATCAAAATACAAAAAAGAAAAAAACCAAACCAAGAAAAAACATTTTAGTCAGAACATCAACCCAAGAAACTAGGCCCACTTACCCTTCAAGCTGTTCTTCTCCTAGAATATTTCGCAGATTTTTCAAGAAAGACAGAGAGACTAAGGCATGTGAATGGCGAATCTTCACATATCCAGTAACAGTCTCAATAAGGCCCATGAAGTTCTCCAGCTCAGAAGCTATGTTATCTAAATCAGGAAAGGAAGACAGTCTCTTTTACCAAGTCACTTAATAAAAGACTGATAGACTTTCCACTTAAAAAAAAAATACAGAGTGACACAGAAGTGGTCTTAGGGAGGGTATGATGTGTGCTGCTTTGAGGAACGACCTCTTTCCTGATGAGTTTCAACATTCTTTACTACTCTTTGGACAAGGGCCTAACAATGACCAAATGTATGGCTGGATCGAGAGGCATGATGTCCCTTTTCTGAGTGAGGTGAAGTTCTGAGTTTGATAATACTGAAACAGACCACACTATATACATATTAGTTACCTAAAACCACAAACCTGGCAAATGGATTTCAATCTGCTATGCTGAAATACAGCATTCTCTCCCCCTCCCCCAAGTCTTAAGGTCAATATAAAAGATAACCAGACAACATGGATGAATCTGGATTCTTTTTGTGGGCCCTAAGAATAGGAATCAACCAGAGAATATTTGATTTTATTTGAAAATGCTAAAAATAAAAAGGTAGTACTCATTTCCAAGAGTTATGATGGCTCAGACTTTAATTTATACCAAGTTTGATAGTTTTTTGGTGGCTATCCAGGGGCTGCCTGGCAGAAAAACCATGCGGGTTATGAAGTTAGGTTTTACCTGCCATTGTGCTAATAACCAAGACTGAATTTTAAGTATGAGATAACTCTCACAACCACCAATTTCAACATAGTCAGCAACTGTCTGGGAAACTCCTTTTTGGGATATTTTCACACCCTCTTAAAATGATCTAATTAATTTCTTATATCTTATATTTGGCTCATCACCAGAATGATGAATTTTTTTAGCCACAGCACCTCATGAATACTGTCTACCGAGTTGCGGAGGAGTTGTGAACTGCTTTGTGGAGGGAGTACCCACAGCAGTGAAATCATGGATGTTCTGAACAATTATATATCTTATATTTAAACTAATAGGCATCCTGGCCTCTCAGTGAAGAATGAGTCCTGTCTCCATGCCAGGAAGACGTGGGTTCAGATCCTATTTCTGGGGTGTTGGCTGTTATGCCCATGGGTAAGTTCTTTACCCTCTTGGGGCTCCCAGACTACACTCTAAGACTACAAATTGCAGAGTAGGCACATATCTACATTGGCAGAGGGAGTTTCCTCATTATACCAGTGAACTCACAGGTCTGATCTAAAGTGTTTCTCAAAGTGGCTAAAATAGATCGGATAAGAATGTGCTATGAAGACATTTAGGAGAAACACACACAAAAAAAATCACAACATCAGAGGCTGAAGCAAATTATCTAGATTAAAAGGGAGAAACGAAGATCACATGGGAAACAAGCAAGGACAGTCTTAGTCATTTCCTCGTTATCCATGGGGGAAGAAAGGCAGTGAATAAGAAGTTTATAAAAATTCTCTAATTATCCACAAACACCAAATGAATACCCCTATATTCAAAAGGAAAATACAGTTTCACAAAAAAGATACATTAGGAAGTGATTTTTATTCAACCAAAAAGCTCTCTGTCCTACAGAAGGATTCATCAGAGAATTTCTATAAACAACAAGCTTGTTGTGTTTGTCTTTATTTTTGGAATATCGACTATTTGACCATATGTCGTGTCTCAGGGACAAAGAAGTGAAATCTAATGTGTTTGGCTCTTCTGTCAGAGACCATCAAAAATGAAAGCAAAATACCTCTGAATTATAAAAGTCAGTGAGAAAATGATCTGATTTGCCAAAAAATTCAACTTACATGAAATGTTCAGGGATTTATCTCTTAAATGAGTTGTAGTACTCTTGTAGAGAGGAAACGAGGATTTAGCCTAGGTAATTTCAAATGTTTCTTTCTAGCTCTAAAATGTTTAGATTTCTAAGAAAACATCCCTTTAAAATGTCAAGAGACACCTAAGTATTTTTTGGTTCTCAAATATATTTTGTGATCTTCAACCCTTGAGGCAGGTAATAGTTCAACTTCTCTCCCACCCATCTAAGATAACTAGGCATTAAAAAAAAAATCCTTTGTGCTTAAAACAAAACAAAGGTTTTGGAGCTTAGTATTGGCTGGAATTTTCCCATCTGATGAGTCACAGTTCTGACACATCCCATTTAGGTTTTATTTTGTATGTTAGGACATGCACTCACTGCACAGGACGTGACTCTCACATTAATGATGAGCACTGTGAGATTTTCAGTGTTCCCTTGCAGGAAGAAAAACCGTGCCAGAGGCTAAATACCTGATCTACTTATGTACTTGAGAACACCTCAATTAAGGGGATTGTGAAGTTTTGCTGAATCTCTCAACACTCAGGAGAGAGAAAAGCAAAGCAGAGAGGTTTAATTGACAAGGATTCTTTACTGTATTTGGTTTTTCCAGGGCTATATTTTCACTGAAAAACATGGAAAAGGTAATGAAAACAAAACCAAATAAAACAACAAGTTCCTCCAGAGAAAATTTTTTTTTAGGAGAAATGTGTTACTTACTGCCTCGCCGGATATTAATAAGCAAATTGCCTTTAAAGACAGTGCATCCCTGCAGCATTTGTGCTGAAGTTACAGAATCAATCGTCTTCGTCTTCTTCTCTCCCTCACAGACTTTAGGGCAAGGGCCTTCACAGGGGCTGCAGTACATACTGTCACAGGGAAAGAATCAACCAAAACATGAAACATTCTGTAATTCTCTCAAATTAAAAAAAAGTTAAGTAAACATACTGTTTTTATTCACATGTAACAAAAAATAAACACAGCAACACTGATGAATCCTACTCCTAGGCTTGTGATTGATAAACTGTTCAAATTTTAAAAAAAGGAGGGCAGAGGGGTTAAGTAAATTAGCAAAGGTTACTAGAATCCAGTCAAACAAAGTGATGCATCCTTGAGGCACATGTCATTGGATAGTAACTATGGACACTGACTGGTCCCACCCAAAAGAAACAGCTTCATAAGAAGGAAAAACGTCAGTGATGAGAAGAGAACCTGTTCTCTGAATAACAGTGCTCTTCCGTTTGTGTATCTATGAAAGCTTGGCAAATAAGCAACGATGATGATGGAAGAATGAATCCAATTACTCTGATGTTATTAATAAAATATATGCTTCTACAATTAGTGTCCTAGTAAAACGAAGTAGAGGATTTCTAAGAGGCATTGTTCATGGTGGTAAAGATGGCAGATTGGCATGTTACAGGCCTATCATTTATTTGCTAAAGCACAACTAAACTGTATTTTGTATCTTGAAGAGTTTGCAGAAACTTTTAAGTTGATATGACAGTTATCTTTGTTTACAATAAAAGAAAGGTGTTTTCATTACTCGGTAGTGGGGTCCTGTTTCCCATGTTGTAGAATAACAGACTGAAAAATCACCAAGGAATGTCGGACCACAGGAACAAGTGAAGTAATGAGGTAAGTAAGCAAAGAATGACAACAACCCGTGGCTTCCATGGCACTCCACTCATGGATTTCCTCCCGTTTCTCTGACAACTCCTTTTCTGTTTGCTGTCGTCACTATTGCTGTTAGCATTAATTCTCTTTCTACCTCTTAAACAATGGTACCAATCAAAGTTCCATCCTTAGCCACTTTCCTTGTTTCTCTCATACTTGGTCATATCATTCATGCTATGGATACAATTACCACCTCTATAGAGACAATTATACAGACAAATTTTTAAACTGAGAGGTATCATATATACATATATGTGTGTGTGTGTGTATATATATATATATACACACACACCTGGGTGTGTGTGTGTGTGTGTGTGTGTGTGTGTGTAGGAAAGGAAGGGGAGGAGAGGGAGGGAAAGAAGGAGAGAGAGAGGGAGAAGAAAGGAGGGAGAGAGAGAAGGAGGGAGAGAGAGAGGAGACAGGGGGGAGAAAGGAGGAGAGGGAGAAAGAGAGGGGGAGGGAGAACAAGAGAGAGAGTGAGAGAGGGCAAGGGGGAGGGAGAGAGAGGGAGGAAGGAAGAGAGAGATAGAGGGAGGGAGAGAGGGAGAGAGAAAGAGAAAGAGAGAGGGAGGGGGGAGGGAGAGAGAAGGAGAGAGAGAGAAAGAACAAGAACCGATTACTTCTCAGACTTCTAAGCTTCTATTTCCACCAGTATGCCCCATTAGCACTGCAAATTAATCATATTCAAAAATGAATGTGTCCCCTCCCCCTTTAAACTCATTAGGTGGACCCCCCCTCACTTTTCTATTTCTGTTTATGATAACTTCATCCTTTAAGGCACACGCTTTTCTGAATTCAGTGTCATCTTTGGTATTTCTGTTCCCTATCACCTCCAAAATGGAGTTTTCTATTATATCCTAAATTACTTTCCTGTCTTCATTCTAGGGACAGCTAGATGGTACACTACTGCATAGAGTGCCAGGTCCAGAGTCAGAAAGACTTGAGTTCAAACCTGACCTCAAACACTTAATAGCACCCGCCTCCCAGGGTTGTTGTGAGGATCAAATGAGATAACTGTAAAACGCTTAGCAAGTACCTGATACACAATAAGCATTATATAAATATTTGCTATTATTATTGTTGTGGCGGCTGTTCTATTCTCTCCCCCTCCAATCCATTCTTCATACCATTGCCCAAATAATTTTCTAACTACTTCCTCCCTAGCGTTTCTTTATTTTATCATTCCTATACTAAAAACCTTCAGTGGTTCTCCACTGCTTCCCGAATACATTACAAACTCCTAATCCTGGGCTTCAAGGCCCTCCACAATCTAACCTCAGCTTTTCTAGAAAGGACACTGAACTTCCAGTTCTCAGCTTGGTCATTTTGCTGCTTGCATCATGATGCACAAGTGACAATATCTCTGAATATCTAAGACCGTGGTCAAGTTAGCAACATTAAAACCACAAAGTGCCGAGCAGATTTGGGTTGCTCTTATCATCAGTGCAACCACCTTCTTTTGTGTAATATATTTTAGCAAACAAGGATTTCATCAGTACAATTTTACCGTTGACCTTCTATTTTCATTCCTTTGTTCACGTCTCCCATACCTAAGGTAGACTGACACTCACTCACTCACACACTCTCTCTCTGTCTCTCTCTCTTTCTCTCTCTTTAACTCCAGCTTTTGAAGTATCTGTTTTCCTTCAAGGCCTACCTGGGGTTCCACTGCCTCCATGAAGCCTCTAAATTTTTCTCTTTATCATCAGAAATTGACTTATCCCACCCCCAGCTTCTTAGAGCATTTTTTGGGGGGAGATTCATCTCTGCATGGATAGCATTATCTCTGAACTCAGTTATTTTGCATATAGGTTGTTTTCCCCCACTGTAAACTCACAATATCCAAGTCACAGCTATGTGAAATAATGACTGTCACATTCACATTCTTTTCTTGTATTCCCAGCACCTAGACAATGGGCTTGTAAACAGAAGGCATTAAAATGCTGAGCTGAACTGCAACATTACTTCTACAAAATAAGGGGGCAAAATTACTTAGACTGATGTGGATCCAGTCTTCCTACAGTGGATATTGAGATATAAAAGAACAGTGCCTATTTCCAGACAAAATAAAATCTATATTCTTAAGGCATGTGTGTATTATAGAATAATAAATGAGTCTTTTATATTAATGCTTTTAAATGATTTCCAAACTTAATTAAATGATATAAGTAACCAATACTACAAATTAAAACTCTTTGCATTAACTTTTTCCTAGAACCTTATTACATAATGTGCAATTAGGCAGCACCATGGATAGAATGCTGAATTTGGAGTCAGGAAGATCTGAGTTCTAATCCTGGCTTAGATACTCGCTAACTGTGTGTTCTGATTAAGTCACTGAAGCACATTGTGCCTCAGTTTCCCCATCAGAAAAAAAGATGTAATAACAGCTGACTAGATATAAAATACATTAACTTATGTAAAGGGCTTTGCAAATCCTAAAAGGATATAGAAACCCTACTTATTATCATCATCATTATCATTATTAGTTAAAATAATTAAAATAAAGGCAGAGGTATGGGTTATAAATAGCACATCTATTTAATAATGTTTTTATAAGTCAAAATTTTCCATATCATTTATGCACACAATTCTTTGCATGTTGTCTTCCCCATTAGAATGGGAATTTCATGAAGTCAGGGACATGTTTTTGCCTTTTTTTTTTTTTGTACTCCCCACTGACCAACACACACTAAGAGCTTAGTAAATGCCTGATGACTGACTAGATGAGCCAGGGTAATGAAGGACTGGGATATCCAGACAGCAGTGAAGATGTAGGGCTTCTGCACTAGTAAGAGATCACAAATATTCCTGCCGAATGGTTAATAAAAAGTGTAAAACCACAAGGAGACATCAGGGAAAGAGAAAATGAGATTCTTCCTGTAAGTACACTTTCTCCTTCCTTTTTGTCAATCAATTAATCACTCAACAAGCATTAAGTGTCTCTTACAAGATAATCACTGTGTTAGACATTGGGAATATAAAGACAAAAGGAGAGGTTGGTGAATACATGCACCACACACACACACACACACACGCCTGATAAAAACAAATGCAAGATGAATAGGAGGGTAGGAAATGAGCCTTGAAGGAAAATATGGATTCTAAAAGTCACAGGTGAAGAGAAAGTTTATTCCAGTTAGGGCAGCCGGTATAATCTTTCAACAAATCACCAAATATTTACCAAACCCTTCCTGTATGCTAGGCACTGAAGACACAGATATCAAAGCAAAAACAGTCCCTACCCTCAAGAAGTACATATGTAGGTCACTCAAGATATATAAAAAGTAGGTGTATGGTACCCTTAGGGGCAAAGATGTTAGCAGACAAGAGTCTCAGAAAAGGCTTTTCTTCAGAGAATGTTGATTGAGCTGAAGTTTAAAGAAAGCCAGAGATTTTGAGAGGCAGAGATGACAAAGGAAAGTATTCCACGTCTAAGGATGGTGGGTAAGCAAAAATACAGAGAAAGAGACAGAGCATACTATGTCCCAAGTGGTACACAGGCTACAGTGGTTGATCTGCAGTGTGAATGAAGGGGCGTTATGTGCAATAAAGCAGGAAATGGAGTATAAGTCCAGGTTGTAAAGGGCTTTAAATGCCAAACAGAGAAGGATATTTTGATCCAAGAGGAACCAAAGGAGCTTTCTGAATAAGGGAGTAACACGGTCAGACTTGTACTTTAGGAAAATCACTGAGGCAGCTGTGTTGACAGAATGGAATGGAGAGGGATATGAGGCAAGAGGTGATGAGGACTTGAACTAGGATCTAAACTGAAAGAAAGGTACAGATCCAAGATGTGTGATAGGTGTAGAAAGGACAAGATTTCCAAGTAACCTTGAGTGAAAAGAATTGAAGCTGACAATAAGGGTGGGGTTGGTGGTGAAAGGAGAGAAAATATTATGTTTTGGACATGATGAATCTGAGATGGCTACAAGACATTCAATCTGAAACGTCCAATAGGCACGGGCAAGGTGGAATTACGGCTATGGATTAGAGCTGGATAAACAGATCTGAGAGTCATCTGCATAGAGATGATAATTAACATCTTTCCCCACCCCCACCACTAATGGATTCAACAAGTGTGTACAGAGAGAAGAGTACCCAAGACATAATCTTTCCATGTACCTGCAATTATAGAAGTCATGATATAAAAGATAATCTGGCAAAGGAGATTGAAATGGAACAATCAGGCAGGTAGGAGGAGGGGAAATAAAGAGTGTAGACACTCACAAAAACCCAAAGAGGAAGAAAATACTTCTTTTAAATTTCCTATATAATTATCATATACTTTGCATTTATGCTCATTTCATAGCATATTTAAGTTATAACTTAATATCTGTCATGACTTTGGTTTTTTCTGATTCATAGCTGCTGAACCTTTGCTTTTAAAGAAATATTGTTGAATGTATCTCTGATTTATTTATGCCATGTCCCTAGTTAAGAATATAATCCTCAATTAAAACGTTTCTATAGAAAATATGATCTGCTTTACAATGATCTACTTTATGGCATAGTTTTCAGGAAACTACTATTCCTGGAAAACAGTGAAATGCCTTTATTTAATTATATTGAAAATAAACCTAAAAATCCCTCTATTGGCATTATTTTACGTTCTATTATTCCAATGAACACAGTAGTTTACCTGGGTCATAATGCTAAAGGAATCATTCTTCCACAACTAATTATAAAATTAAATGGAACTACTCTGTGTAGTTCAACTAAACAGTCATTTGCTTAAGACAACATACTGCTCAGAACACGGAAACATACTAAAAACATGAGAAACAAGTCCAGATGATAGACACTGGAAGTTCTTATGTTAAAATATTTTTATGTTAAAAGTGATCCAGCTTAACATTACTGAAGCTATTCTGGTTTTTATATGCAAATCTATGGTAATGGTGGTGACAGAGAAGTCCTGTTTGTAAGCAAAAGGAAATTGAACAGCAAGGTTCCCCAAAATTCAAACCCGAAAGCTAGCACTTAGCACAGTGCCTGGTACATAAGGCGTACTTAATAAATTCTTCTCATGGCTCCAATTCTGACTTTCAGGACTTCAACATCATGCCTCAACTCCTGTCTCACCCTATGCATGTGGGGCCTCCTCACCCTACAGCAGCTATGCTCCACTGCTGCCTTTTCATTCTGGAACATCTCTCCATTACGCTAGCCACCTTGTCCCACTGGTAAGTTCCTCCCACTTTAGGGAAGGATTCAGGCCAATTCAAGAACTGGAAATTTGGAGATGCCTGTCAATTGGGGAATGGGTGAACAAGTTGTGGTATATGAATGTAATGGAATACTATAAGAAATGATGAGCAGGTGGACTTCAGAAAAACCTGGAAAGACTTATATGAACTGATGCTGAGTGAAGTGAGCAGAACCAGGAAAACATTGTGCACAGTAACGGCCACAGTGTTCGATGACTGATTTTGATAGACTTAGCCCTTCTCAGCAATGCAAGGACTTAAAACAGTTCTAAAGGACTCATGACGAAAAATGCCATTAACATCCAGAGAAAGAACCTTGGAGTCCGAATGCAGAGTAAAGCAGACTATTTTCTTTTTTTTTTTTTTGTTCTATTTTTTTCTTACTTATGGTCTCTCCCATTCATTTTAATTCTTCTATACAACATGACTAATGTGAAAATGTTTAATAGGAATGTATATGTAGAGTCTATATTGAATTGCAGGCCATCTTGGAGAGGAAGGGAGAGTGAGAAAATTTAAAACTTACAGAAGTGAATGTTGAAAACTAAAAATAAATATATTAACTAATTAAACTACCTAACTAAACTAACTAATAAAGAAAAGGATTCAGGCCAATCACCCTTCATCTCTTCCTGGCTCTCCTTCCTCATTGCCCTACTCTTCTCAGCTCTCTCATGTTTTTGTCTTGCCGCAATAGAACATAAGCTCCTTGAGGGCGGTGACTATTTCGTTTTGCCTATAATTATGTCCCTAGTGCTTAGCACAGTGCCTGGCACCTAGTAAGTACCTAATAAATGCTTGCCGACTTGATTTGAAGAACTTTTCCCACCCTTTCTCTCAAAGAAATATTATAGACATAAAGAGTATGGAAAAAGTCTTTGGTCCAACAACT
This sequence comes from Phalanger gymnotis, assembly GCA_028646595.1. Classification (NCBI taxonomy): domain Eukaryota; kingdom Metazoa; phylum Chordata; class Mammalia; order Diprotodontia; family Phalangeridae; genus Phalanger; species Phalanger gymnotis. The sequence continues at coordinate 104,754,317 of CM053624.1, forward strand.
AAAAGCCTAAGGGCTTCTGACTGCCAGCTGGCACACCTTGTTTTTACAGGCTACGACTTACCTTTGGCTCCCGTTCCGTATGAACCCAGAAGGACACTCTTGCATGCACTCGTCATTGTGGATCACAAACTTTTCATATTCGTTGGCTTCAGCACTGTGGACGCTGGCACAGAAATCTCTGTCGACGCAACGCCAACCCTCAAACTTGTAAGTGTTAGGAGGGCAGGTAGGCACACAAGTGCCCCCGTAGTAGTAATGGCGGCAAGCCACACAGGCTGTGTCATTGTCTGGTGCACTACAGCTTCCTAAGCACTCTGGGTGGCAGCACTGATTCTGGTCTGTGCAGGCCCGCTTTCCACATGAGCTAGGACACACTGAAAAGAGAAGAAAAGAATGGTTAAGTGCCTTGGAAATTTTTTTTCAACAGTATGCAGAGGAACAAAAAAAGACTGATAACACCAAGGGATTTATGGGTGAAGCAAAGAGTTTGGGACAAGAAGTCTGCTCTCAGGGCAAGTGGATAACAGAGCTATCATTTCCCTTCAATTTCAGGGTAATTTAAAATATGGTAATTTCCCTTCAAAATAAGAAATAAATGGGAAAAAAAAGCAAAGACTCGTACACTAAAAAAATCCCCTAAAACCCCACAAACAAGAACAAGGCAAAATACCCTATCAAGACATTGATATGTTACATTTAGATGTGCTGAAATGAAAAGTTTTTCTTCCCAAATAGTAAGATTTTACTACTCTATACGTTAATAAAATCTCTTGAATCAACTCTTTTTAGGAGCCTAGTAGTTTTCATACAGTGATGGTGTGCATCAAAAAGTTTTACCTTCAATGAGAAATAGGCAATTCCTATGTATCAGCTACTGTATATTCACCTAATCACTAAGGTTAGCGTTGAAAAAGGTGGGCCTTTTGTGTGCATGTTAAATGGAAACAAAATCTTTAGTAAAGAAAAATTCACCAATGACCTCCCATAAAACACAATTTGGTGTTTGGTGAAAAAGCAATGTTTATATATATCTATATCTATGCGTAGATATAGATATATATATACACACACACGTGTGCATATGTATATGTGTGTAAAAGGCTTTACAGTTCGTTTACCTGCTAGCAGGATGCAAATAACTACAAAGTCAGACAGATATACAATCTGTCTTTCATTACACATTTCCTAAATTGTATCTGAGTTAGAAAGACAGAGAACAGCTGGGTAGCCCAGCGGATAGAGTGCCAGGCCTGGAGTCAGGAAAAGTCATCTTTCTGAGTTCCAATTTGGATTCAGACATTTACTAGTTGTGTGACCCTGGGTAAGTCACTTAATCCTGTTTGCCTCAGTTTCCTCATCTATAAAATGAGCTGGAGAAGGCAATGGCAAACCACTCTAGTATATGGGCCAAGAAAATCTCAAATGAGATTGCAAAGGATTGAACACAACTGAAAAATGACTAAGCCACAACAGAAAGATAGTGCAAAACTATTTCAAAGCAAAAAGTTGCAGAGATAGACAGGGTGTCCCAAAAAGTCTTGGTGCAGTTTTAAGCTTTAAGAGGTTAAAATTATTAAGCTTTATTACCTTAAATTTGCACCAAGACTTTTAGGACGTCCTGGATATATTTATTCTTTACCTGAACTGCGACTGTAAAGTAATGGGAAATTTTATTTGCTTGCTTATTATTTACAAAAAGGTAGCATAGTATAGTGGTGAAGAGGCAGCCCTGGAGTCAGGAAGACCAGGATTCAGTTCTAGCTTCTGCCATCATTTTAAGGAAGTCATGCAATTTCTCTGTGTCCCAAGCAATTATCAAAGTATACATTGAAGAACGGGTGCGAAGTGTTTGGGAGTATTCAGAGCTTACTTACTGAGAACTCCTTATACCAAATGAATTATAGGTCTTGCAGAAAAACAAAAACTTATTTACAAACATGCCAGGATTTATACATAGCTAAATGAAAGTTTTCCCCTCCAAAGTAGTTACCTTTTGGAGGCCAGACGTATACAGTAAAGATGTTGTCATTGTACAAGTCTTTTATAGAACTCCTTCCAGGGCTTCCTTTTAAATAGATTCTCTAGTTGCAGATTAGGTCTTTTGAGGATGGATTTCCCCCCAAATCTTTCAGAACAAAGTCCACTGAAAAAGTGGGGATCAAACCAAGTGATTTCTCTTTAAGGTCAAAATCAGGATGTGACTACAAATGAGCAAAGCTATAGTTCTCAAAGGTTGGGCCTGTTATGTTTTATTTTTCTGTCCAACACTTACTCTCACTATCTAATGGGGAAGTTACAAATACATATAGTACAATGAAAAACGTGAAAATGGAAAAGGAGACGTTCCGTATGTTCAGATAAGAGCAAGAAATCTACGAAGGAAAAAAATCACTTGGAGAAGGAGGGAAGGTAAGGGAAAGAGGTCAAGAACTGGAAAAAATGACGGCAACTAAGTTTGATCTTGCGAAGCGAGAAAACAGTTTCCAAAGGCAGAGATAGGAGAGGAGTTTGCTTCAAGCATGGAGGATGGGTTACATACACGCATGGAGATAGAGGATAGCAGGCTGAAATCTGGGACCATAGTCCAGTATGGCTAGAATATGAATGGCACAATGGGCAAAATAGGGCTCACAAGGTAAGCTGAAGGCCTTAAATATCTAGAACTAAAGATGAGTCCGAGTCAAAGATGAGTTTATAAACTAAAGTGACTAGGAAGACGGGGGTGTTGTCAACAAGAAGTTGGAAACTGTCAGAGTAGATATTGTGGAAAAAAAAATGGTGGGTTCATTTGTGCTTAACAGGTTTCTGGGATATCCAGGTAGAGCTGGCCAGCAGGCAGCTGGAAATCAATTATTTTAATTATTATTTTATATATTATATTATTATATAACAATTATAATATATGAGGTATAATTTATATAATAAATTATGTATAATTTATATAATTATTATATAATAATTATTAATGTTCAACAAAATAATGATGAAACAAAATAGTATGAAATAGTAATGAAACAAAATAATATGAACCTAACTTATGTGATTTAAAATAAATTTAAAAAATTTTGGACTCGAATCTGCTTCACTATTAAGTTTTATTCAAATGTAGGAAATCCATAAGATTTGTGAGAGAGAGGAAAAAAAAGTCTGTGTGCCGAACGTGTGTTCTCTGCATCAGAGACTATTTTGAAGAGTAGTTTTATAGCCCAGAAAAGAGTTCCATATAATGGAACCACTGACAGATCTTAGACCAAAGTAGCAATAGTGAGCACCCATACAATTAGCATGAGGTAGTTCAGTGGCGGCTTCTCATAGGTGAATTTAGTAAGTCCTAAATCCGGTCATTAAGGAGCGTGGTGCTTTCTAGAGATGGGCAAAATGGTTTCATCTCTAGATAAAGTAATTCTTCTGAAAAAGGACCTCAGGATGAGGAGACGTTAAACTAGATGATAAGATCTGTATATAGTCGATTATTAAAAAGGGCTGGAGATGGGAATTGAAGGGGAGAAAATGATCTTTATTAGGAGGCAAAATTACTAAGTAGTAGGCTGCTGCAGAAGTAGGAAGTGATCATTATCTTCTTCTAAAACTATAGTTTAAAGAACCCAAAATGGGAACTTAGAGCAGCATGAAATAAGGAAGCCTAAGACGACACAAAATCCCGGGGATAACCCCAATAGACAATGGTAAACCATGGGTCTTATCTTTTTTAAATTTATTTTTAGTTTTCAACATTCATTTCCACAAGATTTTGAGTTACAAATTTTCTCCCCATCTCTACTCTCCCATCCACCCCAAGACGGCATGTGTCTTCATGCATAAAATGTTACTAGTGCTCAGCATCTATTATGAGAGTTTTTTTGGTTGGAGGTACCTAAGGTCAGCATATCTCACCAACAATTACCCCTTTTTAGGGATGTCAAAACTTAAAATTTAATTAATATATTTCTAGTTCTAGCACTCTATGAGGAAAAAACAAACAAACAGAAGGAAGGGAAAACTCATTTCCTTTCCTTTAGAAATGAATGTATGTATGCCAAGTTTGTTTGTGAGGAGGTAGAGGGGAAGAATCTAGAAGAAAAAAACAACAAGATTTGATATAAGAATCTGTAACTTTGAAGTATAACAATATGGAAATATGACACCTAGGGAAAATAAAAGTTTATTTGCAATTCAATACCATTCAATGTAACCAAAAACCAAATCATAACAATATAAAGGACAGTAATAATTTAAAAAAACTACACCCTATGCAATTATAACAACCAAACTTAGCCCCAAAAAAGAAATTTGAAGAGGTATCTCCCCGTTCTTCTTTGCAAAGGTGGGAAAATATAGGGGTGGAACATTACATATGTCAGACTTTTAAAATCTATTGGTTAGTTTTGCTCAATTGTTTCTCTTTTTTAATTCTTTGCTATAAGAGACAGTTATTTCAAAGAGGGGGAGGATATATTAGGAAATATAGTTGATGTAAAAACAAAGGACAATAATACACATTTTTTAAAATTATAAAGTTCTGTCTTATAACTATAATTTGACAAAGAAAGTAAAAGATGGGGAAAAAAGTCTGTTAGAGGAGCTACAAGAAAACAGGCACACCAATACAATGTTGGTGGATCTGTGAAGTGATCCAACCATTCTGAAACATACATTCCTTTTCAATCCAGAGATATGTACCTCAAGGAGGTAAAAAAATAGACAAAGGGGTCCTATGTACATGTAAATATTCATAGCAAGATGTTTTGTGGTAGCAAAGAGTTGGAAAAAAAAAGTAGCTTCAGAGTAGTAATTGCAAAGAACTCAGAAACATGGGAAATCTTATTATGTCAGTACTGTATACTGTCAGTACTGTAAGCAGAACCAGGAAAACTACATACATAATGACAAATCTGGACTCAGAAACGTACTAGCTGTGTAATTTTGGGAAATTTATTTAACCTATGCTTGCCTTGGTTTCCTCATCTGTAAAATGGGAATAATAACAGATAGCACCTACTTTGCAGTGTTGTTAGGAAACTCAAATGAGAACATTTATTAGTTATTATGTAAATGGAAAGAATAATAAGATTAAACTATAATTAAAATGAACACTCTTAGCCCTAAGAAGAGTTCAGAAACGTTACCTCCCTCTCTTAATTGTAGAGATGGGGAACTACGAGTATGGAATATTTCACATACCATCAGATGGTTGGTTTTGTTAAATTGATTTTATTTTTTATCATCTGTTAAAAGCAAAAGCTCGCTGGTAGAGGAAGAGATATATTCAGAATTACAATGACATAAAACCAAAAACTATCTGTAAAATATAAATAAAAACAACACGGCAAAATGTTAATATACAAACTACGTAAGTGGGTATATGTCAAACATTGATTTTGCCTATAAGATTGTTACTTATGCAACCAAATGCAGTTTGTTTTTCTCAGTCCTGATCCTCCTTGACCTTTCTATGGCATTTGAAACTGTTGATTACTTATTATTCTTGAGAGTCTCTCCTTCCCTGTCTTCTAGGTCAAATTTCCCTTGTGGTTTTACTTCTCCCTGCCTGACACTTCCTTCTTAGCCTACTTTAATGGTTCACTTTCCTCCTGCCTCTGAAAATATGGTTATCTCCAAAGGTTCTTTCCTTTGTCCTCTCCTTTCTATACTCTCCTCTTTGCTGATCTGATCTACGACCATTACCTCTATTAGAGACTACTAAATTTATATACTTAATCCTTTCTCTAAGCTCCAATCTTCTATCTACAACTGTTCACCAATAATCTAATCCTAAGAGATTAATGAAATAACTTCAAGTTCAACGAATCCAAAAAGAAATTCTCATCTTTGTCCTCCCCCATCCCAAACCTGTCCCTGCCTCAGAGGGTACCACTATCTTCCCAGTCACTCAGACTTGAAATCTTAGAACTGAATTTCCCTTTTACCTTATGGCCCACCATCCAATCAGCCTCCAAGTTCTGTCAGTTCTGTTGCCATAATCATGCTCCTTTGCCTCCCCACTTTACTACTCAGAGTGACAATAGCCTAAGTCCTGTCCACATGATTTGATCCCAACAGATCTTTCTACTTAACAGTTTTTCTCCTCTGTCATCTACTGTCTAGATAGTTGCCAAAACAATCTTCCAAATATACAAGTCTGACCATGTAACTCTCCTAGTCCATTTTTATGAAGGGTGGAGTCCAGGCTCAGAGGGGTTAAATGACTTACCCATAGTCACAGAGTGATGTGTCAGACCTGGAAATAAACCTGTCTCCTGATTTTACCTCCAGCTTTCCTCCAATTATGCCTCCATTTGTTTGCTGCATTCATTGTAGGGTAGGTTTTTGGTGGTATGTTTCCTAACTCATATTCATAACCTTTTTAACTTTGAAAAAAACAACATTATATAACATGCTACGAATGCTATATTTGGAGGAAGGGAGGGAAGATTATAGAAACTTTTACAAGTGTGGAGAAAAAGACAAGAGAATATTCAATTATAAAAATACTTATCACACATCATTTATAAAATATCATACTACTTTACTTTTAATAATTTAAACGCATTAAAAATATACATATATTTAATTTTAGGCTAAGTCGGGATGTTTTCACCCCAATTAAAATGTTATTCTACATAAGAGGTCAATATTTTCTGGCATGACACATTGTCTAACTCACTTGAGCGTTTATATCTATTGAAAAACACAGTTCTACCTCCCACATCTGCATCCTATGGGTAGCATCAGAATATGCAACAATCTAACCCATATTCAGGACTCCTGCTCTACAGAGTAAAATACCTGGGGACATGAGACATATTGAAGGAAAATCCAGTTGTTTTATTGACAAACTATAACTTCTCCAGTTTTAAGGTAAAAAGCATTGACCTTGAAGGAGCACTTGGCCTGTCTAGAGAGGGTAGAGAGAATTTCTGTAGAACACTACAGAATATATACCATAGGTTTTTAAATGTAATAACTGTGGAAAGCATTCTCTCACACACTATAGTAAGGACAACAGGATTAAAGTGATTTCTAATGCCTCATTCAACAAATGTTATTACAACTTTAAAATCAAAAGTTAAATGTTTAAGTACTTTCCCCCTTAGAATTTATATATTGGGTAATTATTCAAGATACTCCAATGGATCTGTGATTTCACTGACATGGATATTCCCTCCAACAATTTGTATCATAATCCATCCAAGCCTATTCATCCTGTGTAACATCATTCCTCTCCAGGTTCCGCTCCTGACTCTCCGGACTTTCTCTACCAGGTCCTCTACATGGCTACTTTCTCCCTGTAATATCTATTAAGTTGGGTGTCTTCGATGGAATCTTACTAGGTGCTAAACCCCAGGTCCAAACCCCTATCTACTAGGGGCTAAGCCTATGTGGGCGTGAAGCCCTAAGGAGAGTTGCTAAGACCAGAGCCAATAGTAGGAGCCTAAGTTTTGGTTGCTCAGATGACATTCGGCGATGCTAAAGAGTGTATAAATAGTGATAGCAGAGCTGTTTGGGGGAGGTTCTCACTCCTGAAGGCCAGGGACTCTGGGCAGCTGCTCTAAGGGCCTCCCAGCTGAACTCAGATGTTGATAACTATGAATTGTATTTGGTCTGTTTATAAATGTATGTTTGTAGTTTGTTTGTATTTGCTCTGAAGTTCAGGGTGCTGGCTTTTCCCCCTGAACTAAGTGAATGATATTTGTATGCTGGATTAAAGCAGGACTATTAACCCCTTAACATTGCTTTTCTTAGTAAAGCAGATCAAAAGAACCTGCGTTGGCAGCTTTCTGTGTGCTGGTTGTTGCTGGGTCTTACACCCCTACAGCAGCTGCTAGCAGATTGTTGCAACACTCCCCCACTGCAGCTTTTCAGGTGTTTTATATAAGACTTCTTCCATTAGTATGTAAGCTCCTTGAGGGAAGGGGCTTTCCTTCAGCTTGTGTTTGTATTCCCAGAGTTTAACACAGAGCTTAAAAGCACTTAATAAATATTTACTGCCCTGACTTACTGATTTACAACTCTAGATCCCATAAGCTTGCCTCAGGATGGGAATCCAAGTCTCTAGTGACCTCTCTCTCTTTCCCCTCATACCTATCAATCAATAAACATTTGTTAAGAACCTACTATATGCCGGGCACTGTGCTAAGACCTGGGGATACAAAAGGAGGCAAAAGATAGTCCCTACCCTCAGGGAGCTTATAATTCAATGGCCAAGAAAACATGTTAAAAATAAATAAATAATACACATGTGCATACATACACACACATATGTATACACAGAAAGCTAGATACAGGATAAATAGGAAATAATTAACAGAGGAAAGGCACTAGGATTAAGAGGGATTAGGGAAGGCTTCCAGTATAAAATGAGACTTTAGTTGAAACTTAAAGGAAACCAAGGGAGGTCAGCAGTTAAAGCAAAGGAGGGAGAGTGTTCGAGGCATAGTAGATAGCCAGAGAGAAGTCCCAGAGCCAAGAGATGCAATGTCTTGTTCCTGGGAACAGCCAGGAAGAAGGATCAAAGAGTATGTTTCTGGGAGTAAGGTGAAAGAAGAAGAAATAGGAGAGGACCTCCATTGTGGAGGCTTTGATAAGAACAAAGCACACAAGTTATCCAGGAGTTATCTTGCTCTCTGCGTGACCAGCCCATCTTCTTTTTCTGTCACACATTTCCTTTATCACATCACTTTTGCTAATTCTTTTTCATAGGCCCTTTATGCACATTATTAAGAGGGCCCCATTTGTTATGTTTCAAAGATTTCTCATATCCTCCATGAACCTCTTCATTGCCATCCGAGTTAATTTTATTTTTAATTTTATGACAACTATGGTGTTTTTAATTTAATTTAATTTTATGACAACTATGGTGTTTCAAGCTTGGTCAAGAAAAGAACTCTCCTGCTCTTTAAGAAAGGTCAAGGTCCACAGATATGGAGCACTACATATAGTATCAGATTTTTTTTGATGTATTAATTGATTTTGCAGATTCCCTCTCCCTTTCTCTCTCACAAAATTATTTGCTATAAAGGATGGTTTTCTGAGATAGGAGAGTGGGACAGGTAGTGGGGAAAATCTAGGTGATGTAAAAACAAGATATCGATGAAACCCTGTTTTTAAAAAATGGTTACAGTGTTTCATGTGTTACAATCATACAATAACGCTGACAAATTACTGGAATTACAAATATGGGCCTTTTCTTCTGAGGAAAACTTGGGGTCATTAAAAAAAGCCTTTCAATTTCCTAAAAGGAATCCAACCTACTCTCTGTCTCCTATTTAAGTCTGGGCCCAACTTATCTATCTCTATCATATGTCCAAAATACAAATCCTGTCAAGAGGGCAATACGTAGAACTCATCCTACTGCATGTCATGATTTAAACAACAGTCTTTTTTTTTTTTATCTATTTGGTTTTCCCTCTGTGGATGGTAGACTAAACTCTCTTGAGTTGTTATGGATCTTTTCCAAGAGAATCTGGAACGTTTCAGGGTTTGATTCAACCAGCAAGATGTCTTGTTATAGCAAAAAATCTTAATTACTATAAAACTAAAAGCAAGAATAAAATGAGATGATGCCATGTGCAAATAATACTATTTCATGACCTAAACAAGCTATTTATGGATGATTTTTTAAAAAATAGAACATAATGGAAGAAAGGACATAGACTATAAGATTTTTTCATACAAAAGTTTGACCAGGGCAAATCAAGTTGCTATAAAGAGATTAAAAGAGCCTAAAAAGTTCCTTAGTCAGCAAATATCTGATTTATTTGCCAAGCAGAAATATATGGCAGCCAAAGACAACAACTGTTTAAGGTACAAACTTTTTGGTGAAATTCTGTGGAAGCTCTTGCTTCCTCTCTTTATAGTATGTCACTTGGCAGTCCCTCCTTAAGCAATGACAATTGCTGGAACATGGCGGCAAGAAATAAGCTTGTTTAAATGAAACTGAAACTCTATCAATTCCTTAACTACTTTTTCTGCTTTCTTTTTGGCAAAGTTTACCAAAAAGTGATACTGGGGTGGATGGCCTTAACTTTAGTGGCTAACCTGTGAGGTCAAGAGTCAGGGGGTGATCTGGATGCTTGTTGCCCAGTGGAAGGTGCTTCCTGTAGCTACAGAGGGAGACACTGACTTCCAGGAAGATGAGTCACGTATGCCTACTTGGTCAGAAAATGTTAAGTTCTTCAGAGACAACAGATCTTCGTTGAAAGTGAAATGTCTGTTCACCAGCCCCATGGACTATTTCAGATTTTAAGTATCAACTTTTAAGGACAATATATGATCTGGTTCACATTTAAATACTTGCGAACATGTGCTTGTGAGTCTTTTCAAAAGTTTTAAACATGTTTTTTGCAGCAGAAGAAATAAATAGCTGTCCCATTGAGAAGGATGATGGAAGATGATGATGATTAGTTATTTCCTCATAAAACAGAAAGAAGCAGTGGAGGGTAATAACAGTTTAAATAAAACTTGGTGAAAGACCCAACTAAATTAAGGCATTTAAGGATGAAAATGGAAAGGGTGATAACAAGCAGAAGAAAAATGGAAAAGATCTGCAGAGTTTTATAGTCGACCTTCCAAAAGGAACATATTTTTTAAATTACTTTTAAAAAATCTTTTTTTGAAGTCTTAGAAATATAAATGTTATCAAATAGCTAAAAATACAGAAATATTTATAACAGCTCCTTTCTTCTCAATTATCTTAAACTGACTGGAGAGAAAAAAAAAAAGGAAGGGGATTACTCTCAGTCCTGGAAAGTTAACTCACAGTATTCCTGGCCACTTTCCTCAGCACACAGCCATTCAAGAGAAGAGAGGCTGTTATATATACATATATACATATATACTTATGTGTGTGTGTATCTGTATGTATATATGTATACAGACACACATTACCATAACTTGTTTGTACAGACAAAAATTTAAAAGTATACACCTTTATCTTCAGGACACCATAACTTCAGAGAGCTCTAGAGTTGTAACAATCAGGTGAAAAAACATCCAGCCACATGGAGCAAAAACACAGCCAGTAGAAGAGGAACATTTCTGGCAAACCTGTGAGTCAACCTCTGCCAGCAATGGCACAGTGCCAGTCAAACTTGGGCAAGCTAGAGGTTACAAAGCGTGGGATAACTATTTTTTAAGGATGTTCTTTTCCTTGTAAAATGTTATTCAATCCTTCCTTTCTTTCCTTTCTCATGCACACTTTTACCCACTATCACCGTGAATCACTTTTTTTAAGGTCATCCATCAAATGAAAGAGAGAAGTGAAGAAAAAAATTGCTATGCTCATGCAGATAGAAAGTATTTCAATCTATCCAATTACTGTGGCATTGTCTAAATAAATCAGTGAAAAAGGAAAGGCAGGCTGATCTGGTTAACTCACTATACATAATAAAATAAAACTGCTAAAATTACTTGAAAAAAATTTTAACTGGAGCAGAAACCTCTGTAAAGAAAAATGTTATTTCTCTGATTTGCCAGAGGAAGAGCTAAAGGGAAATCCCACAAAGCCCTTACCCAGAAATCCCACTTCCAGTAATTCAGTCAGAGCTGAAAACAACTTTCAATTAAGCTTGTAAATAGATAGATGTGTTCATTATATTGAAACAGTTATTCATTCCAAAACCACCATTGTTCTGTATGCCTTACCAAAATCTAAGGCAACAACACACATTACCCACATCCCTCACCAACTCATCCCTCAACCCTATCAAAACAAAACAATACAAAAAACTGCAATATCCACCCTAGTAGCCAAAAAGAAGATAAGTCTTAGGAGCAGTCCAAAGGGAAGAGAAGCACTAGGTTACTAAGATCCTGGCTTCCCTCTTTTTGGATAGATAATTCAAGTACATTTTTTTTCTTTTTTAGCACAAATGAATTTTGTGCCCTCAATGTATGTGGCAATTAGAAATAGGTATTAGCTTGTCATTGTACACACGGGATGGGTTGGTATGAAATAATGTCAAACAACCAATCAACAAGTGCTTATTAAATGCCTATGATGTGCCAGTCACTGTACAATGTGCTGGGAATACAAAGCTAAAAATGAAACAATCTCTGACCTTGAGAATCTGCATTCTTCTGGGGGGACACAAGACATACAGATATAGAAAGATATACAGAAGAAATCTAAGGCAATTGGTGGGGAGAGACTCTAGCAGCTGGGGTAGGGTGGAGATCTGGAAAGGCCTTGAGACACCTGAATACTATGTGAGTTAATAGACTTTATTCAACACAAAGTTGGACTTAAAGTTTGCTCTTACATTTCCCCATCTAAACTTCCCTTTTGTATTTATCAATATGTAACTGTATAGCCATTAAAAGGAAGCCACAGAAAAAATCTGAAGACTTATTGAATCACAAAACACCTTTATCGCTCATTTACTCAGCCAGGGTCAAAGAACTAAACTGCTCCCTAATTTTCTAGTTCTTTGCACATAAATATTTGCCTCTCACCCAATATCTTAAGGCAACTTTTAGCTACAAATCACGTCAAAAAGTATACACATAATCTGCATAGAGGCTGCAAAAAAAAAGGCTATAATTGCTAGGTAGATGTCAATTAGCTCCAGGAAATATATTTTTGTAATTGCTTTATCCCTTCCAGAGGCTTGGAGAATTAGAAGGCAGTTTGGAGGTCATCTAGTCCAAATTCCTACCTAATACAGAAAGACCCCTATAATACAGTTGACAAAAAGTCATTCTGGAACACTTGAATAGGGTATGCCAACCACTTCAAAAGGCAACGCCTTTCATTCAAGGACAATTCTTGTTGTTATGAAGTCCTTCACATTAAATATTTCCTTATATTAAGTAAAAATGTGTTACCTTACAAATTCCTCCTATAGGTTCTCTCTTCTCCCACTAAAGTTGAATTCTGGGACCATGCAAGGGCAGTTCAAAAAACTGTTAAAGAGACTGATTCTCCACTAAATTTTCTCATCTTTAACCCAATTCTTTAATATCTTTATGTGTAATTCATTGATCTAAGCCTGATGGGAATATGAAACTAAGACAAAGTCCTTGCCCCAAAGAAGCTATAATCTAGTAGACCTGCATAACCTGAGGGAAGGAGGCAGGGAGGGAGCAGGGAGGGAGGAAGGCAGAGAGACTGGGAGGGAGGGAGGAGGAGGGAACATTCTTTAGCACCTGCTATATGGCAGGCACTGTTCCAAATGCATTATAAATATTATTTCATATGATCTTCATGACAATCCTGGGAGGTAGGTGCTATTATTATCCCCATTTTACAGATGAGGAAAGAGGCAGACAGAGGTTGACTTCCCTAAAGTCATACAACTAACTAGTATCTGAGACTCTACGTGAACTGATGTCTTCCTGATTCCAGGCCAAGCACTCTATCCATTGTACCACTTAGCTGCCTCTGGATATCTCTATCTATGTATTTGTATCTTTATCTATTAGATACATACATATAAATGTTATATATTATATAAATTGCATATGCATATATACATAAATTGGAAGTACATAGGAAAGTTATGGAATATTAGAGATCAAAGGAAGGAAAAAATTTTTTTCTGACTTAGGATTTCGGGGTGAATAATTGGCAAAGATGGCATTTACATTGGGGGTCAGAATTTTAGTTGGTAGAGAGGTGGAAGACGTTCAGGTATGGGAGGGTGGCAACAAAAGCAAGATGGGATGAATTCACAGAACAAAAAATGTCTAATTTGGTTGGAGCCTAGAACACATGGAAAAGAATATGATTGCCATACTCTTCAATATTCTCCTGCGTCCTCCCCTCAGGCTATCTTCAAGTTTGTCAGGGTTCCTCCACAGATGCCATACCCAGCGTTAAATATGATTATTTCACATGTAAAACTATTTCCCAACTTTGATCTGGACAGTCTTAGCTATAGTAATGAAGACTATGTATTTGACTTATTCTGAGCTGGTGGAACTCTAAGAACCCTGTGACCTTTTCTCCAAGATCTACTGTTAAAATCAAGTTACTACTATCCTGTACATGTATAATTTTAAAGAAGCTAAATGAAATACTTTATATTAATTAATCTTGGTTAAATCTGATCATGATAGTTACACCCTCTCTTACACCATTGTTGTGTAAAGGTAAAAAAGATGTTGGATTTCATTTCAAAAAAAAAGAGTGTGTTCTATGTGTTTAGGAAGATTTCAAAGACAAAAGTCTAATGCCATAAGCCAAATAAATTTGATAGATGTTGGCATATTGATCCTCCTGACCAGTGTATTATACAGATCTATACCACAAGACCACATTAAGCCCCACAGCTAGGATGGGTGTCAGGCCTCGAGGCTGCATTAAGGAGATGACGTATGCCCAGTAAGCCTCTTTTATTTCATTACGCAAGCTAAAGTACTCAAGAACACTTCTACAAAACAAGTCTACAGGGTTGATTCATCACTAAGATTATCAGCAAGTGACACACAGTCATTGCTAAAATGAAAAAGAAACTCATCTCATATGTGCCACTTAGCTACAGCCCATTTCTAAGGGTCAAACATAACTACACAAAAAAATGTTAAGCTGTCAGTAAATCAGACCAGCATGGGGTAGAGCAGCTCACTTTCCCGAAAAACATGTTACACCCAATGACCACCTAGGTACAAACAAGCCTTATTAGTGAAAGGAGGCAACATGAGTTTTATTCTCTTTGAAAAGACTTTATATGGCTCAGTAAGACCCAAAATTGGCTTTGCTAAAGCTGGCATTTGAATGAAAGGAAAAAACCTAGTCTATTCTGTGCCCTTCCTATGGCATGAGCTTATTATTAGCACATAAACAAATACAATTGAGGCACATATATACACGAAGGCCCAACAAATTTCAGGTAGCTTCTAGGTCTACTACACAAGATAAACAAATAGGTTCAAAACAAGTTTATTTGCTGTTGCATGAATCTAGAAACATCACACTCACAAATTCAGCAATATTTCCTTCTATAGGAAGGAAACCAGAAGGAAAGCAGCAGAAATCTGGCACAAGACTGGAATGAAAGGAGGAAATAAAAACTCAACTCACAAGGTGTCATTGCTTCCACCAGAGATTTCTGGAACTGTTAACAAAAACTGTTAACTGTTTAACTGTGTTAAACAACACAGAACCATCACTAGAAAGGCATAACCCAAAAAGTTAAGGGATACTAGGAATGAGCTGAGGACAAAGTGAGAGTGCAATGCACTCTCATGCACATGCTAAGAACGGCTGATCTGTTCTTGCACATTTTCCCCTTCCTTTTAAAATTTCTGTCTTTCAAGTGCTGTTATGTGGTTTAAAAACAAACAAGAAAAAAAACAGGACACTCCTGTTCCATTATAGGTAACCTTGAAGCTTAAGCTGGCAAAGCACAAGCTCTAGTGAATCTGAAGAAGCTGAAAAGGTTTTGAGTGTAGGCTCTTGGGTGGATGCTATGTCCCTTCATCCAAGGACCAGACTAAATTTGGAGACACACAGACAGAAGTTTGGCAAGGTTATGAATCTCCCAAGACATAGAAGCGTTATGATAAGCAGTTGTTCACAATTAACTTTTACCAATTACATCACAGATCCTCAAATTATCAAAGAAGATACTGACATGTGCATCATATAAATCAGTCTTGTCATTGTTCCATCGTGTCCAACTCTCTGTGATCCCATTTGGGGCTTTCTTGCCAAAAATACTGGAGTGTTTTGCCATTTCCTTCTCCAGTTTATTTTATAGATGAGGAAACTAAGGGGAACAGGGTTAAGTCACTTGTCCAGTGTCACACAGCTTGTAAGTGTCTGAGGCCGGATTTGAACTCATGAAGAGGAGTTTTCTTGATTCCAAGCCCACTGAGCTACCTACCTGCCCATAAATCAGATGCTGACAAAAAGATCCAGAAAAACCATAGATCATAAGTCATATTCCAATTTATCATAAATAAAAAAGAACTCAATAATTTTCTCAAATTAACCTAAATCACAGAGCTCTTTTGATTTGAGGAAAAGATAACAGAATTTTAATCTTCGTAACATGGACCCACTTTTAGTTCTAGCATGCTAACAAAGAGCAATATGTACTAAGAAACTTCATATAAAGGTCTGGTCCACAAAATTAGCTTATTCTAAATTGCAGCATCAGCCTTCTTTGGATGGAAATAAAGAACAATGGAAGGAACAAAGTAAATATTAAGGAATTTAAGTTAGAATTCCCTAACCTTCAACTCCCAAGACATATTTTATGGAAAAGAATTATTTCCCATGGCAAAAATAAACTTACTACGACTTTTATGTATTTTATCTAACAATTTCATCTAAACCACATTTTTTAATGGAAAAGTAAGGACAGCTGAGCTGAAATCAATGAACAAGCATTTATTATGCAACTGCTGTACG
Organism: Phalanger gymnotis; assembly: GCA_028646595.1. Lineage (NCBI taxonomy): Eukaryota > Metazoa > Chordata > Mammalia > Diprotodontia > Phalangeridae > Phalanger > Phalanger gymnotis. The sequence continues at coordinate 104,770,674 of CM053624.1, forward strand.
TCAGGCACTCTGCTCCACACAGGTAAGGCAAAGACAAAAATGAAGCAATTCTTTATTTCATTCCCTAAAGCGTGGGCAGTAAGTACATGTAGAGGTGCATACTATATACATACATATGTATGTGTACATATATAGACATGCACATACACACTGTATTTATACACATTATGCATATATGTGTACATATGTATATACACATATCTATGTCATACATATGTGTATGTATATACACATACATACACACATACATATATATGTGTATGTATGTATAAAACTGAGCTTTTCCAGAATCTAGGAAAGAGGTGGAGGTGAGCGGGTACACATTCCAGATATGAAGGAAAAGACATGGAGAAGAGAGTCAGAATACCCTGAATGTTCTCTGTGAGGAAAAAGAAAGTCAGTTTGGCTGGACTGAGGAGTACATGATAGGGAGTAAGGTATAATAAGGCTAGAAAGCAGAGTTTTAATTAGGGAAGTAGAAAGGTGGCTTTTGCTAGCTAGCTAATTTAGTGACTTTGTCCAAGTCACTAAATCTATGATCCATTTGTTGTCTCTCCCTTGAGCTCTCCCTGAGCCTCACCTGCAAAGTGAGGGAGATTGGACTAAGGGGCTACCGAGGCATCTCCCAGCTCTAGGTCTCTCCTGCTTCTTCATAGGGAAGCTGGCAAAGCTAGGTGTCTGCCGTGAGGTCATCAGAGGCGTAAAAAGCTCTTTGCCACCCAAGCAGAGAGAGAGAAGAGATGAGAAGAAAAGGCAAACAAAGAACCAGTGATTTTCTTTATCATGCAATTATCTTCCTCAATTCTGTGAGTAAGTTGATGTTCTGCCTTTGGTTTTAAAGCATCTACTTGCATTGACATGAACATATAAAAATAAGAATAATTAATCCTGTCTATTGAAAATGCTTAAATGGATAGGGTGGAAAAAATCTTTTTCACACACTAAAAAAAAAAATTATACGGAGTTATTTTAAATTCAGAACTGTTTGTATATTCCTTATAAGTTTATAAAACTCACACTGTCCCTCCATGACTAACATAAGTGGAATTGAGAGAGTATTCTATATTTATAACTCGTCTGGTTGCTCATGCTTATGGCCCGATTTCCACTCTCTGTTACTGTACACAGAGCTATGTGAGGTATTGTGGGTTCCCAAACTTCACTGATTTCCTAACAAGGCAGGCCTGTGTCCCGGAGGAACAAACTGGGGGCTGTTTAGTCCAAGTGGAGGCCAAATTCAGAGGGAGAGGCCCCAAGCTTTGTGGTTTTGGCAGCACCTCTTAAAACTGGTGTTAGGGACCATTTCTGGGCAATTACATGCCTAACTGGTGGTGTTGGACTGAGTATCAATGCTACTGACACATCGTCTACTGTACATACCCATTAAAAGCCCAATGTTATACAGCTGTTGCTACACACTTCACGTTTTCATATTTATTTTAGTAGAAGTTGCTAGTCCAAGAGGTGCAATGCTTCAATTAACTAGCTTTTCTGGTGAATGAACTTTTAAAAACAACAATATACACATAAACATACCACTCTCAGCAACTGTCATTTACATAAAAATAATTTAAATACATAACCGAATGCAGCCACTCACAGAGAGGGAAATTACTACTATTTAGGAAGCAGCAAAAATGGATTTTAGTTACAACTTTTTCAATGCCAAAAAAAAAAAAATTCAATGTCTTCTAAACCACCGAGACTAAGAAAGAGTTCTAATAGCTGAGGATGGTTTCTGTTTATTTATCAATATCTGTCCTCTGTCGGAGACTATTCCTGGTTCCTTCCTCCTTTCTTCTATCCTCAACTGCTAGTGCCTTCTCCCTAAGACTACCTCCCATCTACTATATACACTGTACACACCTAATGTGTTTACAAGTTAACTTCCTCCTTAGAATGTAAACTCCTTCAGGGCAAGGATTGTTTTTGCCTTTCTCTTCACACAGGGGTGGCACAAGGTAAGTGCTTAATAAATGTTTTTTAGTTGATTGACATGTGTTAAGTCTTAATATGCTCACATGTGCACATATTACTATATGCAGACTGCTTTTAATCGACAATAATAGAATTTACAACTCTGCCTTCTTCAAGCTTATTACCTTGGGATGTCATTTGCTTACTACAGCATTACGACTCAAAATGTTATCAGAATTAATTTTTTCCACAACCAGTTAATGATTCATAAATATGGTTCTTATTCTATAAGAAAGAGATACTTTTATAAAACCACTACTGGGCCTTTAAAAGCATTTGTCTTAGACTATTGGGGTCAAGAAATAACCAGAAGTAAGCAATTCTACAATTCCGTAATGGAAATATACTACAAGGTCAGCCTGATACAAAGTTAGTCTCTCTTGTGTGCCTTCCCAATCCAATCCTAAACAACAAACATCCATTTAAATAAAAAGACATTTGTGAATTATCTTTAAAAAAAAACAAACCCTTTAATGTACTACTGGAATGAGAGGCAGCAAGTTGTAATGGGAAAGAAGCCAGATTCTGAGTCAGGAAAGCATGGGTTCAAGCCTGGCCTTTGACACAGACTACTTGTATGACCCTGGGGAAACTCACTTAATCTCCCTCCTAGTGCCGCAGGCAACTCTCTCAAACTCAGTTGCAAACAGGTGCTGATCTGCACAGAGCTTCCCCACTGGGGAATTCCCTAAAGTAATGACATTGGGGATTGGGTCCAAAAAGAAATATCTTCTAGGGGTATTTGACATAGACCAGTTTTTCTCAGTACCGAAACTCTTCTCACACTTTTAATCTCCGTTTCTCATTTCTTCTAAATATCCTTCCATAAAAAGCTCATTCAGACGCCGAGGCAGGCAAGTGGTACAGTGGTTAAAGCAATAGGGACTGGAGTCAGGAAGGCCTGAATTCAAATACAGTCACAGACATTTACTAGCTATATGACCTTGGGCAGGTCACTTAACCTCTGACTGACTCAGTTTCCTCATCCTTAAAATGGCATAATAATAGCACTTACCCCCAGGGTGGTTGTGAAAATAACTGGAAAGCATTCAACACAATTTGTAGCATATAGCAGACACTATATAAATGTTAAATATTATTATTATTATTAAGAGCAGCTGGGTGGTGTGGTAGAGTGGTAGGCTTAGAGTCAGGAAGACTCATCTTTGTGAGTTCAAATCTCGCCTCAGACATTTCCTAGCTGCGTGACCCTGGGCAATTTACTTAATCTTTTTTGCCTCAGTTTCCTCAACCGTAAAATGAGCCGTAAAAGCAAACCATGCCAATATCCTTGCCAAGAAAATCCCAAACAGGGCCACGAACAGTTGGACACAACTGAAAATGACAGAACTAATTATTATTATTAGTTATGGTGCTTTACCATGGCATGGAGGTGACCTTGGTTTCTCAAAAGTCATGCTAGGAGAACATAAACTATCTGTTGCTTCTCAGTCTCCTTTGCTGAATCTTCATCCAGCTCCAGCTCATGTCCTCCAGGGCTCTAATCCTGGGGCCTCTTCTCTTCTCACTCGGGATTGTTTCACTTAGGGATCTCATCGGCTCCCATTGATTCAGCTGTCATTTCTATGGTGCTGATTCGAAGATCTACTAATCCAGCCCTAACCTCTCTCTTAACCTCCAGACTCATATCTCCAACTGCCCATCAGACTGCTGCCTGAAACTTGATATCCCAAAGACATCTTGAACTCAACAAGACCAAATCCGAACACGTTTCTTTTCCTTCAAACCTTCTCCATTTCCAAACTTTCTTAAGATTGTCGAGAGTCCCACCACCCTCCCAGCCATCTAGGCTCACAACCTGGGGGTTATCAGTGATTACTCTCTCTCAGCCCTCATGCCCAAACTGTTTGCTGCCAAATCTTATCAATCTTACCTTCATAAAATCTCTTGTATATGTCCTTTTCTCTCCTTTCACTGCTACCACTCTGGTGCTGTCCCTTATCACTTCACACCTGTACCACTGTAATAGCCTGCTGGTTGAGCTTTCCTCCTTGATTCTTTCCTCACTCCACTCTATCTTCCACTCAGTTGTCAAATTTACCTTCCCAAAACACAAATCTGATTGAGTTGCAGCTACCCCGCCCCCAATTTAATAAATTCCCAAAGCTCCCCTTTACCTCCAGGATCAAATATAAAATCTTTTGTCATTCAAAGCCCTTTGAAATCTGCACCACACCACCTTTCTACCTCACACTCTTCCACATTCTTTGTGATCCAGTGATACTGGCTTCCTTGCTATTCCTTCACACAAGACATTCCATCTCCAGACTCAATTTTCAGCAGCTGTTCCCCTTGCCTGGATTACTCTCACTCCTTATTTCCAACTCCTGGTTTCCTTCAAATCTCAGCTAAAATCCTATTTTCTATGAGAAATCTTTCCCAATCCCACTTAATTCTAGTGCTTTTTCTCTTTCAATTATTTCCAATTTATCCTGTATATATTTTGTTGCATATAGTAGCTTACATGTTGTCTCCCCATTAGACTTCCTAAGAGCAGGGAGTGCCTTTTGCCTTTCCTTGCATCCCTACTGCTTAGCACAGTGTCAGGCAAATAGTACATGCTTAATAAATGCTTACTGATGGACTGACAAGGCTACTAAGTAAAAAAATATTGGTTCTTAACCCAGGTTAAGGATTTTGCTCCAAATCTCATGTTTTTCCATTATACTCTTTCATTTCAATCCAGACTTTTAAACCATCCCTACTCCAAACTTACCATCATTTATCTTGGACTGAAGCTGCTAAAAATAAAAATGAATTTATACTGAAAATTCATTGCCTAATATATGAAAAATTACTAAGCGTTTTCGAAAGTTCATACATTGTTGGAGCAAGGGAAATAGGTTTGGGATCTGTTTTCCTCTTTCTCCATGTATTCCCTTTCTCCCTTCCCCTCCCGTTAATCAAAAACAGTATCACAAGTCCATGAGACATGCATGGCAATAATACCCCAATACTGTCATGAAGTAATGGAATGAAAAGAAGGCCTTCACAGTATTAACCACGATTGTGATTACACCTTGGAAAATATTTCACTTTTCTCAAGAAATGGCCCTGCACTGCATCGCTAGAATTAAAGAGTTGAACCTACAAATGGGATGGAGTCCAATTGTACTCAAGTACCAATCATTTTATCTGAGGCAACATGTTTGACATATCATGAGAATGTGTTGTAAGGAGAGGTCTAGAGAACAGAGAACTCAGTTCATTGCCTCGGGTTTTCAAAATAGTCTTTTTAACCAGTGACAGAGACTAAAATGTGAGATTGGTCAGTGTGATGCAAAGAACGTTTTCCAAGTGAGTATATGTTTTTCCCACAGAAATCTTAACCCAAAGCCCTAGATTTAAATATACTGAAAACAAGGACCTAGAAGTTATTAACAGTCCCCTTTTCCTCCTTGAAGGAGATCTGCAGTAGCTTCCTTGAAATATTGATAGAAAGCCAGAACAACTGTTGTTCTCTAAGGGAACAGCATCATCTTCTAGGGAGGCCTTTGATACAGAGTGCATAAGGCAGGCACAACATTACAAATTGGCATTAAGTACCTCTTTTGATTTGTTTATGTTTTACTCTTCCAGAGAACAAATACTGGCAAATGACAAAAAAAAAGTTTGACAAACAATTAGAGTGACCTAAAACAAAGGGTAAAAGGCTGAAGTTAGCATTTTTTTTTAATTGCAGCAATTCAGACTTTCTACAAAGCTTGCTAAACTCCGTTTCCTACCTATTCCTATCCCTGCTCTCTTTTTCAGTCCAGGATTAGGGATGTTACTCCAGGGACTTGAGAAGGAAAGTCCCCTGGTGTCCCATCCAATTCATCCAATCTGTTTCACTGTTTGGTTATCTTCTTCTATGAAACAAATGTTCAAAGGAAAGAGTGAAAGTTATTTCATTCTTTCTTGTTAACAGAGAGAAATTCTGCTGTCCACTGTTTCACATATCACATTAAAAAAAAAAAACCCTAGCACTTGAAGGAAAATTTTCCTCACCGAATTTTTCTAACTCAATGAGAAAAAATAATCTCAAAAGTCCAAAATTACTTAGAAACATGGGAAAGAGGTTCTGAACCTGTCTCTCTGCTTCTTCCTACCCACCTCCCCCAATCCATTCCAAAACTTTGACACTCCATAAAATGGGCTGGCCTCATAACATCAGGCTCCCTAAACAAATGAGCTCAGTCATAGTCAAAACATCCCACTCACAAGGCATTTTAGATGCACAAACCTTTGGACTCTATAACATAGTCACAAAAATGATTATCCATATGGCCCGGCATAATACTTTGAATTCCTAAATCAACTACCCTACACATTTGTTCATTTTCTTTAGTGCCACCAGTGAACTTTCAACAGAGAGGCACTGAAAAGGACAGCCTTGCAAGATCCAACATCACCACAGGTATATGTTGTAACAAAACACAGGATTAGGTAATCACTTCTTATATCATTCCTACCACCATAGCACGATCCTATACAAACTCTCCTTGCCCTGGAAATTGCAAAACTTACAGGAAATCTTTAACCACCTACATAGATGAACTACTGCCAGGAAAGATGAGCTGTAAACATTTTAATTTTAAATTGTATTAACTAAGCTGTTTATAACAGGATCTTACCTCAATTGTCTGAAAATCACACATGCTTTTTTTAATAATTTATTTTTAATATGTTTGGTTTTCAGCATTGATTTTCACAGGCGTTTGAATTACAAATTTTCTCCCCATTTCCACCCTCCACCCTCCAAGATGGAGTACAATCTGGTTGCCCTGTTCCCCAGTCAGCCCTCCCCTCCGACACCCCATTCCCCTCCCATCCCCCTTTCCCTTCCTTTCTTGTAGG
>CM053624.1:104778010-104857483 GCA_028646595.1 Phalanger gymnotis
GAGGGGAGGGCTGACTGGGGAACAGGGCAACCAGAATGTACGCCATCTTGGGGGGGGGAAATTTGTAATTCAAACGCCTGTGAAAATCAATGCTGAAAACCAAACATGTCAAAAATAAATTTAAAAATAAATTAAAAAAAAAATAATGAGGTTTTGGACGTAGGTGTCTCAAAGGACATGGGTGCCTTCCAATGGAAATCGGACAGTTAAGAAGAAGGGTGGATTTAGAGGGGAAATGTAGTATTATATTTTAGACAAGCAGATGGCAGTGACAAGTGAGATCAAACAGGTCATAAAAGATGAGAGTAAATACAACTATTCTTCTAGACTACCATCCTACACATTCACTGGCTCTTGAGAGCCTTTTTAAATTGCATGCATTTCAATGGCAGGACACATCTGAGAAGGAAGGGGAACAAGGAGGCCACCTAAATTCTTTTTTGTTTTCAAATTTTTTTTTTGGAGGGGGGAAAGCAGGGCAATTGGGGTTAAGTGACTTTCCCAAGGTCACACAGGTACTAAGCATGTGAAGTGTCTGGGGCCAAATTTGAACTCATGTCCCCCTGACTCCAGGGCCCATGCTCTACTCCCTGTGCCACCTAGCTGCCCCGAGGCCAGCTAAATTCTATACACTAACAATTCTGGGAGACACCAGTGTATGACATACAGCCTAGTGTAATAACTTTCAGAGTGATGACCCTGAATCTCTGAGAGGTTAAATTATGCTGACTGTGCCCTCAGGAAGGGAGGGGAGGGAATAAGCATTTAAATAGCACCAACTATTTGCTAGGCACCCAGCTAAGCCTGTTACAAACATTATCTTATTTGATCTTCTCAACAACTCTGCAAGGTAGGTGGTATTATTATCCCCATTTTACAGTAGAGAAAACTGAGGCAGAGGTGAAGTGAATGGCCCAGGGTAGTAGCTAACATTTATATAGTGCTTACCATGTGCCAAGAATCTGGCCAAGTGCTTTACAATGATCTCATTTGATCCTCACAACAACCCGAAAGGTAGATGTTATTATTAACACCATTTTAGAGACCAAGAAGCTGAGGCAAACAGTGGGTGACTGCCCCAGGGTCACATAGCTATTAAGTGTCTGAGGCTAGATGTGAAATCAGGTCTCCCTGATTCCACGCCCAGAGCTCCATCCATTGCACCACCTAGTTGCCTCTACGTACTAAGGCAATCGAATATTTAAATACATCTTAGAAAGACTAGAGGAAGCATAATCCTAATACTTCCCTCCCAGAGTCACTGTGAGGGTAAAACGAGATAATATTTGTAAACAGCACTTAGTACTGTGGCAGGCACATAGTAGGAATTATATAAATGCTAGCTATTATTATTATTAATTACAATTATTAAATAAACTCTTTATTAGTACCATAGATCATAGGATCAAAGCGCTGGAAAGTCACTGAATCCATCCTCTTCATTTGAAGATAAGGAAACTAACACCAGAGAGGCACTGGCAAATGCAAGGGTTATAGTTCAGTTTTCTGGGAAATCCACTTATGTTTATATTAGGCAGGCTGTGGAACACTCCATTCTCTTAATCATCAGGAAGCTAACATAATGAGCAATGGGGTGAGGGTACACATCCAAGCTGATTTTTGTTTCCCTCTAAAAACACAGATTTAGTTTTATCATGAAATTAAATGGCTTAGTACAATTCAGTATTTATACACTCACTTTAAAGGAAACTTTTCTGGGGGAACAAATATATTCTGTCCTGCCCCCCCACCCCCCACTTTGCTCCCTTTCCCTCCCTGAGAACATTGCTAGGCTTATGTTATTTAGAAACCTTGTGAAGTTCTTTAAATAGAAATATTTTCAACTGCCCATATACTTTGGTATGGTTGTCTCTGAAGGCAGGGAGATGGCCTAGATAATCTCTTAAGGTCTCTTCCAGGCAATGATGTTATGACTGATTCTTATCTCCATCCTTTTCACCTAAGAATAACACCCATGTGGAGAAAGAGCTCTTATATTGATGTTCTGCCTTCAGGATAGAGTCCCGATGAATTCAAGCGATTATAGGAATATAACACATTTGTTCTGACCCATCCTAGGCATTTCATTCAAGTTAGCTACAAGATTCCTGGCTTTTCCAATGTTATTAAATGTAAATAATTTCATCATCACATTCTCTAACAGGAGACTGGGTATTACTTGGATACGTTTGTTTCTTCTCAGGATACTGATACTATTGTTGGGTATACATTCAGGGAGAAGATTTTTGCTGCTAACAAAGTAATGAATTTCCCCTTCTGTAAGTAAATAAATCCTTTCCCTAAAAACATCATACATCCCATATACTATTTATATTCCTAAGGTTGTGTACAATTTATAAGACTCCTTAAGTACTTGCTCCTCTCTAACCCACATGCATGTTCACACTGTTTCCTCTCCCTCAAGTCAAGCCTTACACAATTCCATGAATCAGCAATCTGCTTGCAGTTATGAAATGCAGTTATTTCAGAAGGGAATCCTTCTACATTTTGGAGTATCTATCAGTAAAAGATTTATGGACATGGATCACAGCTAGAACAAAACTTGGCATGGCTACATGCAGAGAAGGGCAATGGGAGCAAACTGCACTTGCCCTGAGAGTTTCTTACACTGAATGCAGCTAGGTTGCTCTGTGGATACAGCACCAGGCCAGGAGGCAGGAAGACCCAAGTTCAAATCCAGCCTCAGACACTTATGGGGGAGAGACTCCCTGGGGGAGTCAGCTCATCTCTGTTGCCTCAGTTTCCTCAACTGTAGAATCGGGATGACCAGGACTGTTGTGAGGAGCAAATGAAATAATAATTATAAAGCACTCAACATAGAGACAGATAAATAATAAATGCTACATAAACGTAGACTACTACTATTAATATTATTAAATTGCCCAGTAAAAAAGGCCGTGTTTCATATGTGGGAGAAATTTTAAGAAACTTACTACAAGGTGATTCTATGATACAGATAAATTAGCTTGAGGTGAACCTGACAAAAGACATACCTAAAAACATAATCCACGGTCCTTTCACCTGGAGATGATAAGTGTTCTTGTCACATAAAATGGGGATTTTAAGTTTCATGTTAGTATCTTGTGGGATTTTTTTTTAGCTTTACATGGTACAAGGAGAAAAGTGCAAAGGAAGGAAATGTGCTCATTTTTACATGGGGTGCTATTAAACACATATTCAGCTCCGGTTCATATAAGAAGGTACATTTTTCTTGAGATTTGATATTATTTGTCGTTCAGTCATTTCAGGCAGATTTTTGACTCTTTGTGACCACGTTTGTGGTTTTCTCGGCAAAGAAAATGGAGTGGTTTGCCATTTCCTTCTCCAGCTCATTTTATAGATGAGGAAACTGAGGTACTTACAAATACAAATGAGGCGAAACCGAGGTTAGTGACTTGCCCAGGGTCACACAGCTAGCGTAGGAGGCTAGATATGAACTCAGAAAGACAGGTCTTCCTAACTCAAGGTTCAGTGCTCTACCCGCTGCGCCACCTACCTGCCCTATATTTATTATTAATAATCATTAAATATTCACAATTAACTAGGAACTATGACATAGGGAAGGGCAACTATTGAAAACAAGTAGGCTAAAGTTTCTATTTTTTTAATGGAAAAATTAATTCCTATTTCAGATATATTTATACTGCCATTTATGCAATCTCTAAATTTAAAGGAACTTTAGAGGTCACAGGATCTGTAACAACAATGTTGCTACTTGCAGCTACTGTGGCCATGTAATGGCCAATAACACCAGCATACAGAAGAGCTGCTAGCACAGGTCCTTTGATCTGCTCTTCTAAAAAAAGCAACTTTAAGGGGTTAACAATCTTACTTTAATCAAACATCCATATACCATTCACTTAGTTCAGGGGGAAAAGCCAGCACCCTGAACTTCAGAGCAAATACAAACAGAAGTTACAAACACATCAATAGACAGGCTTTTATCTGTTTGACCAAACAGCACATAAACAGTTACCAGAGAGAGAAGCAATAACTAGGTTTTCAAAGGGGGGGAGGGGGGCCTGCTTCGATGGCTACCCAGAGTCTCATCATCAACACTCTTTCAATGAGTGTGCCCCCAAAGGCAAAACGCTAACTTCTCAGTTTATATGCACTTCTTCAGGGTCAAAGGGCATCACAACCATGTGACTGAAACCCATGTGAGGTGGGCCTTCCCTTGATGTAAGCAGGTCATCAGAGACTTCCCATTCAATCAAAGATTCCTTAGTGCTGAGAAACACTCCAAAACAAAGACAACAAAAAGTCTACTTTGCTTGCCATTATATTTGAAAAGCAAAACTCATCAAAGGTGCTTGATTACTTCAGCATTCCAACACAGAAAGCAGTTAAAAAAAAAAAGTCCCACCCTAATTACCATAACTGGATCACAGGGGCATCCATTTAGAGCTAGAAAAAACCTTTAAAGGTTATCCAGTCCAACTCTCTCACTTTACAGAGGAGGAAACCGAAGTTTAAAAGTTGAAAATGGCTTGTCTAAACTCATAAAGTAGTAAGTGGCAGAGCCATAATTCCAATCAATCCAGTACCAATGGCTCCAAACCTGAAGCTTTTTCTCTACCTGACACCAAACTAACCTCCCACACAATTTGGTGAGTACATTCATCTTGGAGATCTTTGATTATGTTCCTCATATGAAAATACAAAAGTTAATTTACTACTTGCTACATCTCCTTAGCCTCACTGTACAGATGTTAAGTATTACTTTGTTGAGTTCTGTAGCATACAGTTATGTCCCAGAAGAAATTTTGTCTACAGGTCTAATTTCAAATTTTCTATTTTGACTCATAGTGTTCTTCACCAGGTTAACTTCTGGTATCTCAGAAGTCAACCCGAACAAGTAGATAGATATTCAATTGACAGGAAAAGCAATTAGGATTCAAAAGGATCTGTTGGGAAAAAAGTTTCAAAGGACCAGTAAAAAATGAAAGCACTTATTTAACTTGAAAAAATATATTTGATTTATCTTAAAACACGTGTGGTTCTGTTTTAGTGTTGTGGCTGTCTGAACAGCCACTTGGAGAGTAAAACTGAGCTGGTCAGTTTCAATTTTATTTACATTCTGCCTTTCTTCATTCCTTCTAATCTAACATCAGTCTGTGATGTATTGGGACCAGAGTTCTCTCGGGAAACGTTTCAATAAAAAAAAATTTTCATGAAAACATTTCCATTTATATGTAATTTTTCTTCTCAATAGAAAATATTATCAACTTAATCCCCCTTTTTAAAATGAATTGCGTACTTTAGAAATACCATTAATTCACCAAGTATACAAGGATGATCTCAGCCATTTAATGTAGTTATGAATGCAGGGAAAACACTGTACTCTAGAGGCACATATTTAGCCTTATTTTTGCCTCTTTAATAAATGTTTGGCATTGCTATTGCCTGGGATTTCCATTCTCCATCAAGTAATATGCAGCCTGTAATACCTGGAAATAAAAGTAAATACTGTTTTCAGCATTAGAACCTCTTTACAAACTTTAAAGTATCTGTCAAGGGAAATGGTAATTGAAGTTTCTTTTTACCCGGCCAGAACTGCCCTCCTATTTTGAATAGGATGGAAGGCATATGAACATTTGCTTTCAGAATGGGAGTGTAAATAGTTATATTTGCATTTAGAGGAAGAAGTGGTATTGGTAAAATCTTAGCTTAGTTCCACCCCATATCCTACCCATTTAAGACCTATCCTTGGCCCTGTGCTATTAAACATTTTTATGAATAACTTTGAAGAAGAAAGATGAACAGGTTTCTCAGATTCAAATGAGATAAGAAGCTAAGAGGTTATATGTTGAATGACATATTCAAAATTCAAGAATATTTTTTTACTTTGTATAAGCAGACAAAAATCTTATCATTTCTCTTTGAAGTCTACTTTGATGGATCCTTGATCTCATTCATTTGTGTAACTTTTTTACACTGGTGTAAATCTTAAAACTATCCATTTTATGATTCATTCTATGTTATTTTTATCCATATAATTCAATAAATTCTCCATAGGTAACAATGAATCACAACGGATGGCTTCCTCTGGGTTTTAATTAGTTTGTGGATATCAGTATAATACTTGGAGTCATCATTTTTTAATCCTCAGTCTTGCTAACATGACTAACTCACCTACTTTTCTGGATATACATGTTCTTTTTTTAAAAATTATTTTATTTTGTTTTTAATTTATGGAATAAAATAAGCATTTCTATACTATAGTGTAATCATACATGTTCTTAGTGTTATCTTCTAACCTAGTTCTTTTAGCTAAATTAGAAGTAATTAGTAATAGTAAGTTATTAATGCTTGAAACTGCACTGACTTTTGGGACATCCTCTATCTTATCATTCAGTCAATAAGCATTTATTAAGCACTTACACTTGAGGCATTGGAGATAGAGACACAGTCCAAAAGAGTAATAAGCCCTTCAAAGAAGGGGAAATAGCATGTACCCATATAAACATACACAGAATAGACAGTTGGGAGGGACAGGGGAAGGGAAGGTGCTTAAGTTGTTTCTAAAAGGATTTTGAGGAAGAGATAAGGAAAGAACTTCAGCCTTGTATCTACCATGAATACTTCCATAGCCCTCTGAGTCACCTGTACGTAAGCTCTAGACCTGGGATTATTTACCATTTATTTGTGCTGTTGACCCCCCTGACCATCTGGCCAAGCCTATGGATCCTTTTTAGAAAAATTGTTTGTGGCCTACATACATAAACTGAAGAAAATGCTCAATTTCAATTCAAAGCTAATGAAACTAAAGATGTGTTTTTTTTCCCATCCAAGTTGATGGGTGTGCTCCTCCCCTAGAAGCTGTCTATAGATCAAATCTCAAGGTAAAAATCCCTGTTTTAGCTCATGCCTTTATAATCACAGAACTGAGGTGTAAAGAACATACCACTGTCTGAACACACACACACGCACGCCAAAAAAGAGAGAGAGTATGGGTCTTGAAGGCTCTGTCCAATAAAATGTTTTCATTGCAGGTATTAAGACTATATAAAATTTCATTACAGATATAATACAGATAAAACTTGGTTCAGTGATCCTTTATTATTTGGAATATAAATCAACAAACAAAATTATTCAATCTTGCCATTTGCAAAATCCAAATTCAAAAGCAATTCCTTTACCTTTGGTAAGGTTGTACAGATGCTTTTTATTTGCTTGTGACATAAAGTTGATTTCACCAAGCCTCTGAATCCCTTTAATGAGATAAATGGTGAATCAAACACTAGCCTAAAAATCCACACAGAAAAAAAAAAGTGTGGACAAAGAATGCACATTACCCAGAAATGAATGGGAGAAAAAAATCAGCCTACATTATATTTCAGAAATTGTGTAATGCTTTCAATGAGTATGCAGTGCTATGTACCACAAAAGTTCATCATTTAAATTATAATATTCTCCACATGATTGTAAATAGTTGCAAATTATGCTCTACCATGATCCCAGAAGAATCATACTTTGTAGGTGACCCAACAATTACATTTATTCAGCACTCTTCAAAGTGCCTGGCACACAGTAGGTATTCAACAAATTTTTTTGACTCACAGATTTCTCCCTATTTCCTCATTAAATTTTAAAGTCCTGTACTACATTAGAAGAGTCAAGCGCACCAGGACAAGGTGGGGGACATACGGCTTCGCAGCACAGCAGTTTACATGGAAGAAATCTGCCCAGTTTAAAGGAACTACAAACTCACTGATGAACCAGTGTGCCTAAAAGTGGTTGACGAAAATTTGGAGAGGACTTGAACTCACCTCACAGGAAAAGATTGAAGGGTTTATTTGTGGAAGGCATGTTAGACTTGTTAAAATGGGATAGAAGCAAATTTCAGTTCAATGTCAGGAAAAACTTCTTATCCATTAAAACTGCCCTAAAATGAACTAGGCTACTTTGGGACTGGGAGATAAAAATCCAGCCATATTTATGAAATCCAAAGACATGGCCATTTATCAGTGTCCAGAATTAATGCAGATCCTCATATAACAGAGCAATGTATTTTTAGAATAAAAGTATAAATAAAAAGTTTGCTAAGTGGTCCTTCTTCAAAATTAGGCTTCATGTCTTTGGAACAGCAAAGATTAGAGCGCTGAACTGGGGAAAGGAAACCCAGAATTCAGGTCTGGCTCTGCAACTATCAAACTTGTGTAAGTCACTTGGGTGGTAAGATCTTGGGTAAGTCACTTCATTACTTTGGACTTTAATTTCCTTTATCTGTAAATGAAGGAGAATAGACCAAGATGGGCAATCCTTAAGAAATTCTCTGAACTACAGCATAAGAGGTCTTCTCAAGGAGTATGTTGATGATTTTTATGGTTATCTTTATAAAATTTATTTCACAGTTGCTTGGTTTTTTAAAGGAAATATTGAATTTAATTTCACTTTTTTTTTTAACTTGGGATCATCATTATGAACGTTAGTTGTTTAGTAATAAAGCAGAACTTCCTAGGGCCTACTGAGATATGTTAGTCCCTGCAGTAAAATAGGTCCATAGACAATTGGCTTTTGAGATTGCATGCCTGTTTTTTTGAAGAAAGTTTTTCCTCCTCTTTTCTTTAAGTCAGCCTTCACTTCTAACAACTCAAAGCCACTCCTTTATCTTGCTTTTGATAAGCAGCTTCTAATCTGTTGTAGTCTAGAAAGGCAATTTGTATTTAATAGCCAACATTTATATAGTGTTTATGTAGTACCGAGTGCTTTACAATTCTTCTCTCATTTAATCCTCACAACAGCCCAGGGGAGGTAGGTGCTATGATTATTCCCGTTTTACAGATGGGGAAACTGAAGCACACAGCAGTTAAGGGACTCACTCTGGGTCCTAGTATGCATCTGATTTAAAATTTGAACTCAGGTCTTCTCCAACTCTAGACTCAGTGCTCTATGCACCATGGCGCCACCTAGCTGCCTCACATGGTGCAAGAAATGAAAATAAAAAATAGGAGTAAAGACGTAAGACTTTGGTCATTGAGTCTATAGCACATGGATTTGGTAACAATTATTCTGATGGTTCAGAAGCCTTTTTTTTTTTCCAGCTAGGCAGCCTGGTGGACAGAATGCTAGACTTGGAGGCAGGAAGACCAATTCAAATCTTCCTTCAGATCCCAAGTCACTTAACCTTCTATTTCCTCATCTGTAGAATGGTGATAAAAACTCCCAGTTCACAAGATTGTTATGAGGACCAAATGAATAAAACGTAAAACGTTTTACAAAGCTTAAAGTGCTAGCTTTCAAATGAGAGGATAACTATTATAAATTACAATTCTTAAAAAAAAAATTTTGTCTGTCTTCTGAATCAGTGAGGTTATTTGGATAGCTGAGGAATTACTATACAAGTAAAAAGCCTTGGTTTATTCTGTCAAAGAAAATGTTAGGCTTTCCTTGCCCTTTATGGTTACATGAAAATTGATGGAGATAATTAAAAAGGAAGTGGATTGTGGCATTACGGGATGATAGAGCTGGAAGACACAAAAATAATGTAATTCGAACAGCTCACTTTAGAGATGAGAAAGCAGAGGCCTAGACAGTTTTAATCAAATATGTTGCAACTACTAGAGGCAGAATTTGATCTTCCAAATTTAGTGTACCTAACACTACAATGCACCACCAATAAAGTCTGAAAGGTAAAATATGGCCTGAGTATACTAAGTCAAACTAAAGCATATTAGGCACCACTCTAGGAAAGTCAAGCTAAAAATTTTTGACTTAATCATGTAAGCAATAGTGAATTAATAGAGGTGGAACATTATGAAAATAGTGGCTATTTGTTCTTTTTTTTTGGAGACTAGTCTACCTATTTCACCCAGGCTAGAAGTGAAGAGTCCACTCACAAGGATTCCACTGCTGACTGGCAAGGAGTACCTTTAATCTGCTCTGTTTTTTAACCTGGGCTGGTTCACTTCTCCTCAGGTGGCCTGAGAGTCTCATCCTCTTGGGCCTGCTATATCTGTATTGAATTGATGCTTCAACCCTACTCACAGCTCTCCAACTCAAAAGATCTATCAGTCTCAGCCTCCCCTAAGGAGTTGTAGCCATCACACTCTGCATCAGTTGATTTTGCAACTAAAAATTAACACTGATAACAATATAGGATTGGTTTATTTTTGTTTGACACAGTAAATTCAAGAGCTAAAAGAAAAAAGCAATGGTTTCCTTTAACAGAAGACAAACCTGAATAATTCATTTCGTTTTTACCCACTTTTCTCCCCAATATACTAGGATACTATAACAAATTTTGGCCAGTCAGACTCTGTACCCTGGCACTGTAAAGTTTGGCTTCTCTACAGACGGGTTGACCTGGAAAAACAAGAACAAGAGATGCAAAAAAAGGACAAAGATAAAGGCTCAAAATGTTGCAGTAAATAAATTGGAAGTAAGAGATATGAGTAATAGACATATAGGAAGGTGAAAAAGGAGAACATTCACTTAAAATGTGGACTTAGAGAATCTTTAAATAGTCTTTAAGGCAGAGGTATCAAACTCAGCAAACTCCCCAGGGCAGCCAAAACCAGGTTAAAATGTATTTGGGAAATACTTAGCAAAATAAATAAAATACAATATAACTGATATAATGTTAATTTGTGGTTTTTAAAGTCAATATAAAATATACAATTCATGAGGCAGTGTGGCATAGTAGGAAAAAATCAACAGGATATCAGAACTACATTTTAGTTCCTGTCAGCCATGTGACTAGCCAGATGTCCCTGAATCCATCACTTACCCTCTCCTGGCCTCATTTTTTTTGTTTGTGAAATGAGAGGGTTGAACTATATCAAATCTACAATCCTCTCCAGGACCGAAATTCTGTGATTCTAATACTGAATGTTTTAATATTAAAAGTCTACCCAAAAAGGTACATACTTTTATATCCATGTCCATTTTTCATCTTCACTTTTTCATGTTGTTCTTAGTGGAAGCTGAGTTCACTAATTTCCACTTTCTCCACTTAACTAAACAAAAGTTGTCATCTAAGCTGAACTAGTCATAGAAGCTTATAGTTTAAATGATATTTTATATTTTATAAAAGATATTTCATATATATCTCATTGGATAAGATAGCAAGGTTCATGTGCTTATTATAGTGATTATACCGGCTTTATCTATTTACAATGGTTAAGTGACTGGCCAGTTTATCAATATGTTTGTGACCCTGTCAAATCACATCACCCTACATCTACAAAATAGGTAAGCTGTGCTAAATGTTTTGGAAATTCTCTTCCATTTAGAAAATTCAGCAACCGAGGTTTTAAAAACTAGGATATAGACAAGAATAGTCTTCTTATAAAGGAAGTAAAAGACAAGAACAGCCTTCTTACAAAGGAAGTAAAATTTTAACACTTTTTTTGTTGTTGTTGTTGTTCAGTTGCTTCAGCCAACCCTTCATGACCCCATTTGGGCTCTTCTCTTTTCCCTGCTTTATAACAAATTTTATAAAGCAGGAAAAAAAGGGAAAAATATAATGTTACAACATTTAATTTTAGCCATATTTACTAAGGATAAAGTAAATCTGGTTCCTTCTATCAACTTCATCTCACATTTTGATACATTACGGGTCACATTTCTATATATTATTTATTATACTGAATCTCAGAGTTAGATGGGCCTATTTTCTATTTTACTTCGAGATATTCTATAGTTGCTGAAGAGATCCGCCAAGGCAAGTGTTTGTATCCAAATCTGCTGTTTCTTAAGGAGGGTTGGAATGTAATTCTTACAAGTCTGGACCTCCACATACAATTTTGGTAATTATCAGTTTATCAATTAGAATAAATGATGATGCCTATCCTTGTTTGTCATTTAGTAAGATCTGGAAAACTCAAGGAGCCTTAAACTACAGTAACCATACAGAAAACATTTACAACATTAGCTTTTTCATTGTAAAAATTTTTTTCCCATCACCTGTAAAATAAAACTATTTCTAAATAATCTTGTGTGTAGGGGGGGAGGGTAAAGAGGAAGGAGAATATGTGTGCGTTTAAAAAAAAAATAGACTGGGATTTGGCATTGGGGGGAGAAAGGTAATTTTAAACTGAATGCCACATGCTTTACTGTGCCATTTTGGCTTTGCTTCCTGCTCGGAGTCTGTGTAACCGAGAAGACTCTGATACCAGAGCTGCTCCATTCTACGTAAAATCCACTCCACATCTTGCAGGCAACCCTGTCGCAAATAATTCATGTCCACTACTCCTCTATCACATTGAATACAACCACATTGTAGTGCTGGAAATAGGAAACCTGATTCACATCACAGCAAAAGGTAGAAAAACATTTTTTTAAAAAATCCCACAATGCTGCCCTAAAAACAAACAAACTCAAAATGCCAATTCCTTTAGAGGAAACTAACCTCTTAAGGAGGTAAAAAAAAATTAATCTTGTATTTTGCACTGTAAAAATCAGTCTTTTAGCAATCCCACAGAAACCATATCTGTTTCTGATGCTTTATTCCTACCCAAAAGAATTCCTTTACATTCGAGTATCCTATATAATCTGAAGAGGGGAAATGATAATAGATTGAACGGTGGCATATAATGATGCATATCAACAAAGCTAGGATTCTCTTCATGAAGGAAAACATACAGAAAAACAACCTCCTTCCTGCTTCCCTTACACCACCTGCTAGAAAAGAAAAATCAGGCTCAGGACATGAATTAATTAAGGGGTTAGGAGAGGAATGTCATTTTGTAAACATCAGGCTGTAATGGCCTCTCAGTGGGAGAGGGGAGCATACGGGAGTGGGGGTGGGGGGCGCCTGAGGGGTGGATCTGCAGCTGCATCAAAATTAGGTTTTAAAACAAATAAATAGGAGGGTTTCCCCGATTCTCTCTTTTCAGCCCGGGGGGGTGATGCCGTCATAAGACATTATTGGGGTAGGTTACTGCTTTCCAGTTTCATTAAGATGTACCCAATTCTAGTTGAGAGAAGAGTATGACTTCCCTTCAGCTGCGTCGATTTCGTCCCTCATACTACTACTGCATCTTTGTGGGATGCCCATTTGACTGACAAGCTCCTTTAGCCAGTCACTAATCGAGTACCAACATAAAGGTGGAATTTCCCAACAAGCCAATTGGACAGAGAAAAGGGAGGTCTCACATGATTGGCATGTTATTCCGAGTAGAAAGTAGTAAACAACCTCTGTCCACTAAACGCAGAGGTAAAAGGATGCGACATCCCTTTCCCTTGCTGGGGTTGGAGGGGTGGGGGTTGGGAGGTGGAAATAACAACACTCAAGCTTTCGGTCTCTATCACTGTCTTACTCCGCCCCCCCCCTTCTTCTCCGTTTGTCTCACACCCACTCCGTGTCTGTCTGTCTGTCTGTCTGTCTGTCTCTCTCTCTCTCTCTCTCTCTCTCTCTCTCTCACACACACACACACACACGCACGCACGCAGGCACACACAGAGTGCAGAAGAAAAGAGGGAAGGTTCATAGTGCTGCAGACCTCAGTGGGTATGATTTAGTACCACCAGCAAGAACTTTGAGAAATCACTGTCAGCACTGTAACTGAAAATCACATATGCTCTTTAAAATGCTGCTGAGGTTTTGTTTTTGTTTATTTGATCGTTGCCTAATTTTATTCTTACTTCTGTTTAAGAAAAAAGGGAAGCAACAGTTTTTTTGGGGGAAGCTACAGAAGCGGTTGGGAAGAGTATACTCCATTTGTCTTAGCTCCCTTTTAAAAACTACATTACTGTTAATTGCTTTTTTTTTTTCAAATCCTTCTCTCACATCATACTATCAAGCAGTACCAAGATGAATCAGATGCTCTGATAGACCTCACCTCTGATTTCTGGAACTTTGATGTCATTGCAAGGTCATTTAGCTCAAAAGTATATACATAAAAACAGATTAAATGCTTCATCAGCCTCAAGAGAAGCAATTTTTCTAATCTCAGTTGGCAAGAAACACATCCGACCTGCAATTTACTTGCAGTGTGCAACTTATTCAGGGCAAAGGAATTAAATAGTAATTCCTCATCAATTTTGTTTCTGATCACAATCCATTATTGCTTTTGACCTCACTACTGTTATAGGACCTTATCACTATGTTTATCTATTTAAGGAGAAAACATGCTGCTTTGAGCTTTAAGGGAACCCTAACCAGGTTGGAACTGTTCATTTGGCTGCCTTCTGGAGGATAAATTATTGCTTAAGATGTTTACACAATGTAGCTTC
Source organism: Phalanger gymnotis (assembly GCA_028646595.1). Lineage (NCBI taxonomy): Eukaryota > Metazoa > Chordata > Mammalia > Diprotodontia > Phalangeridae > Phalanger > Phalanger gymnotis. Next base: position 104,792,213 of record CM053624.1, read on the forward strand.
ATGAGCCTGAAAGCCTGCTTTCAAAAGAGGCCCTGTCCCTGACTAAGGGGTAGGCAAGCAAAGACTGTATTCGAAGAGACCAAGCACAGTTTATTCAAACAACCTCTAAAACTTCATCATTCCTACTTTAACTCAGGTGGCTATTTTGGGCAGCTTGTCAGCAGCATGTTTATTGCATGATGGCTGATATTTGTATTTAGTGCCTAATGACTAAAAAGCACTTTATAGATATTGTTTCATTAGATTCTTACAGCAATCCTAGGAGAGAATTCAGTTGTTTAAAAAATAATTCCCATTTTACAGATCAAAGAGGATCAGAAAGGTAAATAAAATTGCCCAGTGTCACAAAGCTTAAATCGCAGGGTCAAAAACCGAACTCAGTTTTGTTTTGTTTTTACATTGAGTGCAGTGTTTTTTCTACTTATCTGTTAGTTAATTAATATTGTTAAGTGCCCATAAGCTGGTGTTTTAACGGAAGTATAGAATTAAAGAATTTTGAACATGTAGCCTTCTAACTTTGAAAACATTTTAGTTACGATGTGTACTCCAGGCTAGGCTAGGCTTTATCTAGCCTAGCCTAAACAGGAGGAGTATTTTTTTAAAATTCTGAGAAGCCAAGAGGTATAAAAAAATCAATTTTTTTTTACTATGTTGCTGCTCCCTTCAGAATTGAAATACAGCCAAACATCTACCATTGAAAAAGAAACAACCAATTAACAAGGATTTATTAAACAAGCAACTAAATGTTACTTATTAATTGTGTATACTGTCTACATGTGAAATAATTTAAATTCATATCAAATTTTAACCTATGAGAGGAATTAACTAAAATCTAACTAAAATAGTCACTGGTAAGCAACAAATCTAATCTTGGAAGAAGCTTCTTTCATCCTACTCATGGTAGTAGTGTATATTTCTATAACATATATATGCATAAAACATGTATACATAATATAGATACATATATGGGTACATAGTATATGTATACATGTACATAGGCACACACATTTATATGGAGAGACAGAGACAGAGAATCTCCAAATACCACCCTCAAGCTGGATTTGTGATTTCATCACTATTGGGAAATCCATGACTCCAAGTATGGGAGCTCCTCCTCTCATGAAGACTGGAAACTCTTCTGCAAATGATAGTTTTGAAAACTTGCTTGGGTCACTGAGTGGTTAAACAGCTTGCAACTGGGTACCCAAATGGCCGACTCCGAGGAGATGCTAAAATATTAAGTTTTATATGGACACTTAGCTCAAAAATCTTAAAGATTGTTTTGTTCTTCCAATGAAAGTAAGCTAACCCCCCTATTCAAAAAACCTGTCTCCTATCACAGTGTGCAAAAATGATATAAATGTATCTGACTAAAGGCAGAATATTACTTTATGTAGCAGCAACTTCATTTCCCAATATAACAGCTGTTGCAAGGTACAAAAACTTTTTCCATTCTCTTGAAAAAGATGGAATCCCTGAAGCAGGCTTATAAAGGATAATGTAGAGAAGCAGGTTAAAATGGAAAACTGGTTAGAAATGAGAAGATTTGGCGTTTGAAAACTTAAATGGTGTTTCCACAAAGCTTATGTGGGATTATAAAGAATGAATCTGATGATTTTGCTTGGAGTAAACATCACAGAAAATTCCATTACTTAAAGGAAAGCAACTGAGAGAAATGTTTACTCCTCTTTCAAAAACTTAACGGACACAGGTTGTATTTTATTATGCCAACAAATTCATTAGCTAGGAAAAACTAATTGGTTTGAGTGTGCCTTTATACTACATTAAATCATTTTAAAATTAAATATGCCAGAAGTCTTCTGAGGATTAAAAAAGGTACCCCAAATAATCTATATTTACAGCTCCTATTCTGGGTCATGTTGCTAACCACTGATGTATGAAAGAAATTTCATTTACATGACTCTACCCATACTTTGACTCAGACATCATTTCACTCAACACTACAGATATACTTTAATGTACTAGTTTAACAGGGGCTTTAACACTAACTAGCAATGTTAATTTTAATTCAGTTCATCTCTTGAGGTCACAGTTTCTTTATCTGTTAAACATGGAAATTGAATTTTGTTATCTTGAAATGTCACATCTTATTCTAAAAACCTGTGAGATAGGAGACTATTAGGAATGAAAATAGGTTGGAAAAGGTGATCTGTCCAGAAAACAAACTTCTAACTTTCAATAGATATTTATTAAAGAATTACTGTAGGCCAAGATGGTGAAGAAAATACAGTGACTTGCCTGCACTCTTCCCCAAACTCCTGTGAACGCCTTTAAATAATGCTATAAAACAATTCCTGGAGTGGTGGAACACACAAAAGGATGCGATGAAATAATTTTCCAGCCAAAGACAACTTAGACGGTCAGCCTGGAGCACAGTACAGTGCAGGCTGTACCAGCACAGCCCCAGCCCCAGCAAACCTGGAGCAGGCCTTGGGAGCCACTGAATGAACAGTGGGAGCAGCTAAGTTGGGAGCTCTCAGTCCTTAGATGGTAAAAAACAAACAACAACAACAACAAACAAAAAAACCTGATGGGAAGGAGATTAAAGGGGTCTCTTTGCTAGCACTGAGGCAGGGCTCTGTTACTTTGTCCATACTCAGATCCAGGTGACAGTCCTGGGTGAGGAGGAGCACTAGTACATCAGAGCTTGTGGCCACAGTATGTGTGTCCTCACAGCTCCAGGGCAGAAAAGAGTGCCTGTGGTCACTCAGACCAGAGCATAGGCCGTGAGTACTAAACAAACCTCTCCTTAGATCATACCACCTTAGAAGTACTGAAACTTTACATGTCCCTAGAATTATCTCTGAAAACAACGGCACAAAACCCCTAAAGCTTGGGACAATGCACCCTCCACCCTTGAAGCAGAGCTCCGCTTTAGCAAAGAGTTAAAAGTCAAGAAATAGTCTGGGAAATGAGCAAACAGAAAAAAAATTCTGACCACATAAAGTCACAAATGGTGACAAGGAAGATCAAAACACACACTCTGAAGATAACAAAGTCAAAGCTCCTGCATGCAAAGCCTCCAAGAAGAATATAAATCGGTCTCAGGCCTTGGAAGAGCTCAAAAAGGATTCTGAAAATCAAATAAGTGGCGTAGAGGAAAAATTGGGAAAAGAAATGAGAGTGACGCAAGAAAATAATGAAAAATGAGTCAACAGTTTTGCTTGGTAAAGGAGACACGCAAAAATACCAAAGAAAATAATGCCTTGAAGAACAGATTAGCCCTAATGGCAAAAGAGGTACAAAAAGTCAATGAGGAGAAGAATGCCTTGAAATGCAGAATTGGACAAATGGAAAAAGGGTAACAAAAATTCACTGAAGAAAAAATTCCTTAAAAAGTAGATTTGGCCAAAGGGAAAAGGAGGTACAAAAGCTCCCTTGAAGAAAATAATTCCTTAAAACTTAGAATTGAGCAAATGACTTTATGAGAAATCAAGAAACAATAAAACAAAACCAAAAGAATAAAAAGAATAGACTACAATGTGAAATGTATCACTGAAAAACGAGTGACATGGAAAACAGATCCAGGAAAGATAATTTAAAAATTATTAGACAATCTAAAAGCTATGATAAAAAAGGGGGGAGCCTACACATATTTCAAGATATTATCAAAAAAAGATGCTCTGATTTTTTAGATCTAGAGAGTCGAACAGAAATTTAAAGAATCTACCAATCACTTCCTGAAAGAGATCCCAAAATGAAAACTCCAGGAATATTATAAAGCAAAATTCCAGACCTCCCAGGTCAAGGAGAAAATATTGCAAGCATCCAGAAAGAAACAATCCAAATATTGTGAGCCACAGTCAGGATAACACAAGATTTAGTAGCTTTAGTAGCCTTATTAAAGGATCAGAGGGTTTAGAATATGATATTCTGTAGGGCAAAGGAGCTAGGATTACAACCAAGAATCACCTACCCAGCAAAACTGAGTATATGCCTCCGGGGGGGGGGGGGCAGCGGCGGAGAATGGACATTCAATGAAATAGAGAATTTTCAAGCATTCTTGAATAAAGGACGAGGGCTGAATAGAAAAATCTGATTTTCAAATAAAAGACTCAAGAGAAATAAAATCATGCATAGCCTTTGACTTAATACCAGTACTATGTCTGTATCCTGAAAGAGATAAGAAACAAAAAAGGAAAAGAATCTATATGTATAAAAATAATTATAGCAGCTCTTTTCTGGTGGCAGGAGTTGGAAATTGGGAGAACGCCCAGCAATTGGGGAATGGCTGAATAAGTTATGATATGTGATTATGATGGAATACTATTGTGCTATGAGAAATGATGAGCAGGATGCTCTCAGAAAAACCTGGAAAGACTTACATGAACTGATGCAAAGTGAAATGTACTATGTACAAAATAACAGCAACATTGTAAGATAATCAGTGTGAATGATTTAGCTATTCTAAGTGATACAATGATTTAAGAAATTATGATAGACTTATGATGAAAAATGCTATCCATCCCCAAAGAAAGAACTGATGGTGTCTGAATACAGATCGAAGCATACTTTTTAAACTTTGTTTTTCTTGAGGTTTTTTTTTTTTTAGGTGTATGTTTTCTTTCATAGCATGACTAATAAGGAAGTGTACTGCAAAAGCATACATGTATAATCTATACTGAATCACTTGCCTTCTCAATGAGGGAAGATGAGGAGGGAGAAGGAGGGAGAGACTGGAACTCAAAATTTTAAAAATGAATATAAAAATCTGCTTTTACATGTAACTGGGGAAAAATAAAATATGAAATAAATTCAAAAAAGAAAAAGAAAGGGATACAAAGAAAAAATATATCTGGAGGTTTGCAAACAAGTACAGTTTTCTAATCTAAACTTGGGTCAGCTGGGTGGTGCAGTGGATGGAGTGCTGGCTTAGAAGTCAGGGGGACCTGGGTTTGGATTCAGCCTCAGACACTTATGGGCTGTGTAACCCTGGGCAGATCACTTGGCCCTATTTGCCTCAGTTTCCTTATCTGTGGGGTGGAGAGGGAGGTAGTAGGCTGCTCCAGTGTTTTTGCTGGGAAAACACCAGGTGGGGTCACCAGAATTCAGACAGGGCTGAAACACGGAACAAAGGGAAATCTACCCTTAATTTGCGTCAGGGAAGCTAAGTGATTTAGGGAATGTCCAAAAAGGAATTTAGGACTAAGGTAGGAGAACAACAAAGAACAACAAACCCAGATATTGCTACCAACGAGTATTGTTTTGCACTTCACCAAGCTTGCTCAACAGGTGACACCCTATCTAAAACGAAAAGAAAAAAAAAAAAAGCATCTTCCTGTCTCTGGTGCAAATTGTTTCTACCCTGAAGTAAAGAATCTTTACAGTGGCCTTGGAATTAGGAAGACCTGAGATCAAATCCTCTGCCTCAGACTCTAACTAGATTTGTGACCCTGGGCAAGTCACTTGACTTTTGGCAGCTTCAGGATCCTCATCTATAAAATGTAGATAATAATAGTACCTTTCACCCAAGGTAGTTGTGAAGACCAAAGGAGATGACCCATGAAGTACTTTTGCAAACTTAAATCAATGTCTTTGTTGTTTAATCATCTTTGGGTCATGTCGGATTCTTTGTGACCCCTTTTGGGGTTTTCTTGCTAGTGGATACCATTTTCTTCTCCAGTTCATTTTGCTGGGGGCGGGGCTGGGGTATACAGGCTTGAGCGGCTTGCCCAGGGTCACCCCGCTATATCTGGAGCTAAGCTTGAGTAGGCTCTAGGCCTGGGACTCTGTCCACTGTGCCACCTAGTTGTCCCCAATCAATATGTAAATACTAGCTGTGTTATTGTTGTTATAGTTACCATATTACAACTGTCATTAAAAGAAAATTAAATCTATTCCTTTAAAAGCCATCCAAAGAGTTTGACTCAATAATTTAACTACAGGAAACAGTAAGCCTGGACATTGATGCCATAGGCTATTTAAAAAGCATTTTCATTAAAGAAAAAAAAATACTTTATGCAAGGCATGGTTGAATGTCAAAGGGTCACACTTGAGGACCTAGAGGGCTATATGTGGCCTCGAGGCCACAGGTCCCCTACCCTATATTAGATGTTGGAGTAACAAAGACAAAAATAAAAGCAAAAACGGTCTGCCTTCAAGGAGCTTAAATTCTTCTGACCCAATGTAGCACTCAAAAATAAATAAACAAAAAAAAAAACTGCCAAGAATATGGATTGTGGGAAAGAAGGGGGAAGGAGAATTATGAAACACTTCATATAGGAGGTAGCACTTGAGTTAAGCCTTGAAAGAATCAAGATTCCCAGAGGCAGAGAGGAGGACTGAAAGCATTCCTGGCATAGAGGGAAGCCTGTGAAAATGCAGATAGGTATCGTGACCAAGGATGAACTTGAGTAAGCCAGTTTAGCTAAGAGTTAGTATCTAGTGCCCAGCTTATGAAAGACTCAATGTCAAACAGAGGAGAATATATTTCATCCTAGAAAGACTCTTCATCTTCTTGAGCAGTACAATGCCAGTCAGACCTACAATGAAGAAAGATTATTTTGGCAGCCAAGTGGAGGAGGTATCGGTGAGAAGAAGCCTAAAAGCAAGGAAACCAATTTGGAGGCTATTACAATAATCCAGGTGAGAGGGAAGGGAAGGGAAAAGATGAACAAAGATGGCGTGGAGATAGTAATTAACAAGACTTGACAAGTGAATGGTAATGAAGGAAGAGCTAAAAATGACTTCAAGTTGTGAACCTGGGTAACTAGAAGGATGATGGTCCCCTCAATACAAACAGAAAATTTGAGCAGAGAGGTAAGTTTAAGGGTAAAGTTAAGGCAGAGAAGTGAAACAGAAGGCGAGCTATTTAGGACAGAACTTGTTTGGGGACAATATCAGCATGCAGGATCATAGAAGTAAAACATGTAAAGATATTGATATGATCAAGCATATCAGAGTCCCTAGATGAGGCTGAGAAGTAAAGGTGGGGATCATGAGAGTCAAGAGGCTGATGAACTGCGTGGCCCGAGTGTCTAAAAGGGCATCAACACCCATCTATTGCTATGGTTTGGGGCAAGTCACTCAACCTCTCTGGGCCTCAGTTTCCTCACTTGTAAAACGAGGGGGTTGGATGAGATGACCTCAGAAGTCTCTTTCAATTCTCTCTCTGTGATATAATGGTAAAGAATTAGGGTAAAGAGGAAGCTAAGGGTGGAACCCCTGAAAGGAAGGAGAACTCGACTGTGAGAACAACATAATAGAACACACTGATGTGTGCCCAGTGGAAGGGGAGGTCAAAGCAAGATGCGTTTCATATAGATGTAAGACTGAGACGGATGGGAAAAGGTAGTGGGAAAGGGTAGCAGAGGAAGTGACCACTCACGTAGGCAGCTTATCATTCAATCACAGAAAGAGAAAAGAGGGAAGAGCAAATGTCAGTCTTGGAACTATGATTCTCATCCTTACCAGTAAGAAAGTCAAGCCTCAGAACCTCTACTTGCTAATAGACAGTTTATTAAGCAGCTGGAAACTGTGCTCTTTGCAAGGGAGATAAAGCTGAAAAATGACAAAGCCTCTGCCTTCAAGTGGTTTATAATCTTACTGGTGGAAGGAAGATATAATATTAAGACAAGTATAACACATGGTAGAATTTGATAAGGGAAAATGAAAATTCTATTTAAAGTTCATCTAGAAAATATGAAGAGGGAGGTGTTACTTTCAGAGGAGAATCACAGAGAGCTTTATGGAGATGTTGGCAACTAAGCTGTACCCTGAAGAATGAGAAGTATTTCAGCTAGCAGAGATGAGGAGGACATGCATTACTGGAACAAAGGATGGGCTGCACAAATGCATGGAGGTGAAGAATTGAAGGATGCAATCCTATAATACAGAATCCATGATAAAGGTGAACAATATGAAATAAAAGTGGTAAGTTATGTAGGAACTAGATTGCAGAGGGTTTGGAATTTCAGGACAAAAAGTGTGTTAACTTTGAGACTCTGGGCAAATAACTGGAATGGATCGCAGTTTTCTCATCTGTAAAATGATAGCATTGGACTAGATAATCTCTTAATAATAACACTTATATACTATATAATATATAACAACAGCTAGAATTTACATACCATGTATACATTATTCAATCTTCACAACAACTCTGGAAAGCAGGTGTTACTGTCCCTCTTTCCGCTCTAAATCTATGATCCAATGATTTATTATAAAGTGATTTTACCTATGAGAGGGTCCGATAGCAGAGACCAGAGAATTGCTATTTTAAAGTTTCAATATAATTATCTCTAAAATGAATAATTCATACACCTTAACATAAAACTAGTAGCATCTTTATCAACATATTATATCTCACATAGTTCAAAATAAAAGTGGTATACTGATAAGATATCTATAAAGTCCTTTCTTCCATATGCTGTTGACAGATTTTGTACTTTCAATAATAAAGTACTAGTCCTGTTTTAAACCAATCTGATATGTAGGCCTCTATTATGACAACTGTTTATCGTATCCCTTGGTAGAGAACACTCTGTTCCATGCCCCTAGAGAAGTACAATGGGATGGAAACAAAACCCAAAGGCCAAATACTGTTAATACAAATGAAAGCGAAGATTCTAATCAAACAGCAAAACAATAAATTTCAATTTAGTAGTCATAAAGCCGAGTCACCTGACTTTGGGTATATTCCAGGAGGGGCCAAGGTAAGACTCTCTGGACAGGAAGAGATGGTGATGATAACAGTTCCAGTGAAGCCCTATATTAAGCAATTAACCCCGCCATGTGGGACACTCTCCCCATTTCTTCTTATACCACATGTCATCCAAGGGGTCAGGGTAAGGTGGCAAATAAAGCATCAAGAAGAAGGCTAACCAGAGGCCAACCCAAGCTATTATCATTTTTTGCAATAACTTTTATTTTTGTGGTGACTAAAATATAAATGGAATGTGGAGAAAATAAAACATGCTGTCTTTGACATTATTAGGTTTGAGGCACAGAAGTGCCCACACCACTGAAACTCTGCTCACTGCAAAAAGCTGTTGATAGCTTAAAGACAGTTTTAAATTTCTACTCATCAGTCGTTTTTTAAAATTAAGTTTTAACTGATATTGTTTTTGAAAGCACCATAGTTTCCCCCATTATTGCCTTCTTCCTCCCACAGAGTCATCACATATGATAGCTAATAATAGCCTAATAATTACATAGCATTTACTATGTGCCAAGTATTGGTTTAAGCTTTTTACAATTTTTATCTCATTTGATCCTCACAACCATCCTGGATTGTTATCTCGATCTTACAGTTTGGGAAACTGAAGCCAGGAGAGGTTAAGAGACTTGCCCAGGGTCATCAGGTAGTAAGTGGCTGAGGTTGCATTTGAAACTCACATCTTCCTGACTCTAAATCCTGCACTCTATCTGCTGTGCTATCTGGCTATCCCTACAATATATAATAAATAGCATTTTTTAAAGACAAGAAAAAGAATAAATCTTTTCTAAAGCAAATAATCATCCAAATATATGTGAAATGTGCATCACTTGTGGACCCTCCCGCCTCATATATCTTCTTTCAAGCCATGCATATTCCTTACAGCTTTCCAACATTTATCTTTATTCATTCATTAATGTCAAGATGAATACCTTGGCTCCATAAAATCATCAGGCTTTGAGTCAAACACAGGGGCCACAGTTAGAAACATCAAGACCCCGGAGAGTGAACTTAGTTCCATGAAAATCTAAAATTTGGGACAGGGAAGGCGGAGGATGAGGAAGGAGGAACAATTTAAAACTGGACACAATTCAAGCATGCCTAAATAATTCCAAGTCAAAAATTCATGAGAACATCAAATTTAACATGGTTAAAAAAGTAAATATCTACTTTTCGTTGTGGAAGCCGAGCTAGTTTCAGCTACATTCCATAGTCACAAAAACTCATATCTTTCGTGAACAATGAAATGGAAGAATTCTGACCTAAGGGTAATACAATGAGTGAGGTACTTGTTCCATTCCTCTTCAGGAAGTACTTCATTTTAAGTAAGCCAAGAAGGAAGCTTTCACTTTTCCTGAAAAAATAAACTTCCCCTTGCTAGAACCTGCTGTTTCTCACATTGAGCATTAAAATCTTTCCTGCTGTTGTTTAAGCTTCTGTAGTTGAATCCCAGAATGATAAAAGGTCATATACCTTAAATAATGTAGCACTTACGTTCTCAGACAATATAGCTGTATCCTTTATCACCTTAGTTAGAGGGTTCATTACTTTGTAGGCAAAGGCCGTATTTCATGAAGAAATTAACTCCAAAATATCAATTATTTATGAAAGGCCAATGTTTATAGTTCTGGGGAAAAATTGTCTTTGTGGGAGATAGTGCTGGAGAAGTTTTGGCCGATTTACTAATATCTGTGAGATTAAATAGAAATGACTGTTCAGAAAAGGCAAGTGACAGCAAAGCAAATATGAAAGGCATACCAAAGGTGTTCAGTCTTGAATTCTGAGCCTGAACAATCAAGTCCTATTCTTTCCTTGCATGGCTCATCATTTTAATCTTTTATTGTGCAAAGCTGCCAATTTGGTTTTATGACGCAAAATAATGCTAGTAATGATGAACAAGCTATATTTACTATTCTCTGTACCTCAAAACGGTGGAATATCTTGAAAGAGTTTGTTAAAATTACTCTTAAACTACTTTCAGATACTCCATGGCCAGCAATAGTTGATGTAACAAAAGCTACAATTTCCCAATTACCATTAGCATGTAAGGCTTCACAAAAACGGATAAGGAGAAGTAATGATTCAGTTGCAGTTTTGGAAGGATGCTTTTTTGCATCCAAAAATTCATTCAGAAAAGAAAGTCAAAACTCATATTCCCAGTGAGATATGGTTCTATCTATCAGCATTACTTGAGAGGCTTCAGTCAAGACAGCCATAGTTGGCGTGTGTGTGTGTGTGTGTGTGTGTGTGTGTGTGTGTGTGTGTGTGTATGGGCAGGGGGGAGAATAGGAAGGAATGACTTTTCAGGTATACATTCCAAAAGATCACAGTACTCGAAGTCATCTACTCCATTCTTCTTATTTTAGAGATGAGGACAAAGAAAGTTACGTAACTTGACCAAGGTCACATAAGTAATAAGTGGCAGAGCAAGACTTTGAACCCAGGTCCTGTGAATCTTAAGTTCAGTGCTCTTTCTATGGTACCATAATGGCCCTTGGTTTGGCTCGTTAATCCTTGGATTTGTGATTTCTCTGATAAATCAGTGAGGAAATTCCCTCTGACAATTCAGTTCAATAACTACATAGGAACTTATAGTCTTAAGAGCATGTAAGTCTATTGGGCAGCTGGGTGGTGTAGTGGACAGAATACCAGATCTGGAGTCAAGAAGATTCATCTTCCTGAGTTCAAATCAGGCCTGAGATACTTATTAGCTGTGTGACCCTAGGCAATTCTCTTAACCCTGTTTGCCTCAGTTCCTCAATTACAAAATGAGCTAGAGAAGAAAATGGCAAACCACGCCAGTATCTCTGCCAAGGAAATCTCAAATGGGGTCACGAAGAGTCAGATACAACTGAACAACAACAACTTAAGTCTTTTAGAAACTACAAGACTATGTCCAGGTAACTCCCTAGAGCATTAAAAGGTCAAGTGATTTGCCTGAGGTCACACAGCCAGCACATGTCAGAGATGTGTCACCACAACATTCTCATCACAAAGTCATGCACTGCCAGCTTGAAAACTTCCAGTGAGGGGGAACCCAGTACCTCCTGGGAGAGCCCAGCCACTTATCAATGTCTGTAATTATTAGGAAGTTTTTCCTTTCATTGAGCCAAAAACTGCCTCTTTGCAACTTCCATCCACAGTTCCATATTCTGAGACCAAAGAAAACAAGCTTATTCACACTTGATCAATAAGAAGAAATTTTATACTATAGACAAAGGATCTGGTTGCAGCTCTGCCAACAGCATCTATATCCTAAATGTACTAGATCTGTATTTGTCTTCCTCAACCATGTTGTAGATTTTCTGTCTTTTTGGAAGAAAGCAGTGTTGGTGGTTCAAAACTATGATTTTTGTCAGTGTTGTTAACTCAGTATAGAAACTCCTTTCGTCAGTGAAGATCGGCAACTTAGTCGTGTCTCTTATGAGGATGAACAATAATAGGTAAAAGAGGTACAATGGAAACTCCAAGATCTTGGAAAGAATACCTACAGATGATTTAATTTCTAATATGGTAAATATCAATGGATGTAACCCATATTTAAAAAAAACTCTTCAGATCGATCTAAAAATATCAGAAAACATTATCTGTAATGGTTGGATAAGCCTTCCCAATAAGATCAAGAGTGAAGCCCGTTATCACCACTATTACTCAATACAGTACTAGAAATGTTGGCTAAAGCAGTAAGAGAAGAAAAAGAAATGGAAAGAATTAGAACGGGCAATGAAGAAACAAAACTATCACTCTTTGTAGAGATGATGGTATAGTTAGGGAATCCAAGAGAATCAACTTCAAAAGCTACCTGAAATAATTAACAACTTTAGCAAAGTTGCAGAATGTAAGATAAACTCACATAAATCATCAGTATTTCTATATGTGACCAACAATGCCCAGCAGCAAGAGATAGAAAGAGAAATTCCATTTAAAATAACTGTAAACAATATAAAATATGCAGGACTATACAAACACAATTACAAAACACTTTTCACACAAATAAAGTCAGATCAAAACAACTGGAAAAATATCGATTGCTCATGGATAGACTTAGCTAACATAATAAAAATGACAATTCTACCTGAGTTAATTTACTTATTCGGTGCCATACCAATTAAACTACCAAAAACTATTTTACAGAGCTAGAAAAAATAACAACAAAATACATCTGGAAGAATAAAAGGTTACAAATATTAAGGGAATTGATAAAAAAAAATACAAAAGAAGGTAGCCTAGCAATACCAGATCTCAATTACATTAGAAAGCAGTAATCAAAATTATTTGGTACTGGCTAAGAAATAGAGTGGTGGACCAGTGGAACAGATTAGGTATACGAGACACAGTAGTCAATGACAATAGCAAACCAGTGTTTGATAAATCCAAAGACCATAGCCTTTGAGATAAGAATACACTACCTGACAAAAGCTGCTGGGAAAGCTGGAAAACAATAGGGCACAAACTAGGTATAGACCAAGATCTCACACTGCAAACCAAGATAAAGTCAAAATGGGTATGCGATTTAGACACAAAGGGTGACATCATAAGCACATTAGAAGAGCAAGGAATAGTCTACCTGTCAGATCTATGAAGAAGGGAAGAATTCATGATCAAATCGGAGGTAGAGAGCATTACAAAATGTAAATTAGGTAATTTTGTTAATATTAAATTAAAAAGCTTCTGCACAAACTAATGCAACCAAGATTAGAAGGAAAGCAGAAAGCCTAGAAATAATCTTTTTAGCCAGTGTCTCTGATAAAGGCCTCATTTGTCAAATATATAGAGAACTGAATTAAATTTGTAAGAATACAAGTCATTCCCCAATTGATAAATGGTTAAAAGATATAAACAGGCAGTTTTCAAATGAAGAAATCAAAGCTATCTATAGTCATATAAAGAAGTACTCTAAATCACTTTTGATTAGAAACATGCAAATTAAAAACAAATCTGAAGTAACACCTCACCCTTAAAGGATTGGCTAATATGACAAAAAACGAAAATGATAAATGTTGGAGAGGATGTGGGAAAATTGGAACACTCGTGCACTGTTGGTGGAGTTGTAAACTGATCCCACCACTCTGGAGAGCAATTTGGAAATATGCCCAATGGGCAACTGAACTATGCATACCCTTTGATCAAGCAATACTACTACTAGTTCTGTATCCCAAAGAGATCATAAAAAAGGGAAAAAAGACCTACAGGTGCAAAAAAAATTATACTAGCCTTTTTCCTGGAGGCAAAATATTGGAAATTGAGGGGATGACCATCAATTGGGGAATGGCTGAACAAGCTGTGGTATATGAACGTAATGGGATAGTATTGTGCAATAAGAAATGACGAATAGGCAGATTTCAGAAAAACGTGGAAAGTCTTGTATGAACTGATACAAAGTGAAATGAGCAGAACCAGGAAAACACTACACAGTATCGGCAACATTGTGTGATGATCGATCACCTGTGAATGACTCAGATCTTCTCAGCAACACAAAGGTCCAAGACAAGTAAAAAGGACTTGCAAAGGAAAATACCATCCACATCCGGATAAAGAATTGATGGAGGTTGCTGCTGCTGCTGCTGGTGCCGCTGCCTCTTGAGCTATCTCACTCTGGGCTCTGCCCCACGATGGCGACGTGCTCTTGCCAGGAGAAGGCTCAGAAGCTGAATGAGCAGCACCAGCTGATCCTGTCCAAGCTGCTTCGGGAGGAGGACAACAAGTACTGCGCCGACTGCGAGGCCAAAGGTCCACGACGGGCTTCCTGGAATATTGGCGTATTTATTTGCATTTGATGTGCTGGAATTCACAGAAATCTTGGTCTTCATAAATCCATAAAGGGTCAAGTCAGTCAACCTTGATCAATGGACACCAGAACAAATACAGTGCATGGAAGATATAGGAAATACAAAGGCAAGAATGTTCTATGAAGCTAACCTTCTGGAGAACTTTCAACGGCCCCAAAAAGACCAAGCAGTAGAATTTTTCATCAGAGATAAATATGAAAAAAAGAAATACTACGACAAAAATGCAGTGACTGTTACCAATAAAGAAAAGGAGAAAAAAAAGGAAGAGAAGGAGCCAGAAAAACCTTCAAAACCCATTTCAGCAGAGAAGCCCCAGAAGAAAGAACTGAATCAGGAATTAAAAAAAAGTACCAGCCCTAAAAAGGCAGCAGAACCCACTACTGATCTTTTAGGACTTGATGGCCCTCCTGAAGGGCCTGTGACAAATGGCAGTACTACTACCATCACCACTACCCTGAATGATGACCTGGATATCTTTGGCCCAATGACCTCTAATCCTTTACCAGCAACAGTCATACCCCCAGCCTAGGGGCACCCCCACAGTACAAGCAGCTACCACTTTAACTGCCAGATCTGCAGATCTGGATCTGTTCACTGAGCCAACTACAAAATCAGAAGAATCAGCAAAGAAGCAACTGTCCAAAGACTCCATCCTATTTCTGTATAGGACAGGGACTATGCAGCAACCAAGTGCTCCAGGTATGTTTATGGGCCCTTCAACTATGCCATTTACCTCACCAGCACCAACTCAGTTTCAAGCCTTTCCATCCATGGGAGTACCTGTGCCTGCAGCCGCTGGAATTATGGGAAATATGATGGGACAATCAGTACCCGTCATGGGACAAAATGCAAGCATGATGGTTGGCCTGACTATGCCCAATGGGTTTGTGGGAAATGCAAAACTGGCGTGATACCACTTCCTCAAAATGTGGTCGGGTCCCAAGGAGGAATGGTTGGACAAATGGGAGCAGCACAGAATAAGTTTGGTATCCAGCAAGCTCAGCAGCCCCAGCGGAACCTCTCTCAGATGAATCAGCAAATGGCTGGAATGAACATCACCAGTGCTAGCAGTGCTGTGGGTTTTGGCCAACCCCCCAATACAACAGCAGGCTGGTCTGGAAGCTCATCGGTCAGACTCTCAGCACACAGCTGTGGAAATGAAAACCGCAATAGGAGTTTCATCCAGAATTATCACCACCTGACATTCCTTGATAAATGCATCTAGTTCCCCTGTTTATTCATGTACAGATTCTTTTTCTCCTCCAGTTGTTCATATTAAGAATTAAGCAATTGACCGTGTTGGTCTCTATTGATTAAATTTGATGTGGTAAAAAGCAGGTTGAGAATCCATATTGACGTCACTGGCAGCTTTTTTCACGCCATCCATGATTTCATAAACCATATTCTTGGAGAAGCTGCTTAGTCAATTTCCATAATCAGTTTTATTCTCAGTAAGATTATAGGTCTACTGTTTGCATATAAGAGAAGTAGTTATCATGTTAGTAATACCTCTAACAGTATAAACTCTGCCCCCAAATTAGCCAGTAATCCTGCAGAAAGGTACTATACGAACAGATGTTTAATCATATAACTAGAATATAAAAATATCACTAAGCACTGTTTTCTAGCGTATCAAAATTCTTTTATTTCATCATTCATTTCACTGTGATGTTGTTATGGTGCACTTAACAGTGAACACGGTTAGTAAAAAGAAGATAAACCTGGATGTCACCACAAAATTTAATCTGTTCAAAGAATACAGAAATCCCGAGTCTTTTCTCTGAGTCTTCTGTAATTGGGATCACTTCTTGTGCACATACTGCAAAACTGCAGAGCACTCCTAGCACTAGATGCACACAGGGTATATACAAAATAGTACTTTTAATCCTTGTATATCCAAGTTTATGACAGTAACTATGTTTACATTTTATGGTGCCTAGTATTGAGAAAATGTTATTTCCCTATATTAAACAGATGAATCCAAAAAAAAAATTGATGGACTCTGAATGCAGATCGAAGCATACTTTTTTGTGTTTCTTTTTTCCTTTTGATCTTCCTTCTTTCACAATTGTGACTAATATGGAAACACATTTTACATGATAGCACATGTATAAACTATATTAAATTGCCTGCCATTTTAGGAAGACAGGAGAGGAGAGGAAGGAGGGAGAAAAATCTGGAACTCAAAGTCTTGTAAAAATGAATGCCAAAAATTGTCTTGACATGTAATTGGCAAAAAATAAAATATTATTAAAAATAAAAATAAATACAAATTTAAAAAAGCTTCTTGGGATCCTCAATAGGTTTTGAGAGTGTGAAGGTGTCCTGAGACCAAAAAACCTGAATCCTGTTGCTCTAAGTTATAACAGAGTTACTAATCAACATTAGCGGAAGAAGTTTCTATACTGGGAGCTCCCTATCAAGGAAATCACAAGTCCAAAACCAAAAAATATGCACATGCATGCATTCATACTCAAACAAAGACACCAAAGGGATCATGACACAGTGGAAAGAGCCATGGACAGATGCCTTGCATAAATTATTTGGCCTCTTTGGATCAACATTTTCTCATCTGTAAAATGGAAGAATTGGACTCTAGATTATATCTACCATTCTTACCAGCTCTAAACCTACGATCCAAGAACACACAGATGCACACTTGGAATACAAGTAATTTACTAAAGACCAGTATAAAGAGGCCTTTTTTGGGGGCGGGGGGGAGTTGGGAGAATTATGCACCGTCTTCTCTAAGTAACAAATCTTGGGGAAAAGAAATATTCTAGTGGATTAATTTTAAAAGATAGGTTTGTTGATTTGTTATCATATCTGCATTTGAGAAAGATAAAGAAAGAGAAGTCTAAGACTTCACTAGGCATACACGCTTTTGTTGAAATAAATAATAATAACTTACCCTTTTGCCTTCAGTCATTCTTTTGAACACTGTAAAATTTTAATAATCTTCCATTATATATGTATACATACACGTAAGAATTACTTGCTTTACATTTTCTATCATTTATTTTTCTGTTTTCTAACCTCAACAAAATTACATAATAGCATTCAAATTCTATACAAGTTCATTGAACAATTAACTAGTTTAAGTCAATTGGAGTTTTAAAATATCTGTATTTACAAGAACATAAAAAATGAGCTCTACCCTTATTAAAAAAATTATCGCAGGCTAAAGATGAGCTTCTAAGTTATTAAAGTTATCAGGATACAGCCGGTTATAGCATCCATGTACTACATCAAAGTGTTAAACACCCAAAATGAAGTGGCTCGTTTACATTTTCCATCATATTTAAGGTTGAAAATTATCTCCCTATAGTTCTTATCCTGACACACAAATTGGAATGATTTATGATAAAGATTTAGCTGAATTATTTTCTCTTGATCTTCCAAATTTATTTCATTTTTATTCTGCTCTTTCAGTGGGATTTCCTTTGCTTGTCCTATTGTCAGTAAGCTAAATTACTTTCCCTCCCACATACATAAAAGCATTAATTTATAAAATACATAGCCATATGTCATATCTCCCGTAATTCTATTTTACCATTTCACCGCCACCCAGACTTATCTAATGTGAGCAAATAGATATTATTTACTGTAGTCAGAACGAGAATTATCTAATGCCACTTACATAGTCATAAATTGATTTTTGATTAATGTTTAAGCAGAAAAGCAAACAAACCCATCTGTTCTAAAAACAAACAAAAAAAGGAAGCAGTGCATGTAGTTCATGGGAATTTCTTCAACATTAAGAGTTTTGTGTTTTTTTTTTAGCTGTAGATGATAATAGATTTCTTTCCTGGTTATTATATGACAATGCCCTGTTGACAAGAACACTTTTCCTCAGACTTAGCTTCCTCCAGCAACCATTAATTTAAAATTAAGATTACTTACTCTGAAATAATAAAAGATCCCATTGTGAAGGAAAGGGAGTAAACATTATATGTCTTTCCAACCCACAAGACCTATAACTAACAATGAATTTCTTCTTTTTCATTTAATGGGGTTTCCTTATAAGAGCATGACTGGAAGCTGAGGAAATCTAAAGTGTCTAAGTATGCCCTTTTTATAAAAGTTGCTTTCTATGACTAGTCTTAAGAAGCACAAGAATCATAAAACCAAACCAAATCAACAAACAAAGGCGTGAGGCCTAGTCTGAAATTTAAACTGCATGTTTTCATTTTCTTTTCACAGAATGTTGATGAAAGTATCTGTTTCAACGTTAACTCAAAATGGACAAGATGACTAAACATCTAAGAGAAAAATCAAAATTAAAAGGGGGAATTTTGATCCATTAAATGTGAATGTGCCCTACCTTTGTTCAAATAGAAATGACACACGTGGAATTATGGGAACATTGTCTTAAGAGAGCATTTTTACTTAAATCAATATTCCAAGTCGACCTCAATGAATTGAAAATAGAGCAAAGGAAAAAATATTCCTGGAAAACAATGGCAAACAATAGATTGAGTTTTCGAATTGGAAAACAGCATGTTAGAAAGTTTTACTTTGTTTTTGAGAAGCTGCAGGAAGACCAGAATTCAGGATACCCCGAGGAGGTTCTGATCCTAGCTCTGCCTCTAATTAGCTGTGTGACCTAATAAAATTCATCCAACCTCTCTGGATATGTTCCCTCAACCTGGAAGAAGTAACATGCCCTGGAGTACTTAAATTCGGTGCTTTTTAGGTTCATAGGATAAAACCATAGATTTTGAGCTTGAGAAGGTCTTAAGGGCCATTGAATCCAACTTTTACAAAGAAGGAAGCTGGGGGCAGCTAGGTGGTGAAGTGAGTAGAACACGGGCCCTGGACTCAGTAGGACCTGAGTTCAAATCTGGCCTCAATCAACTAGATGTGTGACCTTGGGCAAGTCACTCAAAACAAAAACAAAGAAGGAAGCTGAAGCTTAGAGGGTTTAGACCACTTGCTCATGGTCATACAACTAGTTAAATGTCAAGAGTGAACTCAATTTCAAACCTAGCTCTCTAGCCATTGAACTACAGGGCCTCTCAGGTTAAAAGGTAGAATGATACTCAAGGCATTTTTACTAACCAAAACTGCAAAGTGCTACGTGGGCAAAAACAAAGCCACTGGTCCAAAAAGAATGTCATTTAACATGCAATTAAAAAAAAAAAGTTAAGTCAATGTAAAACAAAGCACCCAAACTCCAAGTTTCTTTAAATTTTTCACAAATTTTCACTCCCAGACCAAGAACTTTTTTTTTTCTTTTTTGCTATGTGTGAAATGTATGAAGAAATCTGGTATGGTCAGAAATTTCAACTCTATTAGGTATAATGGAATTGTTCTGAACTCCTATTAAAATTTTAGTCTTAACAGTGGCTCATATTCTAAGAATACATTTCAAAAGCTTAAAAAAAAAAGTCACACACACAAGTGGCCTAAAGAACAAACATCTTTGTCGGGCAGTGCCAAAAGACAGTGTTTCCTGGGGCCTGAGTGTTTGCCTTTTACTGAGAGTTCTGGTTCTGGCTTCAGAAAAATAACAGTATGACTGTCCTAAGCTTAAAAAGATAGAAACAAATACTGTTAACACACAAATTACATCAACCTTTTGTAATTACAACACTGCATTTCATTATTCTTCAGGCAAAACAAGTACCTTAAATCCCAAGACTTCAGGTAAACAAAGCCATATATTGTTCCACTTTTAAAGTTTGTTTTTATAAACATTTCCCCTCAAACCGGAATTACTACACTAACAAAGGTCTAATTGTTGACCATAGTCCTGACCTCCATTAAACAATAGATTCTTCTCCTCTTACTCCTTTCTCAGAGTAAAATTAGTGTTAATAAGGAAGTCTCCTCTGATTACAGGGCAAAAAAAGAAAAGGGGGTGGGGGTGGGAGATGGACTAACTTATTTATATACCATAGATTTCTAAGCTTTCTTTGTGCAAAAATGGTCATTGCTTTCCTTGCCAGAAAACTGCTTCACCTGCTACTGCTTCTCTCTAGGGAAAGAGATTAAGAGATTTGTCCTGGAATTTCCCAAGGCAGCCATTTTAGTCAATGCCCAGAGATACTTCCTACTGAAATTCTCTGCTACCCTTTATCCAAAGGGAAAAAAGGAGAGAAAGGAATCCGGTGCCATGATGGAGCAGCAGCCAAGTCTACCTACATGTCACGTGAAGAACTGCACATTTCCAGGAAGGTTGACACAGTACAGAACTTTAACACAGTTTAGCTTATGAAAGAGGCCAACAAGTATAGAAGCAAGAAAGTGTCTGTGTGTTTTGGGAGAAATTCCTTATCCAAAGACTTTCAAGGAGAAGATTGAACTCATTTTTAAAAGCAAAAGCAAAGAGCATGGGAGGCCTCCACAGACTGGAGAGGAGAAACAACCTACCCCTCTGGCCTAGAGAAATTCATTACCATAACAACGAGAGAGCAAAGGAGGAACGTGGCTTCACAGCTAAGCAGCTTGTTGCTCAAATTCACTCTTTTAATGTTCCCCATAGTTGTTTATTTCTATACTTTAAAAGCATGCGGCACTCAGCATATTTGCTAAACAAAGGCAATGTGGCACTCTAAGGCATATTAACCACACTTGTACTATTTCATGACCTGGAAGGGGGCAAAAAGGGTAAGAAGGGAATTTACCCCTTATTAATTCAGCCAAAACAATAAAACCAACACAATGTTAAGATCACAAAGGCCCACCCTTCCCAAGATCATATCCTCCTGTTCCAGACAATATTAAAAAGGATGTTGGCAACTCTTTACTTATAGCATTGGTGGTGGTGCGAGCAGTAGTATTATGGTTCTTTCGAAAATAAGACTTGATTCATCTCAATGGAGCCTTGGCCTCCTCATTAGGTAGCATATCTCTTACTGATAAGTTTACTACAAGAATCGGGAAATGGCTTATTTAGGAGGTTGCAGAAGTTGGCTATGCAATTCCACTATGTTTTCATAAGAAGGAAGGAGGCAAGCAAGCAAAAAAGAGGAGGAAAGGGAAAAGGAAAAAGGAAGCAAGCAAGCAAAAAAAGGGAAGGAAGAAAGGAAAGGAAAAGAAAAAAAGAAAAAGGAAGTAAGCAAAAAAGGGAAAGAGGGAGGGAGGAAGTAAGAAAAGAAAGGGAAGGAGGAAAGAATGAAGGAAGGAATGCAAAATGTTAGGAAGGAAGGAAGAATGGAAGGAAGGAAAGAAAGAAAGAAGCAAAAAAGAGGAGGGAGAGAGAATAATGGAAAGAAGGGAGGGAGAAAGGCACATGCTGATAGGCACTGACTCTACAACACATTTTCTTACCCAAATCTTTCTTTCAAAAGGTCACTATTAATTTGCATTTTTCATTGATTGGGATGACATGGCCAGAAAGACACCACTGGAAAAACAAAAAAAGATTTCTTTCTTATTTTGCTGCCACAAAAGGCAACTTGGAAAATCAGGAAAGGTTTCCTGAAGGAAGCATTTCAGCTAAGCCTTGAAGGGAGTTAGAGGTTCTAAAACATGGAGGTGAGGATGGCTCAGCCTGTAAAATGGCACAGTCAGGAAATGGTACACCATGTACAGGGAAAACAGCAAAGGGACTGGTTTGGCTGGAATGTAGATTGTGAGGGGGGAGCAATGGGCATTCAACTTTGAAAGATATGCTGGAGAGAGAATGTGAAAGGCTTTAAATATTACACAGAAGAGTTTCTATTTTATCCTAATGGTAATGAGTAGCCAGTGAAACTTCTTGAGCTGGCGAGTAATATGGTCAGACCTATGCTGAAGGAATATCAATTTGTCAGTTTGGTCGAGGATGGATTAGAACAAGAAGAGGCTGGAAGAAATGAAAATTAGGAGGTTACTGCAATAGTCTATGCAAGAAGTGATGAAAGCCTATTAGGTATTATTACTAGTTAACTCTATAGCAAAATAACTTCCCCTGATAAGAAAAAGGATGAGTTCTTGAATAATTTTTCTTTTCTTCTACTCACTGGGCAAAGAAAACACATGTCCCAAATATTCTAATATCTGCATGTTGGTTGCCAAGGTTGGGTTTTTTTTTGGGGGGGGGGAGTGGGAGTGGGAAGGGATCAGTATTCTGAACTACTCACTCATGTGACCTGGCCTTTCTTAAGACTGGAGATTTTTGCTTATCATGCTCATTCTATTCTGTGAGCAAGCAGTTTGTAATTACCTAAGAAACAGTATCCACAGTCCCTTAAAGAGCTGAGGGATTTGGCTGGTAGAGAAGTCCATTCTCCTACTATTGGCCTTGAGGTAGAGATGGTGAAGCAAGATAGTCAGGGCCAAGGTGTTAGCAGAGCACTTTATTGGGAAGTGCCTCCCACTGTCAGCTAGCTCATCTAGTCCTCCAATATGTGGGCAACAATATGGGCCCTGGCTGGAAATTTGAGTTAACACAGAGCTCAGACAACTGAGAATCATTCAACAAAGGTTCCACTGTGAGACGTTCTTTCTTCCACACTCTTTCGAGAACAGATTCTTGTATTTTTCCACTGCCCACTGAGTAAATGGTCACAAGAATGGAGCAGAGAGAGCAAAGGGGCAGAGACCCAAGCAATCCCATGGGAACTACAGTACCACCCCCAGATTTATAGCCAATAGGCTTTAAGCTAGAAGTTTATTTAGACTACAGTACTCTTCCATTTGGAAGGTTCTAATGGGGTCCTCTGGACATTGGAATGGCAGAATAAATGGAGATAAGGCAGAAGAAAATAAATCTAACTTCATCAACCTAACCCAACACCTTTTAAAAATCCAGGGTCCTTTGAAGGGTTTTGGTCAGAATGATTCTTTGTAGTGTGGCTGTGCCAGAGAACAAAGACATAATTTTTAACCTGGCAATCCCAAGTCAGTGTGTGTTATACCTCACCCCACTTCAGGCAAACAGCTTCCTTTCAATTTCTCACAAACAATTCAGGGTTCAGATAACCAGATCTAACAAAACTCCCCATTCCAATCCACAGAAATGTTCCATTTACTACCATTTCATAGGATCAAAGGAACCCCCTACTTTTACAGATGAGGAAATGAAGGTCAGGGGGAGAGAAATGATTTGCCCAAGATAGGATAAATATTAAGTGGCAGTGCCAGGATCTGAACCCCCATCCAAACAGTTGTCTATTTTCCTGTACCATGTTGTCTCTCATTTACGTGTCATCTTTTTCTCTTTGAGAGGGAAAAGAGCTAATCAAAAAAGCTTATGGGAAATTTGGCCATGACATATTTTTGCTGCTTTATGTTCAATTTCTCAAGTGTGTGTAATGAGTTTTTCTTTTCATCTTCCTTTAAAAAAAAAAAGTTCAGCTTGGCTATGGGCCCCAACAACATTAAGATCTGTCTTGGGACCTGGACCTCTCCTCCAAAGTAATGTAGCAGTAGTTATAGGTCAATAAAAATGATTCCCATTTTATTCTGTTCAAGTCATAGCAAATGATATCTCAACACAGATAACACTGAAACCTCATTTTTGCCAACAGTTTTTTTGACACTTCTCTTCTAAATTATTGTTAGAGCTTGTTACGAGTAGCAACATAATGTTCTACTTCTATCTTCCTGGCTACACTCTGGTGGAGGTGCTAATGAGCAATGAAATTGGTCAAAAGGCAGTCAGTGGCATAAAGACAAGACAGGGTCTGGAAAATACCCAAAACTATTCAGTGAGGCCTCTTAAATCAGAGAATCAACTATAACTGGAAACACTTAAACTCATTCCAGCTAGAATCAACTAGAACCCAAACATCCCTCCATAATATCCTTCCAAATAAAATCTATTTGTAAAAGTAACAATCAAAGGTAGGTATCAAAGGGACTCTTACCCCCACAGCAACTATTTTGAGAAACCTACAACTGAGCTGGCAACCCAATGGAACTCAAATCAGGGCTGCGGTTAAGTTTGTTTCCAGGTGACAACATGCCAGGTGACGTGGTTATTCTTGGATTAAGTAGTTCACTCTCCTTTTCACATTTAAAAGAAATCTCTGTCCTTTACACCATTAAGCTTCCAGAAAACCATAAAAGTTCATGGAATACCCTACAACCCCACCAAAAAAAGAAATCTCTTGTACTTATTTATAATGATTTTAAATACTTAGAATGCTAAGCTTAGCTGGAGTCAGGGTCATCCTAACTAAAAGTGATACCATTTTTGTTCTAAAACTTTAGTATGTTTTTAGGACAGTATGACATTTCTCTGCTATGGGATAATTATGATAACATGTTAACTGGGTTTTAATAAGAGAAGACTTGATGAAAAGGAAGACGTGAGGGAAGGGAACTCCATTGATGGATGCTGAAGAAAGGGTGGTTGTTGAAATCCTTTAGATTTCTGAATAGTAGGCCTTAAGCTTGATGTCACACAGACAGACAGACAGACACACACACACACACACGCATACAGATATTTGAAACTGCCCAGTGATACTCAGATACTGGAGGCAGCTAGCTGACTCAATAGATACAATGCTGGGCCTGAATTCAGGAAGATCTGAGTGCAAATTCAGCTTCAGATACTGTGTAACCCCGGGCAAGTCACTTGACTTACTCTACTGAAGAAATGGCAAACCACTCCAGTATCTTTGCCAAGAAAATCTCAAGGACAGTATTGTCATGCTATTGTCCATGGGGTCACAAAGCATTGGACACAACTGAACAACAACGATACTTAAGTAATCTCCATTGTTTATGATAAATTCTTCTTAGCAAACTCTATTCTATAAAAGGTACTATTCTGAAATACTGGTTCAGATAAATTACTAAATAAATGTTGATTAAAACTGATTCTAAGATAGATGATAGTTGGTATAACTTAGGGCTGGAAGTGTGGTACTGCATTGTAGCTGGCTTTTTAAAGGAGACTGGATCAAATGGGGAGGAAAGATAAAGCATAACAGCAGGTGGAGATGGTGGGACCTAGTGAGGGTTTTTTTTTTTTTTAAAGAAATGGCAGATTTGAGAATTATTTGCAGGTAGAATGGAAACAAACAGGTGACAGAGAGAGACTGAAGATTACAAAGAAGGTGGGTATGACAATGCAGAAAATCTGCTGAAGAAGATGAAAGTGGATGGGGTCAAGGGTACATTTAGAAAGGCTGGCCTTGTCAAGCTAGAGAAGCCACTTCATCATCAGAGGTGAGAATGAAGGAAGAAGTACTTAAGAGGGTAATGTCGGAATGATGTGAGCCTAAGAGAAGGAAAAATGAAGAAGATCTTATCAAATAGTCCCATTTTTTTAAGTTGACGTATGAGGCAAGATTGTCGGTCAAGAGGGTGGAAGAGGGGATGGAACGGGAGGTTTGAGGTGAGAAGAGAAGGTACTGAGCAGCTAGTGTGGTATAAGTGAAATAAGGTATCAATTAGGGAGGAGGAATCAGGTTGCCTTGCAGCAGTGAGGGCCCAGTTGAGATGAGCTCGAATGAATTTGTAGGGAACCCAGTCAGTTCAGTTTCATGACTTTTAGTTCTGTTACCAGTACATGAAAAAGAATAAAGGAGGCAAGATTGTAGGAGTCATCAAAGGTTGGGATTTGTTTGGTGACAGAACAAAATTGAGTTAGAAAATAGTGTAAAGTTGAACTGGTTCACTAGAGACCAAGAACGATAACAGAAGAGAGTACAGCCAGAGCAAGGGTAATGGCCTGGCAAACTAATGAAGGACTGATTCCCTTGGTTAATTATTTCCTATTTATACTGTATAATATAGCTTGCTTTGTTTATGTCTGCATCTTCTCTCCCATTAGATCGTAAGCTCCTTGAGGGCAGGGACTATCTTTTGTCTTGTTTCGAACCCCCAGTGCTTAGGATAGTGTCTGGCATATAGTAGGCACTAAACACATTTATTTATTGAGAGATGAATTGAGGAGGATCCAGAATCACAAAACAAAAGAGAGAATCTTACTCATTCCCAGATGATCCTAGATATCTAATGTTTATTACTCCATGAAATCTACCCAACGTAATCCAGCTTGGTTCTAAGAACTCCAATTTCTCTAGCACCTTCAGCTTTGTATTATGTCCTAGTTTTTGCCTGCTATCTGTTTCCAGGAACTTACAGGGGCTCACCCAGGTCAAACAGGCAACTTGGAGAACAAAGGAAACTTTGTTAGAAAAACTAACACCATTGTTTTAACTTCTAAGTGATTTACATGAAAGATCTTTGATAAGAATAGCAATTAACAAGCTTAGTCCTGGTTGTAAATTCTCAACCTGAAAACTTGAAATGTTGCTTTTTTTTAGCCTTTCTTGAAGGGGTAGATAGGAAGACAGAGGTTTTCATCTTGTCAGCTTGTTTCCAAAAAGCTGCTCATCAGCAAATGTTCTTTCCTGTAGATTTTTATTTGATCATGAGGCCTCTCAGATTTTTGTCTTCTGCTTTTTTGGCATATTCCCCTTTCTGGGAATTTCTTCTCAGAATGCCCTGAGCTTTGGTGGGCTACCATAGTTATTTTGGCTCAAGAATCCAGAGAGAACTATAAGTAAGGTGTTAGATACTATGAGAGAGTGGTATGAGCAGAGGAACTTTGGGTCAAAGATACCAGTCTAGAGGTGTAATAATAAAGATGGATATATGAGAGGCGGAGAAAATGAATACTAGAACAGTTACTAACTCTTCCATTTCGCAAGCAATCAGATGTCAGGCAATCATTGAACTTCTCTCATCCTCCCCTTTTCTCTTTTGTAAAATGGGGATATTTGCACAACCCACATGCCAGGGTTAGAGTGAAGGTCGAATGAGAATGGATGCCAAGAATCTGACAACTGTAAAGTGCTCTGTAAATGTCGGTCATTATATTATTATTATTACAACAGATTCCAAAAGATTCCAGTTCTTTCTCAAATTATGCACAGTTTACTTATCTGTGTATTCCTCCTAAGTCTCTACAAACTTTCTCTGACTCATTATCTCTTCTTTCTTTCCAGCTTTTCTTCCTTAAGGCATCCAGGATCCCAATCCCTCCCACCCTCTTTGGGACAGCTATCATCAGCTCTTTGTCAAGTTATCTTCAGTCACTCACCTTTCCAATACTTCTGCTTATCTCTCTGCCAACAAGAATTTTTAAGTCTTCCCAATATTAAAAATAAAAGTTATCACTTGGCTCTTGTAGAGTGATGTTTATTTGACCATTTCATTCTTTCTCCTTTTTTACTTCTAAATATCTTGAAAAAAATATTATCTATGCTTGATGACTCCACTTGGAAAAGCAGATAATGTGTCCTCTTTAATTTTATTTCTGCTGATAAAGCCATGGTGATTTCTGATGTTGAACCATTTAACAGTGCCAAGGATCTGGGTCTTAAGAACTTTCTTTTCCCATTCATCAGCTGGTATGGGCCCTGAGAAGGCAGGGACTGAAGCCCCTGCAGAAGCAGCTGCAAGGTCACGCCTCAATAAGGGATGATTCCCTGGGATGACTAATAAGGGCTAGAATCAGGGTGAGTCATCTGGGGGTAAAGGTAGCTGCCCTTCCCAGAATGTTTGGTTCTGGGGCATCTCTACCTGGGTTTGAAGGGAAATAGCAGTCATGGTAGTAGAGGTGGCTTGACTCAATGGGCAACTGCTACTTCCTGCCTCTCACTTATGGTCCCTTAATGTTTTTGCTAGGTTGGGAAAGCTACTCTGTGGGTGGTAATTGGTTTGTAGCTAGTAGGGATGGCCTGCCTCTTCTTCACAGGGAAGAAACAAACATCTATTAAGAGTCTACTATGAGACAGGCACCATGCTAAGTGCTTTATCAATATCTCATTTAATCCTAACAACCCTGGGAGGTAGGTGCTATTATTATCCTCATTTTTATACTTGAGGAAACTGAGGCAACACAGTTAAGTGACTTGCTCAGGATAGCACAGCTAGCAAAGGTCTGAGGAGAGGCTGAACTCAAGTCTTCCTGACTCAAGGCCTTGTGCTTGCTCTGTTGTTCCACCCTGCTGGCTCTCATAAGGATCACTACTCTGGACAAAGGCTGTAGGGTCTGGACTAGAGGCAGGGCCAAAGACATGAGTGTAGCCTTGCTATTGCCAAGGCTCTTCAGGGCTCACCTGCCTGTCCTCAGATTCTGATATAGCACTTTGTTTTGTTAACTCTTTGATGTTCTAAACATGTCTCACTTATTACCTTTCCATGTAGGTATCATATCTCCCTTACTAAACTTCAAGTTTTTCATAGGCAAGTATTCTGTCTCATCTAAAAATTTTATTTGTATTAGCATTTAGTAAATATACACTGATTAACTGCTATTAATCAAAGAAGAGTCCAGCTTCTACAGTCTTTCCCCCAGTGAGGATAATTTAAGGAGTCTACTACAGCAAATACAAATCAACATAGAAGTTCATTTGAGGACCCTCAACTGTGTATGTGGGGTTTCAGGAGGGAGGGCTTACTCCTTGCTACCATATTTATGAAAAACAGTTTATGTTTTGGGCACTAAATTACTTTTGAATTAAGAAAAAAAAATACCCTCAGCCTTTGAAATAATGTGCTTTATAAAAACAAAAAGCCTTCAGGCTGTGGCCAAGCTTGGCAAAGGTAGGTTTAATTATTAGTGCTTGTGCCACTAGAGTTTGGGGCCTTATTTTTCTATTATAACCCATTTTCTCTCTGCCCCCAAAGATTCTCGTGAGGCCAGGATACAAAGTTTCTATTCAAAAAGAAAAATTAGCGTCTTAAGGCTTCTCAGTGTCTTAGACTTTTATTTTAATATTATGAATCTGAAAGTTTAAAAATTGAAATCATATTATTCTACTCACAATCCATAAGGAATTCTCAAGAATTTCAGTATAAAACCAATCACTTCTATTAAATCACTAACCTAATTTCAAATGTCCAATCATAGTGCTTCATCTTTAACAAAGGCTGGCTAGGTCTTTACCTTTAAGTGTTATTAGAGGCTCTGTCAAGAAAGGGTAACTGACTCAACCAGGTGGACTGTATTAACCACCGTATTTAGTCCAATTTCTTAGCATCCCAGACTTTAGGGCTGGACCACTAAGGCATGGGAACTACTTTATCTATGAGGAGTCCTTATTTCACTACTTTCCTTTGACACTGACATCTTATAAGGGTCAAAAAAGCATCCAGAATCCAGCACCCAGGGGTACTTTTAAGACTTCCTGTTTAACAGAAATCCAGACAGAGTTCAACCTCTTTGTTTTCCAGATGAGGAAACTGAAACACAGAGAGTGAAAGCGAAGTAGAGGCAATTAGTATCAACACAATATCAATATCTTTCTCTCTCATCCTCTAAAGAGCCCCAAAACCAAATTTACTTTTTTTTTAATAGCAAAGAAACACTAACATGTCTATAATCAGTTGGCCAGTATATTCCCCGTGTTCTCATTTTTAGGTTTGTACATTTCTAACAATGGCATTCAACCTTATTCATCAGTACAGGGTAAATTTACTGGTGATGGGCATTCTGTTGGTGCTGTTCAACATAGAAAATGAGTCTACTTTCAGAAGCTACTAGTTACAAAAATTACCAAAAAAAAAAAAAAAAAGCTTTGGTCATTCAGATCACAATTTTTATGTTTTGATATAATGCACTGATAATTTTGTCTAAGATAAGCACCTACAAAAATGTATGGAAATTCTATCCCAATTTCCCCCAGTTATGGAATAAAGAAGGCTGAATTAATGGTCCACAATGTCCAAGGTGATTTATTTTAACAAGAATTCATAATCAAATATTTATATAAATCTGGTCAGTAACATATTTGAGAAATCATTTTTTGAACCTAAAAAATATGTACTATTACAATCACCTGATTGCCTCCTCTCTGGAAATTTGAATTTGAAATCTGAATATCTTACATAGGACATATAGAAAGGGGCCAGATTATGAAAGGTTTTAAAAATCAAAGCAAGAGTTTTGTATTTGATCCTGGAAGCAACAGGGAACCATTGGAGTTTACTAAATAGGGAAATGATGGGGTCAGATATGCACTATAAGAATATCACCTTAGACAGTTGAGTGGATTAGGGCTAAAGATACAGATCTGGGAGATATTACTTTGAAAGCAATAGCTAAGACCATGAGAATGAATGAGATCTCTTGAGGAAGAGACTGCAGATGGAAGGGATATTGACCTGAAAAAGAATAGATAAAATAGAAACTTGGGACATGAGTTCTAAGGATTTAGATGATGGGAGTTTCCACCTCTGTAAAATCAAGGGGTTAGACTACATGACCTAAACTTCCCTTGAGTTCTAAAACCCTGAGAGTCCTTAAGGTCATCATGAGCTGAGGTGGTCAGGGAAGGGAAGGCTTTATGAGGCAAAAAGAACATTAGCTAGGCTTTTAAAGGATGACAATGATTCAGATAAGCAGAGCATTGTACAGAGGCCCTTCCAGGCTGAGGAAAAAGAATAAGTAAAATAAATGAACATTCAAAATCACAAACTTCTCTTTATAAAGGCAATACTACTCTTCTTTCTCATACCAAGAAAAAATATTTAACATATTTATGGCAGACACTGTGATAGATGGTAAATTAAGAACTAAAAGGAGCATCTCTCTACAAATAAGTTTTACTTTTCTTTTTGGCTTCAGTTATTTTAAAAAAGTAAATCATATATCATAAAAAAGGTGTGTAGGATAAAATGTGGACACTGGGTTTTAGTAAAACACTCTGAGCTCAGAAAACAGCAGTGGTCAGCCTTGGTCCATCTGAAATGATTTTGGTCTCTGGCACATGTAGGTTCAAAAAAATTTTTTTTCAAGTGGGCTAATGCCAACATGAGAGCCACCCATTTTTCAAGGTCATAATTGGTACATATAAAAAAGATTTAGAACCACAGAATGTTCCAAAACAGCAGAAAGCTATCATAACTCTACACCCCTGGGATCTAAGAACTACAGCATTCTTTAGCTCCTATTTACGACATGAATACTAAATAGAAATGTTAAAAATTATTACAGAAAATGAAGTAAAGTCGACATTATCCCTCTGTAGACCAACACCCTGAAGTGAGTCACCACTCAAATTTCAGCTTGCAAATGCATTTTTAAAAGAGAACTCCTTGTTTGCCATCTGTGACCAAAAACAAAACAAAACAAAACAAAAAACCCACACAAGTTTTAATTAGATATTTGCATTACACCTGGATCATGGAAAAGGAAAATTAAGGCTCCATTTTTAGGTGAACTTGGCTACTGCAAAGAACAATTTCACCAAATCAAAACTCATGTCGCTTAAGAATATGTTAGTATTAGAAAGAATGAGCCTAAAGGTAGGAAAAGATTAAGTTGGAACCGGAAGCAAAGGAAAACAAATCTGATCTAACAGAAGACTAATACCTCCCCCCTAAAAAAAGTCCATTACAAAATTAAGTAATAACTGTAATTTACACAGAGCTTCAAAGTTTTCAAAGCATTTTATAGACATTATCTCATCTGAATCTAACATCAGCTCTGTAAGGTGGGTACTATAGATCAAAAACAAGCAAACCTGCAGCTGCTGAACCAGATTCAAATATAATCAGGAAATACTGAACAAAATAAATTAAGATATAATAGAACATAGATCATGCTACCTTTTAAAACCAAATCAGTATGTGCCTACAAGTCACATATATAGTATTTAGTGGCTCCCTTTTCTATTTGACTTTGACACCGTGCTGTAGATGTGATTGTTCCATTTTACAGTTAAGGAATCTGAAGCTCAAAAAAGTTAAATCATGACTTTAGAGCTAGTTAAGTATCAGAAACTCAGGTTTTCCAAAATCCAGCTCTCTATCTATTACGTCAATATGCCTCACTAATTTAGAGTGATTGTGCAAAAGGTCTGTTCGAATTAATACTCAGAATCAGAGATATTTTTTAAAGAAATTCAATTTTATTAATTTTGTGAACAAAGTAAGAAGCAGCCTGGCATAGAAAGAGCTGGCCTGTGTGTCAGGAAGACCTAGGTTCAAATCTTGCCTCTGACCTACAGGCTTGGTTACCTGGAGCTTTTTAGACCAAGGGAAAGGGGTGGGAGGACAGAAGGAAGAAAAAACAAACAACTAAAAGTAGGCTAACAAAATTTTGCATAGAAGTCCTTAGGGTATTTGCATTACTAGATAAGAATAATTTGCAATCAGCTTATCTACAATAATGAAAAGATTACTTCCTAAGTAACAAGGATTGCTCCCAGGTGTGTGTGTCCCCTCCACCCCAATAACTCATGGGATTCTTACCAAGTTAAATCTAAATTGGACAATTCCGTATTACATCAGAACACACAAAAAATGAACACCACACTAACGTGCATTAAGGTTATTCTCTAAATTCAGAAACTTCAATACACAAAATCTAAATCTGCAAAGCAAATACATTCAAGGTATTTATTTGTATAACAAAAAAAGATTTTGGCCTTTAAAATAAGGTACTAACAGGTTTCTTAGAAAGAAATTGAATGTTAGAGCACTCACATTAAAGATTAATGAAAAGCTCATTTATCTTACACCTCTCAGTTTTGTCTTCCAGTCAGAGTCTAGCTCTCAGCAGTATGATAATATAACATGATCATTAAATAAGAATCAAAGATTCCTAGGACTACAATAAACTCTAGAGGTCCTTATCCATCCTGCATTCATGCAAGACAATGGCCATCCAAGACCCATGGTTATTCGAAGTGAATCAAATAAAAGAAATAAACCTTGCTCTCTTAGCAAAGTAAGAGGGCAATCTTAAAATTATATCACAATCTTGTGATATAAGGAAAAAATATCCAAGAATCCCCAAGGCCAAAAGAAAATTTTAGCTTATTTAAACAAGGAATCCAAAGGAAAATGAGAACAGGAAGAAATCTCTCTTTCAAAGACTAACAGTAGAGTGAAACTGAATTATACGGCATAGTACTCAATTTAAGAAAAAATAAATGTTAAGGGAAATTTTCAGCTAATTGTCTCCTCATTTCTTCCCTAACAAATTCATTCTACAATTTTAGTGACTAACGGTAAATCACATAATATGTGACTAAAACATTTCCTTTTCAATCTCACCTTTTCCCTGCAGGAGACCACAATATCCTTTGTCTCCCTCTAGATCGTCATCAGTAGTTTAAAGATGGACATTTAATTTCAAAACTCAAAGACCTCTATTAAAAGGAAATTAAGTCAGGATGACCAGTCCATCAAATAAAGTATGATATGGGCAAAAGAGAAGTCCAAACAATATCTTTTACAAGGAATGTGAAGGGGAAAACCCTTTCAGCTCATCCTGTCTATTCTTTCTCTATTCTCCCAGACTGAGAAAACTTTTTTATTCTAATGTATAAAAACACTTTATTTATTCTTTTAAAGGCAGACATCATTTGGATGCAAAACTGATTTTGGTTTGAGGACTTTATGAAAGGTTTAGGGGCAACCAATTAAGATCCACACTCAACTAATAAATAATAATAGCTAACATTTATATAGCACTTACTGTGTGCTAAGTACTTAATAATTATTATTATGATTCTAAGTATTATAAATATTACATAGTACTGCAAACTTCTGATTTATTCATTTATATGGGTCCAATGCCATGTGGAAAAATCCAGATGCTTAGAAATCAAGTTTCCCTTAGTTTACTCTTTCTGAGAGTGGCAACTGACATACATGTAAACAAAGGGAAAGACATTGGAAACAAGAAAACCTAGGTTCAAGTCAAGCTTCTGACATATACTTACTGGTGTTTTGTTGTTGTTGTTTTAACTATAGGCAAGTCACTTCACTTACAGTCAACTCTAGATATTAAGTTTCTTCTGAGTGACTGATCTGTATTGTTTGAAGGGGTGTCACACCAGGAGTTCCAAAAAAACTCCACAAAACAAACCCTGTCCAATGTTGCTGAAATTGATTTGGTTTCATGTCATATTCATCTGCTATTTGTTTTTTGAAATTCTTATTTGACTTTTTGTTTAATTTTTTTTTCAGACACTCAGTGTTTGTGATGGGTAGAAAACACTGCTGTGGGTATTCAAAAAGAAAAAAAAAACTTCTTTCTAATAACTAGTTGCTGTTTTGTTTTTTTTTTTGTTAGACCTGTGATTTTTATGCATGTAGAAAACTCCTATGGGGAAAACTCTTTTCTACCAGAGTAGGTCAACAACTATTCTGTTAACTTACAGGCTAAAATGTCTTGCCCCATAACACAAACGGTATGTACCATAAGCAGCATTGGAACCCAGGTCTTCCTGACTCCAAGACCAGCTCTTGAACTCCTAAGCCTTGCTGCCTCTCCTTTGTGAAGTGTTTTCAATCATGTCTGACTCTTAATAACCCCGTTTGGGTTTTTATGGGCAAAGATACTGGAGTGGTTTACCATTTCCTTCTCCAGCTCATTTGTACACATGAAGAACTGAGGCAAACAGTTAAGTCACCTGCCTAGGGTCACACAGCTAGTAAATGTCTGAGGCCAGATTTGAACTTAGGAAGATGAGTCTTCCTGACTCCAGACCCAGTGCTCTATCCACTGTGCCACCTAGCTGCCCTAGTCTTTATGTACTTTTAAAAAATCGTGTTTTCTCTCTATTAAGTGTTCCAAAGTTAATATGGGAGAGACATATATTATGGGAGAGATTGGGTTTAGCACGACCCTGTGGCATGATCTAATTGACATTTCCTTTGGACAGGTTTCATGTTTCTGGTATCTATCACATCTTTTAAATTCCTTTTTTGGGAAACAAATTTTTATTGATATGTTCTCTTTTTTCAGAATCAATTCATTCATTTAACATGCGTTTGTCATCTTTCCCTCCAACCACTCTTCCTATTAAACAAACAACAATAACAAAACTCTCATTGTAAATGTGCATATAGTCCAGCAAAACAAACACTGGCTAAGCCTCAAAACATCCCTCTCTGCTATTTTTAAATTCATCACCTCCCTGGAAGGAAGTGAGCGGCATCTCAAGACACATTTTAATAAGTTACATTTTTCAATAAAGTACCACATCAAGTTCTCCTATAATATAGAAAAACACATTACAGAGCTTGGCTATTTAACTAGAAAACACACATACAGGATGAGGGCTCTGCTGATTAGACACACAACAGACTTTCATACATCATATACAGTCAGCAGCTCTAAATGTTTTATTGCCTATTCAGGTGTTCTAAGGACTTTTGAGATATACTTGTCAACTGCAAAATACAGTACTTCCTTCTGCCTTTATCACACTGGTTGCCAGACAACAGAGAAGAGCTGAAGTGGGTAATGTTACAGTAAACACTTTCCTAAAACATTTATACGCCATTGATAAACAATAGCAAATTTAAAAGAGAGATAGTGTTGCACTATTGCAACCTTAAATCTCTACTCCACTGAGACCTAAGAACTTAGAATCTTCATACACCTGGCAGGGAGGAACAGGGAAACAGAATCCAAAGGAAGACTGCTGATTTATAGCTTAAATATGTCTTCCTCTAGAATGTTTAATAGTTAGCTTTAGTCATTCAATACACTTTGAAAATACTATTCAACAATAAATTACAGTAGTTGCAACTTCCATTGCAGCACGCATAAATATCATTTTGCTTTCAAGAAACCAATTACAGAATATTAAATCATTTTACATTGCTTTCCAAAAATCTTTAATTTGAATTGCAGCATGGATAACCTGTATAGTCAGAGGGAGACTACAGCTCAGGCATTCTATCATGTTGCCTTCTGTTTGGGGCATGATGAATTCCTGGTCAAATTGACATATGACCAAATGACCAGCAAGTCATGGCATCATCACTTATGACTTGGTTGGTTCTAAATTATTTAGGTAACTCAGATGAATATGAAACAATAGAGCAAGTTATTTACTAAGAGCCTTAAGCATACTGTGCTAGGAAGCACACACAAAGAACATAAGGAACCATTCCTCTTCTACACAGCTGTCATAGTAATCAAAGATGAGAGAAACCTTCCTTTTCCTGTTGAAACTGGGGCTCAGAGATGTTAAGTGACTTGCCCCTGATAGGTAATAAGGAACAGGGAGAGGATTCAAACCCAAGTCCTCTTACCCTAAACCAAGGAATCTTTCAACTGGACCATATATAAAATCTAATTGACAAAACTACCATGGAAAGCAACAGCAAGACATAATGAACAATCAAGTGCTGAGTACCAAGGTACAGAATATAGTATCGATAGGCGTTATTGGAAGGGTAAAATTCCATAGCACTGAAGTATTTAGGAAGCTTTCAAAGGAAAGAGGAGATAAGTTGGGGTTAGATGATTAGGTTATGATATCTTATGCAGGGAAAAGGGTAAAAGGGCAATCAAGATGGGAAGAAACATTAATAAGTAAAAGCATGAAAGCAGTAATAAGCATAGTATATTAGGGGATTAAAAAAACAATCATGTACTAAAAGTAGGTCAAAAATAGATCATACATGCAAGAACTAGAAGAATAATCCCCTAATTTCTAAATATATTAGCCTAAATTCAAAGGTGGTTTCCTGTCAGGGAATAGTGATAGATAAGGTAGAGTGTGAAGACACTAGCTGTATGATCCTGGGCAAGTCTATTTAACCCTATTTCCTTCAGTTTCTTCATTCATAAAATGATCTAGAGAAGGAAATGACAAACTACTTCAGTATCTTTGCCAAAAAAAACAAAACAAAAAAACAACCCAAAACTCAAATGGGGCCATGAAGAGTGAGACATGACTGAAATGATTTAACAACAAAAGGTAGGTACAGTGTGATTATTTAGAATCTTAAAAGCTAGATAGTTTGTTTTAAAGCAGGGGTTATTAATCTTTTTATATGCTGGGCCCCTTTGGCAGTCTGGTAGAACCAATGGACCCCTTCTTGGAAGAATATTTTAAATGCATAAAGTAAAACAAGTAAGATTATAGTAGAAGCCAATTATGTTGAAATATAGTTACTAAAGAAAAATTTTTAGGAAAATAAGTCTGATAGCAAATATAGATTAGAAAAAAGTAACTAAAGGCAGGGAGACCAGCTAAAACTATGCTATAGAATCATGAAATCAGAGATGTATAACTGGAAGGTAATCACCTAGTTAAAAATGAAGGATCAGAATTTAAGGGAAGTATTCTTTAAAATGGGTAACAGACAGAGGTAGGACATCTAGAAGGATGAAAGGAAAACAAGGATATAGAGGGAGAGAGACATGAAATCATATTTCTTCAAGTTAAGATGCATAAATGAAGGTTAATCAAACAAATAATAGGGGGAAAAGGAGAGTGATTCCCAAATCACTATTACCTGGAATACAAGGGAAGGTGGTGGTTGTTGAAATAACTAGAAGTCTTTGATTTGTATGTGGGGTTATGGTGAAGACTGGATTGTTAGCAAGTAAGATGAACTTTATATATGTGCGTTGGTGGTAAGGTAGAGAGTACATCAGTGTGCATACAAGAACTAAGATGGGGCTGCTAAAAACAAAAAAAGAGGCAATACTTTATATTGATTAAAAGGGGGGGAAATATAACAAAATGTATTGAAGGGGAAAAAAAAAACCTTAACAATTATGACCTTGGATGGCAATGGGCTGAATTCACCAATGATAAGGAATCAAACTTCAAAATGAACTAGAAAACTAAAATATTTTCTGCTTAAGACAAAACATCTAAAGCATATGCACTCATACAAAGTGAAAGACCATGTAATAAAATCTGTTACGCTTATCTGGATCCAAAAAAGTACAACTGTGAATCTTTTTTTCTTTATAACCTAATAGAAAGTATAGAAAGATACCATTGCAAAATATCAACAATCGTTTTTGAAAGTACTAAAGATCACTAATTAAAGAAATACAACAAAAATCTAGTTAATTCCTTTGGAAAGTTAGCAGGATATTAAAAATAAATCCACAAAAAGCTTCAGGATATCTACATTTTACTAACAACAACAACAAAAAAAAAAACCAGGAAGAAGACCTAAAGACATATCATTTAAAATATAATGAAGCCAACCTACCAAGACACACACAAACTGTACACACACATACCACACCACCACCAACAATAACAGCTACAGGATAAGTGCCTGGCATATGGTAGACACAAAAATAAATGCTTGTTGGTTAATACAAATAAAGGAAGATCTAAATGAGTAAGACCTGTTCATGGTTAGCTTAGTAAAAATGACAATACTCCCCAAATTACTCTACTGGTTTCGCTCTACATAGAATGAAGCAAAATAATAATAATATTCACAGGCGAAGCATATCTAGGTAACAAAAGTGAGTATAATGAAAGGGGTTTGGCATTACCAAATTTTAAATTATGTTTTAAAAAAATCAGTTACTAAAAGTAGGTAAAAAAAAGTAGATTAGACAAACAAGAATTAGAAGAAAATGTGGACAGTTGTCATTTTTGAAGAAGCTAGGTCAAATAGTACCAAGATAATAACTTTGTAGTCAACTATAACTGCTGGGAAAATTGGATGGCTATATGATAGGATATAGACTTACATCAGTATCTTACATCATATGCCACAAAAGGTATTTAAAACACACACACACACAGCAGAGAAAGGAATTTTCTCTCATAATTTTTAATTTAATTTTTTGTTCTTCACTTAAACACAAGTATTTTCATATACACAAAAGAACATAAAAAGAAGACTGTATATAAAAATGTGAATCTCCATTTCATACTGCTTAATAAAGGTTCTTTTCTCATATTGCTGTGAATAGGGGATGAATTCATAATCAGTTGTACAATGGAGATTATAAAAAACAAAATAGACTATTTCAATTATTTTGAAAAAACAAAAAGCTATTACATAAATAAGAATGCTATTAAAATGAGAAAAAATACAGACTAGAGAAAATATTTGCATTGAACATCTCTAATAAAATTCTGATATTTAAAACTATATAGGAAATTGAGACAAATCTATGTTCTCAACCCATTCCTCAATAGACAGGAAAAGGATATGAATAAAATTCTCTAAAGAAGAAAACAAAACTATTGACAATTATCCTAAAAGTGCTCAAAATCACTAAAAATAAATGCATATTAAAACAACTCTGAGGCAGGATTTCCCATCCAAACTGGCAAAAAAAAATTTATTATTGGTATGCATGGGTGAAAATGCACACACTGAATCACTGTTGTTGGAGCTGTGAATTATTCTATTTTGAAAAACAATTTGGAATCATGTAAATAAAGATATAAAACTCTTCATACAATTTGACCCAATGATCTTGCTACTGGAGTTAAGCTCTAAGAATGATAATAATAATAATAATACACAAAAATAGTCATAGTAGCACCCTTTGTAACAGCAAAAAGTTGGAAACCATACGCCCAATAATTAGTGAATGGATGAACAAATCGTGGCATATGAATGAAACAACAGTACTGTATAATAAAAAAATAACAAATGTCAAGGATTCAAGATTATAGGCAGATGAAGTGATATGGAATGAGTAAGACTGAACAAAAAGGATATTTACACAGTCAATGTAATTATATAAAAATACCTTCAACCATCAACAAAGCTCAGATCAATAACATTGCTGATGTTATTTCCCAATTTGAGTACTGATTTAAAGCATTTCCTCATACAAATTCAAAACTTCTAAAATATAAGGTTAAAAAATATACTATGTCAAAATCAT
Organism: Phalanger gymnotis; assembly: GCA_028646595.1. Taxonomy (NCBI): domain Eukaryota; kingdom Metazoa; phylum Chordata; class Mammalia; order Diprotodontia; family Phalangeridae; genus Phalanger; species Phalanger gymnotis. Next base: position 104,832,210 of record CM053624.1, read on the forward strand.
TTTTATGCTGCTTTAACCATTTTCAGGAAGTGTGCATGAGGTGGGGTTCCAATATATGTTGCAATTTTGTATGATTTGTTGAATTAAAACTGAGCAAGAAACATTTCAAATTAAAACTATGCAAATTTCAAAGCATCATTTAGGAATGAACTAAGATGAAACTTGAACTTTTCAGTTTGGAAGGAATAATACTTTTTAACAACTTTGGAGAATACAATGCTTTCTTAGCTGGTATTATTTTTACATATCGTGCTAAAAGGATGTCCTTATTCTGTTTCTAGTCATTGAATGACTACATCCCCTTCCTGTAAAATGAGGGAAGGGACACATGGAAATAAAAACATGCAAAACAGCAGAACACGATCCTGTCTCGGTTTTATTACAACCATTCTATTCTAATCAGCAGACAGGATCAATTGGATAGATGATATAAAATCAATAATATTGCCAAGATAAAATGGTGATCTGCAAGATGCTTCAGCTTTCTGCTCTGAATAGATTTGAGAGGAAAATAATGATTAAAACAAGAGGGTTTGGTTTTTTAAATCAAAGCGATGCAGAATTAGAGGCAGTGACTAAAAGAGGTTACACTTAGGGATCATAAATGAGAAACTTAGGAGACAACACAAATTCCCAGGATAATAGTTCAACTCTATATTATCCTTTACTTTTCAGAAATAGCTTAGAGTCAAATGACTTTGGTAGTACACCAAACATAGCTCTGATCCTTATAGTTTGCAATCTAAGTTAGTAATTTCCCCAGTTCTCACACGGTATGGAAATGTTATACCTAAAGTACTGGACTAGGTCTGCAAAGCAAACAAGATGAATAAGTTTTACTTTTTTGGGGGGGATGAAGGGGAATATCTGAGCTTTTGTATGTGAATTTGTAAGAATAACTATATATATGTATATATGTAGATTTGTTTTTAAAATGCTAACTTGAGAGGAAAGGGGATTTTGCATTTTTCTATGGTTAAGTCTCGTTAAAAAAAAAATTAAGTCTGATCTCTAGCAGCTGGCAGCTGATTGGTGGTGAGAGGAGGACAGTTTAAGCCATTACTCTTGTTTTGTGGGCATTTGAAGTAGCTGCCAGACATGTGACATCAACTGTTCCAATTGGCTGGTAGTGACATCATTTTATTATTCAACTTTTTGTTTGTACTTGAGCTTCCCCCTTTTAGGGACCTCAGGACCTCACGCAGCCAAGTCAGTTTAGAGGATGAAGAGAGAGGAAGCAGTGTGTGTCTCCAACATCTACGAAGTACCAAACTTCTTTTGTTTTTCATAACCCACTGTACATCCTGAGAACTAGTGAAATGAAGTTTCAAATAACATAACGATGCTGAATTCCTCTTCAAACAATATTATTGGGTGGTGGGGGGTTACTAGCATCAGTAAATGCTAGTAATGATTTATATAAAAATCCAGAGAGTTTGTTTTGAAAAAGCCTGAAGACTACAAAATGGAAACCATATGCGGTATAATGATGGAAGCTCACTTGACAAACCTGGTTCATGCTTTTGATAAAACACAGGCTCGGGTAGGACATCTTTACCTTCCCCTCCATTACAACTATACTTATATTACTTCACCAAACTCTTTATTTTATATTAACAGATGTCAGTGGAAAGAACTTGGATTGGTGTTAGAGCGCCCAGGTTACACTATCATCTCTGCTTCTTAACGATAACCACAATCTCATATTGAAACAAGATTCCAGGGTTTTCAATCCACTTTCCTTCCCAACAATTTCATGAAGTAGATAGTATAGGAAATCTTAGTCCCCAATTACCAATGAGAAAATTAAGGTTCAGAGATACGGACTAGCTGCCCCAAGGCATGATTACAACTGCAATGCTTTTCTTACTATACTTGTATGACCTTGGACAATTAAACTCTCTGAACCCTGGGTTTCTCATCTACAGAATGAGAAGATGGGATTAGAAGATTTCTTCTAATTTAATTCTGTTTCTATCTAGCTCTAAATCCCCTCATCTATGAAAATTATTACAGATATTGGTACATGTGACATACCCTCCCCATCCCTGACAGTGAATTTCAGGAGGGCAGAGATCATGACTTAATCTATGTGTCTTTTTTTCTGCATACATGCACGCATGCACATACATATAAACACAACTTCTCAAGGGATACATGTACATACAGACACAGACTTCAGAAATTCAAAGCAATAAGGATACCAATTGATCAACTGAAATACAAGGCAACACTGAATTGTAAGTTAGGATAATTATTTCTCTCTCAAATACTGTAAAATGGTAAAATTTACTGAATATATTCATATTCTTTCTCTGTCCCTCTCTCTCACACACCCCAAAAATTGTTGCTTTTTGTTTGTTTTGTAAGCATGTTTTAGTGGAAAGAGCATTGGAATTGGGGTCAAAGGGCCTAGGTTTGAATCCTGGCTCTGCTATTTATTTGATCTTGTCTTGGGCAGGTCAATTCCCTTCTCTTGGCTCCAGTTTCTTCATCTCTAAAATGGGGGATTGGCTCAAAGAATCACTAAAGTCTCTTCCAGCTCTAAATACTATGCTGAAATTTAGGAAGCAACATTAAAATCAGAATCTACCTATACCATCCCAATCTAGCAGAAATTGTAACAAGGGATGTATACATAGTTATTAACATACTCAAAAACTTTCTTCTATCAAAGGCAGCATAAAGTGTGGACACAATGTGGTGAATTGAGAAAAGGGTACCTGCTTTTCTTCCAGGCTGGCATAAAATATCAGAGAAAGTATTATGACTGTATCTTCATTAATGTCAAACATTATTTTGAGGATGGTTTAGATATTTTAAGGATGATCTGATTTAAGCAACGATGGAAATTTTCCACCACCATGAAGGGCTAACAACATCTTTTCTTTCCTAATCTCACTGCTTTATTCTGCCTAGACTTGCCATTCAATTATTATTTAGAATTTATATAGTAGTTCATATTTGCAAAGCACTCAGCAAACATCTATAATCCTTCACAAAACCTCAGTGATGAAACTACTTTGGGGGAGGGAGGGAAGGAAAGGAGGTACTTGCCTAAAGTCAGAATTCAAGAAAAAACTTAAATATATCTTAGTCATTTGAGCTTCCAACTCCTTCAATGCTCTTTGTTCTCTTTTCTAATACTTGACTCCCTATGCTCCGTGAGGCTTCAAATAACCAAAACTGCCTCCTGTCTTTGTCACTGCAAATGAGAATTTTCCTTTTTTTCCTCTTTTAACTAATAATGATCTAAGCTAAGGGAAAGAGCAATCTTTTATTCACTGATGCGATGAGCATTTATTAAGCACCTACTTTGTGCCAGGAATTTATTAATTACTAGGGATATATTAATATAATGCTGGGCTGTGAGGAACTTGAAAATAACAGATGCTCACCTATTTGTTAATTAATAGCATTTATTAAATACCTGCTATATGTCTAAGATGGTTCATAAGCTCCCTCCTTGTACATCCTCATCGATCTTTTCAAACAAATCCCATTTTTCCTCATCATTCAAAACATTTCCTTTTTTGTCTTCAGAATCTGATCCAGAATCACTCCTGGGCTGACTTCCCTAGAAGCACTATTTAGTCTATGGGATCCTACCTACACATCCTTGGAATCACTTGAAATCTACTTTTCCAAAATCTAGATTACCGTCAGACTGTGCCTGTATTTCCTTTATTTCTTTATCACAAATTCTAGGACATAGTGGTCATTCCCACTCCATCCCCCCTCCAAGGCTCCCATCATTTCCATGCCTATAACCAATTCCCCCTGGTTAGATAATCAGATCTAGAATAGAATTTCCACTTTTTGGTTTATCTACTTTTTGAAGGATGATATCAGGAAGGCAATCAGTAAGTTATTAAATGTTCTGCTTTTGGGGTGAGAGAGGAAAGGGGGGCAAGGACATGAGAAATTTGGAGAGAGAGAGAGAGAGAAAGTGGGAAAGAAGGAAAAAGGAGGGCAGGAGAAAGACAGCGTTCAACCAAGTGTCTGAATACCTTTCCTCTCCTTACTATATTATGTGTAAATGCCTCATGTGCCACAAACTAGTCATCTATTTTTCTTCTTTCTGTCTAGATGATCCGTAGTATACACTAAAGACAAAATCACTTCTATTCCTCCTACCTTTGGCCTTCAAGCAAATACCCATACAGGTTCTTGGATTTCCTCATAAGTGTACCTCTTGAGCATACAGTGCAGCCTCCATCCCCTTTTACCTGTCCAGTTTCTTTGGAATAAGGCATATCCATCTGGTGCCATAGCCCAGTCATGAGTTTCACACCCCAAGTCTCCAGGATATCTATGACGTATCACAGATTTATCCCCTGGCATGAGGACCTCTGATTCCTCTTCCTTGTTGTGTAAATTTTGGGCAATTATGTACAGATACTCGAGGTCCTGGATTTTGCTACTGCTCCTTTTTTGGATTTTTATCTCCTATAAATTGCTCAGTCTCAGCTGCTTTTTCTTCTTCCTTCTTTGTGAATACAAATTATAGTATTTAACTTTAGGGATACTCACAGTGTTCTCCCTACTCCATATTTTTAAATTTAAAGCCATTTTGGTCAGCTTTGCAAAACAAATTTAATATACATATACAAGTGGATTCAAAATAATTCAAGGCAATAAAAAACAAAGGAATGGAAAGGGGGCATGCTCAAGCAACTAGGAAAGAGATGGGCAAAATCCTTATGGAGGAGGAGATACTTGATTTCAACCTTGAAGGGAGCCAAGAATTTGAAGAGGTGAAAATGGAGAAGTGCATTCCCAGTATGGGGGCAGGGGAAGGCAAGGTTTGCAAAAGCACAGAGACAAAAGACTGAGCATCATGTGTGAAGAACAAGGAAAAGGGACAGTTTGAACAAAATGTATAATGTATGGAGGGTAGTCAAATGATCTGATTTGTAGTCCAAGATTTGCTCCTAACCTACTCTAGCTAACCTTGGGCAAACCACTTTCTATTTCTCTGTTTCATCATCAGTAAAATTGGGAATGTAATAGTTGTCCTACCTACTTCAAAGGATTTGAAAATATTTTGATAATGTATACAAAATACAGCAATGCCTCCTCTATTCAGCTTCACCCCTCTAGAACAGAGCAAAAAACCAGAAAGCAATAAAAGACCTCTCAACAGCTAAAAGGGAAGCCATGAAGTCCACAAATGAATTAATGAATGAAAAAAGCATTTATTAAGCATTTACTATGTGCCAAGCCCTGTGCTAAGTGCTAGGGATACACCAGAAGCTCAAAATAGCCCTTGAAGCTCATAAAAGTTTGTACAATTTAGCAACAGGAATATTTCTTGGATATTCATCTCATAGGCTTATTTACTTTTATTTTACAAACAATTATAAAAACATAGATTATCTAGTTATAAATCCATAGTAGGCACACAGATAGCTGCAAAAAGTGATAAGTGAAAAAAAGATTATTTAAAAAAAAACACAGAAAGCAGACACAAACAAGCCCTGAAGACATCTCTGTGTCACAGAAAGATAAAATATGTGAGGTTAAAGTCATAACTTGAGCAAATCACGTATTTCTCACCTGGCCTCAGTTTCTTCCCACTACAAAATTCTGATTTTATGATTTCCCTAAATGAGGCTCATTAACCTCCTTTCACTTTCTACAGAAAATCTCACCTATTAAATTACTAAAAAGATAGTAGTAATCTGAAATGAGCTCCCTTAACTTCCTACTTCTTCATGTTAAATTTCTTTGATCTCTTCCCATTCTAGCTTCTTCTGCTTCTCTCCTTAAGCACATTTGTATGCTTTATTGTTACAACCATCCCATGAGGTCAGTCAGTGCATTATCAATAATTATTGACCCCCCTCTTCAATCCATCCCTATTCATTTAGACTTTAACCCCACCCTTTTCTCATACTCTTAACCTGTATATTTCCACACACATACCCATCTTAGATCTACAGACAGACAGACAGACAAAGAGGATACATTGATACTGTTGCTGTGATTTGATCCTTAGAGGCAACAATAAGGAAACTAGTTATCCCTGTAAAATATGCACCTCATGGGCAACACAGTCTTAGAGGGTTGCCTGAGGTAACAAAAAGGGATACACAGACAGTAGGTGTCAAGGGCAAGACTTAAACCATGTTTTCCTGACCTCATTCCCCTGCTCCCCCAAAGTCTGGTTGTCTTACCATTATAGTCCGCTAGCTTACAAACATTCTCTCCCCATGCATGTGTCTGGGCATGCTCTCACTCACATATGCATACACACACACACACACACCATTCCCTTCACTGTTTAATGTCTTCTTATAATGATACAGAGTTGTGAGGATCAAATGAGATAACATCTGTAAAGTACCTAGCAAGGTGCCTGGAACATAGCAGGCACTGAATAAAAGCAGGCTCCCTTATAAAAGTAGTCTAGATTTTCCATCTTCCCCTCCTTACTACCCATTCAGTCCTTAATCTTTTGAAATATGCATTCTACCTAATGACACTACTAAAATTATTCTCTCCTCTGATCTCAATCACCAAATCCAATGCCTTTTCTAAGTCCTTATTCCTCCTTAACCTCTCTGATGCTTTTGCCAAAGGCAACTGTCCTTCATTCTCCCTTGATTCAGTGACACTACATTCTTACTTGAATGAAGTTGGACAAATCATTTAACCTCCCTGTACCTCAGTTTCCACATCTGTAAAATGGATGTTAGAAGGATCTAAAGGTCTTTTCCAGGTTTATATCCTATGACCCTAGGTATTTTCTCTTTCCCATCTCTCTTATCATCCCACTATTTTCTATATTGGTAATTCCAAGGATTCTGTCCATGGTCTTCTCCTTTACATTTTTCCTCTTTCGCAAAACCATCCATTCTCACAGTTTCAAATATCAATCTTTATTTGGATAACTCTCAAATTTTTAATTCCCAATTGAAACCCCTGTCCTGAGCTCCTGACTAGAATTTTCCAATTGTCTACCATAAACCACTACCCAGACCACCTGATAACATACTTTAAAAATCAGCCAAACTCATCATCTTTCCCCTAAAACAACTCACCCTATTCTCCTTGAATTTCCTTTTTCTATAATAGCACTATCGTTCCCAAGCTCAAAATCTTTGTCACCTTTGACTCTTCCATCTCTTCACTTCCCACACTTAATCAGTCACCAAGTCTTATCAATTACACATCTGAACTATTTCTTGTATCTGACACCTTCTCACTTCTACTGAAAGCACCCTATCTCAGTCTCCTAACTGACATCCTTATAACCGATCATTTTCACCAAGCAATTCATCCTACATACTGTTGCTAGATTAATCCTCCTAAAGGAAACCATGTGTTCAACCTCCAACTATTCACCATTGCCTCCTGGTTGAATAAAATGTCCTAACTCCTTTATCTCATATTTGGGGCTCTCTATAATTTGACCTTAAGCTACTTTTATAGGCTTATCTGTCACTATTGTCCTTCATTAAAACCTTTACTCCAGTCAAACTATACTACTGCAAACACTTAAAACTCATCTTTCCAGTCATCCTGATGAATATCTGGTCACTGGATCCAGATGGGTCTGGAGGAGAAAGTGAGGCTGGTGACCTTGCACAGGCCTCCCTCACTCAAATCAAAGTCAACTGCAACTCATGTCAACATTTTCTTGATGTCACTGTCCTCTTCGAAAATGAAGGACAAACACAAAACTCATCTTATGTGTCCTTGACTCTATACCCACCAGATTTATCCTATCAGAAAAGTTGTCTTTGTCCTGTTTTGCCTGTCAATTCTGTCCAATCTTTAAATGCTGAAATGCAACTCTCTCCATTCCCTTCTCATTAAGCCTTCCTTAATTCTCCTAGCTGGGAGGAAGTAATCTCTTTTACCTTGAACTTCCAAAGAGTTTAGTTTGGGCTTCTCCTAACTGGAGTTTCATGTTATCATAACTGTGGCATATACACAGGATCATAGATTAAGAGCTGGAAGAGACTGCAAAGCTCCTCTAGTCCAATTCCTTCGTTTTACAAATAAAGAAAGGTTAAGTGTTTTACACACAGGTAGTAAGTGGAAAAGCTGGACTTTGATCCAAAGTCCTCTGACTCCCAAATTTGGAATTCTTTCCACTAAAAAAATGCTACCATTTCATCTCTTATAGAAGGCAATAAGCTTGATGAGGACAGGGTCTGTGCTGTATTCCTATTTGGAGTCTTCTTTCTTAGTTTTCCTGGTTTTAATCAAGACTCACCTCAAAACCCATCTTCCACAGAAGACCTTTTCAAGTCTCCTTGCTGCTGATGCCTTATCTTTTCAGACTACAATTTACTCTGTATATCTTTTATGTATTTGCATATTGTATCCCCCATTAAAATGTTCTAAAAATTCCTTGTGGGCAAAGGCTATTTTTGCCTCTCTTTGTCTCCCTAGCACTTGACATAGTATCTTGCATATATTAGGCATTCAATCAAATAACCAACACTTAGTAAGCACCTACTACATGCTGGGCACTGTTTTAAGGGCTGGGTAACAGATTGTTCTAGCCTCACTGATAGTGTTTTACACATAATAGGTGTTCAATATTTTCTGAATTACTACGTTTGCAATGCAATGACCCTCAGTTATCCAAAAAAGTTTAAATTATGTGTAGTATTCTCTGATAAGGAAGGCAGAACTTTATATATTAGAAGGATTTTTACTACCCAGTAGTTAAATTTTCAAAGGTTTGGTGCTCAAAGGGTCAAATAATCTCTTGGCTACCCAACATGACTAATTCCCCAAGGGTTTTGATTTGCATCGTTTAGGCATTATTAGTCATCACAACTCCAGTAACCCAGTAGTAATCCACTAGGAGGGCATGCTCTTCTGAATTTGTGTACACTCCCCCTATTCCTTAAATGGCATTAAGTGGAGAAGACAAGCTAGCTGGACAGTATTTCTAAATGACTTGTTTTCACTTATATTTTTTATAATGTTCTACTACCCATGACATACCCCTTTTACATACCAGTATTTATGTATATGTTAATTGATTAACCCAATTACCCCAGATTTTAAAAAATTTCAACAATATACTTGCCCAAAGCTGGGGGGCAAAGCAGTCTAAGAAGCAGCAGAACAATCATTTTTATGAATTTCAAAATGAAAACAGCAAAGGTATATCACCATTTCCCCCAGAGGCTATCTGTTGGCTTTGAGAAACCACAAACCTTTCTCCCCCAGCTTCTCTCTACTTCTCAACCAAACTATCCTGAGAAGGGGCCATTTTAAAAAATTCTATTCCCAGATACCTCTAGAGACATACTAGGGCAGGACAGAATAATTAAGTGTAACGTCCACAGTGAATTCTCATTCAAATTCCTTGACCCCCAGAGACAATTGTGTCTCAAGGTTAAGTTAAAATACAGGCCTGCCACAGGCACAGCATGCAAAACAAATCAACCAAGAATAAAGGAAGAGGCTAGGGAAAGGCCCAAATGGTGTTTTTTATCTGCAACCACAAAAGCAGTCAAGGATGCTATGGTACCAGTCTGATTCACACAGATTTTGAAGAGCCCTCTATTACAAACCGGGGGAACCAAAGAAAGTCTACATTGCACTTAAGGTGGTCTTTATTTCTCTCCCAGCATCCGTGAAATACTTTCATGGAAGTGGTTAATAAACAGGTGTTCAATAACAACTGAATTGGGAAGAAAAAGAAAAGAAAAAACGAGCCCATAAAATGTATAAATAATAGCCAGAATTTATTAAGTACCTAATATGTGCCCGGCAGTGTGCAAAGAGCTTTACAAATATAGTTTCATTTGATCCTCAAAAACACCTTCCTTGGGAGGAAGGTGCTATGATTATTCTCATTTTAAAGTTGAGGAAACTGAGGCAGACAGATGTCAAGTGACTTACTTAGGGTTACAAAGCTAATAAGTGTCTGAGACAAAATTTGAACTCAGGTTTTCCAGACTCCAACCATAGCACTCTATCCACTATGCCATCTAGCTGCCTTTGTATTGCATATTTCTGTAGCATTTAAAGTATTTTCTATTTATTCAATCCAACAAATACGTATTACTATATTCAGGGCACAGTATACAGCAGTTACAAAGACGAAAGAATAAGGCATCCTAGGCCACGAGGACCTTACATTCTGTCTAGGGGTAGGTAATAACATATATTCACATATTAGCAAATATAAAGCAATTTCAGGAGGGAGAGAGGGAAGGAGGAGAGGGAAGGGATATGGGAGGTGGCAGGGGGAGCGAGAGAGGGAAGGAGGGAGGGAGGGAGGGAGGGAGAAGGAGGGAAGGAGGGAGGGAGGGAGGGAGAAGGAGAGAAGGAGAGGGAGAAAGGGAGAGGGAGAGAACAAACAAGAACAATGGAGAGGAATCAGAAAAAGCTTCAAGGGAACCTAGAAGAAAGTATTCTCAGAATCAGAAATGAGAACATCTTGAATTCTAGGCATTGAAAATGAGTTGTGTTAATTCTTGGATGTAAGAGATGGCATGTGGAGATCCGATCACTTAGTAGTCCAAATGGCTGAAACCAAATGTGTGCATGGCTAGAAAGGACAGTAAGAGACAGATGTGGAAGACCTTAAACATGTGAGAAACTTATATTTTATTCTCAAACCAGTAGGGAGCTACCGAAGATCTTTAAGCAAGAAAGTGACAGGGTCAAATCAATGCCTTAAGAAAATAACTCTCAGAGCAGCACAGTCATTCTTTGATTAATAAGATCTGAGAACACATTGTATGTCATCTGAGTCACTATGAGGCACCATGATTCAGAGCTAGGACCAGGGCTCCTCGAGGTAGGCAGCCACGTAAGGAACAGCCCTAGTGAGAAATGCTTCTATTTACAATACCAGAAAATTCTATTTTGCACAAGTATATACTCTGTGATAAGTCAGATGATGTGTTTACAATGAAGGCTCAAAGTTTCTGGGGGAGATATATAACAGAGGGTCCCAGTTTTCAAATTATGCTTAGGGTACCCTAAATGACTTACCCAGATCTTCCATAATCTCCTGAGCAACAAATTAAGATGAAAAAGAAAACCAGACTTTTTATCTGTGTGGGATATATGTGTTGCCCATGTAGGTTATATATATGTCCATGAAAGTTTGTCTAAAAAAGGAGCTTCTAAGAAGCCATGAATAGGTATCTCTGGAATCGTGCAGCTCCAAGAAAAAAATGATTCTTGTCTAAAGGGAAGCAGGAGACTGGGGTTGTTCTCCTCAGAGAAGGGGTACTGGAATAGGATTATATTTGTACTTCCTAAATATTGTTGGTTTAGGGGAAATAAGTTTTAGGTTCAAGCCATCTTTCCTGTTTCCTATCCCTTAATGGGGAAGGAGTGTTGCATCTGAAGGCATGACTTCTCTTTCCACCAAATGTCAGGTACACAAAGACCAGAAAAAATACTGAACTGAAAAAGTTTAGATCAAACTGAAATAAGAGGACTGAAGCTTGGGTTATATCTGTATTCTCTGAGAGGCTATCAACAGCTCTTGAACTTTATGGTTTCAGGAATACCTCACACTTAAAAAATTATTGAGGACCTCAAAGAACTTTTGTTTATCTGGGATACTTCTATTGATATTTATTTATTGTTTTTAAAATGGAAGTTGACAAATGGCTTCAGTTTCGTTAATTTCATTAGCTAATTTAAAATTAATTAATCAATTCATTTAAAAACTATAAATCTACTACATGTTATCATATATAACATGCTTTAATGGAAAATAGTTTTCCAAAATAAAAAATGTAGTGAAAAGCATGGCATCGTTTCACATATTTTTGCATTTCTAATGTATGATGTAACAAAAGAGCCCTAGATTGTCATATAAGCTGCATTTGGTCTACTGTGGTGGTGTTCTGGTTGAAGTAGATGAAGAAAATCCAGTCTCATGTAGATGTATAGCAAAAAAAAGGGTGGTATGGTTTAAAAGGCAAATAGCATCTTAGTAATGTTATAAAAATAGTTTTGACCTTGTGGACCCCCTGAAGATGTTGCAGAGTGGTTCTGAGACCGTACTACGACAACTGCTGTTCTGTAACATCCCTAGACATCTCTATTTTAATTTTATCTATAAAATGGGGTGGCGAGGGGGAAGAATCTTCTCTATTGACCTTATAGAGGGATAGTGAGGGTTAACGGGTTAAAAATCTATGAAATCTTTGAAATAAAAGCACTAGCATTATAATAATACAGTATTCAGTGTATCTGGGTAGAGGGAAATTTCTTTGGATTTTTCAACTATTTCCCTCTGGGAATTGCTAACTGGGCATAGAACCATAAGATATATATGTCACTTGAAGGCAAGGACTGTGTCTGTCTTTGCATCTTCAAATTCTAACATGAGACCTTGCACATAGTAGCTTTGTTGAATTGAAACCACAAGGTTGGAGGGTGGGAAAAGGAAAGTGATTTTCTTAGATGCTACTCTGTAACATTCAAGAAAAGTTAGGAAAAGATTTTGAATATGATTGTGATTGTTTGGGAGAGAGGGGCGAAGCATTTGGTGGGGGAAAGGCTAGGGAACACAGTAGTTTATACACCCCAAATCAGAAGAGACTAGAAAACAGACATAGAAAAGTCACCAAATATTAATAATCTTAAGTGAAAATCTTCAAGTCACAAAGTCAGAGAATGGAATAAAGGAATAAAATAATCCTGGCTCCTGGTAAGTTCTCTCACCTCTTCAGGTTCTCACCAGACCCAAACTGAAACTTTAGATTAAATTGCATAAATTAATTCTATACTTGGTTTGTTATAATTCTAGCTTCTAGAATGAATTGACCTCTCTCATACTGACCAAGAGATTTAGAAAAGACAGGACAAGAGGTAAGTCCAGATTGACCCCCCTCCAACTCCCCACACCCAGGCTCCTCCAAAAACATCAAATATTTTCTTCCATAAATAATTGCAATAGGATGCCGTAGCTTTTCCCAAACAAACAATAGCCCGATTGTGTAATGTTTGCCATCGGCACAGCCCAGAGGACACAAAGACCTGCTTTCAGAGCTCCAGGCCTCTCGCTACAGAGTTGTGGACATTTTCTCTCAGTGTCTCTCTCTGTCTCTCTGTGTGTATCTGTGTCTGTCTCTGTCTCTGTCCCTCTCTTCCTTCAACAGCTTTAGCATATTCCCTCCAGTGCAAGGCCATTATGAGAGAAACAACTGGAAGCTCTTGCTACTAAAAGGAAAAAAGAGAAACTCACTTTAAAAGACCAGCCTTTGTTCCCCAATTCCTCTGTTTTCAGACCTCACACAGTTAGAAATTTCTTATTTCACCAGAAGAGGGCCTTTTGCTCGAGAGCTAAGTTATTCTATTTTATGCTGGTGATTTTAAATTGTAATAATTATCCTTTCAAAATGTTCCTGCTTTAACAGACTTACAAACTAGTTTCTGAATCAATAATTAGTGTTATAATTAGTGTACCATACTTTGTATAACTTTTTTTTCTGATACAAAAATTGGAACTAAAGAATAAAACTGATAACTTTACATGGAAAAAAATTACAAAAACTTAAATATACTTCCAGAAATTTGCCTTCTTCTTTACATGGAAAACTTGGGAAGTTACAAGTGGAGGCTGATAACTCAACAGGAACATCAAAGGTGGATTCATATTTGCCTTTTTCGCACAATCATTAAAGAAATTCTAGGTGTCTTTAATGTTCTGAATAGCTTTTAATAAACCTTTAGCCACTACCTCCCAATCATGGCGGGGAACAAAAGCATTCTTTTTACCTCTCAAAGCACCTTTCTCCTTCTTCTTGACCTTCTTTAAAAAACAGAAAATATAGAACTCTACATAAAAGCATAAAATGGTAGAACTGCAGAGCTGGACGGGTCCTCTAAAAGATCAATCCAGTACAATCTAATATGCTCCCTTCACAGATGGGAAAACTGAGGTTCAAGAGACGAACTGATACAGTTATGACAAATGATTTAGACATCTCTAAAAGCAGCCTTATGATTGGAATATTTTATTTAAAGCTTTCGTGTTCTAAGAATAAATACACTCCAAGCAGTCTTTTAAAAAATTATACATTTTATGTAAAAGTTTGTAGGAATTTAAGAAATATGAAAATATATTATCTCATTTTCAAATAAACTCCAACCCATTTAAAGTAGTAACCTTCAGTTTTATCATTGGATTTATTCTTCCACTAATAGCTTAAACTGTTAATTAAACTTTGGTTTCATAACAAGACAGAGGAAAACAAGTACTTCATGATGGGATTCCTCTAGTGACGTGAGCCATTAATAGGAGACATTTTATGTATCACCTTCAATATTTCACCTAGTAGATAGGGGTTTGGGCCTGGGGCTTTGAACCTAGTAAGGCTCAGTCAAAGACACTTCAATTGATTATCATTCTAAAACAGGAAAAAAAAAGTCCTAACTTAATTGATATTACAAGGTCCCCTACCTCTTAAGATGGATGGGTTGGAAAGTAAATTCTACTGGCTACCAGAGCTTCTCCCAAACCTATGTATGGCACAGAAAATATCCTGGCCAGATCCTCAAAAGGAAAATTAGTGATTTTCTAGAAGATCCTTCAAAATATTTCTCTAGTCCATAGAGTCAGAACCAATTTGCCAATCAATCGACAAGCATTTATTGAATACCTACTATTTGCTGGAATTAAAGGATCCTTATTCACAATGTTGTATTGCTGGAGAAAACAAGAACATACAATATGTGTGTGTATACATATACGGATATATACACACACATATACACACAAATATAAAATTAGTAAAAACAAATATATACAACATAGTTAAAACAAAGTAGTATTTTGAGAGGGAAGGCATTTGTAGTTGGTGAGATTTCATGCAGGTGTTGCCTGAGCTATATCTTAAAAGGAAGAGAAGAGCCTTATGATGGAGAAATAAGGGGGAAGGGCATTCCAAGTATGCAAATATGCACAGATGAAAGATGAAGTGTTGTATATAAGCAACAGAGAAAAGACCAGTTTTGGCTGGATTGAAGTATCTGGGAGGGAGAATAACAAAGAAAGGTAGGTTGGAGGCATATTGTATAGGCCTTTACAAAATGATATCGAGGATTTTTTAATTTTATCTTATAAACAATAGCAAACTGAGTTGGTTAAGTAGAATACGTGCATGATCAGATGTGTGCTTAAGAAAAATTATGTTGGCAGCAGTCACAGGATGAACTAGATAGAGGTGAGACTTGAGACAGACTAATTAGGAGGTTACTACAATAATCCACAAGAGAGGTGATCAGGTTGGTGGCAGCTTTTTGAGTGGAAAGAATGGATGGGTCAGATGCAAGAGATATGAAGGTAGAAATCTTAAGCCTTGATAACTGATTGGATGCATGTATGTGGGGAGGAAGAGTTGAGAGATAATGCTGAAGTGATAAACTGAGGAGAATGGAAGGATAGTGTTGTTATAGACAGAGATAGAAAAGTGTGGAACAGTGAAGGTTCGGGGGGGAAAAGATAATGAGTTTAGTTTTGGATATGCTTAATTGGGCTCTTTAGTAGGAAATGTCCAGTAGGCAATAGGTGATTAAAACTCTAGGGGAGAGATCAAGGCTAGATATGTCAAATTGAGAGTCATCTACATAAGGATGCTAACTGAATCCAAGAAGCTGATGACATTACCCAGAGAGAGAATGTAGAGGAAGAAGAAAAAAGACTTGGGACAAATGAAGGGAAAATGAATAATTAGGGAATGGGATGTAAATTAAAAGCCAGCAAAGTAGACTGAGAAAGAGTGGTCAGACAGGTAGAAGGCAAGCCAGGAGAGAGCAGTGTCTCAAAAACCTAGAGAGGAAAAAGACTGGAAGGTGGTAGGAGAAGGCCGGAAAGAATGTCAAATGCAGCAGACAGGCTGACTAGTAAGTAAAAGGAGAGAAAGTATAGGCACTGACTTTAGTCAAGTTTTCCAAGGAATTTGGCTAAGAAAGGGAAGAAAGATAAAGGATGATAGCTTGAGGGGATGGGAGAGTCTAGTAAAGGTTTTTTAAGGATGGGGCAGACTTGGGCATGTTGAAGACAGGAAAAAAACAAGTTGATAGGGAAAGTTTGAAATTCAAGGTAGACGGCTGAGAATACAATCTATAGAGGACTGAACAGGATCAAGGGCACATGTAAAGGGTTGACGTTGACAAGAAAGGCTACCTCTTTTTCAGATATTTGGACAAAGGAGAGAGTGGGAAATAATGGCAAGGTGTTTGGACATAAAGAAATTGGGAGACTAGGGAGTTCGCATGGAATAGCCTCAATTTATTTTCGGTCAAGAAGGAGGCAAAATTCTCAGCTTTGGCTGGGGGAAGCATGAGCTGTAGAAGCACGAGGAAGGAAGAAAAGGTTTGGAATGGCTTCTGGGGAGAGTGAGATAGGGAATCAATTCGGGAAGACTAAAAGGGCTGCCTTGCTGGAGTGAAGGCCAAATTACATGAATCTGTAGTGTGTCTAGCCAACAAAGGTGGCAGATGGCGGGAATAATCCAGAGCTGAGGTTTGGCAAGAAATTAGCAATGATAGGACAGGAGAGTGAGTAATTCAAAAGCAGAGGACAGGGTGGAATAGAAATGTATAACCACTGCTAAGTCTGGAGAGAAAGGCTTGATAAGGGTAAAGAAGCAACACAGGGAGAAGTGGCATGACAGATGACTATCGTCAAATAGAGAATATTGGAGTTTCTATTTAGGGAAGTATAACCCTTGTGGGTAATGATAGAGGACCTAATGTGTAAACATACTTCTGTGCAGGATGAAGGGGAGTGAAAGGGTAGGAAAGTTAAGGAGGTTGAGAATTTGGGAGTTCAGGAAATTTGAGGGAGCATCTGCATGTATACCAGAGTTGGGGGGTAGATGGCAGAGTGGATGATGATGAGCATGCTGCTCAATTTCTTGAGAAAGGAGGGATCAGAAGCTGTGGGGTCAGTATACTATCACTATACACAGTGAGCCATACATCCTGCCTCCGCTCCTGAAACTGCTAAATTAAACTTGTTGGACACTGTCTTGATCACGGTAGATTTTGATAAGACTGAACAACTATGTGTCCTTCAGTCCCCAACTGTCACAGCACAAAGCTGCTCTCTGTATCTTTGGTTCTCTTTTATGCTGAGCGTCTATACCTGGTTTTACTTCCTACCTCCAACAGTTGCTGTTAGCACTGTTAACCTTGCCCGCTCACTGACGCCAAGACCTCTGACATCCATTGATTCTGTTGCCTTCCACGCTCTTCCATATTCTCTCTACCGCTAGCCTGTCTCCTGTAATTTCGCTAATAATTCGCAGCTTTCCTATGAGGCGGTAGGTATTTTATAATCATGGCCCACTGGTGAATCGCAGTGCTTCTTTCCTCCCAAAAGATGTCTCAGGTATTCAGTTCTAATCAATATTTTTTTCATTTCTGTGAAATGCTCAAGGGGGCTGCTGCTTTACCAATCAGAACCTTTATGGGGGTAAATGGGAAGAGGAGCTGCTTCCAAGTTTAGAGCCACCGTAGAAGCATGAAGAGCTCCAGAAAGATGGATTCTAGACAAATTCTAAACCATTTTTCATATAATTTTGAATATCATTATTAGAAGAATACTGATAATTTAAAAAATGTCCTTGTCTTTATTTCTGGGTGACGCTTGGGGCTATCAGAAGTATTGTGCAATTTTCTAAACAAAATCTATCTAGTATTTGCCAAAGAGTATGTGTGTGTGTGTGTGTGTGTGTGTGTGTGTGTAAAACACACACACTAATGAATAAGCTTAGCAGATTGTCCATTCTTTGCATATGATAGGCTTGACATAGACATTTTTCATCCTGTTTGGCTTTCCTGTGTGGATGGCCAAGCCAAATTCTTTAAAGAGATTATGGATCTCATTTAGGACATTCTCTAGGGCTCTGGAGGGTGATGCAATCAGCATAATACCACCCACAAACAGGAACATCTGGGAGACAGCATAATATACAGGCAATTCCTTCTGGACTTGTACTCTTGACTTGTAATCTCCTTCATTATAGAAGTGAACAGCTTTCTATTTTATGCTCTGCTCAACATTAATGATCAGAGATCTGCCAAATAAAGTTGTCATTGTTTTCGTATCTTTCAATTAACCTTGTATAAAAATTACCTGCACATAACAAGAACTTAATAAACATTTGTGGCAAGCGGTTGGCATGTGTTATTCCTCAAAGAGAACTTCATAGGCAGAAAAACAAAGATGCATTTTAAATTTAGTTTTTGTAAACTTTGGTCCTCTTTTCTTCAAAATAATAAAAACCTAAAAAAAGTTTTGGGTTTTTTTTTCTTCTTAAAAAGAAAACTAATGATTTCAGGACCCTATTTAGAAGCATCTCGTGCTTTGGGTGGGAGGTTGCACAAATTAAGTTCTAAGGTCACTTTCAACCTTGGAATTCTATTATTTCAACCTGCTATTCAGGCAGTTAAGTTATCACAACAGTAATCACATGAATCATTCATAGTTCTTGTCTCTTTTCCAAAAATCACACAAATAAAGTCAATTTCTCAAGTTAGGGTAAAACAGTTCAAAATTTACCATCAAAACTGGAAATTTTCTTTGTGGAAGCCAGAGAGAATTTCATGAATTATAAGAGGTCATTTCCATGAACAAGTGGGACCATTAGCATCTTGGTCACAAGAGGAAGTAAAAAAAAAAATCTCCATCCTACTAAATTTAGCGTAAAGGGAAGAAGAGAAAAGAGCTCACAACCACAATCAAGATTCTAAACGTTATATAAACTGTTTTCATTATGCCAGTCAAGGTTTCATTTAAAATTCACAGTCATTCTAGGATTTTCTTGTTACATTTACCCCCAAATGAAATTGTTTTTCACTCATTTACTGAATACCTTATTTTTGCTTTCTTTGAACCGATAACTGTCTTGCTTCATCTTAGTGGCACACCCAGCACTGTACTTTCACAGGTGCTATTAGAGTTTACTGGTAAAAGGAAGGAACCATCTTTAAAACTGCACAGGAAATTCAACTCAGTCTTCAATGCAAATTCTAAAGTATGTAAATTTCTTTTAGTTGAAAATGGCTTGCCGTTTCCTTCTCCAGCTCCTTTTAAAGATGAGGAAACCTAACCAAACAGGGTTAAGTGACTTGACCAGGGCCACACAGCTACTAAGTATCTAATGCCAGATTTGACCTCAAGAGGATTAGTCTTCCAGACTCTAGGACACTTTTCTCACTATACCATCTAGCTGCCCAAGCTAACTTTATGGAAGTATAATATCCAGAATCAAGGAGGTTCTAATATATTTTGCGTTCTGTCCTAGGTGGATCCCATCGAAAGTTTACTTCTGAGAGGCCACGTTTTCAAAAGGACATAGATATGCCATACACATCCAGAGAAGGGTGACCAGGATGGTGACAGCATCAGAAAACATGCCATACAGGGATCAGCTGAAGAAGCTGGAAAAGGCAAAACTTAGGAGGGACATAGTCACTGTCTGCAAATCTATGATGTGACGTGTTAAAAAGTGAATCATTTTATTCTTCTTGGCCCTAAAGGGAAGAACTAGAAGCAACAAGCAGAAGTTAAAAAAGGGCAGGTTTGGGCTCCATGACGGAAAAATTTCTTAACGGTTGGAACCATCCAAAGTGAAATGAGCCGCACTTTGAGGTAGTGGGTTTCCCATCAATGGAGGTTGCAAGCAGAGGCTGGAAGAGTGCTTCTTGGGGGTGGGCACACTGGAGAAAGAATTCCTGCTTAAGTATGAGCTGGATGACGTGCCCTCCAAGGTCCCTTCCAACTCCGGCACTCTATGATCTTATTCCATCCCCAAGATGACAAAGAAAAAGACTCACTCCAGGAATGTGTTGTGGTTTTTTCTATTTGCCCACATAGTGGACGAACCTCTCCATTTCAAGTAATACTAATTTTTAAGCACTTGTGAATAATATCTTTCCATTTTTAAAAAAAGATGCCAAATTCCTTGAAGGCATTTGCATGAATTGAAATTTTCATAAAGTTATATTACACAAATGTATCACTTATTGGATAATAGAAAATTCTTAATTACTAAGGTTCCTTTATAAGGCCGATTAAAAATTCCTATTATATAGAATCTCAGTCTTTAATGAGCACTCTAGCATCTACTTAGCACCATTCTGAAAATCATTCTTTCCAGAAAAAGGGTGTGTGTGTGTGTGTGTGTGTGTGTGTGTGTGTGTGTGTGTTTGACTCGAAGAATAAAGAAATAACAAAATCAAAGAAACTGTCATAGGATTATAAGCCCCACAATTTCGAGCTCGATGTCTCAAAATCTTAAAGAAATAGGAACAATGACAGAGGGGCAAGGGAGAAGTAACAATAATTAATAATAATAGTAATTATAATAGCTAACATTTATACAGCACCTACTGTGTTCCAGGCACTGTACTAAGCACTTTACAAATATTACCTTAATTGATCCTCACAGCAACCTTATAAGGTAGGTACTATTATTATCCCCATTTTGCAGTGAGGAAACTGAGGCAAACAATTAAAAGACTTGCCCGAGGTCACATACCTAGTTAGTATCTGACACTGGATTTGAACTCAGGTCTTCCTGAGTCCCGGCGCAGCACTCCATCTACTGCTTCCCAGTGAATGCATTAGTCTTCTAAATACATTCAAAACCTTCTGGAAGTAGAGTATGAGAGCATTTCTCCAGAAATAGACTTAAGTGAGAGAGAACACTCAGGCGTTTAAATGCTGAATGTAGCTGAGTGGCCCAGTGGGTAGAGCACTGGACCTGGACAGAGACCTGGAAGACCACAGTTCAAACCTAGCCTCATACACATAACTAGCTGTGTGACCCTGGGCAAGTCACTTGACCTCAGTCTACCTCAGTGTCTTCATTTGTAAAACAGGGATGATAATAATAGCACCTATGTCCCAATGCTGTTGTGAGGATTCAGTGGGATAATATTTGTGAAGTACTTTGCGGAACCAAAATAGTAAGCTCTACTATATAAATGTTAGCTAGCATTATTTTAATATCTTATTACTAACACACACACACACACACACACACACACACACACACATATATAATGAAAAAATACTTAGTAAATGCTGAATGACTAAATAAAAAAAAGTGAGAGGTAGATAGGAGGTTTCAACTTTCCAGACTTATTCAAGAAAAAGAGACCCAATACCTCGAATTCTTCAACCCATGAAACAATAAAGCACTATATTTTATATTAAGGATAAGGATGATAAGAGGAGACATACTTAAATACTAAGAAAAGGAATCATAGATAACACAACATGAATAACATTAAATGTCACGGGAAGTTTACGGGCAATAGTAGCCTAGAGAAAAATGAACAGAGAATACTGGATGTTTTGCTGTTCTGGGGGACTGATAATAGTTTAACTTACTTTATATTATTTCCTCTTTGGGCTTAACTATACCATTAAACCAAGGCATGGAATTGATCTGTTTAAGTAATACTGTTACTACTGGACTTTTAAGTAGAGTACACCAGAAAGACTGCTCAGAAAATGAGTATCTCTGTGACTTAAAGTTGGTTTCCTTCTTCACTATATTGAAAATATTAGGTTCAAGAGAATTTGCACTTGCGACACCGGCAAAAGTCAGTAAACAGTTCATTTTAAATTGCCCTCAACACAGAGCCATTACTAAGGTTTGTATCAAGCATATGAAATCTCTTCCACCTCCATTCTCCTTGTCACAAAACAGAAAGGGGGCAGGCACAGGTGGTAAATTCAACAGATATTTCACCTTCAATACTGGCTCAGGGGCCACATAGTGAGTGATTGAGGTAAAACAGCTGCCCAAATCCCAGTTGATCTGAGTCAGTGTATTCTCTACAAATCACTTGAGTAGACACTGTATGAATTTAGGTTATCAGATGTACACTGCAGGTCAGTTCCTTTGTCTTAGGGAGCTCTGTGCTATCTACGCCAGAATTATCCTTTTTTTTTGGTTTTGTTTTCTTCCTACTCCTCCACCCCCACCTTCCTTCCAGGCCTTACCACAATCCTACATTCAGCTGGGGGTGGGGGTAGGGTTGGGGTGAGGGATGGAGGGAGTCGAGGGAGGGGTGGTTGGCTTTTGTTATTTCCTGGAATGCTCATCCAATTGGAAATGGAAACAGCTGTGAGGCAGGCCTTCTTGTAGAAGCTCTCCCCCTGAACCAGGCCTCCCTGACAGGCAGGGGCATGTGAAGAATGGCCACTTAGCAGTTATTCCCTAACTGCCACCCACACACGTTTTCTCCCCCTAGCCTGGGTCTAAGTGACAGCTCCTGAAGGAGGAAGAGTAGATTTTAAAAAACATTCTTCCTCCTACCCAGACCTATAAGCTACCACATAGCCTAAGGCTTTGTGGTCCCATCTTCTCAGATGTTTCTAAATGAATCTGATTTGTTCACCCACACCCTCTTACCAAGAAAGATGCCCCTAAAGAAAGGCTATTTTTTCTTACTCCATGTACAATTTAAAAATAAACACAAAGACAAATTTGGACCTGACCTCTACAAAGTCACTAAAATGACTAAATAATTTAACACTCAACCCTCTCTAAAACAAAGTCAAATGATTAACAAGCATTTCTTTTCCTTTACCAAAATAAACCTTAAATAGAAACAAAAAAATAGATATGACCCAAAAGCAAGAGTCATTTAGTCACGTATGAATTCAAAACCTGTGTGCTACCTTCATTAATAACAATCCTATTCATTTTCTTGTAATCCCAACCATGCTCCTCCCTCCTCCTCTCCTCTCAGAACACTCTAAAATTGCTTTCTTAAACATCACTCAAACAAGAGACCAAGGTTGGCTCTTGCATTATTTCCCCAGTTCAGTTATGACATAATTCACTTCAACCCTAGAGAAGCACAACACTTTGTGGTAGGAGAGAATTTAACACTGGTCCATGGCCAAACTTTGCTCAGTGGTCTAGTACTGCCACACTCTTCCCCAGAGAACCAAAACCAGAGGGGACTAAAAATAAATTGGTCTTCATTGAAGTATTGGAAATGCATGTGTCTTGGGTGTGGGAAGGGAGGGGGAACTCTACAAATCAGATTTGGATCTCGGTTTCCAAAAATATTCAACAATCTATCATACATAATTTGGATAACAAGTCATTGTGGATGTAACCATGTTTCTTTTGAAGTAAAGTGGGGGGTGAGGGGGATGATAAAATTTATAGGTAAAAGAAAGACTTCCTGATGTCCCTCCCTCCGGGATATCTACCTGGCCACAAGAATATATTCACAATGGCTGATTTCAGTGGCCCTGAAGTTACTAGTGATTTAAGTACTTTGAGATCCTTGGGGATAAGACCCACTAGGGAAAAAATAGAAAATAATTCAACATAAACATCCCAGTACCCTAGAATCAATGATTATAAGAGTATATTAAACTGTAGCATGCCGTTTGGAGCTCTTGTCTTGTTGGTGTATTTCAGGAGAGGGGTTGGCTAGATCCACACTTCAAGGAAAACAAACCTAGAGAAATATTAACTCAGTGAGAAATGAAAATATTTGATCACAAAAGTGAAAGCTGGATTTTAATGAATCTAGTGACAGAAACCTATCACGGCTGTCATCATCTAACAACTGCTATAAAAGGAGTTTCAAGTATTTTATCTTGGATTTATGAACCCATGCCACCTCAAAAAAAATGAGCTCTCAATAATGCCAATGCAAAAATACAAATAAAGAATCTAAAGAAGAAAATTCTTATGGTACAAATAATCTTGAGAGCTGGTGAGCCATCAGCAATCATTTCTACATTTGTTGCTTGTCTCGGAGAACTTCCTTAGTATCAGGATAGACTCCATCTTCGACTATTTATACCTTTCCAGCTTATTCAGTCAATGGATCAACACGTATTTATGGAGAACTCAAGTTTGGTATAATGGCTACACGGTAGGATCTGGAATCAGTAAGACCTGGGTTCAAATCCATATCCTGACTTCCTTAACCAGTTTCCAAGCAGCACTTCCTTGGACTTGGTAGATAAATCACAAAAAAGTTTATGATGTAGCTGGTGAAAGTGGCTCCCACAAAGTAAATTCCCCTTACTGACAAAAATCACAGATCCTTCCTGTACTTAAGTGATAGGTGCCTAGCATGGCTGAGCACCTGGAGGCTTTCAGAACTGCAACTATAGCTCCTGAGGCCAACTAATGAGCAGATGCCTCCTCTCTTCTTTCCTGTTATTTATCCATGTTTTTGTTAAGTGTAGTCTCATCCCCCTTTTCTTGTTGTTGTGCTCAGTCTACAGAGTAAAATGTATTGCTCCCTGCAATCAAACCACAGACATCCCATTAAAAAAATCTATTTTTCCACTCTGCTTTTATGATTTTCCTTAGTCCAGCATCAGGATATTTAGTATTAGCTGCATCTGTGCTCATTTGGAAGTGAAAGATTATTCTATTAAAGCCAAACTATGCTTCTCCTATAGTCAACTACGAATTTTGTAAGCTTCTGCAGGTATCAAGATAATTTCAAATCTCATTAAATAGCCAACCGAACAAACGGATGGAATATACTGCTAATTTTCTCAGTATTATTGCATTCCAAGCAGCTGTAATACATAAGCACTATTAGCTTAAACCATGGCTGTGGAACAGAAGACCATCATTGAGAGCAGTACATTTTTAATTACCTCCAACTTACTGATTCCAGCTTGCACAGAAAAAAGCAGCAGGAGACCACTTTTTTCCATTGTGTTCAAGTCAGCTCCAATTAAAAACTTCCTAGTTCAGTGTCAACTAAACTGAAACAAACAATTATCAATAAAATATTACACATTACAGCATTTACTGTTCAGTCTTTGTGGCAGGATTCCTATCTGAGTAAAATATGCTAAGACCTTTGTGGCAGAAAGTATATTTAAATTTTATTTCTTTTTGCCTCTTTTTTTAAAAATAATATAGTTTTCAGCACTGATTTTCACAGAAGTTTGAATTACAAATTTTCTCCCCATTTCTCCCCCCCCCCAACTCCAAGATGGCGTATATTCTGGTTGCCCCATTCCCCAGTCAGCCCTCCCTTCTGTCACCCCACTCCCCTCCCATTCCCTTTTCCCTTCCTTTCTTGTAGGGCAAGATAAATTTTTACACCCCACTGCCTGTGTATCTTTTTTTCTAGTTGCATGCAAAAACTTTTTTGTTGTTTTTGAACATCTATTTTTTAAAACTTTGAGTCCCAAATTCTCTCCTCTCTTCCCTTCCCACCCACCCTCCCTCCCTAAGAAGTCAAGCAATTCAATATGGGCCACATGTGTATCACTATGTATAACTCTTCCACAATACTCATGTTGT
>CM053624.1:104857983-104883743 GCA_028646595.1 Phalanger gymnotis
TTTTTCCTCTACTTCTCTAACTTGCTTTTCCAAATCCTTTTTGAGCTCTTCCATGGCCTGAGACCAGTTCGTGTTTTTCTTGGAGGCTTTTGTTGTAGGCTCTTTGACTTTGTTGACTTCTTCTGGCTGTATGTTTTGGTCTTCTTTGTCACTAAAGGATTCCAGTCTGAGACTGAATCTGGGTGCGTTTTCACTGCCTGGCCATGTTCCCAGCCAACTTACTTGACCCTTGAGTTTTTCAGCAGGGTATGACTGCTTGTAGACTAAAGAGTTCCAAGATGTTCCAAGCTTGGGCGGACGCGCTGCCACATCAGCATTCCTCCTTCCCCAAGAACCCCCAACCTGGACTGGACTTAGATCTTCAGCAGGCTCTTCACTCCTGCTCTGATCCACCACTTAATTCCTCCCACCAGGTGGGCCTGGGGCCAGAAGCAACTGCAGCTACAGTTCTGTAGCTGCCCCACCTCTGCTGCCCCTAGGGCAGTGGCTGAACAGCAAACTCTATCCCAGTCCCCAGCAACTTTTCTTGCTAACCTACTCTGTTGTCTTTGGTGTTTGTGAGTTAAGGAGTCTGGTAACTGCTGCAGCTCATTGATTCAGGGCGCTAGGGCCTACTCCACCAGGCTCCTGGTCTGTTTGGTCCTTGCCACCCAGGCTGGGCTATGCTCAGCTCCACTCCCAGCTCCGTGCGGGATAGACCATATCCAGAGCCTATCCAGGCTGTCCTGGGCTAGAGCCTTGCTTCCCTCCACCACTTTGTGGGTTCTGCAGTTCTAGAATTGGTTCAGAGCCATTTTTTATAGGTTTTTGCAGGGACTTGGCGAGGAGCTCACGCTAGTCCCTGCTTTCCAGCCGCCATCTTGGCTCCACCCCCAGAAAGTATATTTAAAATAAAATTTTGTAAATAGGAATCTAGAACTCTGGTGACGGTTGAATTCTAAGTAAAGATCACTGCATCATTAAAGAAAGCAAAAACATACCATGTTAAGTTAGAGCAGTTACAGATTTTAAAAGCTGAAAATATGTGGATTTATGTTTCACATGTTAAAAATATATATACACATATGTATACACACATATATCTATATCTATGTCTACATATAGTACGCATATATATCAGATATCATCTCACTTAGCTAATGATTCCAACACCTCAATGCCTTGGAACATAGTGTAAATACCAAAATAAGTGAAAAAAAATAGTTTCTGAACAGCAAGGGAAAAAAAAGCTGACACCTCATATATTTTGCCACTTAATAAAAGAGTACAGATTCCTTCAGGTTAGAGGCTAACGCATGGGACTGAGAGGAGTGCAGAAGTAGGAAGCAAACAATTGTACACATCCCAACAACCCCCAAGGACATCACTATATTATGCTACAGTACATCTCAGTGTATACGGAGTGCACAATTGTCTCAAAAAAAAAATCACCCACTAACTGTCCTTCCACTTTAGTCTTAGTTTAGTTTGCTAACTAAGACTAAACTTAACTAACTGCCCTCTTACCATCTGGGCAGTACCCGACCTTGATGCCATTTTCATCCTCACTGAAGCCATATGATAATATCGAGGAAAACACTGTGCTAAAAAGCATGGAAGCAAGTACACAGCCCTGCTTCACTTCATTGGTGGCTGGGAAATCTCAAGAGCATCATCCTTTATCCAGAACCCCTTGTAGCATGTCACCATGAAACTGGTGTACGATACTGATGAATTTCTCTGGGCAACAAAATTTTGCCATGATCTTCTGCTAGCCCTCACAAATGACAACATCAAAGGCCTTGGTCAGGTTGATGAACATTGTACACAGCCCACTGTTCTTCTCCTGGCATTTCTCCTGGAGTTGTAGGGCAACAAAAACCACGCCAACTGTTCCTTGGCTCTTTCTGAAGCCACACTGGCTCTTGGGTAGATGATCATCTTCCAAGCAGAGATCAACCAATTAAGGATGACTCTGGCAAAAATCTTGCCAGCGATGACTAAAAGAGAGACCCCACCCCTACTCCCTGTGATGCTCACAGGATGACGACCTGTTTCCTCTTCCTTTACAGAGCTGGATAATGGAGGCAGCCTTGATCTCCTGGGGGATAACCTCCTCTTGCCATATAACCTGGAAGATTTCAGTCAACTTCTTTATGAACAGCAGACTCCTTACCTTGTAGATCTTTGCTGGGATGGAATCAGTGCCAGGAGCTTTGCCAGAGGAGAAGAGCCTAATGGCATTCAGCACCTGGTTTTTAGTTGAAAGTCTGGCTACAGAGAGATTGACTTCAATCTGAAGGTAGTCAATGGCTTCAGCATTTGTTGATGACAATTTAACACTATGGAAATGTCCAGCCCATCTCTCCAGGATCATGTCCTCATCACTCATAAGTGTGGTTCCATCGGTGCTGAATAGTTGAAATGCACTAGGGGTCTTTGCTAATTTTGGCCTGACAAACACCACCAAGAAAACAGAGGTTCTTCACCAGCCAGCATCTCATCATCCATGCATGTCTGGTTCTAGACTCAGGAGGTTTGATGTCTCCAGTGTAGATTCCTTTTTAAAATATAAATCCCTATTTCTGCCGTATCTAAGGCAAAGGCGACCAGATCCAACTAACAAGCAATACTTAACTATCGATCAAGAGTGGAAAATTTCATCCCAATAGTACTTCAGGACTGTTGTGAGTCTCACATGAGACAATATTTGTAAAGTGCTTAGCACAGTGCCTGGCACATTGTAAGTATTTTAAATAATGCTTGGAAGGAATTCCTTCTTTGTGCACATGCATTAATATGTGTGCATGTTCAAATTTAAATAAGTTATGAAGTTAATCTTAAAGCAGATTTTTCCAATAAAAATTAAAGAGCAGGTTTTTTGGATGACCCTTAGTAAAGAGGGAGTTACTGCTAACATAATTTTGTTTGATGACCTACCAAGCTTTGCTACCAGTGCTTATGTTACATCTCTTCAATATTTTCAGCATCCATATTCTTCTCTCTACTTGTACTACAGCCCTCCTAATCCAAGTATAGCACTATTTCAATAGCTTTTGTATTCTTCTCCTGTCTGCAAACCTGACTCTCTAGACTTTCTATTCTGTGCCTCCAAATTGGGTACCTTCATCTCTTTGCTCATCCTCCTTTCCAGTTTTCTTTTATGTGCTGTCTTCCCCTATTAGAATTTAAACTGCTTGAAGGCAGGGACTGTATTTCCGCTTTTATCGGTACCTTCAGAGCACAGCACCCACCATGCCTATACGGCCCAAACTAAGCAGCTTACTTAATAAATACATATTGATTTCTAAATGGTTTTCCTGCATTTAGTTGCTCCCCTCTCCCATCCTTTCTTCACACCTCTGCCAAGTTGGTTACTAAATAACAGGTCTCACTAAGGCATTCCTCTGTATAAAAAGTCCCATGGATCCTCACTGCCTTTAGCTTAAAATACAAATTCCTGTGTTTGCCATTTGAAGCCTTCCATAATTTGGCTCTCGCTTTTCTTTCTTTTTTTAAAGGCAGGGGCATTTAATGAAACAGCGCAGGCCTGATGCATTGGTTAGGACCTCACTATTACTCTTAGCCTCAGTGTTCATGCCATGGCTAGTCTCATCTTCGAGGCGAAACTGCCTAATAACCACTAATTCTTGATGGTGCTTCTCTAATTAAATGCACTTGGATTCCAAGGTAGATCAACCTTATGCTGAACTCTGCTAGACAGAGAGGTGGGCAAAAGAAGTTCCCATATAATTCTCCTCTCCAAAAAATCTGAATGCTTATAAACAGAGTATGTGTACATGTATTTTAAAATGTGAGGTGTAGCCTTTTTCCTCGACCACATGGGCAGCTATCAAGGAAGGGGATTCTTCACAAGCTTTAAAGAGCTTATTGTCAGTAATTAGGTTTCTAGTCCTATGCAGTCACTACTGTTAGAGCTCAAACAAGCAGCTTTAACTGGGTCGTCTATCTCTTTGTGTTTTTGTTTTGATAGAGGTTCAATTATGCTCAAGACAATGCCTTGTCTCTTCATTTTGCTCTGAATAGGAAGTGAGGGTGCCATTGTCACATAGCTTCCAATTCAGTTGCCAGGACAAAGGGGTCTGAAGTGCCATAAATAATGGGCCACTGTAAAGTAGCTGAAAGGGGGGGGGAGAAGAGAAAGAGGAGAGAGAGAGTGAAAGAGAAAGGAGAAAGAGAAAGGGGGAGAGAGTGAAGGAGAGGGAGGGGAAGGGGGAGGGGAGAGAGAGGAGGAGGAGGAAGAGAGGGAGGAAAGGGGAGAGGGAGAAAAGGGGGGAGGGGTTGGGGGAGAAGGAGAGAGAGAGAGAAAGAGAGAAACAGAGAGAGAGAGAGAGAGAGAGAGAGAGAGAGAGAGAGAGAGAGAGAGAGAGAAGAGAGAGGAGGGGAGAGGGGAATAGGGGGAGAGGGGGAGAGAGACGGAGACAGAGACACCAGAGACAGAGAGAGAAAGAAATGGGTGTGGGCAGAAGTTCCAAAAAGCCACAGCCTCATTCAGTTAAAAAGCAACAACCACCCACTAATTTAAGTGTAAAAGCTGGTATGATACAACAAGGTTAAAGCAACACTGGTACAACTGCTCACAAGAATTTGGAGGGGAAGGGGAACCACAGGCAACAGCTCATAAACCTAATGCTTCCATGGACAGTCTGAGCATCAATTAAACGGCTAAGCAATAGGGAAAGCCAGTAGGTCTAGCAAAGTTGAGCTTCATTTTTCCTTCTCTCTGCATCCATCCCACTCCTCTCTGCCCCTTCAAACTCTTGTAGGCTGATAAATCACCAAACAGTTAAAAAAATTTTATAATACAGACAAGTGCTCAGTATGACAACTTTAAAAAGCCAAGGAGAAAAGAATGTAGCTTGTGTTGTCAAAAATAAGTTAATCGTGTTTAAAATAAAACATCAATTAGATGATTTAGCAGTGAATGGAACCTATTACCAGACTGTTCCTGTAACACAAACCCTCTCTCCTCCTCCCCCTTTGTGGTGCCTCATTCATAAAAAGGCCTGCTCTGAACTGTGGCTGCACAAACAGGGGACGCAGTTTGTGTTTGTTTGGACTTTTTGGTGGTTGTTTGTTTTTGTTGTTCTCACAGGAATGGAGGGAGGAATACTAGCCAAATGAACATACAGAAGACAATTTCATTGCTATCCAAAATTTTGTTCTTCCTCCATATTTCCCATCCCTATTCTTTTAACCTATTATTAAACCTGAGAGTTCAAGAAAAGAGAGAAATTTGTGGCGTGCTTTTTCCAGAGCAAATTTAACTCTAAAGGCCCTGGGGTCATTACAGTAATTCTGACATGCTGAGTCACAGGCTCTATCTTTCAACTCTGGAAAGATTAAAAGAAAATTAGATTGTTACTCATTAATATGATGGAACAGCTAGTTTTTTTTTTTAAGAATTATTAGTGGGGAAGCAACCCTCAAAATGAGTCAAGCCTACAATAGGAGTAAAATTTTTACTTGGTTTTAAAGTAGTCATCATAATATTTTATCATACATAACAAATAGACTTTAAAGTCAACCTGCAAATCCTGTCACTCGATAAATGAGTATTCATTTTAACACTGCTTGACATGTTTTTCTTTTCTTTTTTTTTAAAGTTTGTTCCTGGCAAAAATCCTCACCAACCTATCCCACATTTCCAATCCATAAAAAACTCTTTTTTACTTACCTTCAATATTAATTTATAGCAGGACTAAGAATACAATCATACAGGTGTTTGCTTCTGAACACACTGGGTATGATTACAATTTTCTTTGAGAATCTCAGAATAAACACTTAGGAAGTTTTTTGTAGGCCTTCTGTCCTATTATGATTTTTGGTTTTCAAACTAGATCTTGGACAGATGGGCATATTCTAATTGACAGGGAGAGTTTTAATGGAAGGATTAAACAGGAACTGAGGACTGATAATAGAAAAACACACTCTCTTGTTGTCATAACACCAGAACTGTATTATAGTGAGTGGAGATATAAATTATCTCCACAGACAGGGTTATCAGAACTATTTACCTTCTCAATCTAAAGACTAGCAAATGGAAAACATGACTTCAAAAATCTCATCTGAAAAAAAAATCTGTTACAGTTTTACAAAATATTAACTTTAACAACACTGTTTCCTCTACAATCTAATCCCAGTAATCAGTGCTAGAGACCAGAGGTTGTTCGTTTTCACACAAGCCTACATCTAACTGTAATAGAAAATCTCACACAGCTCCTCTTTGGTAAACATTAATTTCTCTTAAAAGAGAGTGGAGGAGAGTGGGGGAGTGGAGTCCTGAGTACTTATATTCCAGGAGACAGATAAGAATTTCAGTGGTACAAAGGTTATCTTGTTGAAACTAGACCTCTGTTTAATTCATAATTTTACTATGCTCTTGCTATTACCAAATATCCCCTGCCCCCCCAACAACAACAACAAAAAAAATAGTATTAAGACCACAACTCGCACATTATTCTTCAAACTGATGCAATGGAAAACTGAGACAAAAATTTCCTTACTTTTATTCTAAAATGTGGAGGAGTTTATTGGATACTAATCTATTTATAGACTTAAATATCTATACCTGTCTGTGCCTGGGAACATATTATAGATAAAGGGAAGGCTAGTTTGGGGGGGCTGTTTGAAGAAAGGGTAGTACGCATGCAGATTAAACCTGATCTTGACTCAATTCCCTCTGGGCCTCACTCCTCTCCAGCATCAAGTTAATTATCAAAATGTTTCTTAAGTATTTGGGTGTGTGCAGAATTACACCAAGATGACAATGTAATTTCCCTTAAGGAAAAAGAAAATACACACTGGGACAAAAGTAAGGAGTTTGATTTAGTGCAGAGAAACTTTCTTCCCTCCTGCCCCCATATTATATTTGGTTGTTTGTTTTTCTTTTTATTAATTGTGAAGTTCATTTCCCTTAGTCACATCCTCATAGCATTTCAGTGAGACAGACGGTATATGTTACAAGCAGGCTTTGGGCTAGATAAAAGGTGACTCAGAAAGAGCTAGGAAACAGAGGAGACTTTAGACATGGAAAGAGTTTTGTTATATATTATGATAGATAACATGTATGAAGCACTTTATAAACACAAAGTATTATAAGCGTGTGAGCTATGATTATCAGTACGGCTACTGGTACAAAGCCTAGAGTTATTGATCAGCAGTAAAGCATTTATGTAGTAATCTACTTTCTATCCTTTTTGTTTTTCCCCCCTTTATTTCTTTAACATCACAGAAAATCATCCAATCTGAGAGCCTGATTTATCTAATGCCAGCGCTAAAGAAATGGCCTATAAAACACCAGGCATTTATAGACAACTCTGGCAGCTCTCTGAGAAAAGAGCAGCAACAAAATGGACCCGAACAGGGAAAAACCTAATACACACAAAAATAAACACATTTGAGTGTTCCTAGACAAGCCTCTTTTTTTTATATATTGAGTATTTTTTTTATGATTGTTAAGTTCAGAATGAAAAAGAACTTTTTTTAAAAGGAGAGTTCTCTCCATGTCTATTCTGGAAACTGCCTTTGTTTTCCATAAAGGTGAAGGCACGTGTGAACTCCTCAATAAGATGCTGTTGGGGAAAGCAAAACTTTCAGGCACTTCATTTTCCATTATTACATAATACAACCCAAAGCCAAAATTTAATTAGGGCTTCTTTTCATCACCATCGACTTAGTACATTAAAAAAACCTTAACTTCTCTACAAAGTTATTTTTCGATCAGGACTGAGTCCATGTCCAAGCTGAAATTCAAGCAAAATGATGCACCAAGAAGAGAATCCTTACTTTTGTTCTAGTAATGTCCTTATGCCCTAGCAGTGAGAGTTTATAGAACCATCCAGTAGAGCTCAGCTTCTGTGTCTCAATTCTGGTGATCATTTTCATTGCAATTAGAAAAAAAAAAAATCTGTTAAGCCTCTTCCAGAAATGTACTCAGGTAAAAAACAAATACAGCTACAGTTTCATCATCTATTGTGGAGGTTTTGTTAGATTCCGGAATAAAGTAATGATCGTCGCTTTGATTATCATCATCTGAAAGCATAAGTCTCTATAGAGACTGGTCAAGTAACTGAGATCAGTACCTGGTCCAGGGAGGCATTATTTCTTTTTTTTTTTTTAATTTGTATCCCCAGTACCTACAAAATTCTTGACATGTAGTAGGCACTTTATAAATGATTGTTGGTTGACTATACTACTAATACCAGGATCTCAGATTTACTGTTTTTATTCACAGAATACATTTTACATACATTATAATTTGCCGATTCTCACAACAATCTTGCAAAGAACATAGCATTAACCCTATTTCACAGATGAGGAAACAGATTTAGAGAAGATAAGCAACCTGCAAAGGGTTACACAGCCTATGTCTGAGGTAACATATGAACTCAAGTCTTCCTGATTCACGTCCCCACTGTAACACTGACAAAGATTGCGTCAGTCTGAAAATTCTGATTATGTTTATATAAATGATGAACTTCAGATATGTGTGTATGTGCGTGAGCACGTCATCTTTTTTTACATCCTTATATTATTTTTCATAGCAGTTCATATGAATAGGTTATGCCACTCTCAAGCTTATGAACCTTCAATTTGGGGCTTCCCATTGTCCCTAGGATAAAATACAAATTATATTCTTTAGCATTTAAAGTCCTTTATCTAGGTCTAGCCTATCTTTTTTTTTTTAAAGTATTCTGATAACTACATTTCAATATAGTTGATTTCCTTTGTGATCTTATACATTTTACACACTAAAAAACCCAATATTCCAAGAAAGAATTCACAGATTTCACCACACTGCCAAACGGGTCCATGATACAAAAAAAAATTAAGAACCCGTGATCTACAAGTATGCTGAAGCTATTTCTTGAAAAGGAAAAACTTGGAGAATTAAGCATCCATCTCTGGAGAAGTTCTGGTATCTTGACCAAGACAAGGAGGTGCTCACCCGTGTTACAAATAACAGAGAAAGATCTAGAGATGGTGGTCACTCCATGACCATTATAAAGCAAACAAGTTACTTAATAACAGTCACACATCTGTCACTATAAATGAATAACCTCTATCTACAACCATCAATTGCCAAACAGTCTAACTGTCCAAACATTCAGAGTACGCTTTCCCTTTTTCCTGATTAGGTCTGAGTGCAGTAATGGCAAATGTCTGAAAAAACAGTAGCACAGAAAATGCTTTGACTGCAACAAATATTCTAACTTCAGAATTCACTCAGGTCTTCCATATATCTATCTCCTGCACAACCCTGACGTCAAGTGCCTTCTCTAAAAGGGAAAAATCACCACTGTGACTTCTAGAGTACTGCTTAATGATGCAGTGATTAGGAATATAACGAAGACAAGAGCTCCATAAAGTGCCTCAGTGTATACACATCAAGTTTTCCAATCATGCATGAGAACATCACCGATAGCCGTTATGAAAAAGTAGAATAAACACCATCCAGGACCACTTTAAACAGCACAGTTTAGGGAAGAGCATAGGACTGGGAATGAGTCATAGACTTATAAATAAAAATTGATTGAAATACAATCAATGAAAATCTCAATTTAAATCACAAATTTGTGTTTATTTAAAAAAACAATTTAAATCACTAGTGTGGAGGATTTAGTTTGCTGTTTTCTCTAGAAAAAGAAGTCTTATTTGATATGCTCTTAATCACAGAATTTCATTATTACTATCATCATTTTTATTATTCAGAGAAAACAGTGAGAGGCAACATGAAACAGTAGATATGGCAGGCAATTTGGGGTTGGGATGGCATGGCTTCGAATTCTGTCTCTGACAATAACTAGGTATTTAACTTGGTCAGGTCCTGTAACTTCTCTGTGCCTCATTTTCCTCACATATAAACTAGGTACAATAATGGTATGAGGTAAGTATATTAAAAAAAAAACTTTGTAAAACAAAGCACTATGTGAGCTGTGAGAGACTTTATATTTCAAAGTAACATTTTTACCTCTTTGGTGAGAAAGGTAAATTATTTTTGATGAAAAAAAAAACCCGATTTCAGCCAAGTCAACACGTTAAACTTAAAATAACGTGCCATGCAGCTAACAGTCTCTTTTCTTAAAAATCTCTTCCTTGTTCCCACTCAATTTGTACATTAATTTTATCATTTTTAATCAAGAAAAATTATCTTAAAATGGGAAAAGGTAGAAGGAAAATTACAGAAAAATGAAGCCTCCGAGAAGTGAGACAACATGAAAGTTTACGGCATGTATGTCTAAAAAGTAAAGTGTACCAATAAAGGATCACGGAGACATAACTTAATAGCAGTTCATATGAAAAAAACCATGTCACTCTCATGCTAAAAAAGATTCAGTGGCTTCCCACTGACAAATGGCATTCATTAGCAATTAAAGTCCTTTATCTAGGTCCAACCTATCTTTCCAGGCTGATTACACATTCTTCCCCTTCATGGAAGACACAGGTCTACTGCTATTCCATGAAAATGACCTTCCCATGCTCAATTGCCATATCAAGGTATGGCTGTCCTCGATGCCTGGAATGCTCTCCTCAATTTCCTTCATCTCTTAGAATCCCCGCCCCCCTTTAGGTCTCAGCTAATGGGCTGTCTTCTCTACACAAAACTTTTTTGAATTTGCCTAGTTTTAGGGTGTATTCGCCCCCCAAATACCTTTCTTATTTTGATATATTTTTAAATTTATTTACCTGTCTATATATTGATTTTCTCCCTGCCCTCCTAAGTAGAATATAAGCTCCCTCAACACTCTCAAGCAGAATGTAAGCTCTTTGAGGGAAGCACCATTAGTTTTTGTCTTGATGGCTTTGGCACCTAGCACAGAACATAACAGTGAACATAACAAACACGTGACTGCTCTTTTGGGCTGAATGTTAGCTTGAGGGGAAAAACTCGTATGTGTATATGCACATATAACATATGTGTGTATATATACATTATATATACATATGTGTGTGTATTTGATGTATATCATATATATGCTATGACTTAATACTAAATTATATAAATCTTTTACGGTAATAAACATGTACATGCAGGTATAAGCATCACACTTACAAACAAGTACATATAGGCAATGGGGCCCACAGATTTACTTATGTTAACTATAGGACACAACAAAGACGGAAACATAGAAATAAATGATCATGACCACCACTGCAAAACTCTGCTCTCCTAGTGTACTTAACAGTTATCTATGATAGGCCTAAGCCTAGTTTTCCCCCATCTAATTAGCATCTAAAAATTTTGTTTCCACTTTCTGGCATATGCCATGTCTCTGTCCTTTTCAATGTGTCCTACAATCAACACCTGTATATACACATGTCTTAATGTGATGTTTGTTCATTCCTTTATGTACATATGTTTAAATATATGTTATTTGGTATTAAACCAAATCTTATCTCAAAAAACTGAGATCTGATAAATTGAGAAATCAGTTACATTTTAATAAGCCATAAGAATTCTAAACTTTTGCTATCTCCATTTTCTACATAAAACAGAGAGAAGTGCTCTGTGTATAACATCACAAACCCAAGTGTTCAACAATGCTTTTAATTCTAAACTTGATCTCCATAGAGCCCATTATTTTCATAAGAAAACTGCCCTTTCTTGCCATTAAAGAATATTTATAAAGTCCACAAAGATATGATTAGCCATGTGTATAAACTTAACTTCACATTCCAAAGTAAAATTTCACACCCACCAACATCTTATTTTATGCTATCTGAAAAAAGTGAAGTTATTAAAATTCTAGCATAAAAATGCTTATATTTTAGAGAAATGCACATTATAAGAGAGATAAAAGGGTGTTAACACATTCTTTTCCTTACAGATCTCCAGGCATAAATTACAGGTTGATGCCAGCACAGTAAAACAGACTTGAAGCAAAAGATATCTCCTTGACAAAATATTGTGCATCAGAGAATACATTTGAGGTTATAAATATTTAGTAAGGAATAGTAGGAGCATATTTACTAATATTGCCTGTCAAAATATCAACAAATTAACTGACACTTCAACAGGCTAGCTTTTCATTTTAGTATGTAAGGGGCACCTGGCTGGGTTTTCTTTTCTTTTTAATAAAATTGACTATAACTGCAATGAGAAGGTGGATGACTTGAGTCTTCTCAGCTATTAGGGCGTTCTCCTCTAAGGCAACCTTTTGTCCATTCTGTATGTATACTCTATGTACTGATTTATGTATATTCTATGTACACTCTTCCATTAGAATGTAATCTCTTTGAGGGCAGAGGTTGTTTTTTTCACTTTTTCTTCACATCCTCGGAACTTAGCAAAATGCCTATTTATCCTTAATAAATGTTTGCTGGTTGGCTGATTGCATCCATTCTTTATAGGCAGAGCTCATCCCTAAGATAATAGTTGTAAACATAATGATAAATTTATTTTTATACAGTGTGACACTGCTGCAATCAATACCCACTTTTAAATGTCTTTTAAATCCATTTTTGAAATCCATTTGTAGACTGCCCTTCTACCAAGCTGAATGAAACTTATTTCTTAATCACTAAGGGGAGGGGGACTCCTTAAACATGAATATGCACTTTGAAAAATCCCAAGTCTGTTTACCACTGGCAGCAACCAGATCTCCTCAATAATCAAAATTCCTTTAAGTCTTTTCAAACAGAGAATCAGGACATAAAACTGAAAACTTAACAAGAAAATATGGAGTTTACCAATCAAATATGAAGGAATTTTGCAAAATTTCAAAGAGGGACTACCAATTACTCTATAGGTCCCAGAATTTTTCCCCCTGTGATATGGTGGGAAAATGGCATCTTTGTATTAATGAAGAACATATAGTCTTTCCTAATGATACTATAAAGCTGTTGATAAATAAATAAAGGAATACTCTAAAGCTGTTGATAAATAATAAAGATAGCTGTAAGTTTAAAGTTATAGCTGAGCTGTAGGACATAGAAACATCTGGCTAACAAGCCTGAAGTATTTAAACTTTTGCTATCTCCATTTTCTACATAAAACAGAGAGAAGTGCTCTGTGTATAACATCACAAACCCAAGTGTTCAACAGTGCTTTTAATTCTAAAAGAGACTCATACACAAGTCCACCCACAACGAAATCTGAAATATTTATGAAAAATAACATTGTTTCAAGGACAACATTGTGAAGATGCCAAGAAAGCTGTTTAAAGTGTTGAACAATAACTTTTAATTCCATAAGTGGTAACAGTAGATGCTGCCACTTCTAGAATTATATGCCCTTCTTTGCTCTATGTTACTGGATATAATCCCTGCAGTATTCAGTACTGTTACAACGTAAATTCCAGAAGACTCTCAGTAATTAATATCTGTAATTTTTAAAAGCTCAATAATGGATTGTGATGACCAACTATGACAGACTTAGCTCTTCTCAGCAATGTAGTGATCTCAATTCCAAAAGACTTACAGTGGAAAACACTAACTATCCATGTTCAGGGAAAAAACTATGGAGTCTGAATGCAAATCAAAACATACTATTTTCTCTTTTCTCTCTCTCTCTCTCTCTCTCTCTCTCTCTCTCTCTCTCTCTCTCTCTCTCTCTCTCGGTATTTCCCTTTCATTCTGATTCTTCTTTCACAACATGACTAATGTGAAAATATACTTAATATGACTGTACATGTATAGCCTATATCAAATTGCATGCTGTCTTGGGGAGGAAGAAAATTTAGAACTTAAAATCTTATAAAAATGAATGCTGAAAACTAAAAATAATTTTTTAAAAAAGATCAAAAATCAGAATATTTGTTTCTGACCCAAAACACCAAGTATGCCATCAAAGACCCAAAATGGAGTTTGAGAAACCAGGGGGTTATGATAAAAGCCTCCTTTTCAAGTTGGCTGTTCAGCTTAAGAAAAATATTGAATCATTTCACATTTAAATCAGCCTTAATTTACCTGTTAAGGATAACAGATATAATACAACAGATTAAGAAAAATTCAGTCCATTTGAAATACATCAAAAAGAGACCCCAAAGGAATAGAAAATATTTTTAAAATTAGTCTTAAAATATGATTTTAACTAATTTGTCTTTTTCACATTCTAAACATATAGATAGATGTGTGCCCCTCATAAAATGAGAAGCTTATCTTAGTTTGGAAATGTCATCATACAAGAATTATATTGATACAAGTCCACCCCAGAAAACACATAAAGATAATTTTTAAAAGTACATCCCAGTTCAATAATTTACCTAAACCAATATGCTCCTTTAAGAGTGTTTTTATATAATGTTAATGCCATACTGATTTTACTTTAAAATGCACTGAGGAAAAGTTATTTGAGTTTAAGTTTCTACAAGTAGTTACAATGTTTCAACCAGTTCTCCTTGTCTCCCAGCATATTATTACAGTGTTCTTAATGATAGTGGCAGCTCACATTTATAGTGTTTCATAGTCTACAAAGGGTTTTTCTCACAATAACCCTGGGAGGAAGGTAAGAGCAAGTATTACCCCATTTTAAGGATAAGGAAAATAAGGCTCAGATATACAGCTAATAAGTAGAAGAGTCACAACTGTGTTTATAATCCTCAAGGCTCTTTCCTGGACTCTTTTCTCTTTTCTCCCTACACTGTCATTGATCGTATCATCAAATCAAAAATCTATAGATGAGGGACTAGAGAGATCGTCAGGTTCCAACACTCTCATTTTACATAAAAAGGAAAATGAGGCTGACTTCCTTAAAAGATGATGCAGGTAACAGAGGATCAATTTGAACCTAGGTCCTCTCAGAGCCAATGTTCTTTCTACTGCGCCATGGGTTCTATTATTTAATATACACAGGAGGCTCCCAGATCTGTATTATCTTAGAGGCAGTGTCACGGCTCTCCTGAGTCTCAGTCCCACACCACCAAATTACATACTAGAAATTCCCAAGGGGATGTCCCAGAGACACCTCAAACAATTCAGACACAGATTATCTTTTCCCCACCCCAACCATACTCCTTTTCCTAACTTTTTTTCTGTCAAGAGAAATATTATCCTTCTAGTCACCTAGGTACACAACCTCAGTTATTCTTGATTCTTTACTTTTTCAGTCTGTCTGTCTCTCTGTGTCTCTCTCCCTCACTCCCTGCCTCCTTTCCTCTTTCCTCTCCTTCCTCATCTCTTGCCTGAATTATTACCATTGGTCCTAGGGCTTCAAATCTCCCCTTTCTCCAGTCCATCCTCCACACAGCTGCCAAGGTCATGTTCCTTTAGCACAAGAATAAGTGCTGCATTTGGAGTCAGAGGACCTGAGCTCCAATCCCATCCCTGCCACTTAATTATGCGACCTTGGCCAAATCACCTAAATTTTCTGAGGCTTCAGTTTCCTCATCTATAAAAGGAGGGGGCTGGACAAGATAACATCTAAGATCACTTCCAGCACTACGTCTATGATCCTGTGATCCCACCTCCAAAAGCTCCAGGGGCTTCTTATGCTCTCAAGGATCAAATATGACACCCTACTTTTCCAGGCTTTTTAAAAAAATTACTCCCCTTTGCACAAACTGTGGCTCTCCCCACCCTCAATCTGGATTTCTTGCTTCTCCTTAATCATGATATTCCATCTCCAGTCTGCGTACTTTTATATATGCCTAGAGTGAATTGCTCCTAACCCCATCTCTAATCTCTTTCAAAACTCAGCTCAAGCATCACCTCATCTTAGAGGGGTTTCCAGATCTCCCTGACTGCTCAGGCATCTCCACTCCTCACCTCCATCCCTCTCTATCACCTTATGCTTACTTTGTATATATTTTTACATTTGCCCATATATTCACATACTGTTTCCACCAATAAAACATGAGTTCTACAAGAGCAAAGACGATTACTGCCTTTCTTTGTGTCTCTACTTCCTACAACAGGAATATGCACCCAGAAGGTGCTTAATTGATGCTTATTGACTGACAGACTTCAGCTCAGTTCTGCTATTTCAATAACTATTTCCATCAGATAAGAAATCTTTTCTCTGATTCCACATCCACTCAACAAATATTTAGTATCCTATAATGAAAAGGCTTTAGCCTAAAAGAGGCAGGGTCTCCCAGTGTATCCTGGGCCATCTCTAGTCATCTTGATGAATTATCTGGTCACTGGATCTAGATGGCTCTGGAGGTAAAAGTGAGGCTGGTGACCTTGCACAGCCCTCCCTCACTCAAATCAAAGTCAACTGTAAGTCACGTCATCATTTCCCTGATGTCACTGTCCTCTTCAAATACGAAGGACAAACACACGTCAGGCATTGAGAAGGGTGAAAAAGATAAAACATAGTCCTTGCTTTCAAGGAATTTACCATGGTGTTACCTTGAAACTCCCATCTTACATCCTTATATAAGCAAAACGTCACCCCATCACAAGTAATTATACAGTTCCTCCATAAGCACCCAATCCATTTTAGCTGTTTATCACTGTATTACAGTTCTGGGTTCCTGGAAATGCTTCTGTTCACTAGGGCCATTTTGCTTAGAGCTTCTCCTATTCAATGATCTGACTGAGGAACCCAGTTCTGACTGATACAACTGATTTACTGTAAGTTGGAGTTTGAGGATGAAATTCATTTGTCACTATAACTATTAATAGTATTCAGGTATCACACTGTTTTATATTCACCCTCAAACTTCATTGTGTATCAAGATACACATTCCAAGTAAAAACATCAGGCACACTATTCATCTATGGACTGTCATCTCTTCTAGAAGATAGGGACATAAACTTTGAATCAAGAGACCTGGGTTCAAATTCTACCTCAGATACTAAACTGGCTTATATAATGATGAACAAAAAAAAAAAAACACTGAGGCAGCTTTGTGGTAGTGGATACAGTGCTGGGCCTGGAATGATGAAGATCTGAATGCAAATCTGGCCTCAGACGATTACTAGCTGTATGACCTGGACAAGCCATTTCACCTCCATTTTGCCTCAGTGTCCTCAACTATAAAATGGTGGTGATAATAGCCCCTACCTCCCGAGGTTGTTGTGAGGTTCAAATGAGATAAGAACTCTCAAGTATTTAGCACAGTGCTTGGCACATAGTGCTCCATAAATATTAGCTATTATTATTATTAAATCGCATAACCTGACTCAGCCGAAGTTCCTTCATTTCTAAAAATAGGAATTATTAGAGTAGTATCACCTAGCCCTCAGGGCTATTGTGAGGGAAGCACTTTGTAGACCTTAAAATGCAACACAAATGTGAATTATTAATTTGTACAGTAAAATTATTTTTTTACAATTTAGGCAAGATACAGATCTACCTAAAAGGAAGAGTACACTATTTTCCACCAGTAAATCTTAGCTACATTTAGCAAATACACACATAAACAGAAACTAAATATTCCTCTCTGAAAGGCACACTATGGCACTAATTCTTGCTGACGTCCATTTAAATTTGCATGAAAATGGTAATTTTGGTTACATTTTATAGTGTTTCGCTGACAGCCTCTCACTGATGTCTAAACATTTTTTTTAAAAATATACCACTCTACTTGAAATTCTAAAGTTTTTCAAAGCAAAATAAAGGCAGAAATTCCTTAAGTTAACAAGCCTCAAAATTGTCTTGGCTGAAATCAGTGGTGTACACACAGTATCTCCCCAGCTTACAATGCCTAATGTTTAATAACCATGTGCTGGCATTTGCCTAAAGAAAGAGCTAAGTTTACACATAGTCTTTTCTCAAGTGGTAAAGCAATGTCTTAATTTGAGATACCAATGGGTATTTTTGGCTACCACCCTCAGAGAGTCCACTTCACATGTGACAAGGTCACTGGTCACAACTGGTCACAACCAGGGGCAAAAATAGGCAAGCCAAAGGGTGTGGATAAGGCCTATCTGTTAACGTCTCCAACCTCCAAGACTTTCTTATCTTTTAAGAGTTTAAATGCATACCTAATATGCAATGAATGCACTCACAGTAAGTATCTTAGAGATCAAAACATCAATTTAAGGGAAAAAAACAGTTTTCAGTAAAATTCTTTCAACTCTAAAAGAATATTAACTCTCATGGCAACCTGGACCTACAAAAATAGCTATCATTTATATATTGCTTTAAGATTTATAAAATGCTTTACAAATATCTCATTTCATCCTCATAACTACCCTGGGAAGTGTTATGATGATCCCCATTTTACAAATGAGGAAATTGAGTTAGACAGAGATGAAGTGACTTGCTCAGGGTCAGAAAGCTAGTTAGTAATCTGGATTTGAACTCTAGGTCCACTGCGTCTCCCAACTACCTTGGATAGACCATAAGGTCCTTGATGGTGAGAGTCGTACCTTTTGTTTTTGTCTTCTCTTACACAGTGCTTTGCAGTTATAGGAGACTATGCTTTGATGAATACTAGACCATAAATTCTTTATTTCACTAGTGGCCTAAAAGGAATGAATACTAAAAACACTGGGACAACGTGTCCAGATATTTCTCCAAATATTTCACTGATTTGATTTACCCAGGCATTGTTGTCCTTCCCAAATCACAGAATTCATCCACTATCATCATGAAAAGTAACTATTCAAAACAACTATCTGTCCCACCACTGACCCATATGGGGTGATCCATGAAAAGTCATCTAACATTTCAGAGTTCTAGGCAACTGTCCCATATTCCATGTTACAAAGAAGGTCCCACTCTACATTGAATAACTAAGTTCCTTGCCTGGAGTTCCATACACCAATGAATTCACAGGTCTAGCCCTTTTCCATGGAAAATTGGTCATGTTTCATGTTTTTCATTCAAAGGAGGTCTGGGATGAACTTAATTCTAATTAATCCTTAGGAACAACAGAAGTGTGTAAAGAGACTACATCTTAACTCCTGTGTACAATTAATTCTTCCTGTCTGGCTTCTGGAGAAAGAAGGGAGAGGGGGAAGAAAGAAGTCCTAAAATGAAGTAGAGCAACGGAAAGACATATATACTCCCTTCTCATTGATGTCTCTCAATAAATGTATTTTGTTCTATTTTAAAACAATAAATGAAACTGAAGAATAATTTGTTTATAAGTGAAGAACTTGAGCACTGAACTTAGTA
This sequence comes from Phalanger gymnotis, assembly GCA_028646595.1. Lineage (NCBI taxonomy): Eukaryota > Metazoa > Chordata > Mammalia > Diprotodontia > Phalangeridae > Phalanger > Phalanger gymnotis. The sequence continues at coordinate 104,876,999 of CM053624.1, forward strand.
TCACAGAGTAAAGTCCAGTACCTACTCCTCCACTTACTAGACAGATAATCTTGGGGGAGCCAAATATTCTCTTTAAGCCTTAGTTTCTTCATCTGTAAAACAGCGACAATAATAATTGCATTACTTATGTCCCAGAATGTTGATAGAATCAAACAAGATATTAAGCGTGAAAGCACTCTGTAAACTATATAACAATTCAAAACATGAGCAAAGAGTAAAAAAAAATTGAATGAATGAAAAAGAAAGCATTTGTTAACTGTTCCAACCACTGGGATAAACACTAAGACTGCAAATAGAAAAGGCCAGGCAGTTCTCATTCTCAAAGAGCTCACTACTTAGGGAAAGCAACAAGTAAAAGAAAGTTAAACTGCAGGGAGGACAGAAAGGTCTCTAAGTCCTGAAGGTAATGCAGCAGGGATGCCAGCAAGACCCAGGGGTCCTTAAGTTCCCTAAGTAGTTCAGATGACAGTGTTTGAGGATTGCAGGGCATAGAGTCAGAGTAGATGGTAAGGCCTAGAAGACCTCAGGAGGTAAGGGGCAAGGCAGGTGGTTAGGCCTGGTGTCCCTAAATCTCACTGGATGGAAATGAGCTCTCATGACCCAAGCACTATTTAAGCAGCCCAGGACTAAGGAAAGAAGACAAGTACACCCATAGCAATGGCAGGTCTGATGACTGGGTAAATTTTGTTGGATTTGTTTGTTAAGTGTTCTATTCTGTCATTACGAGAAGAAAAAAGTATACCTAGTCCTTACCCCCATTTCACTTTGGCCAATCCTGTGTTCTGTATTTCCTCAGGACTTATAAATTTTTTTTTAAAAGTTATAAGTATGAAAGCATTTATCTATCTTACCTTAGGGGAAACCAACAAATACGCAAAAAATGCAGAATATTAAACCTCAGTTAATATAAATGACTTTCCCAGTTAATATAAATGACTTTCCTCTCTACAGCAGATCTGGAATTAAAACCCAGGTTTTCTATTTCAGTGATATCCTCTTCCTTCTGGCTGTGGTCTCCTTCCATCACTCCTAGCAGTGTGTGTTTTACATTATCATTCACCTAATTATATACTTCCTTATTGCCATTTCCTATTTTGTACGTATACATGGATGTACATACAGATATATATATATACACACACACATACACATATACATATATATATATTTTTTTTAACAAATGAAAGTATGACATTAAGCATGTTATTTTAGCCTCATCTCTCCCTTTCCAAACACCCATAATGTGTGGAAATTAACCTGATCACCTTCCCTTTTGTCCTCCAATCCCCATGAATTGCTTCCCTGATAATATTTCTCAGGCTAGGCTTCATTTCAAGCAATGTGAACAGAAGAAGGGCCTTTCTCTCAGAATCATATAATTTTATAATTGGAAAGGACCTTAGAGCTCATCTAGTATAAACTCCTTCATTTAAAAAGAAAGTGGTACTAAATCCCCCTCCATGATCTCAGCATAAGATCTGTCCATTCATGCCTGGTGTTTTTCTTATTAATTTAACCCTAAGAGTGTAAACTAATTTGAAAACTTTTCCCCTTCCACAATAACCTCCCTGCCTGATTACAAAAGTTCACTATAGAAATCACTGTTCCATATATAATTACTACGAAGAAACACCAGATACCCTTCTTCTTAAGATAAGGTATGTCTAAGTATTCTTAGCTCAACTCTAAGGACAGCTTCTGCAACAGACTTGCATAGAACTGACATTTTTCAGAAAGGCAAGTACATAAGAGACCTAGGGAACGGTGAGGATAAATAATCTATATCAGGTTGGGGTGGTTGGGTACTTTTTTTTGTGGGAAGGAGAGAAGACAACATGGATTAGTGGGTTTTGGTTTTTTGTTTGTGTTTTTTTGCTTATTACTTCATATATCACATAATTTAAAAAACTTAATGTACACAGTACTGAACCTTATCATCTTGAAGTTTCCAATGGGGGGAAAAAAAAAGTTTCACACAATACCATTGTACAAGACTGGAACAATCTGTTCTTGTGGGCACCGTGTGTTTGTTTCTTCCAGTCCAAGGATAAATAGAGGGTGCAACCTAAGACTTAACTACTTAAACACAAAAAGATTAAGTTGGCAGTAGCAACCTCAGATAGACTTCATGTTTTGTCCCTCCCCATTTTACAGATGTATGAAAGCAAGTCAGAAACTAAAATCACTTATAAAGTAAGTACACTTGACTAAGAATGATCAACATCCGGAAGCTAAAACATATAAAAGCAGTCAAATTATGGTCATAAAAATTCACTTTAAAAAGATTATTTTAACCATCTTGAAGGGGTGTTAGGATTAAGGCTCAGAAACTATAAAGGAAATTTACCAAATATACTGCCTTCCTACAAACAGTTAAAGATTATCTATCTACCTACACACACACACACACACACACACACACAGTTATCTTACATGTTTAATAGAATTTCCTCCAGCGCTTGAAAAGCTTGAAAAAATCAGTTTATTCACTACTACAATGCAGACAATCTGAATTGAGTTGTTTGTCCTATGTTCAAAAGTAGCAGCAATCAAAACAGTACCTCTCTACCCTCCTAAAACACCAATTAGCACAGTTTAATAAAACAAATCAAGTATCTGATGAATGTCAATGACTAGAAAAATCTAGGAGAACTGACAGATTGAGAGAATTATCTAAATTGCAAAGGAGACTAAGTTTCCTTTTCAGTAAGGAAAAAAAAACCCCACATACTTTCTCTTTGAGTATTATGGCCAGGTGTAAATTTTTATATGTTATGAAGAAATGCGTTTAAAAACAAAAATCCTCTGTAAAATTTGCAGGTGATAATGAAAAGAGTCAGGATAATTGCTATGTTCCAAGAATGGAAAGGAAGGAAATATAAAGGAAAATGTACCTCTTTTTTTCCTTTGAATATTTCTACAAATCATTTTTTTTAAAAAATACTACACTATTTCTTTTGGCCTTTCAATTTTGACTGTTTGTGGATAATAATAATGATGATGATAGCTTTATATTTGCGATTCACACTGATTGACTCCAGTGAAAAATACATTGAATACTTCCTTCATCTTACCCAATCATTCTTCGATGCTACAAAAATATTATTTGTATTCAGTAAAAGAAAAATCCTTAATGTAAACCAAGAAAAGATAAGGGAATGAAGATTTAAATTCAGAGATCAAAGGGAACCAATGGATGAAAGTGATACATATGCCTTGGTTCCCTCCAGGCAAGACACATTGAGTATAAGCCTATCAAGGAAAAGTTATGGCCTAATATGTTAAAAGACCTGCTGGCATCCTCAAATCACAGCTCAATGGAAGAATACACTTAAGGCTATTGATACCTATTCAATAACATTCTTAAATACACTTTTAGAATTGTGAAACAGACCATAACTGACTTAGAAAATATGCTTTAAAACATACAATATTAACGAAACACAGGATTCCTAAGGAGGCTAGAGAAAGATTTAACATGTGTTTTCCAAAAAAAGAAAGTTGAGTATCCTTATAGTACATGATGGACAGGTAAAAAACCTACAGAAATATTTTAGATCAAGCAAATATCACTTTGCCAGCCAACAGTAAAGGTTAATAACAGGTACAGATCTTTGGATTGCCTGAATGTAACCAAAAGTAGTTTATTTCCGGATGACATCTATGAAATGGCTAAGATCCAAGAATGGAGTTAAAATATCTTTTAATGGTGACATTCACATTAGCTCAGACAATAATGTGATGACAAAGAAATATGAACAACACTGAATCACGGGGATGTATTTGCTGAAAACAGAGGCGCTTATGAGGGCACCAAAAATTACAAAGTTATCCTTAAAGAGCCCAGACTTGGTGATCATTTCAGATTATGCAAGGAAACTGTAGAAACTGTGTAATGCATGACTACGGGCTGTAAAAAAAATTCCATCACCTAACTAAATAGCAAGACATAACATAACCTGCTGAATCTAATCATACATCAAAAACATGTTGTCACTATGGACTTACAGACAACACATCACTAGACTGTACACAGAGACCTCAAAATACTCCACAGAACTCAAACAACAAACCGTACTGGAATTAGAGCATTATCATAAACTGGGTTGTTATCCACAATAACCCAGACATAAATAACACTGAGCCATAAAAACCTAACTACAACATTTTTAATAGATGTCATCATACTAAATGCTCATGTAAACCGGCCTTTACAATATATATATGGGATAGTGACTAGAACAGTGATTCTATTGGTACAAACAACTCCCAGGTGATGAAATTCCCTCTACCAACGCAAGTTGGCTTTTTCTCTGAAATATATTTTCTTAAGAGTTGCCTAGAGCACAGAGAGATTAAGCGATTTGCCCAGGGTTATGTGACCATTGCCAGTCAGAGGAAGGATTTGAACCCCTATCTTCCCAGTTTTCAGGCTGGCTCTCTTTCTGCCACACCATGCTGACTAATGCTGCTGCCACCCCCTCCCTACGTTCATTCTCTCTCTCTCTCAACGAAAAGCCTCTAAAATACAGAGACTTAGCAAAAGAAATCAAAATCCTTTGGGAATAAAATGAGGTACACATCAACTCTGTCACATTATCTGCTCCTTGAATTGTACTGAGAATGCTTTCAGTAAGGATGAGCTAATATTTTACTGTATACTTTTATTATATATTATATACTTTTATTCAACTACAAAAAGCACTTGTTTTATCCACTTGTTCAACAGCCTGCTGAATATTAAGTAAAAAGAGAAAACTAGCAGGATACAGACTGTTGTTCCAAGACTACTTCTCTTTGAACTCCATTGTATCGGTTGGGAATAATCTTCCTATGAAAATCATTTCAAAAGTGAGCCAATTTTATAGCACTTTACAGTTTATAAGAGACCTTGTGCACATTTTCTCATTCTGATTTTCCCAACAACCTGGTGAAGCAGATAGAGCTGCTGTTATTATTCCAATTTTATAAATGAGGAAAATAAGGCCAAAAGAAATGAAGGGACTGGCCCAAGGTCACAAAGGTGGTTACTATATATGGTCAAAGGATAAAACTCAAGTCTGCTGACATCCAGATCCAGGGCTCCTTTGGACTAGACCATAGCGCCCTCACCCAAACTGGGAAAAAGCCCTTCTGGGAGGCAGCCTGGGAGAAGATACCCACACTCCCTGCTCTTTTATTCTACCACCCCAAAGGCTTTCAGATTATGGTTACTTTTGGAAGCAAACTGACTACCATTTGAATGTAAATTCTGAGGGTGGCATATATAATGCGATGCTTTTATATTAAAATCTGTTCACTGGTGAGTATGTCTAAGACATCTGGTGATATATGAGCCTGTTGAAGCACATTTACATACACACTTGCATGCACAAGATACCACACCAATCGTTTTAGTTTTGTCTTTTTTAAAGTGCTTAGGGCACTATTAACTCCAATTATCAAATAAGAACACAGCAAGAATGTGTATTAACAGAACAGCAAATGTGAATCACTAAGCTTAATGTGCAAAATAAAATCCTCTTTTTGTACCACACGGATACACTTTTCAAAAATGCTGCTTGTGAACTGAAGTAAAGCACCGACTTCCTTTTTCTCCTCCAATTCCACTGCCTTCATGTTTCGTTATTTTTTTAAAGTGATTCTCTAATATAAATGGTCTCTAAAGAATTATACAAAATCAAATACAGCCCATTCAAATGAGAAAACCCAACCCTATGACAAACTTTTGAATATTCTTAAACTCTTTTTTGTTTGAAAATAGAAGAGGAAAGATGTGACTAGGGCACCTTGGAAGCTCCCAGCTCACATCTCTTATTATAGCTGGAAAGTCTGGAGTATTAGGCACCTCAGAAAAGGTGGCTTAGTCTCTAGGTTCAACAGAATCAGAAGACACATCTATTCCCTAAAAAGAATGCAAGTGAGTACGCAAAAAAGAGAATTATCCTAGGACTCCAAACATTTATTACAAAAATTTCTTAATTGTAGACCCCCAAATCGTCATATTTGATGTGCTTGTTTTTCTATTCATAGGCTGCTTAAATATCTGGGCTAGTAAGACAAAATGGGGATATGGGGATGCAGTCAGCATCTACGTTGTAGATCAATCCCTCCCTCCCTCTCCCTCTTCTGTTTCTCTTTCCCTCTCCTTTTCCCTCATTCTTCTCTTTCCTTCCTCTCCCTGTCTCTTTCTTGTATGTCTGTCTGTCTCTCTCCCTCCCTGTTTCTCTCTCCCTATGTCATTCTCTCGTCTTCTGTTTCTCTCTCCCTCTCTGCTTGTCTCTTTCCCTCTCTCTTCATTCTTCTCTCCCCCCCAACTACTCTGTCTTTCTCTTCCTCGCTACTCACCCCCTTTCTCTCCCCTCTCTCGTCTCTCTCTCCCCCACCTCTGACTGTCTCTCAGTCTGTTTCTCTCTCCCCCATCTCCCCCTTTCTTTCTCTCTTTGCTCCCCCAACCCCATCTCCATCTCTCCCTCTCCCTCTGTCCCTGTTTTTCTTTCTTCCCTTCTCCTCACTCGCTAAACATAAGAATAAGAAAGGTAAGAGAAAAAAAGATGCTGTATATGTACTCAGGACCCAGCTCTCTGAGTGATGAAAAAATTACAGCTGTTTTCTGGATCTTTTTTGCAATAGAGAGGTCAATGGGGTTATAAAACTAGAAACACTGTCAAAAATAAGAAAGAAACACTCACCTCAAGTCTTAAAATCAATTATTAAAGGTTGCTGATAGATCTAAAGGCATCTA
>CM053624.1:104884243-104902232 GCA_028646595.1 Phalanger gymnotis
GCTGCTATTAAACTACAGGCATGTGTAATGGAAACAGAGAGAGAATGCCTCCACTCACTGCTGATGCCACTGCAGAGGTATCTATTTTCTTTCAAGTGGTTGAACTATGGGAAAAGGTCAGAAAAGTTTTTAGCTACCTTGGCAATTAAGCCCAGTGCAGGACAATCTACAAAGGACTGAAATTCTTCCTGAATTTAATGTTGGATGAGCCCAATCAAAACAACTACTCACATTTATCTAATAGTCTGAGGTTCACAAAGTGTACCCTTATAACAACCCTGTGAGGTAAATTGTGCATGAATTATTATCTCTATTTCATACAAGAGAAATTGAATTATTTGCCTCAAGTCAGACCTAACATGGATCAACTCCTTGAGTTCGGGGATTGTTCCATTTTTTTGTACTTGTATCCCCAGTGCCTGGTAAATAGAAGGCATTTAATAAATGCTTGTTGCTTGCTTGACAGGGCCACACAGCTGGTAAACTTCAAAAGTGGGACTTAAGCCCAGGTCTTCTGACTTTGGACTCTTAAAGACATCCTTCTTTTTCCACTACATCACTCTCATGTGTTTCTGCTCATCTCCATCCCCATTCTAAGCTTCAAATAAGTAGAAGTCCAAAAGACCTTTAAAGAGCAAACAGGTGCCATAATCAACTACGCTGTAAAATATAACCCTCATTTATAAATCCTCAGCAACTTGCAGTGGCATCAGACAACTGAAACATACAAGACAGTATCTGCTGATACTTACAACTGCCAGTGATTTCTATGACAAGCACAAATCAGTTTGCAAAAGATGAAGGGTGAGAATGGCAGGCACTGAAGTGAAGCGAGGTATTGGAAAAATGATGAGAAGAAATTATCCTTAACCAGGTTAAAGTACTATGGCAACATTGACTTCCAGCTCGTTCCAAAAGATTCAGGAGAGTGTTTCATATTCTAGGTAAGAGGCATATATCTATTTCATTTGAAGGAAACACAAATACAAATTCCAAACTGCCCAATCAGAAATTAAGACTGCCCACCCTTCCAGGCACTTTGATAGTCTATTCCTCTGTTACGCCTCTGGGGGTATTAGGACCATGTGTACTGATAAATGTAGCAACATCTAGAAGAGGTGTATTGACCCTTGGCTACTTGATGAGAACATAAGACTATTCAACAGAGGATGCAATGTACTTTGTAGGGAAGATTGTTGTAATTCAGTCATTTTGGTCGTGTCTGACTCTTCATGACCCCATTTGGTGTTTTCTTGGCAAAGATACCGTAACTATTTGCCATTTCCTTCTCCAGCTTATTTGACAGATGAGGAAACTGAGGGAAACAGGGTTAAGTGACTTACCCAAGGTCACAGAGCTAGTAAGCATCTGAGGCTGGATTTGAACCCAGGTCTTCCCAACTCCAGGACCAGGGATCTAGCCACTGTGCCATCTAGTTGTCCTATAGGGAATCTATCTGATTTTTCTGACACTTCAAGATCAGACTTGCTATCACAAAAACCTTCTGAATAGCTCTGGGTCACCTGGTAATATAACCAGTAAAGAATTTTTAATGATACAATTATGTTAAGAAAGATGCAAGGTTCTTAAATTCTTAGTTTTATCACATCCTAACTGGATGCAAAAGGAATTGTAACATCTCCTAGGAAAGAAGAAGAAGAAACAAAATGATGATGAGAAGAGATCACAGAATCAGAACAAAAGGAATTTGAAGCTAGAAAGGCTCTAGAGGTCAACTAGTGGAAAGCCTTTCATGTTACAATTGAAGAAACGGAGGCCCCAAATGATGAAGTGACTTATCCAAACTCATTAAGTGGCAGAAGGAAGATTTGAACTCAGATCCAATAACTAAATCTGGAACTCTATTCACCCTTGCACTCTACCTCTTGGGACAAAATGAGTTTGCAAATGCTTTGTGAGCTATCCATATTCTCTGATACAAAGAAAAGCAGGATTCCATTCTTCATAGAAGCAGATCATTGCTAAATGAAGAGTTCTAGCCATCACGCTGTAAGCTGAAGACTTGTCCAAGCAAGAAGCCCTTGGAATTCATTGTGCACAAGGGTGACTGAAGTCCCATCAGCTGATAAGGACTGGTGACTCAACTCCAGCAGTTTAGCTCCAGGGGTATAGAAACACAGGTGTGGCAGACAATTGTTCAAATAATCAGAGGTCAGAAGCTATTCTCCCCTCCCTAGGCTTTCCCAATACTGATCCCTCCTGGTTCTTATACCCCTCAAACTGATCCTTTGGTCTCCATTGGTCAGAATTCTGAATTTGAAGTGAAAGAATGTGGGTTTGAATATGGTCACCTGTGTACCATGGACGAGTTGCTTAACTGCTCTTTTGGCCTGTTTCCTCACCTGTGACATGGAAGTTGGATAAGATGAGGTCACTCCTAGTCTTAGATAAAACTCCTTATGGGTAAGGTCTGGTTTTCATTTTTCTTTCTCTTTTGCCAGCACCTAAACAAACAGTACTTAAAGTACACAGTAGGCACATAATAAATATTTGTTTGTTGTTGTTAAATCTAAGATTTTCCATTGCTTTATCATTACGTAAGTGTGGGTGCTCTCTAAGCCTTTGTCCTATGAACTCTCCTATCTATCTATGTGTATATATACATACACATATACACATGTGCATGTATGTATAGAGATAGAGACAGAGCGATGGGGGGGGTCTAACCACCCCCCCCCCAATGTCATTTACTCCCATGGGTTCAATTAATACCTGTACACAGATGACCTCCAAATTATATATGCAACCCACAAACACAAGCCCTACATTTCAAGCTACTGGCTAGACATCTTCTCCACCTGGGTGTCCCACTACCTCCTTAAATTCAATATATACCAAACTCTTCCCTTTCCCCAACAAGCTCTTCTTCTCATCTTCCCTATTTTCAGTGGTGGGGATCATTCTCCTCCAAAACCTCAACTACATTTTTTTCCTTTTCGCCTCTGCCTAGTCCCGTTCATCCAACCAGTTGTCAAGTCTGGCCAATTCTGGCTCACATCTGTCTTCTCTCATTTCCCAATGCAACCACCACTACAATTCAGGTCCTCATCATCTCTTCCCAGGACTCTTTTAATAACTGATTTCCCCCACTTCAGCTTGTCTTGCCTCCAATTCACCTTTCATATGGCTATCGAAATTAATTTCAATGAAGAGGTCTTAAGATTCCAAGGCTTTGAAGTTCCGTTTCCACTCTGAATCTATACAGCCTATGAGCATGTGAAGGTGCTCCTACTCAAGTAATAGTTAATAGCAGAGGCATGTAGGTGGCAAAGTGGGTGAAGTGCTGGACCTAAAGTCAAGGAGACCTGAGTTCAAATCTGACCACAGATAATTACTAGCTGTGTGACCCTGGGCAAGTCACTTAACCATTTTCTGTCTCCCTTTCCTCACGTACAAAATGAGAATAATGACAGCATCTAACTCCTGGTGTTGTTACTATTTGTAAAGCACTTAGCACAGTGCCTGGCACACAGTAGGTGCCATATAAATGCTAGTCACTCTGCTCAGTACACTGGTTCTTGTATTCACTGGTATTTATTTGCCTATAGGAGATCCTATAGAATATAACACAGACCCCTTAAGTTAGTCAAATATTTAACTCTAACATAACTTCTTAAATTTTAATTTACATCCTCTTCCTTCACATATTCTTTCTTTTTGTCTCTCTCTGCCACGGTCTCTGTCTCTCCCTCCCCCCGCCCCAACTAAAAAGGACCATTAGCTATTACCTGAGCTCAACATGCCATGTCTCCCTTCCATGAATTTGCACATATTGTCTCCGCTACCACCCCCTTCAATTTGTAATGCACTATTTCTTTATTTGTGGCTTTTCTTCTTTCTTGGTTCTCTTCCTTAAAGGCTGGCCCCAGTCCAAGAACCTCCTCTTCTGATCCCCTCTATTGAAAATGTTTTTTCATCATCTTGCACGGAGCACTTTCTCCGACTCTCTCCTTGGTGCTACCATGCTGCCATATTGCATTATACTCAATTGTATAAGTGTTGTACCTACAACAACTAAAATATAAGTTCCTTGAGAAGAGGCATCATGCTGCAAGTCATCTTCAGCATCCAGAAGTACCTGACAGAGTATCTTCCAGTAAATCAACCAGTAAACATTTACTAAGTACCTGACCCTAACCCAGGCATTTAGGTGGCACAGAGGATACTGTGCCAGGCCTAGAGTCAGGAAGACCTGAGTTCAAATGCAGCCTCAGACACTTACTAGCTTTGTGACCTTGAGAAAATCACTTAACCTTGTTTGCCTCAGTTTCCTCATCTGTAAAATGAGCTGGAGAAGGAAATGGCAAACCACTCCAGTATCTTTGCCAAGAAAACCCCTGACTGGAACAAATGAACAACAACACATGCCAGGTATTGAATGAAGCAATGCAGATACAAAGAAAAATAAAAGACAGCCTGTGCTCTCAAGGAGCTCACACTACACATAATAGGTATTTCATAACTATTTGTTGAACTGAATTGAATTGTTGGGGTGAGAAAAGAGGATGGTTAGATCTAGAATGAAGCAAGGCTCAATTTCTTCACTGTAACTGAAATCGGGCTGTTGACAGGGAACAGACAGAAGCAGAGTCAGTGAGCTGGGTCAGAATCAGATAAACGGTGAGGTTAAGTACAATATGTACCAAAGTCAGAAGGACTAGGCAAAACCTTCATGGAAGGCCAGCTGTGCCAATGGAGCTTCTCTACCAGGCTGGGTCTGCACCTCCCAGCTCTAACTCTGATCCTAGAATCCTTCACACTAGCTGGTCCCTTACGCAGACTGTCAGTGCTAGTCTGAAAAAGAACACCGAAACACTTCACCTCTAAGGGTTTTTAGGTTCTGTTAAAACTGTCTTCCCTGATAAGATGTCCTCTGAATTGAACTAAAAAGGGAATAAATAAAACTGACAACATCACACCCAAACCTGACTCTTTTCTACTCATTGTTCTAAGACCCTGGCCTATTGACATTAACTTCTAGTCAGGACCCTGGTGCAAAAGCAAACATTTCACAGAATTGCATCCTCTAAAGAGGAAAGAATTTCAGCAATCATCTGGTTTGCTCATTCTCAAACTTTGCTCTGAGGAGCCATGAAACATCAGAGTCGTGGGTTTTTTTTTAATGTGTCTTACACTGATTAATATCAGGCATTAAAATAATTTTAGAGTCTCTAACAACAAAATTTCATTCAAATTGAGTTAAACTTAAATCTCTTACAACAAAATTTCATTTAAAATGAATAGTTATTAACATTCAAAACAGTTTGAGACTCGTGAATTCTAGTCCAACCACCTCATTTTACTGAAGAATTGACATGACTAGCTCACCTTAATGGCAGAAAATAATTTTAATTATTGTAGAAAGAAAATCATTTATAGTCAAAAAAAATCATAACTTGATAAAAATGGGAAGGGCACACAAGAGTTGGCATTTACATTTGTTGCTTGTTCTTTAGTCATTTTTCAGTTGTGCTCTACTCTTTGTGACCCTTTTTGGGGTTTTCTTGGCAAAGATACTGGAATGGTTTACCACTTCCTTCTCCAGGCATTTATATAACATTTCACAAATATATAGCCTCAACAACTCTGGGGGTATAGAGGAGTTGCAATTAATATCACCATTTTATAGATGAAAAAATTGAGTTAAGCAATTTGGTCAGGTTCCATCACAAAATAGTATCAAAGGCAGGATTCTCACTGAGGTCTTCCAGGCTTGGTTCCTCTGTGCCAGCTAGCACACTAGTCATTACTCTCAACTATATTCCAGCAGGAACAAGAGCTAGGTAAGAACTGAGACAAAAGGTGGGCTAATGTACCACTAAAAATATCAATATGGGAGGGGAAGACCCTCGAGATTTCTGGCCAGAACAGTAGACCTTAATTTAGAAAGGTCAAGGTAATTTATTGCATTCTGAGTCATCATTAGTCCTCTTGACTTTAATCTTGTCACTGGACTTCATTACTTTAGAAGAGAGAGTGAGACTGACTTCTTTGCACAGCTCTGCGTCACTTAAAGCCACTTCGGCACAAGTCAAGGCATAGCCCTCAAGAACAAAGGCCCAACAACAACAACAAAAACCACGAAAAAGGGGAAAAATGAATTTGAAGTGACTGCTGGTTGTTGCCTTTAGCAGTATGATCAGCAGAACTGGTCCAAGCTGACCTCAATTTGGACAAAGACGTTTTTAAACTTCAAAGAGCAACATGTTATGGTGACATACTCTACAGCCTATTAGAAACTTCGGATTCACATCAAAAAGCAATGACAGTGAATGTCCTTTTTTTTTTTAAAGACTTTTTTTTTAATTCCATAAAAATTCAACTTTAAAATCAAGTACTTTCTTGAACTGATGTGTCAGCATACTCCAAAGTTATCAAATGGTGTCTCAAAGCATAAGACTTGAAAAAGTAGCACTCAGCCAAAGATATCACCTTTGGTAATTATCAGCAACATTCCCTATCCTACCCTAAATAGCAACACTGAGGCAGCTAAAAGGACGTGTAGTCAATATGACTTGACTTCCCATGGGGCCTCAGATACATATGAAATGAGTGACCCTGGGCAAGTCACTTAACCTCGATTTGTCTCATTTGTAAAATGGGGATAATAGTAACACCCACCCTACCTCATGAGGGTAAAGTGAGATAATTTGTCAAATGCTATAGAAACCTTAAAGCATTCTATAAATGCTAGCTATTATTACTTCACAAAATCCTATTGGGGAAAAAATATTTCTAAAGGAGAGAAATATTCTAATTTGTCTGTGGGTGTACTTCCCATTCACTAAAGAGCTATTTTATTTCAAATTCCAACTAAAAGAACAAGAAGAAAGTATTATCATTCCCAAAATCAGACACACAGAAAAACTTGCCATCACCCAGCAACCAAGATGGATAGAGACGTAGCTTCCTCAAATAAATATATAGCTCGTTGCAAGTCAAATCAACTTCCTGTCGTAGACCAGCCAGATGTACAACACATTCTACATGTGCATTAGCACCTAATCAGTAACTCCCAACTAAAAAAAGATTAATATTGTTACAAGTCTATATTTAGAAATCAGGTCTTTAAGCTAAATTATGTCTTTTTTTTTGGCGGGGGAAAGGAAATGGCACTCAGTAGAATTTCAGCTACAGGGGTCTAGGATTATATACTTCAAAACTAGTCAAGTAATAGAACATTCATAGCTATTGGGACAAAAAAGTTTCACCTTTAATTTAAAAAAAAAATCATTGGGTAATTTCCCTAAAAGGTCCAAAGGAAACAAAGCAAGTAAGAGAATGTTTTTAATGTTAAAAGGTCCTCAATTTAGAATCAAAGAACTACTCTTTGTTTAAATCACGCATTTTTAACCTGGGGACCATGGACCTCCGGTGTGGAAAAAAAAAATTACATCTTTATTTTCACTAATCTGTAACTAAAACTTAGTATTTCCTTCTTTGTGATTTTTTTTTAAATCAACACATTCTTCTGAGAAGGGGTCCACACACTTTGCCAGACTGCCAAAAGGGCCCATGCCACAAAAGAGGTTAGCGATCCCTGGTTTAAGTGATTCATTGAGCATCTGTTGGAAAGTAAAAACGAAAGAAAAGCTGGCTTAGTGCTTCAAAGTGTGATTCAGTGATTAAAAAAACCAGATCTGATAGTCAGAACTTCTGAAGAAGAGGTATTATAGCATAAAGTAAGATGTACTCACAAGCTACCTATTTACTTCTAGGAGATGAGAAAATCATGAATTGATATAAACTGATGCCAAAAATTTCTTCAGGTCCATGACTATTACAAATTTTCACATGCCACTGGCATCCTGCATTTTTTAACAATTTAAATATCTTTAGATAGATCTCTCAGGCAGCAAGGTGGCAAAGCAGGCCTGGAGTCAGGAGGGCTCCTCTTTCTGAGTTCAAATCTAGCGCCAGATATTTACTAGTTGTATTATAATGGGCCAATCATTTAACCCTGTTTGCTTCAGTTCCCTCATCTGTGAAATGAGCTGGAGAAGGAAATGGCAAGCCACTCCTGTATCTTTGCCAAGAAAACCTCAAGTGAGGTCACAAAGAGTCAGATACAACTGAAAAATGACCGATCAATCACTAACCTTCACTGAGGCTTAATTTTTCTCATCTCCAAAATGGAAATAATACCTATAAGATTATGGATTTAGAGATGAAATGACCTTAGAGTTCCATGAAGTCCAATACTCTCCCTTCAAAGATTAGGAGTCTGAGGCCCAGAGAGTTTCAATGACTTGTCCAAGGTCGCACAAGTAATGACAGATTTGTGACAAATTCAGATAGGTCTCTGACTCAAGAGCCAGGGCTTTCTACTGTACTAGCAGAAGATACCTGAAAAGTTCTAAGTAGTTTAAACATTCTCCCTATAATCTCTTTAGCATTATTAGTTTAGCAAATCGGTTTTTTTGGATTCTGCAAAGGTGAATTTCAGCCTAACATCTGATTTCAGCAACTCAGTGGAGTCCAAATTAATGTTTTTTACCTTAATTAATAAAATTAAAAACCCCTTAGTTCCAGGAGTTGCCCACAGATCAAGATATGGTTCGCTGAACAGCAGCTAATACAAGAAATTATACTAGAGACTACTATATAATGCTCTGATGCAAAAAGCTATGGACTCATAAAGCCCAGTTATAAAAGATAGGGTGTAACTGAGAATACCAGGTACTCTCCTTCCCAATGCTCCAAATGCCCATCTTTTGTCCTGTTCTATTATCATATTACCATCATCCAACTCTTCTAATTCCCAAGTTTCTGCCCTTACAACTACTGTGGTAGCTTAGCCAAAACTTACCAAGCACCAGCAAACATGGCTGAGACACTATTTAAGTCAAACTTTTTTCATTAAGTAATCAAAATCTGGTAAGTCAAATAAATGTCCTCCTGCCCACAATTCTGGCAGTTTCATAATAGGACTCTATTTCGCTTTCTGAAAGGACTGTGGTAGGAGGCGGGAGACCTGTGTACTCGCTGAGTGACTCTAGGCAAATAATATGCTTCATCACTCCAAGTCTCAACTTCCTCATGGATAAGATGTGTGCAGTGGATTCCATGATCTCTAAACTTTGTCATCTATGGATTTTGTTGTTGAGTCATTTCATTGGCATCCGATTCTTCGTGACCCCACTTGAGATCTTCTTGGCAAACATATTGGAGTAATTTGCCATTTCCTTCTCCAGTTCATTTTACAGATGAGGAAACTAAAGCAAACGGGGTTAAGTGCCTTACCCAGGGTCACACAGCTAGTAGATGTCTGAGACCATATTTTAGCTCAGGAGGATGAGTCTTTCTGATTCCAGGTCCAACACTATCCACTGTGCCACCTAGTTGCCCACGTATGGAACAGATTAGCTAAAATCAGCTAAGAGGTCTGGAAAAGGCAGCCAAAGAAGCCAAATATGTGCAACCTATTGTTAGACAAGACAAAGGTAACATTTATGTGGCTGGAGGAACTGAATCTCTAAGGAAGTTATTTTCTTACTCAGCTCACTGTTAAAGAGGCATTAGAAACCATCCCAGCAATCATGCACAGCCTTCTGTAATGTTTCAATGGCCAAACTTGATGAAAATGTTTACAATGGATAACTTACTATCCAAAAAAGTCATGCTATCACTGAAAACAAAACAAAGGTAAAAAAAACCTAGAATTTAAAAAGTCAACTAATTGTTAGAAGCTGTCAATAAATATGTCTCTGTCCTTTCCAAATTCTAGGACATACTGGATTATGCAACTGACGAAAAATTTATTCTCTTGGGAATTTCCAGAACTCTGTAGAAAGCCAAAATACACTGACCTTGACTATGATGTTCTTGAATAATGCGGAGGGCACCTTGGATTGGCATTACTCAGTAATTCTCAGTACAGTACTATATGCAACTAATTTGACAGTGATATAGGGAAGTGCACAAATTTTAATCTTTTATGCGTTTCAAATGCATTATGTACTCAAAGCTTCCCCTAGACAGCTCTGGTCTGTAATGGCAGCTGCTCACTGACCAATATGCAAGCACAGCTGAATTTTGTGTACTTAAAAAAATTTCCTATAAGATGGAAAAATTTCCATGTACAGAAATTCCAGAGATACCACAGTCAATTGCAGCTCCATAGTAAAGATACCCAATCAGAACGTACAGGAAATATCACTGTAATAACAGCAAACTCTGTCAGTGTCAGGACTAAATCACATGATTTTTAGCACACGCAAGTATTGTTCAACACTTGTTATAGTCACAGAAACTCAGGGTTGGAAGAGACTTTGGAGGTCATATAACCTCTAGTCTGATGTGGAAATCCCCTGCAAAAATGAGGATGTTAGTTGATTAGTCAACTAGCCACAAAAATTATATAACCAACTTGGTTTCATCAGAACAGCTTTTACCTCTGCAAAGGAGGTCTGAACAAACTGTCATCTCCCTTCTGAACATAGAAAGATCTTTGCTCTCAAGAGGCTTGAGATCTAAAGCTGACCATGATGTAGAAAAACACACAATAAACCATAACAACCAGATGAGAGTTTGTTACCAAACAATAAAATGAAAGAAACCAAACAGAGCATTTACCATCTGATGGCAAGAAGGGTAAGATGAGGTAAGGAAACTCCCCTAAGTTCTAGGTATACTTAAAACCACCTAGAATCAAAAGACAGTCTAAGCAAGGGGTACAATCCCATTTTTCTACCACCGGGCTTGAAATGACTGGACATCATACGTGAAATTTTTATTTTATGGTCCTTCTAAGAAAACACAACCAAAAATGTATTCGACACATATTACAGGTAACAATAATGTAGTTTAAAAAAAAACCCAAACAACTGGACTTAATGGTCAGATCTAGGTTTGAATTACAGTTTTAACAATTATTAGCTATGTGACTGTGAGTGTGAGAGAGACCTAACCCCTTCATTCCCTTATGGGTAAAACAGAAGTATGGTTCCTTACATGGGGTCTCAGAAGGTTCTAATGAGCCAATACATTTTAAGGGCTTTCTAATCCAAAGACAACGAGTAGTTCTCAAAGAGTGGTACAAGAACAACTTTTCAGAGACCTGTTGAGGTCAAAACTATTTTCATAATAATGCCGAGACTTTTTTTTTCTTGTAAAGTAAATACCAATAGATATAGACCACATAAATAAAAAGCTCTTTGGGTCATCTCAGTAATTTTTCAGTGTGTAAGTGGGTCCTGAGACCAAAAAATTTGAGAACTGCTATCCTAAGGCATTGTATAAATAAAAGCTATTACATGATTCCGTTATCTCTACTGCAACTGCTTACTTCCCCCCTCTCTTTTTCATTATCAATGATTAGTGAGAGTCATACCCCTTCAATTTCACATAGTTCCATTTTACAGGGGAATTTCATCATTGTTCCAATCTACTTCTAATGATTTCTCCTTCCTCTAGCTTCCTCCAACTGTGCTGCTACATGACTTGAACTGAGTTCTCCTCTCCCAACACTCAGTCATTCCTTTTCAACTAAGACCCTGAACTACACACCCTTTCAAAAGCAGTTTGCAATCACAAAACTACAACATCTCTGAATTTACCAGTCTTGATTACAACAGCAGACATTTTATATACTAACATAGGGAACTCTGTGAGGAATTCCTATGGGAATTCTTAGCCTCGTTTCATAAGGAAGGGATCTCAGTACAGTAGTCTTTACTTACATAGGATAATAAAGCACTGTTATTAAATTCGTTAGGTGACGATGCCAATCAGCACCTTTCTGCTACTATCCTATTCCCCTCAGGAATTTATAAATAAAAAGAAGCTTCGTCCAGCTTTGAAAAGTTGCAACGGACAACTACTAGTCTTTCACGCTCTGAATTATCAAGTAACACTGCAGAAGGAAAAAACAACCATTGGAAGACCTGAAGGTCTTGAAAAGACTAGACTTCACACCTAAGAATTTTTATTTCACGGTCCTCTACACAACACAGAACCAAATATGTATTTGACACATATCACAGGTGATAGAAGTATAGCAAAACTTTTTATGTAGGTAGAATGTTCAAAAATAGATGTAATTGAATATTAAGTTACCATCTCCTCAAGGTAAATTTTCTGGATTTTTAAAAAATGTCAAAGCATTCAGCCTGCAGTGTTTATGTAGCTTTCCATGACACGCAAAGGCAACTGCCGTCTTATCTATCAGCTTTCCGAGTCAGAATAATACAAGAGATATCTCATTTAAAGCAGGCCCTGCTGCACAGTTCTAGAGAACTTCTCCACTAGAGACAAGTGAAAAATTCAAATGAAGGCTGCAATTAGCAAGCTAGTATGGGTTTAGCAGACCAGGCACCCTTGCCTCCAGCCACTGCTTGGCACACGTGTGCTAAACCAGTATCTGCACATGCTTCAGAATACCACGCTCTGCAACTTTCCACAAGGTCCTTCCCTGCTCATGGAGGAGAAGGTTGAATGGAGCTGCAAGAACACAAGGAAGAAAGCTTTCTGCAACACCCACATGGATAGTCATGGCCACACATACACACACACAAAACCACAAGAACTTATCAATTGAAGAAGCTCTCACATAAAGAACTTTTAAAAGCAGCTGTATCCACTGTCAGCATGTCTAGGACACCCGAGGCAAAGAGCCATTACACTAGCATATCAGTGAAAGGCTATTCAGAGGAGAAAGGTAAAGAGAAGAGAAGGAAACAAGCATTAATTGAGCACCTACTATGTGCCAGGCACCATGCTAAGCACTTTACAAATATTATCTCATTTGATCCTCACAACAACCCTAGGAGATAGGTGCTATAGTAATCTCCATTTCACAGTCAAAGAAACTGAAACAAACTGAAATTAAGTGTCTTGCCCAGGGTTATCACCCTGTGTCTGAGGTTAGATTTGAACTCAGATATTCCTGACTTCCAGGTTCTAGGGGTCTGTCTACTGTATCATTTAGCTGCCTCACTTTTTAAAAATTAACTATTATTATAACTGCTGAACTATCAGGTGATTTGCTTTTTACTAAGTTGTTCCTTTCAGGACCGTGTACAGAATACACTTCTCCTCTCCCTCCCCCCTTATTCCTAAACATAGAGCAGCTGTTTGAGAGGATACTTTTACGCTGAAATTGCTTAGTTAGGGGTATAGAGGAGTTGGTGAGGAGAGATATTTAGGAGAAAAGCAGTAAGTATTAGGGTTGATCTTATCTGCCTTCAGATACACCTATGCATTCTTTAGTGACCCTCTGATTCAAAACTCATCTGAAGAAGCTCTTAAATATATACATATATATGTATATACACACATGTATATATACTCACAGACATATATAAAAGTATATGTAAAACACATATACATAACATATACACACAAGTATGTATAAAATATGAAGATTATCCACAAATACATGGATTGCAACTTTACTTAATAACTAATGGTTTGGGGTGGAAATCAATCAATCTCTCTCTCTCTCTCTCTCTCTCTCTCTCTCTCTTTCTCTCTCTCTCTCTCCCCTCCCACCCCCAACCCCACCACATACAACAAATTCACTTCAAGAGTTTAAAGGAAATCATCACAATAACAAAACCAGAATGAGTCAAAAAAGCCAGCTTGAAAATGTGCAATTAGGTATAATTAAGCAAAAGTTTGTATTTGATTAAGGCCAAAAGGAAGATTACAATATTTTTAGGTAAACATCATTTTTTACAAGGCACACTGATGAAAAAGAAATATACTACATTTCTTTTTACCTTGAAACATCACACATTTTTTGCCCTCTCACCCTACCCCAGGTTTTACTAATTTGACAAGATTTGCTCCATCACTGAGCAATTTCTTGAGTTCACACTAGACAATCATATAATGAATAAATTAAGCTAGAGTTGGGGGCTCTACCCCTCTCTATTCCCTATCGTAGGCCCAGATTTTTTCACAGATTAAGTCATCACTCCCTCCTTCATGGCATCCTGCAGAGCGAACTATTTCTAATAGATTTGGACCAAAAGGACCTCATTTAATTCGAAAGGCATTTATTAAGCACCAACTCTGTGCTAGGTAGTGCATGGAGATCCAGAGGGAAACAATCCCTGCCCTCAAAAAGATATATTCTTTTGGAGGGAAACCCCAAATTCCCATTCTTCCAAAACTCATGCTTGAGTTATCATTCACTGAAAGAGAAAAGTAGGCACCAAGATTTCATATGACAATCTAAATCTTAAATCTCCAGTTAGAAGTTTGGGAGGTCACCATTTGCTTGTTTATTTTTTGTTCTTGTCATTGTTGCTGTTTTTACTTCATAAGTCCCTCCCAAATAAAAATATCAAAATTATAGGATCCCACATTTGGGGCTCAGAAGGAAAAACAGAATAAAATTCTATTATGGAGGTCACAAAGAAACTAAGTGTAATAAAAAGATGGAATTTAGCTGACCAGACATAGTAAGCAATCCATTTAGGTACTGTCACTGAGGTTTAAGGGAAGGAAAGGGAGAAGTATATGTTGAGCCTAACTACTATGTTCCAGGCACTGTACTAAGAGCTTTACAAATATTATCTCCTTTGATCCTTACAGGGTCTACTCTTTAATATCCCAGTAAATTTGGGCCACTCCGAGCTACAGATGAAGCACAATGCTAATAATCTGGGGCAAGGAGGAAGCCAACTGTGAAAGACCTGACCTTGGAACTTTTTTTCTGCCTCATAAATTTACAAGTGCTTCTTTTTCAAAATATAATTGGCATGGGAAGAGACAATAAACTCGAATATGTTATTCAATTTCCAGTGGGCATTTCTGGGGTGGATTCCTGTGTATGTTTTTATTTTTAAAAATGAATTTATGGAAACCTTTTATTAGGGAAACACTCATATCTATGTATCCTCGTCCCACTCTACTATATGACCCACCCCCTAAAGGAAATCTGTTCAATGAAAAAAACAAGAACAGTGACTTCATCTGATAATCTATGCAACTTTTTGCCAAGAGGACACAGGTATTATTCACTATCTGTTTTCTGAGACCATCTTTGGTTTTGTAATTATTCAGGCTTCAGGTTCCTTTTAAGGGGTGTTTTTATTTACCTTGTTATAGTTCTTTTCAATATTGCTCTCCTGGTTCTGATTATTTCACTCTATATAAGTTCATACAAATCTTCCAAGAATTCTCTGAATCCTTCAGGTTCATCATTGATTACTGCATAATACTAATACATTACATTCATATTCAATAATATATTCAGTCAGTTGGTTTTTTCTACTACAAAAGAACAATTATAAAATTTTTCTGCATCCAACTGCTATTAAAGTGTTGTACAGCAGAATCCCTATCTATCTTTGAAGAAAATTTACAGATTACTTTTTTTCCCCTTTTCAAAGAAACAAGACCTCCAAATTCTTACCTAAATCTAGGACCTACACATTTTGAATAATTCTCTTTCAAGGCAGAGGTGGGAAGGAGCCTGTTTCTGTACTTTCTGAAATGTGATAGTTCTTTATTATATACAGAGAGTAGGAAATAACTAGAAACAAACATCTGATCAACGATTCCACATTGGAGAAAACTGCCAAATTCTCTTATCTGTACTAGCTTACAGATGACAAAAAAAAAACAAAAACAAAACACTCCACAAAGCAAGTGATTTAATTTCAGAGGGAAACTTTTAAACAGATAGGTGTGTAAAATATAAGGACTGATAGTACAATTATGAGGCAAAATGTAAATCAATTAATTTGCAGCTTAATTCACTTTGTTAGACAAGAGAAGTGTCAATTATAAGGAAGAGCAGCCTGGGCTCACCTTCTTACACTCTCTTAAGAGAACTGGAAGGGGCAGGGGTAGAGAGGGGAAGATTTCATTGCTGCACAGCACTCTATTCCCCCTTCAATGCATCCTCTGATGAAGATATTACATTACAGTATGAGATCGTTATCATCAGTTGTCATGGAAGAAAGTGGAATACGAAAGCTCTATTCTGTGTTTAGGACCAACTCACTGACATTTTCCTTCTTTTCCAGGTGAAAAACTATGAAAGTAACATAACTACTCCTTGTATTGATTTTTAAAGTTGCCCCAACCTGTTCTCAGAAACTGGTAGCGTTTGGTTAATTTTTTAAGCTTAATGAATGTTAACTGTTTGCCCTGTAGAAAACAGGGCCTATACTATGGAGGTTCCAGGAAACATTATTCTTATAATAGTGTAGCAAAAATAGGAATCATTAAGTTTTTCTTCTAATCAAGGATGCTAGGAATTATGAAGAAATAGCCAAAATAATTAAATTATCATTCACTGTAAAATGCAATTATCTGTAACTAGGGTGGTACCAGATATATTTTGCATGAATTTTCTAGGCTTCATATTTACTATAAACAAGCACCTGTTTCCTGTTTTCAGAAATTTTCAAAGTATTTCTAAGCATATGCCAAGGGGTCATATATTAAAGATAATTATTTGTGCTTTTGTCTTCATTAAAATTCTATGTGCTTAATTAATAAACTTTGGAAGTGCACTAGAAAAGTCATCAATGTGGTTATAGAGAACGTAAACAGTTTTCATGAAATCATCTGTGTGGAACGGCTTTTCTTTTAGAAGTTTTTCCAAAGCTCCTATGAAACACACCACTAGAGGGTAGACAGAAAATACTTCCACACTGGAAAAGCAAAAAAACAAAGACACACTATTATCCCTTTTGTGTAGGGGTGGTGTGGTGAGGATGGTTCTGGGGGCTGAAATACAGTCACACAGCTACAGTGATGTTTTTAGGTAAAAATCATCACAATCTAACAACTGCCCTGGCCCGAACCATCTCCACTCTCATGAGAGACAGACAGACACACAACGCACATCCTAACAGCTTAAATTAAATCCTTTCCTCTCAAATTTGAAAGAATCACATATTGATTTTATTTAATTTCCTTCATGAAACAAAGGGGTCATTTCCATAAAGTGCCACTTTCCAATAGACTCCTAAAGCCTCTCTTATAGAAGACATTCTTTCTAAAATGTAAACCACAATCTTTCTCAAGATATTCTCTTCAAGGTGAGCTACTTTCAGCTGGAATGAGAGGAGAGGGCTGAAAACAGCAAAACAAAATCAGTAAGGGAATTATAGCAGACTAGTGGGAGCAAACTCAGAGGGAGTAAGGGAATAGAGATGGGGGCACACAGCTCATAGGTGATACAACCAGAAACAAAGGGCAAACAGCCACTTGTCAGTATTTAGAATAATGCAGTATTAATAAATGCTTATTGATTTACTGATTCTAGCTTTAAGGTCTTTTAATGGCTTAAAATACAGCCTGTATACAGGTGGCCAAGGAAAAGTGGGAAACTGCATAATTTGTCAACAAAGGAATGGACACCACCAGGACCTTTCCAGCAAAGAAGTACTCTCTTTTTCACTCCTTTTTCTGCCTTGTCTCCTCTCTGTCTGCTGTGTTTTGCAGGCAGGTCCACAATCTGCCTATTTGGCCTTTGAGGTTCCCTTTTGGTCCCCAGGAGAACTTATGCCACTTGACACTGAGACTTTTTTTTTCCTCTTCATATATTTAGTGCCTACACTTGTAGATGGAGCTTAAGAAATGCTTGTTATACCAATATTTTAAGGTAATCAGTTGTAAATGACTTACTCTCAGCAATACAATGATCCAAGACAACTCCGAAGAATTTATGATAAAAAATGCTATCCATCCTCAAAGAAAGAACTGATGGTGTCTGAATACAGATTGAAGCATACTTTTTTTTCTTTATTTTTCTTGAGTTTTTTGGTCTACGTTTTCTTTCACAACATGACTATTATGGATATGTTTGGCATGGTTACACATGTATAACCTATATTGAATTGCTTGCCTTCTCAATGTGGGGGGGGCAGGAAGGAAGGAAAAGAATTTGGAACTGAGTTTTTTTTTTATTTTATTTTTTATTTTTTTTTAAATTTTTTTTATTAACATCTTTAGTTTTCAGCATTAATTTTCACATGCGTTTGAATTACAGATTTTTCTCCCC
>CM053624.1:104902732-104947259 GCA_028646595.1 Phalanger gymnotis
TCTCCCTAACACCAATCCTGGGCAACACCCTGACCACAAGCCCAAGTGAAATTCTCTTCGCACTAATCTTCTGCTGGTCTTAGAAGCAGTTGCTTTGAAATTCTTCTATGAGAGTAGCTGCTATTCCTGACCATAGCATTTGAGCTAAACAAAACTGATTCCACACTCTTTAGAAAATAAGCCAGTGCCATGAAGGGATATGTCTATAGTCATCTTGCAAGTTAATGTCAGAGCCATGAATATGCAGCTCTTTCACTTTATTTCAATGTTCTTTTTGGTGTATCACAAACTTAATATGGTCATTTTGTCTCTTTTTAAAGCAGTTACTCTCAAAAATATACATTTTAAAAATACTAAGACAAATATTAAAATCACACTTTGCAAATCCTGTAAATCATAACCAACTTCTCTTCAAACACACAGCTCACCTAAAAAGTCCAGAAAAATATAACATTCATTTTTTTCCACTAAAGGAGAACTATTTTATTATGCTTGCTGATGAATAAGACCAATCATAAAATACTTGTGTATTATATGAAATAGAACTTAATTTATTTCATTTATTTATCCATGGTACAATGGTGCCTTTTTGTCCAGTCCACTCATTTTCACCATTAGGCCTTCATTTAGCTTAATAAAATATACTTATTTTTAGTTTTTTTTTTGAGAAAAGACTATTACTCCTTTTGTTTGATAAACCTTCCTGCATTAGGATGGCTTACTGGTTGGGTCATACAATGAAAATGAGGATTCAATGCCAATATTCAAACCAATAACCAGAATAGGAAACTATTTATTGTTCATGGTTGGGCAAATCTGTGTCAAAACATTATTTAGCCTACCTAATAGATGGGTTGCCTAATTGTGAAGAACTTCTATTTTATTAGTGTTCTGCAAATTTATATTGCTGGGATTTTTTCAGGAAAATTACTTTATTGCTATTGAATTCAAAGATGTAATGGATACTTCTCCTTGTTTCCTTCTCCCTGACTCCTATGTCTTCACTACTCTACTTATCATATGTGGTTCTGCATCTCCTCAGCACTCTGTCCTTGTGACATAGTTTGAAAAGACATCAAGAAGCTAGAAAGCATACAGAGTATCGCATCTAGAATGGAGGAGAACCCAGGATAATGAAGGGTCTCGAGGCCATGTGATGTGAGGATTAATTGAAGGACCTGGAGGTATTTAGTTTGCAGAAGAGATAATTCAATGAAGACTAGTTATCTTCAAAAATTTGAAGGGCTGCTTTAAAAGAGGAATTAGTTTGGTTTGGTTTGGTTCTCAAATGCAGAGTCAACAGATTCGGATTTGTTGTCAGGAAAATCTTCTAAACAAAAAAAGTGGAATGGACTGCTGAGAAGTAGTAAGTTACCGCTCATGGGAGGTCTTCACGCAGAGAATGAATGATAATTTATGTATCTGTTACTATAGCAGGAATTCCTATCCAACATGAGCAGAGCTAGAAGGCCACTGAGTTCCCTTCCAACTGAAAAATTCTGTGATTCCGTGATAGCCCAATGCTCTCCCATAGATCCTCCATGGAGGAGTGATGCAACTTTCTGAAAGCCTGCCTTCAGGTATTCCCCTCAACCCTCCACCTGGAACTATTGTAGCAATCAGGATGTCCATCCAATACCCCTTTCTCACTACACAATAAAGTTGGCTTATAGCCTTTTCCCATCATACATTTCCTCAATGATATCTTTGGGTTTTTAAAAATATTTTTCCCCAATAACATGTAAAAAATTTTAACACCCTTCTTAAAAATTTTGAGCTCCAAATTCTTTCACTTCCTCCCTTCCCCTCACCCTTCATTGAGAAGGCAAGCAATTTGTCTGTTATACATGTGCAGTCATGCAAAACATTTCCATATTACCTATGCTGTGAAAAAAACCAGATCGCACCCCCCCCCCCGGAAAAATAAGGTTTAATAAAAAAGTATGCTTCCATCTGCATTCAGACTCCATCATTTCTTTCTCTGGAGGTCAATATCATTCTTTATCAGGAATCCTTAGGGATTATCTTAGATCATTGTGTTGCTGAGACTAGCTAAGTCATTCACAGTTGATCATCCTTACAATACTGCTGTTACTGTGTACAATGTTCTGTTGGTTCTGCTCACTTCAATTTACGTCCGTTCATGTCAGTCTTTCCAGGTTTTTCTGAAGTCTGCCTGCTCATCATTTCTTATGGAACAATAGTATCCCATTACAATCATATACCACAATTTGTTGAGCCATTCCCCAATTGATGGGAATCCCCTCAATTTCCAATTCTTGGCCACCACAAAAAAGAGCTTCTATAAATATTTTTGTGCATGTGGGTCCTTTTCCTCTTTTTTTTTTGTTCTCTTTAGGATACAGACCTAATAGTGGTAATGCTGGGTCAAAGGGTATGAACAGTTTTATAGCTTTTTGGGCATAGTTCCAAATGGCTCTCCAAAATGGCTGGATCAGCTCACAACAACCCCAACAATGCATTAGTGTCCCAATTTTCTCACATACCCTCCGATACTTGCCATTTTTCTTTTCTCTCATATTAGCCCATCTGATTGGTACGAGATGGTACCTCAGAGTTATTTGCATTTCTCTAATCAACAGTGATTTAGAGCATTTTTTCATGACTATAGATAACTTTGAATTTTTTCTTCTGAAACTACTGGTTCATATCCTTTGACCATACATCAATTGAGGAATGAATGACTTGTATTCTTATAAATTTGACTCAGTTCTCCATATACTGAAATTAGGCTTTATGCTGAAAACTTTCCCCCCTAGTTTTCTGCTTTCCTTCTCATCTTGTCTCTATTGGTTTTGTTTGTGTGAAGGCTTTTTAATTTAATGTAACCAAAATCTCAAGGATAGTGTTTCTGCCCTTATTTGTATCCCTAACCCTGAGCATAGCGCCTGACTCATAACAGCTGTTTAGTAAATGTTTGTTGATTTAACCTGACTTCCTTCCCCTGAAGAACAGCCCCATTGTTGGCTGTGCTAAGGT
The DNA here is from genome assembly GCA_028646595.1 of Phalanger gymnotis. Lineage (NCBI taxonomy): Eukaryota > Metazoa > Chordata > Mammalia > Diprotodontia > Phalangeridae > Phalanger > Phalanger gymnotis. Next base: position 104,905,733 of record CM053624.1, read on the forward strand.
TGTAGAGATTTACTCCTTACTGGATAAGAGATGTTACTGAGCTGAGATTCTGTGAAAGTCAAAGACCAAGGAGAATAATTTCAAGAGAGACCAGAATGAGGTTTTGAATGGGTACTGGGATCCTTGAAACTGCTGATCTGTGGAGGAAGCCAGCCTCCCCAACATGCCCCTTGACTCTCAAGGCTTACATCCTCCAAACTGCTGAGAGGGACACACCTTGACTTTCTCTTTCTCTCCTTAACTTAAAGGAGCTGTGTTATCTCACTCACAGCTGATGAGCCCCTTTACTATTGTGTATTCTTTGGTCTATTCTAATTTGTTCAGCTTCTCTGCCTTCTTTTTACTGTTTTACTTGGATAAACGGGTTTATTCGCTTTTCTACGATCATATGGTCTTTTGTGTAACCAGCATAGGATGAGAAGAAACTAAGCTGGTGAATCTTAAGCTATGACCTTCCTCCTAAAAATGACCAGGAAGGTGCCTTTTATTGTCAACATATTGAACTCTTGGACTATCAGTATTTAAGATATGTTAGATAGATATAATTCTATCCTGAAGTCATCTTAGAGATTAAGGAAGGACCAAACACGCATCTAGGAACAACCTTCTTCTTGGCTAAGGCAGAAGTTGCAGTCTTCCTCAAGAGGGCTTTGGCAAATTCCGGATATCTATTTATTCCCCACGTGAGCCCAAATACCATTATATTGAGAAAGCAACCATGTATATGTTATAGAGACAACAGTATATAGACTGCTGAGAAGGATTTGAGTTCAAATTCTGCCTCAGACGCTTACTGGGTGACTCACCTTGGGCAAATCGCTTAACCTCTGTTTGCCTCAGTTTACTCAACTATATAATGGGGTTACTAATAATGGCATGTACCTCCCAGGGCTATTGTGAGAATCAAATGACATAATATTTATTAAGCACTTAGTACAGTGCCTGGCACATAGTAGGCACTATAATAAATGCTATTATTATTAGTGCAAGTCATAGCAAGAAACAGGTGATATCCTAGTCATACAAACTATGAGTCTTCTCCCTTATTCTTTGGGTCACCACAACTTTGGTTTTTCAGAGATTGTGATGTCTCAAGAATTGCAAACATAAAATATCACCAGAAGAACATTTGTACTGAAAAATATGGGGTTTTGTGCCAGGGAGCAGCTTGGGATCATTGGAAACATAACACAATTTCCCAAATACCATCCAAACTGCTCTTTCCCTCCTCTTAAATTCTGGACCCAATTCACTGTTCATCTGTATTGGCTTTGCAGTATATATGTACTGTACTTAATATGTAATAATACAATTTGCTCATAAGTGAACAATAAAATGTTAAAATAATATAAGGCAATAAAACAAAACCAAATCAACAATTATGGAGCTTGTTTAAAGTCTACCTAGATAATCCTCTTCCTAGATTTTATATATTTTTTGTATTATGGAAAGTAATAGACACAGACAACTTGACACAGAAGCAGCTAGGTAGCAGAATAGGTAAAACCAGTGGACTTAGAATCAGAAAGACCTCGGTTCAAATCTCATCTCAAACACTTACTAATGTGTGACCCTCAATAAGTCACATACCTCCACTCAGCCTCATCCACTCATTTACTCATCCATAAAATGAGGATAAGAATTGTACCGACCTAGAGAAGGGTTGTTGTACATATGTACATTAGTTTATAAACTTTAAAGCACTGTATAAACACTAGCTATTGTTACTATTATCTGTAAATGGGCAAGCTAGATTGTTTTTGCACAGAAATCGATATCCAGGCTATAATAAACTCCTTTGAGAGCTCTCTGTCCACACTATTTTCTTTTTCTCTCTAGAAGGAAAGAGAACAGTTCAGAATATTTGTCAGTCGAACACAATTTTAAAATAAAATAGAAATAAAAGAACTAATAATACCAGCCAAGAAAAGGATTGAGCAACAGTCCTCTTCCCCTGCCATTACTGTGATGCCCTTTGTTTTGTCTCCATCAGATCACAGGTAATCACAATACACAGGAAATGTAGCCACTTACACAATGCTCCAGACTCGAGCAGTTATTTGGAAAAAGTTCTCATGACAGAATCTACATTCTCCAGAAATAAACAGATATTGTACAACTTCCACACATGCAGGCAAGACTTTGCTGAATTATCACAAAACCTGGATAGCCTAGAGGGATGTCTAAGGACTCTCTTCCGGCACGTGAGAGGGCCAAGGTAGCCCCTCACCATGTAAGCTGGAATCCTGGGACCTCTCCAACACACCTATTATCTCAAAGTAATTGCACACTGCTTGATGAAGGTGCGGAAACATGTTCAGATACGGTCAAAGTGTTCAAAGTCGCAGGGTAAATAATGACACTTGTAATGCAGATATTGTTACTTTAAAAAACCCTCTAACATTTCAAAAGAGACCATTATGAGGCTATTAAAAAGATTTTGTGTTCAGTTTTCAAGATGACTTAGGCACAGTGCCACAGCTGCAATAATTATTATATTTATAACTATGTAAACGAACCTTAATGCTTCATTAGTAAAGAGAAAAATGATAGTGCCAAACTCGCAATAACCAGCAGCACTCAACATCAACACGCAGCTGCCCCCACGTGCAGCTGGTTCACCAGCCACTGGGCGGCTTAGGTGAAAAAAACAATTTCCACAAACTGCTACTGGCTCAAAAGCAAAATTGTTTCGGGATGAAAAGGTCAGTAAGAAGCAGCTTTTCAAGAGACAGATTATGACAGCATTTATAGAGAACTTAACCATCAAAGATTGGGAATTTGAAGGGGCTACATTTTATTAGCGGGTTACATGTAAGTTTGCCAAGGGAATTCACAGACATAACTGTTTCAAATAGAATGCATGTAAAAAAGTGTTCAGAATAATTTTTATATTCTTCATCATCCCCTTCACACTACGCTGTGGTGCTGAAAATAGAGCTACCTTAAGACAAAAATTTTAAGTGCCTAGATACAGTATAAAAGTGGTTAAGAAATCGCCTGACACATATACATAGCCACAATTTCCTGTGTTTACTGGGGGCTGGAGAAATTTTGTAGGGACATATAACTACTTCTACGTAGCTGATTTGCTATAATACATATGGTCTGAGTCAAAAAGGACCACCAGAGCACTTCCCTGAAGATAAAAATCCATGTCAGTATTTTTCCTCATTGAATCAAATGTCGGAGACGTTTTACAGCTTGCGCTGTGGTATGCTTTAAAGGATGATGCAGAATGATCCAGAAGCAAAACTCCTTAAAATTCACCGCATACAAATCTATACAATCAGCTGAAATTCTGATGGGCTTTTTAGGACATACAGTACCAATCTATAAATAGTCCTTGAATAAAAATCAGTGACAGTTTAGATGACCACACTGACACCCTGGAATCCAGGCCAAGACAGTTCTTCTCCTCTGCCTCAAAATTTCTAGCTGTGAAGGGAAGAAAAGCCACCTCTCCCTAGGTGTTTTATGAAGTTTGGTAGGTGTTGGTGATTAATAATTATTACCACACATAAATAATATTGTCTCTAAAAAGCAACGAGGGCAAGCAGAGGAAAAAGGTAACTCATTTACCCTCCCCCCAAAATTAGTTTAGTGTCTTTACAGTCTCTTCGTTACTTGAAAATAAATTAAGTTTAAGGCAACACCACTGCTAGTTGGTTCATCAGCGATACAGGAAATCAGTGATATATGCACATATGGTCTTGTACTTTACTTTAAAAAGCACATACTGAGCTTTGCAAATTTACTTTATAACATGTTCCCTTCTACTTTTAGAAAAAAAAAACGTCCAAAAAATATAGAAACAAAAATACTTTTCGAGAGGCTTAAGTTTAAATTCTGAGCGATTAAATAAAATTTTGCCAAAGGCTTCCCTGTCTCTTTTAGCTCATCCTCGAGAGAAGGGGAGGCAAAGCGGGAAAAGAACGGCATTATAGTACGAGGCCGGAATTCAAAGACCAGCACAATTGTGTGACATATCTGGCCCTCAGTTTCCTCAGCTGGTCCCTCCCAGCTCCAGATCCATAAGGTTTTAAGAAAGGTCTGTGCCATAAAGAATGAGTCTTATTTCTCTCTTTAAAAAAAAAAAACAGACTTAAAATTAACTTTAGGGGCTGATTAGGTAGTTACCAAACAGCTTTTTTTCACTTCCACAAACCAATTTATGTTTTATTGGACTTTCTTCTTAATGCAACTGTTGGTACTAGTCAATCAGTTGGTAGCCATCGGGCAAAATGAGTCACAAAGTTTTAAGTATGCTAAGCCCCTCTCCCAATTCCGAATTGTCACTTTCAAAGTATCATACTTTTAAAAAAAATCTACACAAATCTAATAGACCCACTAATTTTGGGGGGCCTTTAGATAAATTAAAAACGTGTTAAACGTTAGAAAAACTAAAAACCAAACATCACTGAGCTAGAGCTGGAAGGTACCAAAGCCATAGGGAACAGCTTTAATAATATATTACCAAAAGGTTTATCACAAGTTGGACCTAAATGAAGACCTTCAAATATATTCTACAGCCATTTGGGAGCTATATAAAAAGAAGAAGAATACCTCCAATGTGACAAAATTATAGATTCTCAAGCAGAAGTAGGACAGCTAGGTGTTGCAGCAGATAGAGCGTTGGTCCTAGAGTCAGGAAGACTCACCTTCTTGAGTTCAAATCCAGCCTCAGACACTACCTGTGTGACCCTGGGCAAGTCACTTAAGCCATCAGTTTCCTCACCTGTAAAATGAGCTGGAGAAGAAAATGGCAAACCACTCCAGGATCTTTGTCAAGAAAACTCCAAATGGGGTCATGAAGAGTTGTACATACCACATCCCAACAACAACAAACAGCAGCAACAACAACAAACAGCAGCAGTTCTGGCTCCAAATCTAATAACACCTTTCTGGTTCTCTGTGAATTTAAATAAGTTTAATGATGATTTGCACTTTCCTGCCCCGTACCAGCCCTCCACAGCATCTCCGCCTTGAGATTTCCTCCAACACCCTAGAAGAGCCAGCCACTCTTTGAGGGCCTAAGCTAGTGTTATGGTCATATGACATTTGGAGTATTGTGTTCTGTTTGGGACACTATATTTTAGACACTGACATGTACCTAGAGAAAGGTAACTAAAATGGCAAAAGGACTCAAAGACCATTTGAAGGAAGGTGGAATATTCAGAAAAATATTAAGGATGTTGACTGCTATCATCACACATTTGGAAAGATATCACACAAGAGAAACATTACACTGTTTTTTTCTTGGTTTCAGAAGTCAAAAACTAGGATTGCATGCAAGTTACAGGTGAAACTTAATAAGAAACAGAGCTGCCCCAAAGTGGAATAGACTGTCTCCAGAAATATCAAGGTCTCACCATTGAAGGCCTTCAAGTAGAGAACAGATGATCTCTTCACGAATTCCAGAGAGGGAATTCCTTCTTAAGTATGAATAAGACTGGATGACCTCTAAGTTTCCTTCCAACTCTTATTTCTACGATTTAATGATTTTATTAAAGAAAAAGTAAGAGATTTCTCTGAAACTTGGGGTCATTCCTTTCCCCAAAGGGAGTTAGCTTTTTAAAAAGTAACCCACTGAGTATTTAATAAACGAACACAGTGCACAAACAAGCTGACATGGCCCACATTCAATATTTAAAAAACATCTCTTCTAGCTGGTTCACTTATTCATTTAATAAACAGTAACCACCTACTATGTGCCAGGCTAACTATGATAGGTGTTGAAGACATAAAGTTAAAAAAAAAGAAACAGTCCCTTGCCCTAAAGAAACTTAAATTTACTGAGAGAAAATGATGCTGATGTGGTAAATTAAGTATAAAGTTGAGTACAGTAGAGAATGGAAGGGAAGGGAGCTGACATGATGGGTATGAAAGAATGGGTGTCTTGAAGGGCTGTCTTCCTGGGTAGACAATGAATCTGAATCAAAGGGGTTCTTAGTGGATCTAGAGAATTCTGGTAAATACCCAAGACAACAACTGACTTAATGTGACTACAGAAAACATTACAATTTCATGAAATAGATGAAGAGTGATCAAGAAAATAACTTATATTTATATTTTAACAAATGTGCTCTGAATTGAATGTATAACCATATAACTTAACCGTCCACTTAGCTAAATTTCCTGGCAGGAGGAGTATTAGACATACATACAACTTGAAACCATTAAAACACTACTAAAGTGAATATGAAGGTCTAAACATTGGAATTGGAGTCAAAAGTTTTCCTGTGGACAGTATGTCTTTAAAATTATAGCAGAAGCCAGTGGGAAAATATGATTTAGTGTAAATATATTCACTTTACATGCCCTTCTCAATAAATCACCTAATATATGAGTCATATTGTATATGTAAAAGCCTAAGTAAATATGGCATACCTGATTATAAGTACATTAGTAAGGACATTAGTCCTTAGAAAGGAATAAAGTATAAGAAGGAAGGAAAGGTAAGAAGAATTTTAAATGATAAATTAATTTTTATCATTAATTGTAATAATAATAGCCAGTTTTTATATGGCATTTTAAGATATGCAAATTGACTTAGAAATATTCTCTCATTTTATGCTTAAAACAACCTTGAAAGGTAGATTCTCTAATTATCTCCATTTTACAGATGAGGAAATGGAAACAGAGGTTAAGTGACTTGCCCTGAGTCACATGCATCTAGTAAGTGTCTGAGGCTGGATTTGAATCTCATGTCTCCTGGATTCCAAGCTTAATGCTTTACTTCTGATCCTGGAGGAAATAGGGAGCTGGAGGAGCTACCTATTTAGCAATGAGTGTCGTGGTCACACCCATGCCCTAGAGGAATCACCTTAAGACCCCTTCTTTCTGCACCTTGAGCTAAACTTACAAGTACTCAAACTCTAAGGCAGAGAACACGACTCTGGGACTGGCCACGTAGCCCGAACGTGGAGTTCACACGAGGCGAGTGCTCACGTGGCGGTCAGAGGAAGTGATGCAAGGACAGTCTCAAGGTCCCTCTGAAGAACTTGAGTATTGATTGTGAGATACGAAAGAAGCTGGCACAGGACTGCCCAGCACGGCATGCCCGTGTCAAAGAAGGCACTATACTCTATGAGCAAAGCAGAATCACAGTAGCACAAAGAAAATGTGACATGCACAAAACTAGAGACATCTCCACCCCAAACGTTCAAATGGACTATTTGTGCCTGACCCGTGGTACAGCCTTTCAAGCTCTTATTGGACTGATCAGCCGCAGTCAAATACACCATACCTTGACCCCAACATCATGATGTCATTGGTCCTCTTCAAGTATGGAGGACAGACAACAGCGGGATAAAATACATACTACAGATATCCCACAAGACTAATAAAGGGACTACTGCATTATGAAAACTCTGGCTTAGACAAATACAATATATATATTGGATGAGAATTTTAATTGTCATTAAATGAGGAAATTATTCCCATTGTACTTAAAAGGAGGTAGAGGGGAGTACTGAAATATAGAAAAGTAAATTGTTAAAACCATCTTTATTGGAGTCATCTGGTTGAAATTTTGACATTATCCACAAGCTCTGATACAAAATAAATTTTAATTTGATCACTCAAAAACCAACATTTACCTATGAATCTAGTGAAGCATAGGTTATATTCTTATCTCAAGAAGTGTAGATTCCACATAAAGATATACTGAATAAGACTCACAGATAAAAATAGACTATTAGTTTTGTTTACATAAACTAATTGGTACAAATAACTCTGACCCACTTCCAGTGCCCACACCACCACCCCACATCCCACATCCCACAGAAAAGATCAGGAAAACGCCTAATAAGGCACACCTTTCAGCCCTATAAATTTCTGAGTCACTCTTCCCATTACTCAATCTATTTGGAGAAGTTCTCAAATTAAAAGTAAAATAAAATATAAAGCAAATACAATCAACTGGCTTTGTAAATGAAATGCTGAGCAGGAAAAAAAAATTTTAAAAGACAAACATGTTTGTTGGAAACACCCTTTGACTATAACTAAGAAAAGAAGCTTCAGTTTCACCTCTTCATGTGTGGGTGTTTCAGGGAGATGTAAGGGATTGCAAGAGGAATCTATGTCCTGTGAAACAAGGGTTGCTATGGTTATTTCTCCGAGCTGCTGTGTACCGTTAAGAGCCAAATCCTAGTGCAACAACTTAAAAGGTGTGTAAAGTCAGCAACTTAAAAAAAGGAAAATCAATCCAAGTCACACGATCAGTTCATTTCAAACTTTGTTTTCCTAGTGGTAGAGGCGTAGAGCACACACTGCATTTTTCCACAGAATGGTCCTGATGGATCTCACTCCACTATCATTTAAGACAAACATGCTCATTCTTGCTGAACAGCCACACAGCAGCCCAAACTGCTACTTGAGCAGGAAGACAAAAAGATTTTGTACTTGGCTGCACCCCAAAGTGGGAAAGGAGTAGGAAACACAAGTTTTTCCAAGTATGGGTTAGATCCATCCACGCCTGTAAATAAAATCTGACAACCTTCCCACCGAGTCTTCTCAGAAGCTAAAAGGTATGGCTCTATAAAAGGGAAAACCCCAAAGAGACAGACTTTTATCTCCCTTTTTTGTTTGGATCTCTAATCATTGCTTTCAAGTAGAAGTTATCACTTCTGATTTGGGAAATGTCCTTTTTATTTCTTCAAGGGTCTTCACAAAGTTCTTAGGTTCTATGGTTTGGGTTCTTTTGTGAGGAGCTACACCTCTTCTCCTACCTTGACAACCAGTTGATCTGGTCCAGTCTTACAAATGGAATCTTCTAGCCTTTCAAATTAATCTTCCTTAAGTGCAAGTCAGACAGTACCACTCCTTCCCCACTCAATAAACTCCAGTAGCTCCCAGTATCCTTCAGGATCAAATATGCAGTCTTTTTGCTTTCAAAGTCCTTCGTCATCTGGCCCTCTCCGACTTTTCTGTCTTCTTACAAGTCTCTCCCCTGATATTCTCTGGGGCCCAGGGACTCTCACTTTCTTGCACTCTATTTTCTGACTCCAAGAATATTTATAGCCATTCTATCATGCCTAAAATTCTCTTCCTCCTCATCTCTACCTAGTTCCTTTCAAGTCCCAGCTAATTTTACCCTTAACAACAGCCTTTCCCAATCCCCCTTAATTTTAGAAGCTCCCCCCACCCCGCGCTGATTATTTCTAATGTATTATATATAACACATATATTTGGTTTGTGTAATTGTTTGCATGTTGTCTCCCCATTTGACTGTAAGCTCCTTGAGAGCAAGGACTATTGATGCACAATGGCTGGTACACAGTAGGGGCTTAATAAATGCTTGTTTATGACTTTCTGGGCTACAAACTGGACTTTGTAAAGTTACTGACATTATGTTTCCGCGTGACATTAACTAGGGATAATTTTCAACTTTAAGTACATTGAGAGCTTCCTCCCAAATCCCAAAGGTCAGAGCTTAATTCTATTAGTTAAATATTAGAATGATACCTCCTTGTCTCAGGGAACTTAACTATCTCAAACTCAGCATGTTTGAAACAGAACATAGCATCTTTCCTCCAAAACCCATCCCTCCATTAAACTTCCCTGTTTCTTCTAATCTTCAAGATTCATGTTTATTCTTGATGCTTCATTAGTCCACAGTCAGGTGGCACAGTTCTATGGAAAACTGGGTCTGGACTTAGGAAGACCTGAGTTCAAATTCAGTCTCAAACACTTTCCAGGTGTGTGACCTTGGGCAAGCCACTTAACCTGGCTCTTCTTCAGTTTTTTCAACTATAAAATAGGGATGATAACAATATCACCTTCCTTCCAGGGTTGTTATAAGGATCGAATGAGATAATATTTATAAAGTCCTTAGCACAGTACCTAGCACATGACAAATAAATAAATGCTTCTTTCCTTCCTTCCTCACTTTACATAACCAGTCAGTTGCCAAATTTTGCTAATTATAGCTATCATCACAATACTGCTTAACTGTCTCCCTCTCACCATTCACCCAATCACCACCTGAGTCAGATCTTCAACACTTCTCACCTGGAAGACTACAGCAAGAAGCTCCTAAATAGGTCTCCCGGTCTCCAGTCTCTCCCCTCTCCTATAGACCTGATTTTTATCAAGAGCAAATCTGATTATATTACTTTTCTAATCAATAATCTCTGATGGCTCCACAGTGCTTATAAGATAAACAGAAATTCCTCCATTTGGCTTTCAAATCTAACCCCAATGTTCCTCACCTCCCCAGCCTCATTTTACATTTCCCCCTCTTTCCATACTCCAGGATCCAGTCGAATTGGCATTCTATCATTTCCTCATACAAGGAACTCCATTTTCTCTTTCTACTGCATTACCCTGGCTATCCCTTATGCTTATAGACACTTAATAAATGTTTGCTGAACTAAAATGTCAAAGCCACACTCCGATTCCTATTTAGTTCCTCTCTAATGTGGGAACCAATCTTTACTTTATTTACAAAGATAAAAATCTTCCCCAATACCTTCTCCAAGGTTAAAAAAATCCCCCATATAATAAATGTGAGAAAGTCTTTATAGTTTCTACACTGAGAGACTAAAGATATTAGATGACAAGTACAGCTCTTTTTTGTCCTCTTTATTTATTATATCCGTGCACATAATCCTGCCTCCCCACCAGCCCCAAGGTAAATTCCTTAAGGGCAGAGATTGCTTGGTTTTTCTCTTTGTATCCTCAGTACCCGGTACTTAGTAAACACTTGCTTGCTGCTATCACATATTCAATTGGCCAATGTAAACCCAGCGAAGTTTTTTCATCAGGCCAGCAGCATCTCTTCAGAAAAAGCTGAGCTTCTCTTCCTAAATTGGCCTTATTTACTATTGTCCTTTAAGTAGCTACTCCAACTTTAGAGCAACTTAGTAATTACTAAGGTGGCTTGCCCGAAGTTGAAGCATCCCCGACAGCTAGTACAAATTCTCTCTCTCCCTCCTCTCACAGACCCCAGCAAGTCTTTGCTTCTTTGATACTCCAGAGGGATCCTAAACTAGAAACTGGCCCACACACGTCTCTAATAGTCACTAGAGGGTGCAGGGCACGCCCCTCCCTGATTAGGTCATGTCTCACAGAAACCAAAAAGTCTTTCTAGAACTCCAGGTGGTAAAAGGGAAGAGCAGCATTGTATCTTCTGTCAAGAATGATAGATCTGAAGAGAAGCTTACTGGAGAGTAACCGTGGTTTCTTTTTCTAGAAGTATCGTGCATTTTTGCATTAAACTTGCAGCAAAACCAGATAAATGATATATCTCTCAGAAAAGACTTCAAGGTCTTTTCAATGACACTTGAAGTTAAAAAGCAATCTCATTCAACTCTCTTGCCAAAATGGAAAAAAGAAATCTATTCAGAGAAGAGGCTTTACAGAGGTTTGAAACTGGTGTGCCTGAACTAACACCAAGTAAGCTTTTAACATCCAAGTTAAGAGTGGAGGAAAATATGAATCCAGTTACTCTCTAAGAGCAAAGCTGTGAGAATATTAAAGTCCTGGGCATACTTCGTTTCTATGAGATGAAATATTCCCCTGTCCATGTCTCACCTTCACACTCTATCCAGAAGTCCATATGCAGGCCATCCCTGGACCAGTACCTTCCATATTAGACTTAGAACCTGGACCTCCATATGTAGGTCTTTCTGAATCCAGGACCCCAGTCCCATGGGAAGTTAATTCACTCATCTTTGGCATTTTCATCCTAAGGGCTCACCCAGCTGATTGCTGACTGCAAATTTGTTGTTGTTGTTTTGTTGTTTCCAGTTGTGACCAACTCTCCGTGACCCCCTTTGGGGGTGGGGGTGTTTCTTGGCAAAGATACTGGAGTGGTTTGCCATTTCCTTCTCCGGCTCATTTCACAAATTAGCTCACTGTAACTCCTGGCTGGCCCTACATACCAGACCATACTTCTTTGCACCTCACATCCAGCCAGCCATTCACCCAGACCATCTCCTCATCTGCACGATTCTGCTGGTCTGCTCCTTCCCATTTGGACCAATACCAAAGCCGTTCTCCCCGCCCTGGTTCTCTCTCCTTAGAATTATTCTCCTTAAGGGCAAGAAATAGCCCCTTTTTAATCTCTGTATCTCTAGTGCTTAGCACAACATTTGCCATATAGTAAAAATAATTTAGTAACTTTTTCTCTTTCATTCATTCCTAAGGCTAACGTAGTAGGGAAGAATAACTTAAAAATTCATTAATAATCTTACCATACACTTCAATTCTGAAAACAAGTTGTTTATGGCTTAAGTAAAATATAAAAGCTTTGACTGAACTTGGCTGCCTGGTCTGAAATTGTGAAAACACAGTTTCATTTCTTAATAGCTACTAATGGCCAGTAATCAAATTTAAATCTCTTAACTAAAAAATAAATGGCATTTTTCCCAAACTGAAATGTAAAAAAGAGGATAACTTGTGACAAATTCAAAAACATGCTAATTGTTCCTTTTTTTTTTTTGGACATTCGCTTATACAGCTTAAGTGGAGACACGTGTAAATATTATTGCAGCTTTTTAAAGAAGTCTGATTAGACAAAGAGCCCCCCAATTAAGAGTCAAGAAACCAGAATTCTACTCTGTCACTGTGTCATCTTAGTCAAATGGTCCTATCACTGAACCTCTGTGTCTCTATGTCTTCACTTACAAAAAGGAAGAAATATGACTACACCTCTGTGGAACCTTGCAGCCCTAAAATTCTATTATGCTCTGTGAAGAAAGACTTCAACGTACCAATGAAAAGAAAACAAAATAGAAATTAACTTCTATACTTCCATAAGACTATGGAATAATTTCTAAACAAATATGATATACAGATCCTGTTACTTTATCAAAGGTTTAGTCAAGCTTAACTGAAGGAATAAACTTATCATTAAAACAAAACAAAAAATGCACAAGATTAATATAAATTTAAACAAACCACTCTGGGCCACACTTTTGAGCAGAAATCCAAGTTTAGAAGCTGACTACCTTGGCTCTAAGCAATAAAATCACTTATCATGTGAGTCAATCCCTCCATTCCCACCCCAATGGAAATGCCCTTTACCTCAAATGTATATTGTGAGGATTGGCGACATGCTATCTCTAAATGCTTTGCGTTCTAGCACCATATTATGTTGTGCCCAGGGAAATGGAAAAGGCAACTTCCCTCAAGTTTAGAATGTTCATTTTTTGAGGTTTTATCAATAATAGACAAGAAAATTTTTAAGGTATTTATAGCCTTTATTTTCCTTATCATTAACAATTCTAATTTGGACTTCACTTTTAAAAGGTATAACATAGAGATGGTGGCCTAGCCCATTCAGAATTGAGGTAATAAATTGAGAGGAAAAAAGTTCATTTTCAACAGCCATTTCAGTTGATCAGAAAAAGGGATAAATTCTCCCTTGTAAAACATGATTACCTTAACACATGCTCTAACTATTTACCTTCTGCCAACAACAACTCACTTTGAGAGGAACTTTTAGACAGGTGAGCCAACTTTTGTTACAGAAGTGAAAACAAATTTAAAAGCAAATGAAAAAGACAGTGTTTTCCAATAAAACTACAAGATCTGTGCCTGAATTTCTAAGCTGATAATCCATTCCAGATTCTTAATGGACCAAGTTAAGCTATATTAGTTTGCACTTGACAAACATAATTTTTTAATCACTTGCAGAAACATCCGCCTTAAATCCTTCAACATTTTACCAGCGCTTCAAGCCACATAGTACGTAACTAATATAGGAAGCAAGGTACTGGCACTGGGGGAAAATTCTATTTTTTCTTTCTATGAAAATTATTAATTTTACCATGAGCTGATTTTATTTATACCAAGGCTTATGTTCTCAGATGCTCTGTGCCTTCACAAATTGGGAATGGCTAACTGGTATCTATTTGATTATGTGTATGTATACATACACATGTGTATATATGTATATACACACGTGTGTGTGTGTGTGTGTATGCACACAGATAAAGGCAGAGAGAGAAGTATGAAATCTTGGCAGATCTACTTAAATCAGTTATTTTGGGAGAAAATCTATACCAACCTTAACCATTAGTTCCGGTTTCTCTCAAAATCCTTCTTGGAGATGGCTATAGACCATAGCAGGTATTAAAACACTCACTGTAAAGTCCTGGTTACATACTTGCTTAGGAGAAAAAAAAACACTAAAATATGACTTTACTAAGTCAACAAGAGCCAATGGACGGCACAGTGGTGAAGACCACAGACTAGATGCTCTGCCTAAAGAATGTACATGGAGGAAGAATGGGCTTTGTGCAAGGATTTACTCCAAGAGTCTTTAACTGCTCAACATCTGTAAACATGCTAACCTACTAATAGATGCATTAAATGCTCAAGATTGGTTGGGTACTAAATCCAAAATAGAGAGAATGGAAATGACTGTGTGTGTGTGTGTGTGTGTGTGTGTAAGCGCATGCTCCCTAAGTTGTAACCAAAGGAATTTTACGGACTCCAAAATGGAGCCCCTTAAGGGTCTTAAGAATCCTGAAATATAGCTCAAAAGCCTAACTTAATAAAAAAAAAATCATCTGAATTAATCTAGGGATATGAGGAAGCAGGAGAACATTAGTAACTGAAATTTCGTTTTTGTCTCTTACCGCACCAAGCCAAGTTAACAACATAGGCCTTGTTGCACCTCTTTTGTTGGAGGTATTAACTACCATAATGTGAGCATAAGAGTAGTAATGAGAAAGACAGGGCAAAAAATAACAAAACTAAATAACCTCCAAACAGGATGAGAAGACCCTAAACACTTGAACCCAAGGTCTAGACTAGGGGTGGGGAACTTGGCAGAACAAATCCCCAGTAAGGATTCTGTGAAGTTTGAACAGTTAAAGGGCCACACTTGAGGACCTAGAGGACTATGTGTGGCCTCGAGGCCACAGGTTCCTCATTCCTGGTCTAGATATTTCAGTTAAAAGTTATTCATATCAATAACAACATTAAAGACTATGCTAGTCTTCAGGAAGAGGGTGGTTTTGCAGGACCCTAGAACATTTCTAATTACCTCAAGGGACATTATAAAATTCTTGCCCCTACAAAATAAACACAATTTTTATTTTCTAGAAATATATTACATATGAATCAGCATTTTTAAGAGTGAGAAATGTGTCAGGGGAAAGAAAGAAAAAAAAACATGGCTACAACACCCAAAATGTTGAGAAACACTTCTATTGACAAGGCTGTTGCTATAAAGCCATTATAAGCCTTAAGTTATTTTACTAACAATAAAATACTTCCTCAGCAAAGACCAGTCCTTAGAGTTTTATGACACATTCTTCAGCTCACAAAAAACAGATTATAAGTATTAACCAAGACATCCCCTTGGTATGTCCCAATGCATTACTTAAATTCAAAAAAGCTCATCACCCATGAGCATAATAGACATATACGGGGGAGGGAGAGAGATGGAATATTTCTTAACTCTCTACTTACTAAAATCTGTGACACGTTATTCAGGTTTGGCGTTTTTATTAAAAAAAATTGTTTTCCCCAGTAATGTGTAGGGAAAACACAACAATTTTGCAAAGACCTTTCTTGCAAAAGAAGAACTAGAGTAAAATGGTAAGCAATGTATCTAACTGAACAGTGGGTAAACATGTGTGTGTATTCTCTCTCCAATACGAGGAGTCGTCTGTCATTTTTAGTCGGCCTACGTGTATCCAGGTAAACGAAATAATAACCACAACTACCAAAACCTGCCTGACACTTTACAAAGTCCTCTGACGTTTCTATTTAAGGAAGCTACGGCAATATCTTGATATGGAACCCAATCCACAAGTAGTTTTTGACTTTAGCCGAAAAAGCAAATATTATACCTTTAACATCTAAATGACTTTGTAAACTAGAGGGCTAACTAGGATATTCCTATTATCCAATGAGCTCAAAAAACTACACAACAGATTACTAAGCATTTTAAAACTATATAAAAATACCTAAAATGGAGTCAGTTGAAAGGAAGAAAGATGACAGTCTAAGGGCTTCTGCTAATAACACAATAAAATCTGTAAGGTAGAAGATTTAATCATCTAAAATTAAAGTTTACAAAGAACCACAAAATCAGGAGCTAAGAAACTTTAAACACTATTAAATATTCTTTTTAAGATTACTACTCTAGAAGTGTTTTTGGATCAAAATGTCCACAAAGCTGCATTTCACTGGCTAGAGAGACTTCTCCTGCAACATTAACACTGAGTAATGGGAGTTTCCCTGGAAAGTTAAGTCATTCTCCATTCCTTTTAAAAAGCCTATTCAGATCCATAAGCAAGAGTGGGGGTCAAAGAGTAAAAAGAAGTATTTCCTAAATCAACTTCTTTGTCAGAAACCCTGCGAAGTCTGGTATGTTTTCACATCTGTCTGCTAACCTTTCCATCTACAGAATCTTCCTCTCTAGTCACAAAACTCCAATACCATTTACAAAGTCAATGTAATATCAACATATGTAGTACATATGATCACAGCTTTACCTTGGTTGCTGAGCATTGAGCAATCTTTTCTTACAAAATAGACCCTAAAATTGTAATGGACATATTTTTTTTTTTAAATCTGGACACAAGACAGAAAGAGAAGTATATTGCTACATTCAAATCCTTTAGTCTCAGACAGGTGTGTTCGATGAAGATCTATTTGCACTGGAACATCTTCTGAAAGTTACTAGGTTTTCCCCAATCAAAAAGAATTTAAGAAAACACCCAACTTGAATAATATGTCTGATTTTTAAGGTTGAAAAAGCTAGGCATACTACAAATCGACAGTTGAAAACTTTAAATGTTTTAGAACAAACAGGTAAAAAACATCTGGAAAACAGGTAGCTGAAAGTACTCTCAACCTGACATACAAGTAGATTTTCATTTTTTTTTTCCTGAATGAAAATGCAGATCATAGTCTTAGCGGTAGCTAATAGGTGAAAGGATGATCAAACTCACCTCACTAATATTTACTCACACACTTTTAAACAGATTTTCCTGGCCATCATTCTTATCAACAGCTATCAGAAACGGGGAATAAATTACATTTATAGGGGCTGTCATTGGGCAGAAATGGTATAAAAGTTGACCCTAATTTGCAGGATAATATTTTTTATATTTAAAAGAAGGGTATATAAACCATGATGAATAGGTTATGGGCCTATCAGACATTTTTAAAATCCCATATATATGCAAATACTTTCTAATAAATTTTATGAGGGAGAAATTGTATAGAACAGCTGGTGATATTCTTTTAATTCACATAAAATTTTTAAATGAGTCACTCTGTTGTACAGTGTGTTAAAATACTCTCCGAAATATCTGATGGTGTCTTGAAACAGAAAACCAACTTCATTCAGATACAAATGCCTTCTTTGCAATTACCAGGACTCTGTTTTTCCCCACACCCCCATAAAGAAATGAATAAAATCTGAAAAGTAAAAAAAAAAATACGACTTGTCTCTTAGAATACTTGCTATTAAAGGACTAAATTAGGCATCTAGGTGGTGCAGTGGGTAGACTGCTGAACTTGGAATCAGAAAGTCCTAAGTTCAAATCCTGTGTCAAAAACTTCTTAGTTATGTGATCCTCAACAAATGGGGGATAATGGTACCTACCCCAAAGGAATATCTGGAGGCTCAAATGAAATTTTATACAAACATGTGTGTATATATGTTTGTAAAACTTTACAAATGTTAAAGCTTTATATAATTGGATATTATTATTATTATTAAAGAACAACACTAAAATACTGTGAGACTTGCTATTTTCCACACAGCATCCAAGGCAACGAGATGTAAAGCTTCTCTCACATCAACTTCCTGATATGGAACATAATGAACAGAGAGGCATTGTCATTTATCTGGGGCACCCCAGATCCAAAAGGCTAATTTTTATAAGCCAATATTTATAAAGTCCATCTTAATAAATTCTTTTCCTTCGGGGGAGGTTTGGAAAGTGAGGGTTAAAGGCAAAGACTGTTCAATAAACTTTGAGGTACAATGATCTAGTACAAAAGTGACAAAACAATGGCAAAAGGTCTTAAATATGGGCACTTTACAGCCTCTGAGACAAAAGAATTTCAGCTTTAGGATTTTTAGGGAAATTCTAAATCTCGTAAAAAGCTTTAAAATTAAAGAATAATCATCAATTTAGAATGAAAGAATCTTGCAACTGCCAGCCAGAAGTCTTTAACAATCCAAATAATGGGGTCCATGCTTTGTTTTATTAACTGGGTAAAAATTAAGCCTATCAACAAAAAAGATTTCTGACATCAATCTAAAAAGAACTACCTGCCCAAATTTTTGTCCACAATTACCTATCACTGACTAATTTGTTGTTTATTTTTGGTCAATCTAAGAAACCTAATTTGTCTTTGAAAGTATTCTAAGATGTTATAATTGGACTGAAATGCACATGAAACTGTCAAAACAAAATACGTTGATTTACAATATATGAAATAAAATAGCCTTTCAGAAAAATCAGTGTATGAAAATAAGAACATACAAAACACAAAGTAGAGGGTACATTCCAGAATTTCTCTATTTCCCAAAATAATTCTCTGAAACATTTTGTGGCCTATTTTGGCTCATTTTTAAAAGGCTCAAAATTCTGAACTATTAATATTATTTTATTAACACTTTGTCACATTCATCATCTTATTGACAAGTACACCACTCTCTAAAGGGAAAAAAATCCTAGAAAGAGGAGTTAAGATCATGTTAATACCATATCATATTTGTATGTTAATGTAGCAACATATCTTTATAAGTAAAAACAAATTGATGGATGTTTAATTCTCATATAGTTTCAAGATATATAACATTTAACAAGAAACAAATTTAGTCTTTTTTATTTTCAAAAGCAATTGATCAATTCTTTTATTTAAAAAACTAATTAAGTTTTGGAAATACCACACCAAAGGATTTTGCAAGTTATCGATCCTGTCTGGGCATGCTCAAATGCTGATTCTCTAGACGACCTCAACAGCTTTTTTTTTACTCCCTTGGAGAGCTCCCATTTCATAAGCTCACTGGGGAAAAGGCATGTGAGTGGGCCGAAAAGATGGTACATACAGACAGGACTTTTTCATAATCCACAAGTAAAACTACCCTGCAAATTATGACTTTCCTATAACACAGCCAATGTTTTCTAGCAGCAAATGGTATCTCTTTTCTCATGCTGACTTCTACTTTCTTAAGAAGCAGGGCGTAAGCTCAGGTAAATACTTAATGCAAAGAGAGTCCACATAGAACGAATGGGATGATCTCTGCGGTTCCCTCCAGTTCTAATATTGTATGATTATAAACTAATGATAATTACTAAGGACACCGATGATGCTTTTTTAACTACAGGAGATAGTGTTTGTGTTAACCCGTGAATTTTGAATAAGACAAAATTTGAAGTTGCCATTCCTCTACTGTTGAAAAGGATCCATGAAGTAGTTTGCTTTGCTTGTGATGGAGTAGAGGGAGGGAGTTGAGAGGCAGGATGGAATAACTGGCTTCTCAAAGCCAAAACTCAGATTGTTAAGATAATAAGCACTTTGTTGTTGTAGCTCAGTCACGTCCGACTGACTGTCCACGACCCCATCTGAGGTTTTCTTGGCAAGGATAATGGGGTGGTTTGTCATTGTCCTCTCCGGTTTATTTTATAGATGAGTAAACTGAGCCAAAAGGGGTTAAATGACTTACCCGGGGTCATACAGCTAATTAGTGTCTGAAGCAAGATTTGAAGGCAGGAAAGATGAGTCTTCCAGACCCTGCAATTCTATCTACTATGCCACCTGCACTTACAGTTAGAATACTTTATAGATATATGATGACGGTGGTGGTAGTAGTAGTAAGTGGTACATGGACTAAATCTCACTCGAATCATTTAAGATGAGTGATTCTTGTAACACTGCATGGCACAGGCACTGGAATTTTCAAATGGCTAAGAAGAAGACTGGTCAAATGACCAACACCATTTCCTGGGTTTTCTAAATATGTTTCTAAGTCTGGCATTAACCAGATTCAAGTTGATGTAACTTCTGGGAATATATTGACAGTTGCTGAGGCTGCAGAATAGAAATAGAAGAACATTGAGTTTTTCCAGGTGTGAAAACTTAAATCAATTTTTTTTTTCAGTCGTTAGGATACTTTTGACGAAAGTGGACATAAACTTCGTAACTTTGTAAGCCAAATACAGGCACATTTCCCCCGCCTACTGCCGTTAACTGATACCGTAAAACTGTGACATCCAGTGAAACACGTCATAGGTAGAAGTTTGTTTTATACCAGAAATGTTTTAAGTGCGTGGAATAGTTTCAAAGTTTCAAGAAAAGCAATGTTATTGAGAATGTGCCTATCATACAGAATACAAGCTTATGCTTCTAGGAATTCCCCATTTAAAATAAGTACCATGAATGTGACTGTAATTGGGCAAGCATTTTGTTCAGCACATAGTTGAGGAACCTTCGGGAAGTCATTTAACTTCTTCAAACCTCAGTTTCCCTATCTGTAAAATAGAGATAATAAATAACACTTGTATGCCTACTTCCTATTGTGGTTCATATCAAATGAGAATGAACATGAAAGCACTTTGTAATATCTAAGTGTGCTGTAGTTAAAATCATTACTACTCTGTGAAAGGAAGACAGGGATATGCAAAGCTATATAACGGGGCCCCTGACATTCAGGAGCCAACTTAAAATTCCTGAACCCTTTTCATCTTTCAGTCTCCTGCTCCTCTAAGCATAGTAAGCACTCATGCATAAATTGCTTGCTAAATGAATGTATTTTTAAAGTTATATTAACCAGTTCCTCAAAATTCAATTATATACAAATGATTTGGGGAAAAAAAATCTAACACAGTTGGATTCTCCTTTGGTCTTTTATTAAGGCTACATTATGAATTATGGTCATGATTTATTCCGATAAAAGCCAAGTTTTTAAAAATTAAGTTATTTTTAATTTTCAACATTGACTTTTATAAGATTTTGAGTTCTAAACTTCCTCCTTCTCCCTTCACTCCCCTCTTCCCAATATGGCATGCAATGTGATACAGGCTATACGCATATAATTGTATTAAACATAAAAGCTAAGTTTTATTCACCCTTCCTATTTTTCCATTAAATTAACTTTTAGCTTTTCTTTGTCTAATTTTGTTTTAGAAATATGGTGACCAAGTAGGGCCATGCACCCAACCAAAGAAGACACTTACCACTACCTTCGCATGCTAAAATGAGAAAATATTTTTGCAAATTTCCATCTGTTAAGATTATAAGGCTCCTCCCTGCACAACTCTTACATTTCTCTTCAGTGTTGCTCTGCTTGTGACAGCCTGTCCAATCTGCTGTTGAGTTGAAGTAAGGCTTCTGCAGACATATTTAGAAGTGAATGTACTTGGATTTCAGAAGATTTTAATCAAGGCAAACCAATACTATGGAAAAAACCACAGAAGGAAGGCAGACAGAGCAAACAGACTGCTTACAGTGATCCTCCCAAATCACAGAGAAGGGGGGCCTTCATAAACAACTCTTTATGAATTAAGACTAGGGTCACTGGAAACACTTTTGTTCCTACAAATGTAAATTGACTGAGTCGATCTTTCCCTGCCAATGTATCACAAACAGTAGAATCTATTTGAAAGTCTTTCTTTTCTTTTTTAAGAGTTAAAAAGGTTACCATACTTTCCACTTCTCTCTTTGGTTCTTCTACCTTTTCTCTAGCCCTAACCACCTGCCTGCTATCTCTCAGGTCTCAACAGCAAAAGCCAAATATTTTTACAAAATATAAATTTTTTTTTTATAAAACTTTCTGTTTTCCATCACCCTAGGGCACTTGTATTTGCTTTCATGTTTTTCAGTGTGAATGGGAAGTGAAAAGGGTTTTTGGTTTTTTTTTGGTGGGTGGGCAGTATTGTTTTTATTTTTTTAAAAGCCAAAATCTTTTTTTCCTCCAACCCTAGTAAATAAAGTCACCTGAGGGTAATCTGAGATTTACTTTGCCACAGCCCAAAGTCTGAAGTCCTAAGAATTCTTAGAATAATTCTTTACATACCCTACTTTCTAATGATTCACAATTCAAGATTAGGTCTTCCAGGAAGTCATTTCTAGCTCTGCTACCCACTTATTGTGTTTCTTGTAGGCAAGGGACCAAACCACGTTCTCATCAGTACACCCTACAAAAAGTTCCAAACCCTCTCTTGGTTCTTAATCTCTAAACTGAAAGATATTAAGTAACCAGCTGTTCACCAAAATGTCAACCGCCTAAGACTTCAACACCCTGCCCCAAAGAATATGCCAGGCACGGAATGGATGAACCAATAGGAAATGGGAATGGTTTCCATGCATTTCCTACAATTCAGTTTTTCATCATTGATTCACTCCATCAGCCAAGAAACATGAGCATGCAGGAAATAATTAAGCGGTCAAATGCTTTTATCATAAGAATATGGCTGAGGTCCTGGACCACCACTTTAAAAAAGGTATTCTCGGATGACCACATTCTCCCAAACACTACACAGAAGCCTTCTACCACCACCACCCCTTTCGTAACTTCAAAAAACAAACAAACAAAAAAAAAAACCTAGGTAATGGCCAGTTATGTAAGAAACTACTTTGACTTTTGGGTCACCTTACACTGTCTTTTGGGAATTCACAGAAGCTTTGTAAACAAGATCACTTCCATAATCTTTAAGGGAGTGGGGCTGTTTTGCTTTTTGAAAAAGTACAACTGCTCCTTATGAAAATACAGCACACTTTGAAAGCTTTTAGAAATTCAAGGGCAGTTTTTAAATACAAATTTACTGTATTTGAAACCAATATGATTTCAAGCAGACATCGTTTGATACCATCTAAGAGAAGGAATCATTATCTGCTTAAAGTCAATAACTTTATTCAGTTAATTCTAGAAGAAGAAACTGGGTTTTTATTATCAGCCCTTTAGGACAGTTATAGTACAATGCGTATGATGTTTCATTCATGCTGTTAAATTGATAATATTAACCTTTCGTGCTGAGATGTATTAAAAAGTCTGGGCTTTTGAGAGCAAACGTAATTAGTCTACATTAGTTTACTTCACCAGGACCAGTGACAGAGGCAAAGCGAACTAACAGGATACGGATTAATATAATCAAAATATCATCTAAATGGAGCACCATATCATTGCAATCATCTACACTCCTCAGGCTGATAGCTGTATCTCCTTGCTTGCTTTCTGACTGATTCTTTTCCAAAATAAAAATATAGATCGATCAATGAAACTGCTAAAACTGTAACCCTTTTAGAGAAATACCATACAGGAAACAATTTTAGTGAAGGATCCCTAAGGCATTTAATTTGATACGCCTATTCATCCCATAACATTGTGACACATCAGCGGATATGTTGGGATGCATCTTGTGCAAAGGACTTTAGGTCACGTTGGGAGGTGACATTAAGTGTTAGTTACAAACTTGGAAACCACTTGTGGGTTATTGTGTCAGGTGGTTTGAATATTCTATTAATAATAATGTCACAATTATGTAACGTGTTAAAGATTACAAGAAGCTTTTCTTACAAGAACCCTATGAGGTACAACTTCTATTATTATCCCTATTTTAAAGATCAAGAAACTGAGGCTTAACAAACTTAAATGACTTGCGCAGCTAATTAGCATCAGATCTATGACTTGAAGTCATGTTTTCACTCCCAAGCTAGTATCTCTTTTTCACTATACCTTGCTCCTTCTCTAGCAATAGGTTGTAGTTTCAGCCTCCTCCCACCTCCACTAACCACATACATATGCTAATAACAAATAGTTAATATATTCATCCATTCAGCAAGTATTTATTGAGAGACTTCTAGAATCATACAATCACTAACTTTCTTCCAGCTTTAAAATATTTAGTAACACATTGCAGTGGCGGAAAAAGGAGTGAATAAGACAAGGAACCTAGACTCTATGGGAATCAAGGGATGTGCACAATAACTTTAACATAAAATTAAACATAAATGCACAAGAAGTATTAAAAAAATGTCATGAGAGTTTATAAGAGTGAGATCACTTTCAGCAGACAGATATTGAGGGAGGCTTCATGGAGAAGGTACTATTTGAACTGGCATAGTCTGTAGGAGTGGGGAACCTGTGGCCTCAAGACCCCATGTGGCCCTCTAGGTCCTCAAGTGCAGCCTTTTGACTGAATCCAAACTTCATGAAGGATCCAGAGGGCCACATGGCCTCAAAGCTGCAGGTTCCCCACCCCTAATACTGGAATCATTTTTTTTTTCCATTTGGATTCTGCACTAGATATCTTCCAAGATGGTAGTAAACAACTATGGAGATTGTATGTGTCCTAATTTTGTTTGTACATGTGTGCCATTATAGACACTGTACAGAGATAATGACTTTGATTTATATTTGAATAGGAGGAAGGGAATGAACTAGATTGCCTTTAGGAAAATGTGAGGTGCCCTTAACAATCCCAAGCTTCTTCTTGAAACAAAGGTTCATCTTTTTTAGCATCAATATACTTTTTGTCCTATAGGGCCATGAATCATGAAATACAACCACCCAGAAAGAAATGGAGAGATGCATGATGGGTGTAAGTAGGTTACATCATATTTAAAACCAAGTTATACAGAAGAAAAGCCACAAATGTTGTCTCTAGGGAGATGAATGATTAGAAAGGGGGCTAAACTGGTCATGTAGTAAAAGCCAGTGATAACTTATGATATACTCCCCTCACTGGTATACATGCAATGCCAAAATATCTAAAAGGGAAGGGCCTCAACACATTGAATACCCTCTACCCTATGGAGGATTTATGGGAGGGCATAGGTAAGTCTCCAAAAAAAAGAAGGCATTAATGGGTTATGACCTGTACCATTCAAAAGGGTACCTCTAACACGAGAGTCACAGATTGCTCTAAGTACTCTAAATTACACTACGGTTATTTGTATACATGTCTCACTCCCTCTATGCCTTTGATCAGGGACTGTTTTATTTCATTTTTGTACCCCTACTGTCCAATAAAGTGCTGTGTACATAGTAGGTGCTACACGTTTGTTTAATCAAATTGAAGGATCTCAGCCAGACGCGAAGAACTTTCAACTGTATAGAAGACACAAAAGGGAGAGGTCAAGTAGTTCCATTAAGCATCTACTGATTGTTCAGGGGAGGGGCAACTCAGAGAATCTAGTGGAAAAGGAGATGATGGGATGGATATGAGATATTGCTGAGGTAGAATCCTTGTAATTAGGCAACTGAGCAAGTATGGGACACAAAGAAAGGAGAAAGGTCCTGTGCAACTGAGGTTTCCAACATGGGGGATAGGAGAGAATTGTGATGTTAGACTTGAAAGAAGAAACAGCAACTAATCTTCTAGGAACGGGGAGAACAACAAAAGGATGGGGCGACGATTCAGAGAAATTTTGAGGAGTGTAATTGAGGGAGCTTAAGGTCATCTGCTGAGTATGAGGAGGGTGGAGACAGGGCTGGGGACTTGAGAGCAAGTTTGGAACAGCTGTGGGGAATGAGATTCAGCTGTTATTGACTATATTCCTCTCTAAATATACAATCAAAAGGAATACAAGACTTTTACTTCTTCCATGTGGTTTCTACCTTTAAAACACCCCGGATATAATCGTTCACTACCACCACCTCATTTGCCATACCCAGACATTAATTTACTGAATACCTACTATGTGCTATAAGCACTGGGGATGGGGGCAAAAAGATCTAAGACATAGCTCTTACCCTCAAGAAGCTTGAAATCCACTTGGGTAGAAAGAACATTTTGAACATAAAAAGATACATAATAGTACTAAGTAGCATTGGTTATGCCAAAAGAAAGAAGTATTCAGTTCAACAATTCAATTAACATTAAATGCAAGACACATGTTAATTGTCAATTTAATTTAATTTGCCAATGGATAAAACACAGAACTTGATTTCAAGGCATTTGTACTATGAGTGGGATCTGAGGGTCTACCTCATTCAGGAAGCATTCCCTAATCTTCTTCAACTACTCGTTCTCCCTCTTCTCAAATCTCCAAACCACTCTGTTTGGACTTCTCCTCTACGTGGTTATCAGGTTATAACTTGTATTATAGTTATTTGTTCACTGTATTTATATCATAGATGCAGCAAAAGATGATTGGATCATAGATTTAGAGTTGGAAGAGACCACAGAGGTTTGGCACATAATTAGCACTTTTAAAAATGCTTGACTGATACTAATCCCCTCTCAGGACCAGAGAGGTTAAAGACAGGTAGATAAGCAGCAGAATTGGGATTTGAGCCTAGGGCTTCTGACTACAGAGCCAGAACTCTTTCCACTTCATTGCACTTTGTACATTTATCTTATTGTCCTCCCTCCCCACAAAATCTCCTAGAAGAGAGGTGTTATCTCTTATTTCATCTTGGTACTCCCAAGATGAAAAGGTACCATGCATCGCACATAGCTGGTGCTTAGTGTGTGCTGAACTCCTGTAAAATGGAAAACCATTTCACACTAGAAAGAATAACTTGCAGGATGGAATCAAGATCTAAACATCTCTAATATGATAAATACGAATACAGTCCAAAAATAGCAAAAGAAGATACTTTTAAAAGCCTAAGTTGGGGGTAAGTATGGGTAGATAACAGCTAGGTGAAGAGGAAGGACCTCTGGAAATTTTTGAGTTCAATATGGCAGGGCAGCCAAAACATCTAATGCAACTGCAAGATGCATTTAAGGCCCATTATATAGGATGATGAAGGTGATCGTCCTGTTTAGCTGTGCCCTAACTTGAGGCTATCTGGGATAAGTTCTGCTTGCCACATTTTAGGAAAGGTAATCACAAACTAGAAGGGACTCAGAGCAGAGTGACAAGGATGGGGGGCGGTAACTAAAAGCAATACAGGGAACACACTGGGGCATTTTGCCATATGAGGAACAGCAGAACAAATAAGCAATGTTTTAGCTCCAAAAGAAGCCATAGTAGAACCATGGTACCTGTCTTCAAGTATTTGAAAGGCTGTCCAGTACAAGAGGAAATAAATTTGCACTATTTTGCCCAAGAAGACAGAACTAGGAGCAACAAGTTGAAGTTTCAGAGAAAAGTTTGATTCGACACAAGGAAAAACCTTTAGAGTCTCCCTTAGAAGGGGAACGACCTGTTTTAGGAGAAAACCCCTTAACAAGAGATGTTCTGTCAGTCACCCGTTAGTGATCTTAGAAGAGGATTCCTGCTTCAGGCACAGTTTGAACTAGATGACCTTATGGGTCCAAATCTGAAAGTCTGTGATTATTCTATGATTACACATAAAAAGAAATCTAAGTGCTATGAGAAATTTGAATATTTATCTGAGGAGGAGGAAAGGGGGAAGAAGTGAGGGAAGACTTCTTTAAGGAGGTGACAACTTAGCTGGACCAAGAAGGAAGGGAAGGACTCAAAAAGATGGAGAAAGGGGTGATAATTTAAGACATGGAAAAATATCATTACCAAACACATGGAAAAGTTAAGAACATAGGAAAGTAGAGGGGGGTGGTATGAAAGAAGGCTGAAAGAGGATGAAATAAGACTGGGGGAGGGAGCCTTGAATGCTAGGAAAATAAATTCACACTATACTTGGTATGTGCATTAGGAACCACTGAATAATTCTAAATAAAAGAGAGATGAGCAAAACAGTGCACTGGAAAGATTATTCAGGTGGTAGTGTGAAGGATGGATTGCATAAAAGATAAACTGGTGCATCACTGTGATGTTTAAAGGTTAAATGTTTAACAACTGGCTGTTTAATGGGGGAGGCTGGTATACACAACACACTTTTCAATTTAGTCTACATTATTAATATTTTCTACATCACTTTCTTAAGGATAGACAATCAACGAAACAAATCAAGCTCTGATTTATAGCATTTGCCAGTTTCTAAGGCATCAATGCTCAACAATGTGCTTGGGTTGGTCTGAGCTGTCTCCAGCACACCTCTGTTCCTAAGCTTCTTTTCTCATTTATAAAAAGGGAATATTAATACTTATAACTATCCAACCTCAGTGGGTTGTTTTCAGGAGGTGGCACCTGAGTGGGCTGTTTAAATTATAATTGTTCGTGTGTGTGTGTGTGTGTGTGTGTCACACAGACAGAGACAGAGGACACAGAGCGAGGGAGGGAAGGAGAGAGAGAGAGGGAGGGGGAGGGGGAGACAGGGGGGAGAGTGGGGGGAGAGAGAGAAAGAGATTGAGATTCCTGTAAACCAGTTTCTAAGAAGTCATAGCCCATTGGCCTGAATGAGGACTGAGCAGCAGTCAACAACTAAAGGCTTAAAATCTCAGGTTTATCATCTGATTAACAGATTATCTAGAAGAGTCATTCTGCTTTTATATGCACTGGAGAAACTAATACTCATTTCTTCCTGCAAACCTCCTACTTGAATAGCAGTAAAGGAATGTCTGGTATTCCTGGGTAATGCTAGGTCCCCTAAACCTGGTTGGAGAGAAACAAGTAAGTCTGTAGGAAAAGAAGGAAAGATGAGCAGTGATGGGATAACCTGAATACAGAACTTCTGAGCAAAGAATCAGGGAGGACAGATATTTCATATAATACACTTCAAAATCAGACATGTAAAATCCTCCCATTAGGAAAACAGACTAATGTAGGAGTAGGAAAGTGGATCTGAATAACAGATAACCAACCAAGAGGGTTGGGGAACTGGGCTATATGACCTCTAATGTCCCTTCCAGCATAGTCTAAATTTATGACATTACAACACTTTGTATCTCTAAGAACTAACATTATAGGGTGTTTAAAAAGTGGGTTCCAAAACATGGCAGTGGTTCATGTAATATATATGTTTTGTTGTTTTTCATATTTACTTGAAAGACAAACTATAACCGGTATTTTTAAGGAAGATTAACAGCTTTGCTAATTAATGAGCATTGTCTCTCAGCAAAAATGAGAGGAGGAAATCATTAGTTTTGTTTTCTTTCTCTCTCTGGCAATTACTTAATAGGCCAGAAACTATCTGTACTTTTGTTAAAGGTTAATATTTAATTAACACTAATTCAGCTGATCTCTCATGGCACAGCAAAAATAAAACAAAAACAACAGAGGTCTGAGTCGATGCTTTCAATTTACAAGGTTGGTGCAATCAATATTTAAATTCATTCTAAACCCATGGCAAAATCACTCCCTGTGCCCTTACTCTAGACTAGGACAAGTCTAGCTACTTCCCAAATCTCCTTGAGGATTCCACATCTCTGGTGAAGCTTTCTTTACCCTATTCCCAATTCCCTCACACATCCTCTGAATGGCAGCCCTTAAAACATTCCATGACATGATACACAGAGAAGAAAGAGGTGGGGGAGAAGGGGGATTTGAGGGAAAGAATTACATTTCTTTATCATTTCTTAGCCTTGAAAAGAAAATTTCCTTCCGGAAGCAAAACATTAAGAGTTTCTCACTTAGTATTGAATGAAAATTCTTTTCCTGCTGCTGCTCAGTGTTAAGCAGAAGAGAAGCCAGACCTTGCTTGTTCCTTGCCATCTAATTTTTAAAGACAACAAAAATACACACAACCTATGGTCACTATTCCCATGCTCACCCAACAAGCCATTAAGATATTTCTGATTCTCCTAGACCACCAAGAATAGAGACATAAGGAAGGGTGTGGCAAGTAAACAATGGTTGCTGCCAACAAACAGGAATAAGTAGAGAATGTAAAGCAGAGTGCTACAGCACTGGCGCCAAGTCTTTACATATAGGCTGTATGACTGCCAAAAAAGAATCCAAGCCAAATTGTATCCAAGCTCCAAAGGAAGACAGCTCAATTTTTTTTTTAAATGAGGAAGAAGGTTGATCAAGGGGGGCTTGCACTAAAAATGGAAGGGAGAAAAATAATACTGCCTACATATCTCCCTAAATCCACATACGAGTCAGTCGATAAACATTTGTTAAGTGCCAAGTATGCATGTGCCAAGCATTGCTCCGGGGGTACCGGGCATAGCAAAAGACAATCCCTGCCCTCGAGGAGATCACAATCTGATATGAGGGAGAGAACATGCAAACAACTAGGAAAAAACAAGCTATATTCAGGATAAATTGGAAATAATCAACAGAGAGAAGGAACTAGAATTACGAAGGAAAGGTTTCCTGTAGAAGGTAGGATTTTAGCTGGGACTTGGTGGAAAACAGGGAGACCAGGGGGCAGAGATGAGGAGGGAGAGCATTCCATAGGATGACTATTAGAAGCCCAATAATTGACACTGGAGACAATATCTAAGAAGAGAGGATGGCAAAAAATACAACCTCAAATGTATATACATGGGTGTGGAAAGAATTGATTAAAAAATGAATTCAAGATTTTACTGCAAGAGTTAAAATTCAGTCTCTCAATTTCACTGAGGCTTAGTGAGATATGAATCACAGCTAGAATGTTACAATAGAATGGTGTACCTTATTTTAAAGGAAGTGAGTATGATAAAGGAGCTAACAGGGTAGAATTGTAGGTCAAAAGTATGTATCTCTGTGAGAATATCTATAAACCAGAGATAAGAATACAGAAGATCATTTGGGAGAGAATCAATGGAAGAGATATAGAAACAACACTGGGCAAAGAACATGTGTGTGTGTGTGTGTGTGTGTGTGTGTGTGTGTGTGTGCGCGTGTGTACACTACAGACTGTCCTGTTGGAAGAAAGAAATGGATGACTTACGAAAAAACTCCTAGATCTAGAACAGAGCTGAGATTCAGTAGTGATGCAAAAGACTTCAATTATCTGGACATCTCCCGGAATCCTCTTTCTGCTAAAAGCAAGGCAGCTTCATTCTTAGAAGGTGGAGACAGCAATGAAATCATATGATATCCTGGACTTGGTTCTGCCCGTGAAGGGAGAACTGGTAGCAAAAGCAGGAACTTTAGAGAAAGTGATGATTTTATCTTAAAGTATGATTGAAATAGGAAGGGGGAAAGCTAGGCACAGCCTGACATATATTACAGATTTGGGGAAACAGATTTCAAGTTAATTCAAAGTTAAACAGGGCCCCATGATTCAAAATTCTAGAGCGGAAATCAATTTAATTGGAATTACTGAATACTCTCAAGAACTAAATTATAAAAGCTAAATTATAAGAGTTAGCACTGATACAGTCTTTCAAGGTTTGCAGAAACCATTCCATCCATTATTTCATTTGATCTTTACAACAACCCTGTAAAGCAGGTGCTCATTGCACAGATGAGAAAAATGAAGACTCAGAAAAATAAGTGATTTGATAAGAGTAACCCAGCTTGTATCTAAGGTAGGATTCAGACTCAGGTCTTCCTCACTCTAAATTCAACACTCCAGCCGTCGTACCATCTTACATGCTGTAATATTAATTAAGTTGGGACTTTTTTTTAAAACTGTTTTAGAATGCTAAATTAATTGTCTTTGAGCCTTACTAGGAGCAAAACCACAGGCCCAAACCCCTATTTACTAGGTGCTAAGCCAATGCAAGTGTGAAGCCCCCTGGGCCCTAAGGGAAGTTGCCAAGGCTAGAGCCGATAGTATGCGCCTAAGTTCCGGTCACTCATGACATTTGATGATGTCCAAAGACTATATAAAAAGAGAGAATAGAGCTATTTGCTTGGGGCTCTCACTCTTGAAGGAGTGTTGACGTGGAGACTGTGGGCAGCTGTAGTTAAGAGCCCTCCAGCTTGTGAACCCAGATGTTGATGCTTTCTTGGTAACTATGAATTGTATTTGGTCCGTTTATAATGTATCTTTGTGATCTGTGTGTATTCTGAACTAAGTGAATGATATTTGTATGTTGGATTGAAATAAGATTGCTAACCCACTAACGTTACTTTCCTTAGTAAAGGAGATCAAAAGAACCCGTGCCGGCAGCGTTCTTGTTGTTGGGCTTGTGTTGGTCTTTCACCCCCACAGCAGATGCTAGCCTAATTGTCGAAACACCTGCCTAAATTATTCCAACGAGGAGTGGTCTGACAAGACTGATGTGACTATACAGCAGTTTGTCAACCAAGTAAGAAAGAGAAAATATGTGCAGAAGATGAAAGCAAGTGAAGATAACCGAGGATGAACATGAAAGATTGAACGGAAAAAAAAAAATGTATTTTGCTAGATGCAGAAACTACAAAAATGAAAGGCAGAAAATGCCCTAAAGAATCTTACAATTTTATGGGAGGAAGGTCAGAACCATTAATGCCCAGAATGAGCTATAGCTTACAATAAATGCTAAGAACAAGAAAAGGTATTTCTTCTTTTGCTATTTCTAGGGTAAGACAAATGTCCAGCAACGTACAGTTCTGCTCTTCTAGGTAGATGGGATGATGGTGGTGGACAACAGGCAGAACTATTAAATTCTAAGCTTTCTGAAATAGTCTTCTGATGTGGTGGCTGATCTACCTATTGGGGATCTTTGAGAAACTGAAGAACGGGAGAGATGTTGTAGGTTCTATACAAAGTAGTCCCAATTTACAAAAATGGAAGGTGGGTTTTTCTACCTACAATAGGTCAAATGAACTTGGTTTTCATTCACAGAAATGGCGATCACTATACAACAACAACAATACAGTTAGCCAAATTATTATTATTATTTCTTCTTCTTCTTCTTGACTGGTACAACAGGAAAATTCCCTGAGTATAACATGCCCAGACTTCAACAAAGCATCCATGATATCCTTATGGATGAAATGGAGAGGGTATGATCTGGATGATAGTACATATCAAGGGATATGGAAGTGAATGAATGTGGAGACACAAAAAGTACATTAGTGTCAACCTGGAAGATGGTTACTAGAGGAATGTGCCATAGAGTTCTGTCTTGGTCCTATTCTGTTTAACATTTTTTTTTATTAAGAACCTGAAGGAAAAGATGATCTAATTATCTTTACCAAAAAGAGATCACTGAAATGAAATTGAAAGTGATAGTCATAATATTAGGTCACAAAAACAGAACTCTGAAAAAAAAAATCTTTACCAGCTAGAGAAGGAGGCCAAATACAAGATGGCAGAATTTAATGGTGGCATCTGAAGTCCTGGGTTGAGTTAAGAAAAGTTAACTATATATTAGTAAAGGATAAGGAATTAGTAGATCGATAATAGCTCACATTTAAAATAACAATAACAAAATGGGGATTTTTAAGGGATAAACTCATCAAGTCAACAATGTGAAATAAGCAATCAAAAAAGTTAATGCAATTGTAGGCTTCTATCATTTACAGAAGCACAATTTCCAGAACAAGAGTCCGACTCTGCTCTGCAATTAGACAATATCTGGAGCTCCATGTTTGGTTCTGAGAACTGCATATTAGGAAGGACAGTGGCAAGCTGATACATGTACATGTCTAGCAGAATGATAACAGGATGGTGAGGAGGCTTGTGATTATGGCATATTTAGACTGGCTGAAGGAAGTGAGGATGAAGGAAGTGAGGGGTTTAACTTAGACAAGACATATAAGTCTCTCTATGTTTCTAACCAGCTATCCCAGGAAAAAGAAATTAGGCTTATTTTATTTTTAGCCAAGATGGCAAACTTAGAAATTAGCAATTTTATCTATTAAGGACAAACTAAACTTAAGAAAGGTTAGAGCTGTCCATAAGTAGTGTAGGTGGTCTTAAAAGATAGTCAGTTTTCCCATTCCTAAGTTTTCTAGGCAGGACTGAATGACTATTTGTCAATGATACAGAGGGAACTCTTGGTCAGGCTGGACCATAGATGGCCTCTGAGGTATCTTCCAAACTTTCCCTGAGACACCACAATTTTAAATGTGAATTCTAAATTAAGAAAAAGCTTCCACCAAAAAGAGGTGAGATAATTATATGTCTGCATATAAATGCGTGCATGGGTATATGAATATGTATACATACACATGCATATATGAGAGAGAAGGAAGAGAGGAGGGGCAGAGAGGGGGAAAGAGAGAGAGCGCGAGAGAAAGCAAGTGGGGGGGGGGGTGCCCAAGGTGGGTGGGTGGGGTTATCTACGAAATGGTCTGAACCCCAGCGGGGGGTCAAGAAGAACTGTACACAACTGAAAAACAATAAATATTTATGTGTGGGTGTGTGCATGTGGGTATATGAGTGCATGTGGGTATATGAAGGCAACTTTAGATGTTGCTGTCTTTTTGAGAAAACTTTTCAAACTCTGGGTGGCATTCAAGAGTTACACAAGCACCTTCCCAGCACCAACATTAAATTACAAATGGTGGTTAATGTTCAGGTTAGTGGTCACCAATTAGTTCAAAACATGTATTTATTTTGAGTTCACGCCTCTGTTTAAGTTTTCAGTTTCCCTGTTAAGCGCTTGAATACACTTGAGGTGACACAAGGAGAACCAGTTGCTTCACTACTGAGCTAAGGAAACCACGATAAAGCCACACTCTGTGACAAGAATCAATGAGTCTTTTCAAATAGTGTTAGGTGAGATCCAGGGACTGAAGTGGACTCCTTTTCCAAGGACTGCCTTTATCTGGTGAAAACATATTTTTACTAAATGGTGGCAAGTTGTCAGAGTGGTGTTAACGTTGTTTAAAAAAGAACAAAAGGGAAGGTGGATTTGCAGGCATTTAAAAAAATTAAAGTGAAAATACTGTCTGCTGTATTCCACAACCTCAGGCTCATACTATTAGATAATACAACTAAATGAAGATACCTGATGTTGTATCTGGTTACAAAACCAAAATGATTTCTCCATTAAGTGATGCTATTATGGAGAGAATGCAGTGTTTAAAAAAATCATAATGTCATAAAAACTTCAGCTGGAAATAGTATTGTAATTTATATTAATTTACCTCAAGCTCTTTCATGCCTAAGAATTGCAAAAGACATGACTAGCATCACCAGGGGGGTGGAGGGGGGGGTCCCACAGTACTGGCTAATGTTACACACCACTGGAGAAATGATTCTGCCAGTATTGGCCAAGTATGTGACTAGAAACAGTATTACAATCTATTTGTAAAGACCTTCCAGGGTATGTAATATCACCCACTGTTAGGCACCACCTGCAAAGGATCAGATGTACGAAATTATCTAGACATAAGACCTGAGAGGAAGAGGAAAGGAATAGAAATGCTAAGAATGCACTGTTGAGGAGTTCACACCGAAGCCTGTACAACTGTGGTATCAAAAAACAGACTCCCAACAGATTTCTAGAAATAGTAACCTTGAGTAACAAAAAGAGCATTAGACTAGGAGAGTATGTAGATCTGGGTTCTAATCCCAGATCTGCCACTAATTATCTTTGACACCTTAGTCAAGTCACTTTACAGATCCAGGCTTCAGCTGCCTCTTCATGATTGAGAATTGAGATCAATGATTTCTAAGATCTCTCTGGTCTGTAAAATCTTAAATCCTAGCTGCTTGTCTTTTAAAACCTATCAGCAATAAGAGACTAAAAAGTTCAAAAAAAAAAAAATCCCCCCCCACCGGTGACTCAGAGTTGCCTTAAAATCTAATCCCCGAATCAAAGTAGTGGTTTTGAATATATCAAGGAAATTACTGATACGCTTTTTCTTATGGAACATTTTATAAAATACGCCATCTGCTCAATGAATCACATTTTTTCCCCTATATGTTAAACTATTCTCTCATATAAAAACCATTTAGGAAAAAAAAATAATCAACAAACATATTCTTGGAAGGATTACTATTAACGATGACAGAGAGCATGGTACAGCAGAAATAACCTTGGCTCCAAAGTCAGAGAACCTAAATTCAGATCCTACCTTTGACACTATCTCTATATGACTCAGGGCAAGTTATCTAACTGAACCTAGCTTAACAATTTCCTCCATGAGAAGATTGGACTAGATAGCTTTGGAGGTCACTTCCAATTCCATATCTATGGTCCTGTGCCCAGGATTAAAATCCTGGCTCTTGGCTAATGCAGTTAACCCTCTGAGATCCTCAGTTCCCTTCATTTGTAAAATAAGGTGGGTTGGACTAAATAGAGTTCCTTATAACTCTACAATTAAAATTCTATGATCCTATGAAACCAAAGAGGGAAGGGAAAAGAAGCAATTTATCACTTTCCACGAATTTGCCATTCGTATAGTTTAAAGGTGAATTTTTTTCCCTTAGTCTAAATCTCTAAGCCAACAACAGGCTTATAGTCAGCTCACTTGTAACCACTCCTTAGCTAACTTCCCATCCCAGTCCAACTGGTTACTAACCTGTTGTCTGAATGTCTCCTTTTTCTGTTTCACTGATGGGTAAGGGAACAATAATGATAACTTACTAAAGCAAAATATTCTTCTTTAATTACTACCCTTAGGGTCAAAAGTTAGAGTCATACTCGTAGAACACAGCTAAAAATGTAAATTACCCGTTGTGTTTACACTGAATTTACAGTAACTTACATGATTCATTATTTTCTTCCTGTCACCCACCAGAGAGGCAGCTACACAGAGATCTACCATGGTGAAATCCAGATCAACAAGTTAACCAGGAATTACGGCTGCAATTAAAAAAAAAAAAAACAAACCTATGCTTGATGACTAAACTTTGCCACAAATGAAGAGAACGTCTGTAAAACTGTCTGGAAGAACAGAGCAAAGGGTAAAAGAAATTAAACAAAATCAAGCAAAATCAAGTTTTTTTTTTTTAAATGCCATGCATTCCAAAGGGTTAATAATTATACTGACAATCAATTTAGAGAAAAAAAGGAGGACCATGACTTAGCACCTGGTGTGTATTTGGCACTGTAGCGAAATATTCTTCTCATTCTTGTAAATTCACACATCTTTAAAACATCTATTTTAAACCAACATGGCAAAGAATTAGCTATACCATTTTTTAATGCATTCTAGATCCCAGAAAAATAGTCCTATTTCAAAATGGCAGTCACTTTCTACCAGGTTACAA
Source organism: Phalanger gymnotis (assembly GCA_028646595.1). NCBI lineage: Eukaryota > Metazoa > Chordata > Mammalia > Diprotodontia > Phalangeridae > Phalanger > Phalanger gymnotis. Next base: position 104,942,502 of record CM053624.1, read on the forward strand.
TGGAGTCTTCACACAAAAGAGTAGTTCAAGATGAGTCTGGGCATTTTATAAATCTCTTGAATAATTCTATATCAACAGCAAAACTGTCTTTACCAGATGTCCAATTCCTTTTAAGATAAAAAAAAGAATAAAAATCTAGTCTACCTGTGAAGATTATTATGTACCTTAAAGAAAGCACAATCTAGGTGAAAATGAAATTCCTCCAATTAAACTAGCATCCTCAAATCTTGAAAGAGGAAAACAAAAAGGCAAAAAAAATTACCAAAATATTCTTTATTATTTAAAAGTTATCCTTTAAAAACTTCACAGCTCAATCGTAGGATTAAGTCATTAAAAAAAAAAACTCTGAGATTTTCAAAAATTCCTAACGATAGGCAACAAAAGCCCATTCCTGCACCTGAACACCAGAATTATTTCCTCATCTCCTAAACTTGTTCCTCATTTCTGTGGCACCTACTGAGAAAAACATAAAACTTTCCCATTATAGACATGTCCATTTCAAGTACAAGGTATACTTTGTTCTCAGAAACTTATTAGCAAGCACCCTAATGAAGCAGTTACAAATACACACAACTTAAAACATTAAATAAACCTGTTTCTCCTTCCCTATATTTGGATCCAGGATGTTATTCATGCTTTTCTTTTTTTTTTTTTTAAAGAAAAGGCTATCCTACTTACAAACATCCCTCAGAGAAAACCTTTTCTAAGCCTGCCAAAATAAACTCTGTATTTTAATACATTTGCTAAAGACATATACATGAACCAATTCACACTGGTAGTAGTAGTAGCAATGGCCCTAGGGCCCATCAAGTTTCTGACCAGAAGTGTAAATAGCCACAGTCATCCTAGAAGGTCAGGCCACAATTCCAACTGTTTGAAAGGGCTCTTTAAAAGGGTAAAGGATATTCTACCCATCTATTCTCTGAACACACCTGGATCCTCACTAGTGGGAATACAAGGTCTATGAATGACCTATTCTTATAAGCTTTCCAGTTCATTGGGATTCCACGTGGATACCCCTCATTATACAATAAATAATCCAATAGGCAGAATTCCATCTTTAAGAAATGCTAGCTCGTTACTGCCTGACTTTCATATCTGGGATGCTCTTTCGCAACAAAACTGTGATCAAAACTTGAGTAAGAGCTACAACAAGGAAGGATTCATTGTGAAAGATGAAAAGTCCACAGATACAAGAAGAGGGATCCTCCCCACCTCACCCCACAGGAATGTAAGTCTTTGGGAAAGGGCAGAGTCAACTTGACCTACTCAGGCTATAACCCTTGGGGGCAGTGGAGAGGTTTTTGAGGCTATCCTTGTAAGAGATACTGAATTATTCTATAGAACTGGAGCAAGTAATATTAGCTCATATTTACCTAGTAATATAAGGGATATAATTATTTTCCCTCACAAACATCCTGTGGAATTAGGTATCTAGAGTATAATTATCTTCATTTAACAGTTAAGGAAACTGAGGTACAGAAGAAAATTATTAGTCAAACAGCTAGTAACAACTAGCCAAGTCAGACCTCAACCCAAGTCTTCTGACTCAAAATCCTATGCTATTTCCATTATATCACACCAAGTCAGAGGTTAAGAGAGGAAAGAAACTAACACAAGGCATCCCCACTCCAGTTTGACTTAATGGTGTATTTTTATTGAAGAAACAATATACCTCCAACAAAAAGCTATTTTCTAAAAGTAGGAGAGAATCATACATTAGCTTGTAACGACGGAGGCATTCAAGTGCAACTAAAGTATATCATGCTTTAAAAGGTTACCATAACTATTCTCCCAAAGTGTAGATTAGTGAAAATAATTAAGTATCAGAACTGAAATATTAGGGTTTTTAAAACTTTAATAACTAGGAAAAAACATTGAAAATGGCAAAGTTGCCAATATGGGGCTGAATAAACATAATCCCGAGGCTTAAATCAAAATTGATAAACGTACTGGTTTTGAACGATCTTAAATGGTTCTATGACTCTGAGTCAGGCCCATCCATTTGCAATTAGCAGATTTCTGTTTTTAAAAAGAGAGAACATATTTAATATGCTGGGTAGCATTTTATTTACCTATTCTATGTATCAAATGATATGGAAAAAACATTTTAAATGCCTTACAAAGTGACTATTTTAATAAAAAAATAAAAACTAATTTCTGAGGGAAGGAAGGGAAAGGAAGGGAAGAAGGAGAGGACGGGAAGAGAAGAAAGGAAGATGAGAAAGAAGCTAAGAAAAGACATGATGGGAAAGAGAAAGTGAGAAAGATAAGGGAAAGTGAGAAGGAAGGAAGGAAGGTAGGTTGGAAGGGAGGGAAAGGAAGGAAAAGAAAGAAGAGGAGGAATAAAGTGCCTTTTACCCCAAGCAAGATCTGACAATAGGACCTCGAATAGAATTTCTTTAATCTCAACATCCTCATCACACCACACCCATATTCTGACCCACTTGAACCAAACTTAAAAGCTCAATCTGGCTATTCAGTGATACAAAACTTCCATTTTATAGAAACAATCCATCTGCTCCATGTGACTCAGCCCCTGCTTTAAGAATGCAATACTGTTTAGGCAAACGGTTGCACCGCACAAAGTGTTTTGTTCACATGCATTCCTTTGAGATGACAGAGTCTATCCACGGGGCCCTAACGGTTGGGGCCTGTGGTTTTTTCCTCATCCGCTCCATACTGCAGTGACTAAGCTGACAAAAATTCCTAGCCAATTACAAACCCACTCAAAGAGACAGCTATTACTCTCTTGCCCCTCCTCTAAGCCCCTTCTGGTCAGTCCTGGAGGGGACAATGTTTTGATACACAGAGAAACCCCGCCCTTCCATGAACTGCACTTGTAACAGGGTTTCTGCCCTCTTTTACACTTCAGTATGCTTATTAGGCTGCATCATTTCCTGTGACCATAACCTTTAATCTTGCACCATGTCTGATCTAGGCCAGCAGAAGAAAGAGAAGGAAGGGCCCAGGAGGGATGAGGCAAAGGGGAAGAGAGAGATGAAGGAGGAATTCGTCCTTGGTATCTAAAGCCCTCTAATTGATTAAGGAAGAAAAAGCAAGTTCACTCTTCTGCCCCTGAACATGTCTTACTCCTCTGCAAGGCTTTATGAGACGAAATAAAGATTAAGTTCAACCTTATGAGGGATGCTAATATAAGGGTTGCGGGGTAATCTCCTCAGTCCTACACTCCCAACTTCCTTACATCATATTTCTTCATTCGCATCCAAGACCCCTGATGGAAGCCTGAAAAAAAATTCCAAAATGTTCCACAAGGAATTACTAAGCAAAGTTACAGAATGCATCTTTATCTCCTTTGTCAAGGATTATATTGGCCGTTTGCCTGTGGCAAGGAGAATTAAGCTTTAGGCAGGCAGCTACAAGTTTGGTTTACCCCCCCCCCCCAAAAAAAATCAAAAACTAAGGCTAGATGGTTAAAGTGTTTTCAGCAGTCCCTTATACTTTAATTCAAAAAAATTCTCATCTAAATTCTTGCCAAAAAAGTGCACTTTCCTGCCTATGTGAAATGTACACTTTTTACTTAAAGTTAAAAAGTTTATTATACATTAGTATACATTTTTACAAGACTACAACCTGTTGTTAATTAGTACTGAAGCATCCAATCATCGTCAGACAATTCCTAAAGCTCCAAACAAAGGTTTAAAAAGAAAAATCTGCTAATTGAAAGCCAGCTAAACAAAGGTTTTTTGATCACTGATCAACATCAAAGTTTTTGCTCACCACATGGAAATAATTCATAAATGCAAAGATCCTGTCTTTAAAAACTTTTTTTTTAAAAACTCGGCATAAAAGAACATAGTATTAATTAAAATTCAGAAACAAGTTCTAAATGTAATCAAGTGTCCTTAGTTTCACTGGGCTCCTGTCTTGCCATTTCATTTTAATCTTTCCTTTAAATGAAGAGTCACAGACAATTATAATCACATTTTTAAAATTGAGAGATAGCCATATGTGGCATTCTTGAAGTATCTGAAACCCCGCCTCTCCTCCGGTTTTACACTTGACATTTTACTGACATTTTCCCTATACCCCCCTTGGCCATTCCCTTTTCATAGTTCCTTTGAAAATTTACCATAAAATTAAATCTCTACCATTACTAACTGAACACATTTCTTTTTATTAAACACTTGATTGATAAAGTAGCATAATGTTAAAATCCCAAGTGGATTAAATTCTCACTCTTTATAAAGTGCTTTGTGTAAAGACAAAAGAAACATAATGGAATATTTGACAAAATTGACCATCAGTCTCCTCTTCTGCTAATAACTAACCATGTTGTTCAAGATATGCTCCTTAAGGGCAGAGACCAGAGTCATTTTTATGTTTGTACCTTGCTCAGTCCAAGTACAGTATTTTAAAACAAGTGAATTATTAATACGGTCCTGCCCAAACAAGTACCTGGAAAATGGGAACTCCCCTCTGCCCCATCACCCCAAACATCATGAGATGAGGAGAAAGGTCGGAAAATAAAAGAAAACGAGGTACATAGAACCTGAATATATATCCTAGGCAGCTTGGAGTCTGAAAGACTCACATTCCTGCTCTCAGACACTTACTAGCTGTGTGACCCAGGGCAAGTCACTTAACCTTATTTGCCTCAATTTCCTCATCTGGAAAACGAACTGGGGAAGAAAATGGCAAACCATTTTAGTATTTTTGCCAAGAAAACCCCAAATGGTGTCACAGAGAGCTAGATACAACTAAAATGACTGAACAACATGCTGTCACTTCCAATGT
>CM053624.1:104947759-104993003 GCA_028646595.1 Phalanger gymnotis
AGATTCATTATTACCTTTGGTAACAAAAGGCAAGACCAAATAAGTGACTTCTAAAAGTCTATTATTGGCCCAGCACAAACCCTACCTAGAATCTCTAAAATCTCCCCTCCAAAAGTCACTCATTCTGGAATGGCCTTACTTCTATCATGTCATTTAAGACCCTTATCTTCTCACTTAATACCCAACAGTGGTTGTTTGTCTGCCTTTCTGCAATATCTCCTTCTTTGAAAACATCTACACGAATTGTAGCCAACTTCTGGGAGTCCACAGACCACACTTCCGGAAATACTCCTCTAGTTGGCCCTCACTTGTTTCTAAATTGAACAGAAACATACAGAAATAACCATTCTGAGCAAGTCTAGAGCTTCACCATAATGTCAGGCTTAAATGTCTGCTTTCTGTCTCAAACCAAGTACTTTCTTTCACTTGGAACTCAAAGTCAAGGGAAGCCAGCAGTCATTAGAGCGCCATTAACTCCAGGTTCAGTCCAACTCCTAGTTCAGCAGGTGACCAGGGTAGAAAGGAGGCTTCCTTAATAAAAAACAAGCTAAAGGGAATGAGAGAGAGGTTGCTGAGGGGACAACATACTCAAATTATCAGCCTTTTACTATAAATTAGGCAGTAACAAAGTAACAAAGAACATAAGAATCCATGCTCAACTTTTGTCCTACCTTGCGGCACTTGAAAAGATGTGTAATTTAAAAAGAAGATTGGTAAGAGATTAGATCCATTTTCATTAACTCAGATCATATAGAATGACTTCAGAGTATCCGAAGTTTATTGTTATTTTTCTACCCAAAGCTAACATAGACCCTAGGTAGATATTTGTCGAGGGCACTCGTAATTCCTGGATATCAAAAGCAACGTAATAAAAGATGTCTGGGCATTTTTAGCAGGGTAGCTAGGTGGCACAATGGATAGAGTGCCAGGTCTGGAGTCAGGAGACTGATCCTCCTGAGTTCAAATCTGGCCTCAGTTACTTACTAGCTGTATGACCCTGGGTAATTCACTTAACCCAGTTTATCTAAGTTTCCTTATCTACAAGATGAGCTGGAGAAGGAAATGGCAAACCACTCCAGTAGCTTAGCCAAGAAAACCCCAAATGGGGTCAGGGAGAGTTGAGATGAACTAAAAGATGACGAACAACAACAATAAAAGTGTCAGACTTCTGTCCAGCACAAAATCTATGAGTTTGAGAGGGTTTTGTTGGGTTTTTTTTTTTTTTGGCCTTATTTCATCCAAACCATTACCTAATATACTATCTACTTGAAGAGGCAAAGTATCCTAGAAAAACCAATTAAATTATGCATTCAAAAACAAAAGGGACTTCTAAGGTCCCTTTGGTATAAGTCTGCGATTCTCTGATTCTGTGACCTCTGAGCTCTAAAGCTATGATAGTAAGTCAGTTCTACCACATACTATACTTACACAGTGTGGTTTTGGTTTTGTTTTTGTTTTTGTTGTTTTAACTTAAAAGTAAGGCTTGGTATTTAACAGGGATAAAGATATCATCTCACTGGTTCTGAACCAGTATTCTAGCCTGTCAGGAAAATTTTCAATCTTAATTCTCCTTAATTGCTTTTGCATTAAGGTCCCCTTGCCTTAAAAGCACAACAAATTCTCTCCAGGGGTGCTCTGCAAAAGGCAATACTTATGCCCATGAAACTCACTACAATTTTTATATTTCCTTCAAGATGAGAGACAAACAACAGTTTGTGTTTCAAAGATCATGCAGGGATTTTCAGTGTTATTCCTCCACTTAAAATGTTAATATTAGGCTTTTAAAACAAAAACCAAGACTAGAAATGCTTTTCTTAGACTTGGAAAGGGCCTCAGTAGTTACTTAAAACAACCTTCTTCCCCCCCACCTCCAGTTCAATAATTTCCATTTATATTACTCATGGATGGCCATTCCAGCATCTGCTCAAAGGCTTCCAACAACAAGTTTTCCCTTCACAGGGCCTGCTTTTGCCTCAGGATTTTACCAACATGCAGGTACTTTATTCTTAGCCCTGACTCCTCCTTTTAGTTCTGCTTAATGTGCTGTCTTCCCCCATTAGAACATAAGCCCTTTGAGGGTAGGGGGCCTGTCTTAAACTTATTGCAGCTGACTAAAATTCCCATGTCTATTCGCATGAACTGCTATTAAGAGAAAGGCAACAAGATGCAATAAGTAGAACAAATATTAGCTTTTGAAGTCAGAATCCCAACTTTTCAACTCAGATTGAATGATTATGCAGCATAACACAGGGTCTATCTGGGACTCAGTTTCTTCATCTGTAAAATGAAAAGTTGGATTCAATGACTTCTAGTTCTAAATGAATGTATTTACAATCCTCCTGACCTCTGAGGTCCCTTCCAGTTCTCAATCTGTAACGCTATGTTCCTAAATCCATTCTACAGCATTCTACCCTGATAGGTATGGATTTTTTTTTAACCTAAAAGCAACACTTGAAATTTAACAGGACTTTAATAAAGGTATCATCTTATTGGTTCTGATCCAGCATTTCAGTGCTGAATCAATTCTCCTTATTGAAAAGAGGAATGAGACATCACAGAAGATCCTAATATACAGAGATTTTTCCATTGTAAGCTGGATGACCACCCCTAGGGACGTCATAGAAAGGATCCCTGCTTAGGTACAGGTTGGATTACATGACTGCTAAGGTTTCTTCCAACTGGGAGATTCACTGGAAATCGTCATTCCTGTATAGGTGATCTATAGTAGCTTGATTTCTTCATTTGAACTCTTAAAGGACTTTATTTGTACTTCTGTTCTATACTTTCACACTTTACATTACATTTTAAAATTGCTCAATATGCCATAAACCTAAATGTGCTAAATTGTAAGCAATTTGAAGCCAGTTCATTCTGTCTTAATACTACAAAACCCCATTTTTTTAAAGCATAGGTTTTAGCACCTAAAGCATAGGTAAAACACACACACATTTTATACAGGTGTGTGTGTATGCGTAAAAGTAGATGTTATTCTGTCATTTTTCAGTCATGTCCAACCCATCTGAAGTTTTCTTTGCAAAGATCCTGGAATGGTCTGGCCATTTCCTTCTCCAGCTTATTTCATAGATGAGGAAACGGAGGAGAACAGGGTTAAGTGACTTGCCTAAGGTCACACAGCTAGTAAATGTCCAAAAGAAGATTTGACCTCATGAAGTTGTCTTCTTGACTCCAGGCCTGGTACTCCATCTATGTCACCACCTAGCTGTCCTATATAAATAGATAACGAAAAAATGACAAGCTATTCTAAGAAAACCCTCCAAGAACCAAACGAGCTGAGATGTCTAAATTTTCTCGTTGAAACACATCCTAATAACAGAGGAATGGAAATATGGTTAGAAGAAGAAAAAATGAAAGCAAGTGGAGCTCACCCACCCATGTAACAAAAATTGAAAGCAGGCTCCTAGATCCCAGTAAGAGCAAGGGCATGAAGGAAAGCCTATGAGGGAGAGCCGCGCAATGGCAATTCTGAGCACACATTAATAGTTGTTACAGAGCATAGAGGGGAAGCCTGGTGTAGTAGATGGAGAAGACGTAGTGAGAGGAGAGGAGTAAGAAGTAATAACAAATGGAAAAGTAGACAGGATAGAAGCTCCTCTGTTATAGGTGATGATTGTTCATTGTTAGGCGGCTAGGTGATGCGGGGCCTGGATCTAGAGTGGGGAAAACCTGAGTTCAAATCCAGCTGCAGACACATACTAATCACCCTTGGGCAAGTCGCAGCGCCTGTTTGCCTCAGTTTCCCCATCTGTATAATGGGGATGATAATAATAGCACCTACCTCACAGGATTGTTCTTAAGATCAAATGAGAAAGTATTGGTAAAGCACTCAGAACAGTGCCTGGCACATTGTAGGAGCTATATAAATGTTAGTCATCACTATTATTAATGACCAGTTTCTTCATCTGAAAAATAGGGATAATAATAGCATTTACTTTATGGGGCTGACGTGAGGATCAGATGAGATTTTGCAAACCTAAAAGCACTAGATAAATGCTAACTATTACGAGAAGGTCTACTGAAGTGTCTTCCAATGCAAACAGAAGTTTATAGGAGCCACCAAACGCTAAGTGAGCATCCCTATAGGCTGCAGTTACGTAGAAAACCACATAGTAACATTATCTATGTTCTACTGTATTTTAATTTATATTGCTGAAAGTATCCCCAATTAAATTTTGATCTGGTTTGGCAGTACTATTACGGAGTGTCGAGGGATGTCTGAGAGCTATGATTTAGTGGATAGAGAGATGGATGGCCTTAAAACTAGGGAGCCCTGAGTTCAAATGTCTTCTCTGACAAAATAGTGGCTGTAAGGACCTGACCAAGTTATTTAACCTCTTGTTCCCTACATCAGTGAAATCCATTCCCTCTCCCAATCAGATGGCATGACAAGAACAAACTTCACAACATGCGTAGGGAACTTTTCTTTTTCCTACTGAATGGTCATTACTCCCCAGAAAATAATCAGGGCAATAAATGGAATCAACCAACAAATGCTGACTTAGTGCCTACATGGACCTCATCTTCCTCTTTTGGAAAAAGGTTGGTATAATAGCTATACTAATTTCACCTCATGGGAGTTGTGAGGAAAGCACTCCATCAGAACCAAGACAATCATTTATACAATAACAACACTTCCAAAGACTTAAGAACTCTGTTCAATTCAATGACCAAGCATAATTCCAAATGACCAGTCATGAGGCCAGCTAGTTACTTCCTGACAGAGAGGAGATGGATTCAAGGTATAGAAGGAGACATATTTTTGGATATTGACAAGGTGGGAATATTTTGCTTGACTTGAATATCTGATACAGGGGGGTTTATCTTTTTTTTAACCCAGGAAAGAAGAAAAGAAGTGAAGGGAGAGAATAAAATTTTGTGAATTGAAAAAAAATTAATTATACTTTTAAAAAGAAGATGCTTGGGAATCTGCAAAGTGCCATATAGATGTGCGAAAGACTGTTATTATTCTTAACCTAGTACTCTGTTCGATAACTGAGAAATATGTAGAGGAAATACAGAAACATACAGAAATACAGTCCTTACCTTCAAGTACCTTACAATCTATGTAATCACAGCGGAAAGATTAGCCAACAGTTGCACAAGACAGGGCAACTAACAGTGAGATTGAGTAATGGTAAATGTCAAGTAAATGGTTCAGTCAGTGACCAAGCTTTTTTTTTATGTGGAAGCTTGACCAACACTATTTCTTCTACTACCATTCAGTAGTAACTATTTGTTTCCTCTTTTCACCTCATACTATTCACATTTCTCTTATAAATTTATGTATAATTTTATATCACTATTACTTGTAAAACTAGAGCTGCATGAGAGGAAGGAATAAGTTTTATCTTAATCTTGTATCTTCTGTGTGTCTAAATGACTGGTGAAGAAAGAAAGTTTCACATAAGAAAAGGAAGAAAAAAGGGAGGAAGGAAGGAAATAGACAAAGATGGGGGAAGGGGAAAGAAAGGGTTGGAAAGTGACATTAATGAACTGCTTATATCCAAAACCATTCTCTTCCATTAGCCCAAGAGTTTCATTCATATTACCTGATTTATTCGACTTTAGAATTCTGATTGGACCATTTAACCACTGTTCAAAGACCTTCGTGTTCTTTTCATCCTTACATCATCAAAGCCTCCATGAATAGACTAGTAAAAATAATGTATCAATGGATATTATTCTATGGGCTGAGAAGGGGAGGGCTGTGGATTCCCTGTCACAAAGTTTATGTTTAAGTACAATTTAATCGGCATAAAGTAGCTGAGATATGAAGAGTTCTTGATGTTGCTGAGGCATCTAACAAACGTGAAACTATGAATTGCCAACAAAACTGGAATGACAATTTATTTTGTAGTTAATGAAATGCTTTCACTTTTATTCCATAACACTGGAATTCCTGTTAAAAATGATATGCTGTTTTTTTAAAAAAAAAAAAAAAAGGAATTGTCGATAATTCTCTACCAATGGAAAATGCTGTATTTAAGCACACCCACTGGCACACCTTTCCTCTTGAACACCCACTGTATGGCTTCTAATGATCTTCCCACAGGGATCTTTTAAAGACAGATTTGTTGAGTTAAAGAAACATTCTTCTCAGAGAACTGTACATTCCCAGGATTCCACTTGTGATTATGGTGAAGGTGCTTTTAAGTCTCAGCCCCCGCAATGGTTAGCAACAAAAATTCAAAAGGAGGGTCAAGAGTGTATGAACTTGTTGGGTGGAGGGTGGTAATGGAAGGAATGGTGGCAGTGGGAAGGAAATGCAATTATTTTGGGGGGTGGTGACGAGAAAAATAAAGTTATGCAGAGTGTCAGCATCCATTTGTGAGGACAATCTCCTCTATAATTGAGGTCCTCTTGCTTCTCCTTGGAATGAAAAATGAATGGAATTAGCATGCCAATGCATCTTTGCTTAAAACCTACAGTGAAACTTCTTCTGCATAATTACTCAGCAGAAAATCTTTTTAATGTACTAATTTATTTAGGTTCATGATCCTTCACTAGAATCAAAATAAAAACAGACCTGGCCCATATCTGAGTGAGGCTCGTATCCTGGTGATACTATTAACTATAAAAAGGTCAAGAAGCCAGAATGAAAACCCTTATGCTGAATTACTAACCCAGTAACAAGGCAACTTTTCACCGACTGTAAGCACTTGAGTTGTTTCCATTATTCCATATATCACCACTAATGTCTTTTGAAAAATCCTAATTCAAAAATGCCTGCTGCCCAAGAAAGTGCTTCTATTAATACCAACTTCAGCTTCTCTCTCTTTTTCTTTTTTGTATTATGGGCTGTTTATTCCCAATCTTCCCCCCATTTTCATTTTTAAGCCCAATTCCCCAGCCCTAGCAGCTGCTAGAAGCCATGCAAGCACTTTGATTCTAGCCGGAAATCCAGTATGGCAACTCCAACTTCATAGATCTGATGCCAAGAGCAGATGTCAGAGAAATGCAGCTGGGATCCTCCTCCCCAGAGAAACACTGGGTACAAATATTAGATTTGACTATAGAACTCACCACCATAATAACAAATGACTGTCAACAAGCAAGGCATTCTTGTACTAGTATAGAATTTATTTAAAAAAAAAAACACCTCTGATTAAAGACCTGAAAGAGCCACTGGACTTTAATAACTAGCATCTTATAATCTTCTGTTTTCAGTTATCAAAGTTTCTTCCCATTAGAACTTTTAAGGAGATGAATACACAGGAAATTATTCCTTGGTTCAGCCTGCACATTTTTTTTTCCCTGAGAGGCCAAACGTATCCACTTAATGCACTGTGTAGACTCATGAGCACCCTCCTCCCCACAACATGATTTCCGTAAAAGTTGCATGGAAGGAAGCAGAGATCTTTTCCTTTGTTTATGAAGGAGATGCAAAAACAAAAACCGACTTCTGCTCAGTAACAAAATTAAATAGAAGCCTGGCTGCCTAACATGCCTAATGTTCCCACACAACATTTTCCCACCCACCTGATATCCTTGAGCGGAAGGTCTAAGCAAGGACAGAGGGATCCAGTGTACGTTTCCTGCTATTAACCGGGGTGGGGGTGGGGGATGTTACTGATGCGAGAGGGAGAGAATAAAAAACAAGCATCACCCTCCCCGCCAAAAGAGAATGGGCAAAGCATGTATTCTCAGAACACCATTTGAGACCTACAGTTTTATGTAAAAATGTGCTTTTTAATTGTTAAGCAAAGAAACTCCATCCCACTCTATTCTGTAACCATAAATATACTTTTTTCTTCATTTTAAGAAAGAAATGGAAGGAACTGGGAGTTGAGCATCAGGTTTACCTATTCTTTGTTCAAGTTACTCAAACTTGCAGGCATTATCAATTTGGAGGGTTTATTAGCTGAACGAATTTTGTTTACACCAACAATTATGTATGTGCGTGTGTACACACACACACCCCATATAACAGCACACCCCCACACACCTAAATAAAGAGCTAGAATCTTTTCTTTAAGCCATGGAGAGCGATGCGACATGCCAAAAGGCAGCACTATTATCAATCCAACAACAGTCACTGCCCAAAACAACGATTAAGGTGGGAAAAACCTTATCTATAATAATAACATTTTAGTGTAGAAAGGGACTCTTTAAAGATCCTTTTTTCTAACCCTTCACTATACATATAAAGAAATCTAGGCCAAGAGGGATAATGTGACTTATTCACAGTCATACAGCAAAATAAAAGTAAAGCTGGCACTAGAATGATAAGTGAAGTCTGTATAGTATTGTAATTTTTACACAGTACTTCCCCCAAAGCAATTCAATGATGATGAAAGTAAGGCCTAGAAAGGTTTAACAACTTAACCTGAGCTTGTACAGCTATGAAGGGGAGGAGAGGAGTGCAGTATATATTAAGCACCTACTAGGTGCTCATTGCCTCATTTAATTTTCACAACAACCCTGTGAGGTAGGTGGTATTACATTACTATCCCCATTTTACAGCTGAGAAAACTGAGACATAGGGAAGTTAAGTGACTTGTCCAGGGTCACACGGCTGTGAAGTGTCTAAATTTGAAGGCTGAATTTGAACACAGAGCTTCCTGACTCCAGGTCCAGCCCTCTATCCACTGCACCCCCTACATGCCCACTATTAAGTATCAGGGCCACGATTTAGATCCAGGTCTCTCCTGACTCCAAATATAATTATCTTTCCTGCTAGACCATCCTAGCTCTGTTTTTTTACTTATATTTTTTCTGTTAACAGTCACAACGTACCAAAATTCCGTATCGTTAGTTTCTCATGCCTCTCTTTAAAGGTAAAGACCTTGTCCTGGATGGAGTCACTGCTTTGTAAGATGACCCCTCTTACAGTTGCCCAAGTAACGAAAGTTCTTCCTAAGCCCTACTGGCCAATCGTACCTCAACTCCACTATGTTTCAGGGCATTGCAGATGGAAACCTGCTCATTTTGGACAGCTCCGTTCCTAACAGATCTGTTTGAACACTTCAGTGTTTTAACTCCAAATGATTTTTGAGTGTCCTGCCAACAAATGGCCCCTGTTTAATGTTACTTGTGTCACAGATGGAAAAAGCTCTCTCTCACCATCAAATTTCCCTGCCTCCAATCTGCCTCCTGCAGGCAGTGAATGAAGCATCACATAGTAGATACGAGTACTGGGCATAGAGTTGGGATTCCAATTCCCTCCGTGAGACTTAAAGCTGTGTAACCAAGAGCAAATAAGTCAGTTACTGTTTCTGAGCCTCTGCAAAATGGGTATCATAGGTACATTAATGAACTTTTGGTGGAGTAGGGAACTGGTCCAACCATTCTGGAGAACAATCTAGAACTATGCCCGAAGGGCTATAAAACTGGGCATATACCCTTTGATTCACAAATGCCTCTCCTAGGTCTGTACTCCTAAACAGATCAAAGAAAAAGGAAAAGACCTATAGGTACAAAAATATTTATAGTAGCTCTTTTTGTGGTGGCAAAGAATTGGAAACTGAGGGGATGCTCGTCAATAAGGGAATGGCTAAATAAGAAGTAGCATATGATTGTAATAAAGTGGTATGAGAAATGACAAGGGAGATCATTTCAGAAAAACATGGTAAGATCTGGATGAACCGATGCAAAGTGAAGAGAGCAAAACCAGGAGAACATTATACACAGCAATAGCAATATTGTACTATGGTCAACTGTGAAAGACCGGCTACTCTGATCAATACAACGATCCCAGACAATTCCAAAAGGCTCATGACCAAAATTACTATCCACCTCCAGAAAGAGAACTGATGAACTCTGAGCACAAAATGAAGTAGAATTTTCTTATTTTGTTTTGTTTTTCGCTTTATTTTGTGATGTGGTTAATATGGAAATGTTTTGCATGATTTCACATGAATAATTGGTATCATATTGCTTGCCTTCTCAGTAGGTGGGGAAGAGGTAGGAGGGAGACATTCAGGAACTCAAAATATAAAAATAAAAAATGTTTAAATAATAAAAATTTTAAGATAAAAATAAAAAAGTTAACTCCTTCACAAGTAATTTCTCCTTTACAAACCAATCAGTTTTAGTTATAGCAACCCCTTTCAGCCATATTACTTGATACAAAGTCATAAAGAAATAAGAGTCTATGAGAGGAGGTGAAGATTTTTTTAAAAGACCTTACTATTTTGATGAGTTCACCGTTGGGGTGGAGATCATGGAGAGTAATCGGAAATTCATTCCATCATAGATCACAGATTTAGAACTGGAAGGGGCCTTATAAACAACCTCATTGAATGCCCTCATTTTACAGATAAAGAAACTGAGACCTAGAGAGATTAAGTGACTTGCCTGAAATCACATAGATAGAGGCAGAGGTGGGACTTGAACCCAGGTCTTCTGACTTCAAATGCTTTCCTTTGTACCATTCTGCCTCTCACTGGCAGATTGTTTAGTTAATGGACAATACAAAAACAGAGTTCTGGGTCATTTGACTTGGCAGTATAAGCCGTCCTGGGATAGCTGGGAAAGGGAGCTCTTGGAAAGGCAGGAGAGAATGGCCACAAAAGCAAAGGATCAGAGACCTCTGTTAGCCAGAGTGTAGAGTGCGCCCATCTGGCCTCAGAAGTGTTTGGGGAGTCACCTGGCTCTATGGTATAGGCAACACTACACCTGCTTCAACAGGAATTTTGGACAATGTTTGGATTCTTTGAATCTCTTATGGCTCCAAGACTATGATTTTAGCACAGGAATAGGAATTTGATTCCCAAGATATCGGAGGGAATGGGTTACAAGGTACTAAGATATGGTCAGATGGCTAGAAGAAGCCGTATAGCATCTACCCTAACCTGAAGCTAGGGAAGGTGGGCATTCCAAAAGGCCATGTACATCCAAGTAAGAAATAAATCCCATTGGACAGAATCATTAAAATTCAGGGTTGTCCCTGTTATGGAGATACTTTGGGATGAAAAGAAGCAGATGGGTAATTGGCCTGGTCTTCAATTCTACTGAGTCTTCTGAGGTGGTCAGGGGAGACCTACAGAACAAAAGTGCAGAGACTGAGTGAGATGGATCCTAACAGCCTCTTCCTAAAAATATCCAAAAGCTCAGACAGAAGACCCGCAGATCCCTAGATTCCTTACAACTGCTAGGCTATTTCCCTGTCGCCTTGGCTATGAAGAGAAGGAAAGGGACATACACATACACACACACACACCCCACTCCAAAAGAAGGAGTTCGGATGGGTCATAGCCAGATGCTTAACATAAGTACATATGACAAAACTTGAGGTATATCTGGGTATGGAGGAAAGCTCAATGAATTTAAAATCAGACCCAAGTTCACGGACTCTGACACTAGTTAGCAGGGACCTGCTATCTGGTCCAATCCATACCTGACCAAAGAGAAACCAAATAAAACAAAAACCCTACAATTCCCAACAACGGTTTCCTCAGCCTTTCCCTTGAAGACCTCTCTGATCCTCAGTGTGTCCGTCTGTAAAATGAGAATACAAAATACTGACATTACTTACTAGTGTAGTTGTAAAGAAAGCACCTTGCAATCTACAAAGCAGTATCAAAATGTGAGCTATTGTTATTATTTTATACTGAGTTCTTTTTTGCTGTTTCATTCACATTAGAAACAGAAGGAAAAAGTTGTCACAGAACTGAGAATGGCTTCCAAACCTAGCAATCAGCTGAGAACAAAATGCTATTCTCTTTTCTGCATAGACTTAAAGACATATCAGGCTGGATTCCCAGACTCCTCAAACGACTTGAGGGTTCCATCTTGGCAAGTGCTATTCCTCCCTAGGTAGAGGTAGCACACACCTGGGATCTGAGGAGAAGCCAAGAAGCCCAAGCTGGCTTCAGAATGCAAGGGCTTAACTTACACAAATTTCCAGATGCTTAATAGATTGCTCATACCCAAATGCATGCTACTCCCTCTTAACACAACATATGCGTGGGGTCTCATATTAGAAGATCAGGCAATGCCCCAAAACCAACTGCTGACTCACTGAACTATTAATGACTCATGGGCCCCTACCTGGAGGGCTCAACTGGTTAGCAGTCGACAAGAAAACTAAAAAGACAGCTTTTCATTTCATACACCAGAATTACCTGGGCTATGAACCTTGAAACGATACATTTAGGTAAACTACAAAGACAGTAGGGGAAATGGAGAGCTGTTATTAATACCCCCTGCCTTCATTCTAAATACCTGACCCAATCCAGGAGAAGAGAGTAAACTTTTCACTGTTTGTCAATAAAGTGGGCAATTTATACTCTCTTCTCACAGGAAGGCTCAGATCTGCTATTTTTCTGACTTCTCATTTTGGAGTTGGGATGAAAGGCAACAAAGTCTGGGACTGCTGGTGCCAGTCAATGCCCTTTTAATTGAAATTAAGCTGCGCCACCAGCTAAGTCAGCTTCCAACATGGCTGGGCTCATCGCCTTCATAGATTTCCTGGCTGCAATCACAGTGATTTGAGCAGACCACAAGCTGTTTATCCTGATATGTTAAAAAGTGCTTAGAGATGGAAGTTGAACAGCTAGAGCTCTGTCTTTACCTGAAATCAGAGTAATGGAAATTCCACTGAGCAAACATCAGCTAAAGAAAAAGCAGTCAGGATAAAAGACACACAAGTACAATATAATTACTACAGGACAAGGTTCAACCTATTAAGTAAATTTTCAAACCTTTCAGCAGTTTTTTTTTTTTTACCATAATATACTTTGATAGTGGCTAATACTAGGTAGCTGATGAGAGAAAACAGCAAAGTAGTGAAATCTGAAAAACTGAAGGAGAAAGACCAAAAGCCCTGTTTCCACCATTATGTCTTCAGTGGGTTCTCAACCTTTGCAAACTAAAAGCCATTGACTTGGGGGGTTGGAGATTATTCTCCTCATTAGCTAATAGCCATTAAACGCACCCACAGAATATCAGTATTTCAAGACCTGACAATCCTTTGCCTCACTCAAAAATCACTTCTGCGCATTGCTACCTGCTTTTAGCAAAAACAAACAAAAAGACAAAAAAAAATGCAGCACATATTATGGAAAGTTAACTGGAAAGTTAAAGTGCAGATAGACGGTTTGAAACTTTTTTTTAAAAAGAGTCATTGGCTCTTTAGTAATTATGCCCCATCCTAATTTTTAGTAGATTTTTATAAACATGAAAAGTACTGGAATAGTCCCATAAAGTACTTCTCTCTCTTGAATTAGATTAGGTATACTATGTAAAAACAAGCACCTTAAAAAAAAAAGGTTACAAATGCCTTGAGTTGTTTAGACTTTCTAAGGTTTGTTTGTTCTCCCAGGATTTTGGGAGCTCTTTTAAATCATATCCCCTCCATTCCTACCATGAGATTAAATTTCTCTATGAGGGATTCATCATGACTTTTGGTTCTTGGCCTTTGAAAAGCTACCTATGACTCTGATTTAGTTTATATTTTTTAAAACAATCTCTTAAGTTCTTATTCTAACATCAAAGGGAGTATTTTATTTTCCTAATTTTGCTGTTTTCAAAAGGGACTCTTGTAAGCCTTATGTGATTTCAAGAGTCTTACTGGGGATGTGATCGCAATGATAAATACACAGGTAGAAGCAGGGTAGAGAAATCAACAAATATTTGTCAAGCATCTAACTATGCACAAAGCATTATAGGGGAAAACAAAAAAAAATCAGCGGGGGCGGGGGCCAGGATTTACAAAGATAAATATTCTAAGTAGGAAACCACCAGAAGAAGGAAAAATGAGTTCTTGAATTTAGAAAGCAAGCAGGGACAAAAGGTATTTCCTTATTTTCTGTTAATAATTAAAAATTAGGTCTTTCTCATAAGAATATGCTATTGAAATATTATCAGTAAGGAATATATATTTATATGAAGCAGCATGGCATACTGAATAGAGTACTGGGCTTATGGTCAAGCAGACCAGGATTCAAATTCTGCCTCTGACTATGAACAAATAAGGTATCTAAACTCTAGCCTCTCCCTAGGATTTATGGAAGTCATAGTTGGGCTTCAATCTGCATTGGCAGATGGAGTTCCCACATAAGTTACCCACATTCGTGAAATCCACAGATCTTTCACATATGCGTTTTCAGTATTTCTTTTCTAGTAGAGATCGTGGATTTTGTCCTATTCTACTCTGTCAAACCCCTTTTTATCCAGTCTCTTTACGGTACACATCTGTGAAAGGACTCAGCCAGGATTATTAGCACAGTTAAAAAAAAAATGAAGCAAATTGATGTGGCCTACCACTCTTATGAGCATTACACTCTAAGTTTACTAGATACAATAAAAAAAACACAACTTTTTAAAAAAAACTTGTTAGATAACACACACAGTTAATGAATTAAACTTTTTACAATATTTATTCTTCATTTGAAAAGTCCTACTGTGATGCTTCATTGCAGTGTGGAGTTAATGCTGGGAATAACCCAGGCAGGCTGAACCAGCACAGCACCAGCTTTGGCAGAACCAACTAAACTCAGGAGGCTTCCAATATGAGCCCACAGATAAACCATGAGTCTACTGCCTGAAGAGCAGTCTAAGCACCTTTGAAAAGGCTCATCAACAGAAAGCTGGCTATGAGGTGACAGGTTGTAGTTTTGGGTTTTTGGTTGTGGTTATCGTTGTTTTGCTGTTTTTCCCTAGAGGGAATTAAAATCAAGAACCTCAATACTTCCTTTAATAGAAAATACTTCAAGCCTCCCATCTATTTAATAGTTCACTTTTCCAGTACTTTTACATGCAGAAAATGTGGCTAATGATAAGTAACAATTTTAAGTAATCTCTACAGTAACTTGGGAGCAGTGCCTTCCTCCCATTTCAATCAAGCTTGGTTCGTAAAGTGACGGATCTTGCAACAGGATCATCAGAATGCTTGCAGAACACACAATGATACTTTAAGTGTCAATCACAGTGTTTGAACACTGTAACTATAACTGTCTCATGTGGATCTTGCATTGTGCTCCCTTAGAGGCGAGCGGTCTTTCTGTGCTTATCAAACGAAGAATGTGAATGCGCCTATCCAGAACCGAGGATCCTGGGGTGCAGAAACAACTTTAGCTTTAAAAGGCATTATTTCCCTATTACAAGTGAGGTCAAAACAAAATCAAACCAAGGTATCTTGTGGTTCACATCAATTTTTTTTCCCCTCCTTTACTCGAACCTCCTAATTGGGCATTTCTTTGTGGGCTGAAAATGGCAAGAACACAAAGGGGAAACCGTGAGTCCTTAAGAGGACCAATCATCAGGCATAGCTGATTACTTGCCTAACATGATTACTGGTAGGGACATCCTCCTGGTCATTACCACTTAAACGTCTGCTGAGAGTAATCGACATGATATTTTAACAACTCTGATCTGATTCCCATGGTTCTGATCATATTAAAGGGAGGATTACCTGTGACTAAGTCAAAATGTGGAAGAAATAAGGGGATTCTGGAACAGAGCAAGTGAACACATAAAAATACCATTCTACGCTGTATAGCATCTTCCACTTTCCAAACCTTCCACACGGAAGAGTTCTGACCAGCAATCCTGTGATAAATGGCAGATGAGGAAACTGAGGCCCCAGACAAAGTAAGTGACTTGCCAGAGTTATATAAGCTAATTTAGAGGCAGAGTTTAAACTATAACCCGAATCTTCTGACTTCCAGTTTAGTCATCTCTCATCTTAACCATGCTGTTCAGACACACTCTGTCCCTGCGAAATCAAAGTAAATTATTCACTAAAAACCTTAAAAGTTGTGTGATCACCTCCTTACATGTGGCAGAAGTTAACCCTTCCAAATGGGTTTAGACTTAACTCCTAATTTTCTTTCCTTTTTTATGTAATCACAGTCCAGGAACACTTGTGTCGAGGAGTACTACAGCACTATACTATAGTACAATGACAACACAATTTTTTACCACAACCATCTGTTCCAATAGAGTCATATAAAAACCCCAACCAACAACAAGCCTTACGTAACTACTACGTATAAACACAATGTCATTTTTCTCATGTGGCATTCAAAGTTTAAATAAGGTCATCTTTCTGGCACTGAGCACATGTATGTATATATTATATTACACATATATAGAGTCGAACACAGCTGAACACCAGTTGTAATCATCACACACTAATGTTTCTTTACACTACCAGGTCTAAGATGTGAAAAGAATGACAATTGTGGTCTACCCATTAGAAACCAGGCCTGAAATGGTAGGCATACCAATTTGTTAAATGAAACAGCTTACCAGAACTACTTACTTTTACATAAAGAAAGCAGGCAGGAAAGAAAGGGGGATGGGGGAAGTGGAGTAGGTAAAAGCAGTTTATTTAACTCTTACTTTTCTGACAGTGGTTTGTGGTCCAGCAGCGGTAGTTGTACTCGTTATTAATGGTTGTCTTTTCACACAATGGCTTCTCTTCCATTGTCCCTGGACAAAGATCCCCACACTCCTTTGGAGATTTATTTCCCACAATATAGTTGTTAGATACAGCATCCAGAATCAAAGACCAGTCCACAGTGGAGAGGTAACAGAGGTCTGAATTCTTCTCAATCCTGATGGCCCCCCGAGTGATATTCCTAAGGTTATATAGGCCGATCTCTTTGAGATTTGTCATCTCAAAGATCACCAGGGCATAGTTATAAAAAAGGTTTCTCCCTCGAATGACCGTAAGGTTAGGGAAGAGGTCACTAAGGCTCTCCAAGCCCGCCACACGAAAAAGCAGCAAGTAGTCAGTGATGACCGTGAGCTTTGGGAATCGGAAGTTCCTGTAGTCCTCTGCCTTAGAGATCAGAAGAATTCGGAGGTAACCCTCAATCACCGTGCAGTTTTCTAGTCGCTTCAACTCCTGGATTTCATTGCGAATGTCAATGTTTGGCCCACAAACTAGAAGTAAAAAAGAAAAGGAGGGGGGAGAGGCAAGACACACTTTAGTTAAAGGAAATATTTTCTCTGAAAACATTACCAACCCTAGAATGTGGTCACTCTTTTCCAAGAAATCTATGTTTTCATTAAAGAAATAAAAATATAATTGTTGACCAACTTTAGGCATGGAACTGAAAACTTACTCCTGCTTTCTGAGTTGCACAACTTAAGTTGGTAGTCGAATCCACGGTATATACTTCCCACCGATAATATATGTTATTTCTTGAAGAGGAAAAAAACTCAACCATACTAATTTATCAACTTTTACACAATAACAAGTAACCATCCAGGCTGATGAGTGATCCAAGTGTCCTAGAAATAGGGTAATCTTTCTAAGTGGGGGCTAAAAATCTATTATGCTGTTTTCTTTTATTAACTAGCTCATATCCTGTAGCCCCGTTCTCTCCCTGACCTCGTATACCTATATATGCAGGCATGCCCTGCACAAAATTACCCAGAATGTATTTTCTTTTTTTTTTTAATATTCTTTTTTTGGAGGGGAAAAGGCAGGGCAATTGGGGTTAAGTGACTTACCCAAGGTCACACAGCTAGTGTGTCACGCATCTGAGGTCAAATTTGAACTCAGGTCCTCCTGACTCCAGGGTTGGTCCTCTACTCACTGTGCCACCTAGCTGCCCCCAGAATGTGCTTTCATAGCACCAGGAATACTGTATATCCAAATCCCATTGGGAAGGATTAAGACCCTGCTATGCCATTCACCTGATCATTCATTTCTATAACATTACTCCTATGAAACTATCTCCTTCAATGATGCTCTGACATCACATTTTCTTAGATACGATTAAAGACATTAGGCAAAGTGTGCCTATTCCTCAGTTAACTCAAAATCAGGCTCAAAAAGAACTTTCTGAGAAAGATTGTGATGTTTACAGCATGGTTCTGGTACTTTTTAAGTGACAAATCAACACCTCCTTCAACCCCCATATCATCTCTTCTCAGTATTTTAAGAAGCGATGCTATCAGAAACTAGTATTAAATCTTTTCAGGATTGTAGCTGCTTTTCTGACCCATGAATCCAAATATTTACTGACCATCCACTCTAAGTGAGACACCACGCTGGGTGCTATTGTGACTACGGAGAGGCAACAAATTCCCTTTAGCAGTTTACAGTCTAATAAGGGAAATGATAACAGCTAACATTTATACTGTGCTTAAGGAGCAGCTGGGTAGGGCTAGATAGTGGATAGAGTGCTCGGCTGGGAGTCAGGAGGACTTGAGTCTAAATCAAACTCGGACACACACTGTGTAACCCTGGGCAAGTCACTGAATTTCTGTTTGCCTCGATTTCCTCAACTGTAAATGAGGAGTTAACAGCACCTGCTTCAACACAGGGTTGTTTGTAAGGTTCAAATGAGTTAACATTTGTACTTAGCACAATGTCTGGCACATAGCAGGTACTATGGAAATACTTATATTCTCTTCCCCTTAACGTTTGCAAATCATTCTACATGTTACCTCCTTTAACACTCCACAACTCTGTCAGGTAGGCATTACAGATATTATACACATTTACCAACATGGAAACTGAGGCTTGGCAAAGTTTTGTGGTTTGCCCTGGTCACTCAGTTCTCAAGTTTCAAAGGTGGGCTCTGTACCCAGATGCATCTCCTCATTCCAAATTTCCTAGCCTCCCTCCACTGTCTCACGTTCCCTCTCAATATGCAGCTTCTCAACGTTACAATCTAATGATGGTAGATGTATAATGGAAGGGACACTGGAAGTATAGTTCAGCCCCTTCGTGTTAAAAATTAGGTCAGAGAGGTAAACTAACTACACAGATATTAGGTGGAGAGTCATGAGGGGTAGAGCAGAAAAAGGGGAGTTCAAGGGAGGGGGAGAGCAGCTAGAGTGGTCAAGGAAGGCCTGCCTCCCACAAGAAAGGCTCCACAGAGACGAGAGAGCCTTTGATCCGGACCTTGAAAAACAAGGAAGGACACCTGGAGGGAGGGGAAGTAGAAGCAGAGGAAAGAACATGAGCAAGAAACACAAAGTTGGGGAAGTACGAGGACACGAGGCTGAAAGACAGCCATAGGTCAGACTGAAGAGGACCCAAGTCCCAGGTGAGGAGTTGGGACTTTTCCTTCAGTAGACACCAGAAAGTCAATGCATAGTATCAAGTAAGGGAGTGACATAATCAAAACCCTTGATACTTCGAAGGATCTGTCGTTTCACTGGTAGAGGAACTCTCTAAGCTGACATGGACTGTCTCAATATCTTCAGTCTTCTTTTCCATAATTTTCCAAAATTCCCCAAGTCAAATAAATTAGCTATGGGGGGAAAATATATGGTGTTGAGGCATAGGACAAATTAGAAGAGGGGGAAATTGGAGGCTGATTCAGATGTCATTACAAGAGTCCAGGTGTGGCGGGGATGAGGTAAGAGTGGGAGGAGGAGGAGGAGGAGGAACATAACAGGGAACTGAGTTAAGATGAAAAAGGAAGGGTGGATGTGAGTGCAACTGTTTAGAATTAATAGTTCTTGACAAATATTAGGAGCAAGGAAGAGCAAGGGAATCCCATAAACTGTCATCGTAGGCTTTCTTAAGCTAAAGGGCCCTTTAAAGATCATTTAATACGACCCTAGCATTTTACAAATGAGAAAGCTGAAATATAAAAAGGTTGGGAGTAGAACCAGATATAGAAGCCAGGTCTCTTGACTGTCAGTCGGCTGCTTTATCATTCGACCAAGATTTCAAGCCTACCTGGTATGTTTGTTGCATGAGCATCTACTGCTGGGAGCAATAAACTGTGTTAGGCAATGGGGATGCAAAGATTTTAAAAGCAAGGTATCTTATCTAAACAATGCCTCTCCCCCAGCACCTAGCATGGTGCTTTGCACACAGTAGGCGCTTCATAAACATTTCTGGTATTTTCTATTTGAAATGGAAGGTTTCGAGCTAGATTAACTTATTTCATTTGGGGTTTTCTCGGCAAAGATACTGGAGTGGTTTACATTTCCTTCTGTAGCTCATTTTACAGGAGAGGAAACTGAGGCAAACAGAGTTCAGTGACTTACCCAGGGTCACACAGCTAAAAGTGTTTGAGGCCAGATTTGAACTCAGAGAGATGAGTCTTCCTGACTCCAGACCTGGCGCTCTATCCACTGAGCCATCTAGCTGCCCGATGAACCAGAAAACTCCAAATGTCAGGCCTCCTAGGCTATGTTTTCTTCACAAGGCATGAGGGTTTTTGAGGAGGGGACTAGTAAGACTTATGTGATTAGAAAGGTTATTTTTGCAGTGGGGTAATGGATATTTGGCTAGGGAGATTGCAGGCAAGGAGATAAGCTAGGAGACTATTATTATAAGAGACTGAGACCTGAATTAGGAAGGCTACAATATGTACCACAATGTCAATATGACGAATACTACATGGGACTACGGTACTTGCTAAAGGGACAGAGACTTTTATGTTACAATCACAGAAATTTCAGAGCAGAAGAAAACAGGTCATCTGGTCCAGCCCTCTTATTCTACAGACGAAGGACCCAGAGAGGTTTAAGGACTTGCTCACAGTCGCACAGCTCATTACTTAGTTGACAAAGCACAACCTCAACTGAGGTATCTCAATTTGCTGACATACTATCTTAGCTGTTAACTGAAGTTAATTTTTAAAATCCTATCCAGACCAAGAAAAAATTTAATCTATTTCTTTTAGCCTCAAGATCTATCAGGAACATTCATCAGTCAAAAAAGAAAAAAAAAACCACCACACACAGCATGTTACTTATGCCAAAATACTTATTTGTTTTTGTGTCATAGATCATGCTGAATTATGTTATAAAGTATTAGGTATCTAAACTAGTCAAAGCATTTGAAATCATTACCTACAGACCATGAAAATTCACTATCTAGGCAGAGCCTCAAGCCTAATAACTTATTTTCCTGATATTTTGCATCTGGAACAAAAAGCTCACATGGGGAGAAGAATCTCCATTTCACGTCTTTCCCTTCCTCCTCTCCAGCCCTTCAGAACTTCCATAAATCTCTATTAAGGCAAAATATCAGAGTAGATCTCTCAGTTAAGAGACCACACTATAAAGACTTAACTGTTGTCTACATAGAATGACAAGAGCAGACTCCAAAACTAACACTTTTTTTTTCCATTTAAAGAAAGAAAAAAATATCAACCCCTTTCCTAAAGGGGAAAAAAGAGAACCCAAATCACAAAGTACAAGGAGCTGAGCCTAACATTCACTTGTTTTTGGATTCTGTGATACTGTATGCCTTTAGGCTGTTTTGTGACATTCACAAAAAAAAAAAAAAAAAAAGCCCTGACCATGAAGAATAATTGGCAAACAGGAAAGAAAGTAAGGGATACAGCATTTTGCTTAAACAATCTAATGAATGAATTAAAGAAAGATATCCCAAAGAATGCATTTATCATTGGGGGGAAACTACTATACCTTTGCCATATTTTTCAGGCATAAAAATCATACAAATAAGTCAATATATGAAAAGTACTAGGATGGGAAGGCCTCATGTTTTCCCTTTAAAGAAGAACAGATGCCCAGGGAAATACAAAAGCTAGAAAACAGAGGAAAGAAAAACTTCCACTAAAAGAAATCTGTGACAGAGATTAGTGACCACATACAGTACTTACACTGTACAAACTCTACACACTGTGGGAGGTCAAGAAATAACAGACAACAAAAACAGATGGAGAAACTCCAGCTAAGTTTGACAATGGGGAAGGGGTAAAGTGGTAGCCTAAGGTGACCTCACAGGCAGAAGCTGGCCTACAGATTTAGGACAGTTTCTTTATCACTGATAAAAATTTTATCAAAAAAACCAATTAAGTTAAAAGGAAACTATCAGTCAAAAATTCCAAAGGATTATAGAAGGTCAAAGGGCTAGACTATTCTTGTCATGCTTGAAGAAGGCGAAACAATATACACATAAAGTATATTTATTTGGTTAATAAACCCATGTGAAATCATTAATTTAAAGGGCACTGATGGGAAACACTTGGTTGATAGCAAGGCTTATCCTGAAGAGGCTCTGAGACCCAAGGAGTTTAAAAGAGGGCTATGGTCCAGCCAAGGCTAATGGACAGAAATGCCTTGGAAGAGGCCTAAGTCAGAAAGCAGGCTAGAAGAGGCAAGGTAACAGATATGTTCCAGGAAAATTCCTCTACTGGCAAAAAGGGAACTGATGGCTGAGTTGAAAAAGAAAGTGACCAAGGTCAGATTCTAATTATCAGGCCTTTCCTAGGGATCTGGAAAGCCAAATGGCTGGAAAGAAGAAGGAAGGGATGGCACTGGTACAGATCAAGGGAAGGAACCAAGGACAATGAGAATAACGGCTCACATTTGCCAAAAAAAAAAAAAATTAAGGGTTTTCAAAATGTATTATATACACTATAACAAGACACTCTGGGGTTTAGACCTCATCTCACAAGAACTACATGAAATAGGTACCAAAAGTATTCATTATGCCCATTTCACAGATGAGAAATAACAGGCGGATACTAAGTCGTGAATGATTTCTTAACTCCCAAATCTAATGGCCTTTTCTCAATTCTCAACCTCCCTGACCTGTCTGCAGTCTTTGACACTCTTCATCACTCTCTTCTCCTTGATACTCTCTTCTCTGTAGGCTTTCCAAACCCACCTCTCTCCTGGTTCTCCTTCTACTTGTCTTACTTCTCTCTCTTCTGTCTCCTTTGTTACAAGATTTTCATCCAGGTCTGGCCCAGGCACTGTGGGTGTCCCCCAATGCTCTTTCCTGGGCCCTCTTCTCTCCTTCCTCTACACTACTGTGCTTAGCGATCTCATCAGCTCCCATGGCTTCAAAGATTATCTCTATGCCGGTGATTCTCGGATCTAGCTGTCCACCTCTAACTTCTCTGTTGATCTCCAGTCTCGCATCTCCAACTGCTTTTGGGCCGTTTCAAACGGGATGTTCAAGACATCAAACTCAACGAGTCCAAAACCAAACTCATTTTCCTTCCCCTCAAACCCTGCTCTCTCCCTAACTCCCTTATTATTACTATTGACAGTACCACTACCACCATCCTCTCTGTCACCCACTCTCAAGATTCTTATTCCTCACTATCTCACCTCCATATCCAACTCTTGCTAAGTTCTGTCTGGTACCGTGTTTAATACACCCCCCATTCTCTACTCTGATGCTGCCAACCACCCTGGGGTAGATCCTCATCTTCTCACACTAGGACTACAACAATAGCCTGCTGGTCCATCTGCCAGACACCAGTCTTTTCCTCACTCCAGTCCCTCTCCAGGACCAAACATAAAATCTTCTGATTGGTTTTCAAAGCCCTTGATTCCCCCACCTTTCCAGTACTCTTACACCTTACACCCCACCCCCAATTTGCTAGGTACTCTGCAATCCAGTGAGACCGGCCTCTTTGTCGTACTGTAAACGAGACACTCCAAACTCCAGACTCCAGGTGTTTTCAATGGCTGTCCCCTGTATCTAGAATACTCTTTCTCTTCATCTCTGCCCCCTGGCCTCCTTGAAGTCCAACTAAAATCCCACTTCTACAGGAAGCCTTTCCTGATCCCCCTTAATTCTTCCTGTGCCTTTCCCTTTGTTGATTACTTCCAGTTTATCCTATATACAGCTTGTTTAGACAAAATGGTTTACATGCTGTCTCGCCCCCCACCCCCCACCCCGCCCCAAGACTATGAGTTCCTTGATGCCAGGGATTTCTTTGTATTAAGGTTTTCTTTGTATTCCTAGCACTTAGCACAATGCTTGGCACAGAGCAGGCTCTTACTAAATGTTTACTGATTGACTGCACTTCGGTAACTGGCCCACTGATCACACAATAATTGTGTCAGAGGTAAGATTCAAATTCAAGATTCTCCTGGCTCTTAAGTCCAGCATTCATTATACTACATCCATAGCCTCGCAAAGAAATATAATTACAGAGCAAGAACAGACCAGCAAATGAGGCAGAGTACTAGAGAATCTTAGGAGGCATTTTAGCTTTGCTAGTGAGTTTATGAATACAGCCTGGCTATGAAAGGTGTGGTTCTAAAAACAGCACTGCTGTTCATCCACATAGCTTCTTGGCAAAACAGTCCTGAATATCAGAATGGTCTTAATCAGAAAAGGCATTCTAGAGTTAAATGACCAATCTTAAATTAAAATGTCATATAAATTCAATTAAAAAAAAGGAACCACTATATGCAAAGCATTAAGCTGAGTGCTGGCATTACACAGAGGCAAACATGGAAGTCCCTACTCTCAAGGAACCCATGTCTTTTTATTTTTAATGGTCAGGATTAAACCAAACCAAACTTGCTTTATTAATATATTCTTCAAAAATATACACACTAAACAACACTGCAAGGAGCAGTTAGATCCACAGGAACAATGTTAGACTTCATAAATGGGTAATTGTTAATATAGCAATACATCAGGACATTAAAAGTCACAAGTCAACAAGAAAAGAGCAAGGGAGGGGGAGGGGAGAATGGGGAAGGGGAGAGAGAGGAGAGGAGAGGAGAGGGAGAACGAACTTTTTTAAGCACTTACTACATATTAGGCACTATGCTCCACCCTCAAGGAGCTAACATCATAATTCTAACAGGGAGCGTGGAAGGGAAGGGAACAAGAATTTATTAAGTGACCTCACAGTCTACTCACAGTCTGACATGCAGTTATGTACAAACAAGCCATATTTAGGATAAACTGGAAATAATCAGAAAAGAGAAGGTACTAGAAGTATTAAGTGGAATCAGATATCACCACATAAAAATATTAGTCTGGTGGCATATGTAATGTCTTGTGAAATCAAAACATACTAGCAAAACGCAAACAGCATTCATTTACTAAGGGCTTATAAGCAAGGCACGACCCTCAACCAAAAATCTCATACTGAAAAGGTAAAAATCCCATAATGAAAAAAGACAACGGTTTTTGTATAACCAATTTCCATGTCTTTTACACATGTAATAACAAAACTTTCTTGATATGGTTAAAATTCATTTCCTATCACTTCTCACTTATGAATTCACTTGCGAAAGTTAAATTGCAGTGTGCAGTGAGTTCTTCAGCCTGGTAGACATTTTCCTCTACAATTCTTTAACTCCTTTTAGATCTTTTTATCCCTCTCACTACTTCAAACATCCTACAAAAACAAGGGGAGGCAACCAACCAAAACACACAAGCGCCTACTAGATGTGCCAGGCACAATGCTAATGGCAGGGGATACAGAAAGAGACAAAAGGCAGTCCCTGTCCTCAAGGAGTTTATAATCTGATTTTTCCCAATTACTCAGTGATTTTTGTTTTCCCAATTGCTAATCAGAGAAACGCCTGGGTGGATTCTGGCTCCAGGTCATACTGACTAAGAATGCCTAACATAAACCATTCTTGATAACCAAAATTACAAACACAGTGAAAAATGTGTAAGTCCCATGAAAATGATCAAAGCAGAAATCTGACCTCCACAGATGCACGCAAATAAAATTCCTTAATTCAACATAGATATGAATTCTTTTCGCTTTGCTTACTAAATGTCAGTATGTTCACATTTCATCAGCGTTTTTGAATTCCACATGAGGAAATGGTATCAATCAACGTGTGCACTTACCAAGGGCAAAGACCAAAAAATAAGGCTTTCCTTATACAGACAATTTCTTTTGGAAAGAGAAATATGAACTTGGGCACAATTCATCAAGTTCTCAATTTTTCTTCCCTGCTAACAGATAATAGTCATTCAGTCTTAGAAAGACACATATCCGTAAAATTAAATTAGCTTGAGGATGACAGTATATTAATATGAAATAGCTCCAAAGAGTAGCAGACTCTAGCACTGAGCTCACATAACAATGGTGAAACGTCGACATCCTGTCATGCCAATTAAGATAAGGATATTTGAAAGGGAATCCAAGGAACTGGGGAGCCTAATACAAGTCCCTCTGGCCCTTCCACTTAAAACATCTGCTGACTAGACGACATGTTTTGGAATAAAGGTTTTTAAATTTTTAACACAGTGGTAGTAGCAAAACCATTTTTCTGGGTCTATGTAAGAACCAACACTTCACCTACTCTCCAAGCATAAAACAGTATTTGAAATCCTTTCTTGATCCTGAAACATCTTTGTCCAATACTCTTCACAATTCTCTATTTTTAAATACTCCTCCTGAAAGCATTTTATCTTTTTCTAATTTAATCACATTTATTTAAAATAGCTGATGATATTTCTGATGAGCATTAAAAATACATGAGAATTTTTGTTTTGGATTGAACACAGCCCATTAAATAAAACTCAGCATAAGATGGGCTCCTCCTGAAATTTTTGCAAGGCAGGTTTAGTTACCAAATGTACTGAAATGACCTCGAGATGATACAGTTTCACCAATAAATCAGTCTCATTGCATTGACTCTAAAAAGGTAAGCCTCCAAAGCATCGTGTCATCTTAACAATTTTTTCCACCCAGCAAAAACACAACTCATGACACCAACCATAGCATAGGACATGTTTTTGTAAAAGTTGAAAAAGCTTCAAATGCCCTTATATACATGACAATGAGAAAAGATGTTATGGATTATTGTGACAAAAACGAGAGATGGTATAAGGTTAAACAGGCTATGATATCTATAAAAAATTGCAGCTTGACTTGGAAGACTTATAAAAACGCTCAGCTTTTTCTCACATAATTAGGTGAAGAATTAAAGCTGGGCCCAACATACTGCCCACTTGTGGTATCTATCCAAGGTATATGCAGTTGGTATATGTATATATAAAATATATGTGTAACACATACACACAAATAGGGCAGAGAGAAATATTTAGTCCAGCACCTCTTTAGTCAGAGAGTAGCTATCATTCTTCATCAAACCACTGGAAGTATAATTAATGAATGAATTAATTCCCTCACTTAAGTCCTTCGAAATTATTTTTTTTTATTGTGTTGCTTTTTAAGTATAAATTGTCCTCCTGGTTCTGCTCACTTCACTGCCTCATTTAATATGAGTCTTCTCAAGTTTCTCTGAAACTATCCTTTCCATTTCATAATTTTTTTCTTATCCTACAAACAACTATTTAATAATAGCTAGAATTGATAATAGCACTTTAAAGTTAATGAAGCTCTTAAGTATGCTAACTCATTTGAACATCGTAACAATTTCTATGACCCTATCATTATACTATCATTATCCCCATTTCACAGATGAAGAAACTGAGGAACAGAGAGGTGAAGCGACTTGCCAATAAATGTCTTGGGCAGAATTCAAACTCAGGTCTTCCTCACTCCAAGTCCTGAGCCCTATCCACTGGGCCACCTAGCTGTCTACTTTAAACGTAGGTGGGAAGTTGAGCCAAGCCCTTGTCTCTCCTTTCCCTCAGATTTCCCATTTTTTCTGCTGCTTTGAAAACAGCTTTGTAGCTTATGCTACATATTCAAAAAGCTTTCACCATTTATTATCTCATGTGATTCCCTTCAACAAACAACTATGACTGGATATTCTCCTAAGACATGCTGCTCCCACACTTACAAATCCATTCTTTTTCCCAAGGAAACATTTTCCTCTCATCCTCACCTACTAACACAAACATCTGAGAATCTGGAGTCCCAAGTCCATTCTTCATTCTTCACTGACTTATTCTAAGCTTTCTATATAAGTCACTTATCCTTTTTATACACTGGTTTTCTTCAGCTGCAAAACAAAAATCTGTAAGATATCAGAGAGAGCAACTCTGCTGGAATTATTTGCTGCCTTCTGGGGGTCCTCAAGACCCTTTCGGGGCGGTGGTAGGGTGTCCTGAGGTCAAAACTCTTTTCATGATAATACTAAGACATTTGATCTTCTAATATAGAACACATTAACACAGTCCCCAATAATTAAGAGTGTAAGGGGTCCTGAGACCACAAAAGTCTAAGAATTGTTGGCATCCATCCAACCGGAGGTCCAATATGGCTTTCTTATTCCCTAGAGAAAGCTCACTTAATCATTATACCTTTTCACTCAATCAATTCAATTCAGTTCCATCTTCTGGAGGATACAATGGTTCGATTCCCACCAGGGCTCCAGAATCACCCTACAACCAAATGTAGAGCAAATACAGCATTGCCAAACTGAAGGGATGGCCCATGAAGGTTAAGTCCCAAAAGTGAATGACCGAGGGCAGCCCCTACACCTCAGGGATCCAAGTATCAGCAACTCACTGACAGCAGATCTGAGATTACTTTCACCAAAGATTGATAGAGACCAAAGAGTAAATAAAGTGTTATGAAATTTCTGCAGCATTTTCTTTAATATACAAAATAGGAAGTGAGAAAAGGAAAACCTATTTCATTGGTTTCCTTATTTTACTCAAAAATGAATACTGCTCATGCAAATTCATTGCAGGGTAAGGAGAATGGGGGGTGAGGGAGCACTGTAGTGTACAGAGAGGTAAAGAGGTACAGCTGGTGCCTTGCACAATACGAAGAGGGTTCTTCGGGAACATTCAGCATTGCAGGACTGCCCACAGGAAACAGGGCCCTTATAAGGCTGAAAACAGTGACTAAGCTGCTACTGTTATAGTAGTAACCTGAAGTCTACAGACCCCCTCCAAGGGTACATAGATTGGGGCAGGGGGCGGTCTATGAATTTGGATGGAAAAAAAATGTTACACACTTACTTCTACTGACTACTAAATGAAACAACATTTCCTTCAATTATTTAAAAACATTATTCGGACAAGGGGACCCACAGAGGATCCCTTCCACTGCCAAAGTGGTTTCTATTACATCAATAAAGTTAGGATACACAGCACTAGACTATTTGGAGAAACCAGATAATGGGGGAGGCATGATGGATCAAACTAGCCTCTACAAGCAAAACATGCCAACTGTAAGTGTAATAAGGGAATGGATACAAAAAGTCAGTCAACAGGCATTTATTAAGCGTCTGCAGAGGCATCTACATGGTGCAGTGGTTACAGCATTGAACTAGGAATCAGGAAGACTCCTCTTCCTGAGTTCAAATCCAGCCTCAGACACTTACTAGCTGTATGATTCTGGGCAAGTCATTTAACTCTGTTTTAATTCCTTGTCTGTAAAATGAGATGGAGAAAGAAATGGCAAACCACTCCAGTATCTTTTACAAGAAAACCCCAAATAGGGACATGAAGACTTGGACACAGCTAACCAATGACAACTACTACTACTTCTGGCTCCAAATCTAGTTAACATCTCTCTGGCTCTCTGTGAATTTAAATTGGTTTAATAATGATTTTTCCTTTCCTGCTGGGTCCCAGCCCTCATAGCATCTTTGCCTTGAGATTTCCTCCAACACCATAGAAGACCCAGCCATCCTATGTTCCACCTTGGGCAGAACCAGGAGAAACAGACCAAAAAATAATTCAACTTCTAGTTTTTGTACACTGCCCAGAAAGAGAAGAAATGAAACACAGATTAATCTAACTACAAATACTGTTTCTGGCCATGCTGTGTTTTCTTTGGACCATGTGTACATGCACACAAACTTGGGATTACAAATCCTCAATGTAAACAAAAGAGATAAAACGACTTTCTCTATGGAGTTTATATTAAATCATACATTGGTCTTTCTTTATCTCCAGGAACAGTTACATAGGATTCCTTCCAGGTAAGGCCACATACAGAGCTTAACCGCAACACTATTAAATATTTCCACCAGGGTATGGTTAAAACTTGTCACGTCCTTAACTCACTCATCATTTTGTTCCTCAATGCAGAAGCCTGTGCATAAAATAAAAATCACCCTAATTCAATCTCTCATCACCTCTACCCTGAACTGGTCTCCCTGCCTTAATGTCACTTTGAGCCATTCTCCTCACAACTGCCAAAGGGATTTTCCCCAAGAGCAAGTCAGTCCCCTGTTCAAAGTCCAGTGGCTCCTTGTTTATCTCTAAGAACAAGCAGAAACTGCTCTGTCTGTGCTCCTTTCCAGCCAAACTGACCTCCTCACTGGGCCTCACACACACCACTCCACATCCGACTTCCATGTCGTTTTTATTGGCTCTCCCTTGCCTGGAATGCCCTCCTTCTTCACCTCCTCCTGGCTTCATTTAAGGCTCAATTCAAGAGCCACATGAAGCCTTTCCTATCTCCCCAGCTGCTCATGCCTTTCATTCAAAATTATCTTGTATCGTTTTGTGTATGTCTGTATGTGTATATATACAAATACATATGGGATGTGTGTATACATATATATGCATATATAAATGTATATATGCATACACACACCTATGCTATGAGTCTCCTCCAGCTAAACTGTAGGCTTCTTAAAGGGAGGTAGTTTCACTTTTGCCTTTTATCCCCAACATCTATCACAACGCCTGGCACACAGGAGGCATTTTAGACATGCCTGTTAATTGGTTTGGATTATGTTTCTTTTAATGGGAGGGGAGGAGAAAGCTGGTGGTAAAGACAATGATTATAATAGTTAATAATAACTTTCATACAGCATTTACCATGAGCCAGGCAATGCGCTAAGCGCTTTACAAATATTACCTCATCTGATCCTTGCAATAACCCTGTAAGGTAGGTGCTATTACTGTACACATTTTGCAGATGAGGCCTCCATTCCCAGCTGTGTGCGGGATAGACCTTACCCAGAGAACATCCAGGCTGTCCTGGGCTAGAGCTCTGCTTCCCTATGTCACCCTGTTGGTTCTACAGTTCTAGAATTGGTTCAGAGCCATTTTGTATAGGTTTTTGGAGGGACTTGGCGGGGATCTCACGCTAGTCCCTGCTTTCCAGCCGCCATCTTGGCTCCCCCTGAGGTCAGATTTAAACTCTGATCTTTCTGACTCCAGGATCAATGCTCTATTCACTACACCACCCCCATTTCTAAGCTGAAGGGGATATAAAGGGGCTTCTGGAGCAGCAGTTTGATGGTTAGGTTGGAAAGGTCGAGTTCTGTCATGAAAATCCACATTACACCAAATATGCAGTTGTTTGGGCACTTCAAAAAATCTGGATACACACATAAGGACAAACAGACGAACACGAGGTCATTTTGGCCCATTCAAGTAGTACATGGAAAATTTGGACTACATTGAGTAAATGTTGTCCCATTTAGATGTCCCATATCTATAACACACCAGCCTCCAGTTTATTTCCTAACCTTTCTTATGACCCATGCATGCATAAGTAAACACTGTTGAAATGTGCTTCAAAAACTGAGTTGTACGCTATATACCAAAAGGCTATAAACAATTAAGGTGATAAACATTAAATAAACAAAAGCACAGTAATTAAGTGCAATGGGTTAACATTAAAGGAATCTTTACATTTAATGTCATGAGAAGTTTCTAAATAGTGAAAAGTCAGATCAGCTTCGTCACTGTGAAAAAGACAAACAAGAACTGACTGGAAAGAACCATCCTAAATTAGCCTTGAAGGACAGAAGGGATGAGTTAATAAGTCTCTTCCATCTCTGAAACCTAGACTAAAATGAATTCAGCTGTGAAGAATTCTACCCTTGACAGGACAGGACACACAGAAAGGATTATCGTTCTACCATCGAACAAACAAATCTTCACCCGGTGGGGAATGTGCAGTTCTTTGACGGTCTTACAAGGTAAGCATGCCATTGTTGCCACTGTATTGGGAAAAGGAACAGAACTCCAGAGAACAACCGACTTGTTTATCAAGCACACGGCACACTGCAGATCTAAGGCAGACAGTGCTGGACAGCAGCCAGATTCAGTAGCGATTTGGACCAAATTCTTCCTAAGGACCTGCCACAGAACAAAGCTGAAAACACATGATTAAAATGAAGTGACTCTGCAGGAGATAAATATCTCAACCAAAACCTAAAAATCCCACAAAAGAAGATAGCACATCTTCTCATCCCCCACATGTGACCACAAGTGCCACAACATACACCTTATGGCTCACGTGGACGGCTTCCCAGGCCAGTGGTAATGAAGCCACCGTATTTTCCTGGGTGTTTCTCTACTGGCCAGTGACTAACAAGCTAGGAAAGGAAATTTCCCAAGGATGGATAAAGTAAGTCTGAGTTATGGGGAAGGTGGTGGTCTCTTGTCCACTCCTAAGGCCTAAGAAACTCCTTGGGATGAGAAGCTCACACCTTAGAATGGAAGAGCCCCCTACCTGAGTGAGGCTTTCTAAAAAGTAGAAGAATGGAGGGTAGCAAGGCCGAAGTTTCACAAAATTCCATAAACCAAAATTATTCTCTTCTCCAAGCCCCCACTATGTCTCCCTGGGTGGCCAGGATCCCATGCTATTTAAACTTCCTATTATGGTATCCTAGCCAGGCCTGAACTCCTCAGCTCTATTGCAGCACTCATTCTCCAAAATTACATTCAAAGATTTATTAAGCAACTACTGAATGCAAGAATCTGTGCTAAGTACCGAGCTATACAATGATTAAAATGACAAAGTACCTGGTGTAAAGGATCTTACATTGGACAACTAAGCGAAAGGTAATTTGGGAAGGAAGATAACATTAACAAGGGGGAATCAACCAAAGCTTCAGAGTAAACACGGCATCTGTGTAGAGTTAGGTTCCCGAAGTGAGCGATATCTTCCCCTGGGGGGTGCTAGAACGATCCGGGGGGGGTGGTAGTCGCCTTGGGTGCAATAGCGGGGCACACTGAATAAAAATAAGGGGTGGTGGAAGCATACAGAAAGAAGAGAAGATAAGGAAATTTTGAAAAACCGTTCGTACATGTTTCATCTGTTGTGTAACAGAGTTAAAGTCATAGTGATTACGTTATTTCCCCAAATAAACACACAAAATGCAAGTTATAACTGATCAGTGGTCAAATCTGCCAACAGGTCTTAACAAGCAAGCGTTGGCAGGAAGGCATGGTGTGCATATGTTGTGCATTGTCAAGAAGTCCAGCTTGCATCGGCAGAAATGTAACATGTAATGACTTGTTTACAATACAATACCATACAGGTACATGACACAATATTACATCATCAAAATTTCAATGCAGGAAAACCCCACAAATTTATAATAAATTATTAAATTTAAGACGTATCATTTTTTAAAAAAAAAATCTATATTTTTCGCAATGATGCAAATTTTTTCAAAAAACCTGTTACAGGGTTAAAGAAAGTAGATTTCCAGGGAAGCGCTGAGTAATTTTTTTTTAAATGAAGGCAGTAGGCCAAATAAGTTTGGGAACCTCTAGGTGTAGACCCTTTTAGAAAATGAAAACTAAAAGACAAATGTATAAAGAGTATAGCACAGTGATGAGGGATGGGTTGTACATAAGCACCAAGGTAACAGATGGAAAGTCTAGTCTGGGTGTAGTCCAGTCTGCCTAGGAGTGCTTAAAGGAGAGTTATGAGACAATGAAAAGGAGAGAGGTTGCATTTGTAATGAAAGATAAATAACTTGCATTTATATTGCGTTTTAAGGGGGCTAAAGAATTCTACACATTATCTCGTTTAGTCTGCACAGCAATTTTGTTAAAATTTTTATCCACTAAAAGACAAAAACCAAATTAGGAAACTCAAAGGTGGGAAGTGGCCAGGTGTCCACGGTCATAGAGCTAGCAGGTTTCTGTGGCAGGTATATACAACTTCGATCCCCTCCTGGCTATTAACGTCTCCTCCTCTCTTTACTTACTAATTTACCAAACTCCTCATTTCATTGCAACAGATTTCACCTAAGTGTGAAATGAAAGCAGTCTTCTTAACAATTTATAATAAGGTGTGAATGGATGATTAAAAGCCCCTTAATACTTCTATTTGGAAATTTGGAATTTTCACAACTAAATCATTTGCATATATTAAGCCAGGTGGCTCCAGAATCAACAGAACTTTAGGTGTAGAAGAGTGGGAAAATTGGGGGTAATCTGGCTTTACCACTTTGCCCTCCCACCCACCTCCACACTTTGTTGGCAAAAGGAGGCCCAAGCTAGGTTCTACTGAATCATGAATCTACTGGTCTTCTAAGACTTCTAAGGCACTCTTTCCACAGCCTCTGACTCCAGAATGACTCTGACTCCTCACCTGACTCACGAAGTATTCTCCAAAACACAAGTTTCAAGGTCTCACCTGACTCCCTGGGCTCAGTTTCCATTCTTTTTCTTTGACCCCACTAGGGACTGGGTTATTATTCCCAGGTTGACTCTATCCCCAGAGATTTGCTTCCTCAGGCCACAGTCCAGAAAAGTCATGTCCATCCTGCAGCCCACCTGTTATTTTAATACCAATATTCTACCAGTGTTGCTGTATGGATGAGTCATGGTACAAGTTTCTGAAGAATTAAAAATGAGTTTCACTTGGAGGGCAATGGAGAAGCCTATGAAAGATATGGCTAGGTTATACTATATAACAAATAAGGAATAATAAAGAAGAACTAGAGTAAAGAATGCCATTAGGGAACTGCATGATTGAAAAGTATGGTGGGTGGGGGGTGAGGAGGTTGTAGGGTAAGCATGAGGCTAACAAGTGAACACTTGAGTATTTTACTGATATTTCAGAAGAAAGCAAGCAAACATCTAGTACATTTGGTGGACCCCCCTGTGTGGGACAAAAATCCCCCAAAATGAAATAACAATCAAAGGTTTCTCAAGGTAAAGACAGAGGCTTTATTTGCAAGTCTTGCACGAGAACTGGGCATCACCCACTCCAGAATGGTCTGGGGTGGGGAGGCAAGTTTCAGAAGGCAGGCAGACAGTTTATATACCATTTAAAGGCCCCCCACCACCAAAGCCCCCCTTATAAAAACAGTTCTAAGAAGCCCCAAAAACCCCCTGGACCTCTATCCCCATTCCTTGGTGGGGGGAGGGGATAGTTGGCCTCACATTCTTTAAACAAGGAAAGATTCTTAATCTAATACCTTAACCTCAAACTAACAGACAGTCGTTAACGGGCATGCTCACCCTATGCGCAAGTTTAAGCGGAGGAAGGGGGGGGGGGCTTAATTCTTAAACTTAAAGATATAGTTCAGGGGTTATGGAAGCTAAAATATAAAGTATCCTTTTCCTTAAATGAGAGACTTTCATTCATTCCACTCACTCCTGTAACAAACTTATGGGAAGATACATCTAAGAGTCCCACAGCATGGCGAAGCATGGGTGAGCTGCAAAAATCCTTGCTGTAAACATGTACCATATAACTGGCAATTACATTTCTTAATAGGAATACTGAATGAACCTGTGATTTCACTGGCGTAGGGAATTCTAGGGTGAAGAAACACCTCCTACCAATATAGGTCAGAACTTTTTCTCATTTATAGTCTTAGCTTCCTGCCACACTAAGAGGAATGACTGAGTGATTTTCCCACAGTCACACAGCTAATACACATCAGGGGCGGGATGTGAACCCAGATCATCCTGATCCAGTTTTCTATTATGTCACACTGCCTCTCATGATAGTTGGCACTTCTACACAACCTTTTAAGATTTGCAAAGTACTTGTGACCTCATTTGATGCTTACATCATTGCTGTGATTCAGGTGCTATCTTTATCTCTGTTTTACAGAAGAAGACACTAACGATTAATACAATAATCAATTATCACCCAGGGACTTGTATCCCCACCACCTCTCTGGCCTCACTTCTAGTCTTCTCAATTCCCAGCATCCCTGTCCCAATAACATAGAAGATCAGAAATGAAAGACCCTAAGGGGACCAGAATGCAAACAACACAAAAAGGAGGACCAAAATTGAAATTACTTAAAAAAGAAAACTTTATAATCAGAACATATAACCCTTTGTGAGGATAAAAAAATTATGGTACTTGCAAAGGGAAAAAAAAAGTTAATGCTGTGAGATAGTCATTCTCTGCCTCCAAATTCTTAGGCATAGCTTTATCAATAATTGTCCAAGTTAAAAAAAACACACACAGTTCCTTCTTTTATATTGCTCCAAGTAAAAATTATACAAGGAAGTTTTTAGGATAAAATGAATGAGCCACGAACTGTCACTCAAAAGAAAGCTCACACTCCAGAGGTAGGGAGCAGAAGGTCTGCAGCAGCATCTGCTAGGATCACCGATTCCCTTTTTTGAGGAACCCGTTCCCAGAAAAGTCCTTCTCGGATTAGAAAATGCATACTTTACCTATCTTTATGGGAAAAAGGAAAGAGGTCTGTCCTCTATGGGTTCTTCTCCACATTACGATGGCCAGAAATGACATACTTCATTCTGTAGCTACCCCTATTAACAGCATCCCATCTACCTATCTCTCAAAATGTCTTTTAATAAGAGTCACCAGTTAACACCATCAAAACCAATCACATGGCATTGAAACAGAGAGAAGGTAAAAACACAATAGAGAGTGAAAAAGGGATCAAGGTCCAAGATAGAGAAACCTAGAGGGTGTCACACAGGATAGAGAAGTATAAAGAAGGAAAGAAAGAGGGCGGTCCAAGAGATGGAAAAGAATATGAAATCCATAATGAAAATCAATAGAAGATATCTATCAGTGTGATATACGGAAATGCTGCTGGTACCCTTTATAGCTTCATTGGAAGAAACTGCTGTCAACAATATCCTAAGGTGCCTGCCTCACCATTATGGTCAAGAATAGCCCAATAAATGCACTGTTTACATCTAAAGAACATCGGTATTGGACTCCTATGTTAATTTCATTCTGGCCAAACTGGACTACTTTTGATCCCCTCTTACACTCTCTATACTTTGCCACCTTCATCCCTTGGCTCAGATTTTCCCCTAAACCCAGAATGTTAACCACCTTATCAACTACATTCCTACACATTTTTTGAAGTCCAGCTGAATGCCACCTGTTCAGCGCCCACATTAGCTCTTTTTCTGCATCCTTCTTATACAAATAGGTATTAATTATGTGGTTATTCATGTTACATAATTCTCTATAGTTTACAAAGCGTTTCCCTCACAACAAGGCTCTTCACTATGTAATGCAATATATTCTGAGTGATTTGTCCAAGGAGAACTAGGAGATTTCTAAGCCTGGAATCACAGAACCTTAGAGTCCAACCCCTAATCACAATTTTCTGCAAATGGATCTACATCCACACATCTGGTGATGGAGAACTCACCATTCCCCAAGGCAGCCATTCTACTTTAAGGAAGCTTTCATCATTAATTAGTTTTTCCTAATATTAAGCAAAAACCTATCTCTTTGTATCTACCAACTATCCCTAGTTCTGCACCCTGGGACCGACACTGAACAACTTGAAAAACAACTCCAGACCATTATACCCAGTCCCATAATAAGCAAGTGCAGAGTATCTCATCAGGTGCCTGGAACAGCGCTTGGCACCACAAAGGGTAGGCATTTAATCAGCATGTGTTAACTTGTATGCCAAACCTATAAGAGAACATCTTGAAAACCAAATTTGTTAAGGGAGGGGGGGGAACCTGCAGTATTATCTATCATCTTTAAAGTCATGGCTCTAAAAGAGAAAACACCAACATGTCCATCACTTGACAAAGGGCTGGGCATTATAAAATGCCAGAATTCAATTTGTTGTCTCTGGCATGTAGCAAAGGAAATCCCCAAGATTTACAATTTGTTGCTCTTTTAAAAAGTAAAGGACCACTACTTGGTCTATTTTCAAAAATAATTAGGGGAAAAGGAAAAGAACCTGCATGTTCTAAAATGTTTACAGTGGGTCTCTTCGCGGTAGCAAAGAACTGAAAACTGAGGTGATGCCCATCCGTGGGGAAATGGCTGAAAAAGTTGTGGTATATGATTGCGAGGAAATACTACTGTGCTACAAGAAATGATGAGCTCAGTGATCTTAGAAAAAACACAGAAAGATTTTCATGAAATAATGAGTGAAATAAGCAGAACCATGAGAACACTGTATGCAGTAACAGCAATATTGTTTTAAGAATGACTCTGAACAATTATGTTTTGACTATTAAAACTCCTAAATTATCTATAAAGGACATGGGAAGCCAATATCTACAGCCAGAGAAAGAAGTGACAAACAGAAGTACATATAGAATAATTTTATACATATATAACTATTTGCATCTGATGATAACCATCTCTAGGGTGGGGGGGAGGGGGGAAGAAATTTACATAATAATTTTGTGGTATATTTGAAAGGAAGAGCAAGTGTTGCATAGTATTTGCAGTTTTATGGGCAATCACTTTTTTTATTGTACTATATTTTGAAAATGTTTGTTTTAATTCCATAAATTAAAAATAAATTTTAATAATAAAAAAGTAGAGGAAATGACAGTGATTCAAGTTGTCTTCTATGATAAGTCAAATGATGGCTTTTAAAGAATAATTATGCAATTCAATTTTTAAAAATACCTACTAAATGTCTACTACATGCAAAGCACTGAGGTAGGTGCCTGCCTTCAGTAAGTGTACATTCTATTGGCATGGATGAAAACGTTAACCTGTCTGAAATCAGAGTACTACTGCCCCAACTGATGCAGAGAGGTTGTTCCACAAAATTATTAATAAATTATAGTCAAAGCCCATTTATATATGTTTATATACATATGTGTATGATGTGTGTGTATATGTGGCATTCTTATGGAAGCGTAATGTTGTTCAGTCTGTGTTTATAGGCTCAATTAAGGATGCCCACTGGAATATACCTATGGTCATCAACACACACTTTTCTACAGCAATATAAACAAATACTTGGAGTACCAAATATTCATTTCTAACCTTGAATGATTGGGGGTGGGGTGGGGAAGAGCAGATTTACTTTCCTAAACACATTAGGAAATTAATTTGCAATCCTAAACAATAAGCAAACAATGTGCAAAAGGCACAAAAAGACATTTAATCAATGAGCATTTATTAAGCACCTGCTATGATGTCACACTAGGTAGACACTGAGGATATGAACACAAAAAACAAAAGTCCTTACCCTCAAGAAACTTATATTCTGTCATTTTATGTGTGCGCGCACACACACACACATTCACACTCATATATGTGTATGTATATGAATATAAAATAATTCCAATGTAATTTCCAGAACAGAGAGCACTAGGAACTAAGGGAATTTTTGGATAGGGCTTATGTAGGAAATGATACCTAATCATTGTCTTCAAAGACACCAACAGTCTCCATGAAGCAGAGGTGAGGAAAGAGTGAATTCTGAGATAGGGACAGTTTGCTCAAAAGCATGGAGAAGACAGTTGGGATGCCACATATGGAGAAAAGCCAGGACATCAGTTTGGTAGACCATACAACATGTGAGGGAGAGTAATGAATATAAAGAAGCCTTGATACAAGTTGTGAAGGGCTTTAAATGCCGAACAGGAGGGTTTATAGTTTATCCTAGGAGGAAGAAGAGACCACTGCAGTTTCTTGATTGGAGGACAGACATTCCTGTGCTTTAGGAATATCTCTTTGGCGTGAAGATGGAATCACTTTGGAGTGAAGATGGAATGGAGTGGGGAAAAGACAAATTAGGCTGCAAGAAAGCAGTCGAGGGTCTAAAACCTTACTGTGCACTATTCAGTTATGGATAATCAAAAGTTGAATGTCTCTCTTTAACCTCTCGTATGCCCCAGACCAAATTTTCTTCCCTTTGAAAAGCAAAAAAGCTGTTTCCTTTACTCATCTGGGTAACCTTTAGTTATACTTAAACAAAAATAATTTTTAAACCCATACACAAAAAGATCTTCACTGAGGGTGGTGTTAAGTATTATTCAATAAGCCCCAGAGTGGGAGTTGCCAACTAAAGTCTAGTTGTACCCTGGAAAAATCATTCTAGTAACTTCTATTTTGCCATGAGGGAAAATAGTATCATCTGAATACATTTTGGTACTGTTTCAGCTTCAAGATATCATTTACATCCATGTACCCCTACAAAAGTGGGGGGGGGAGACCTGTTAAAATTTAAAGTAAGTGGCATATTATGATAAACAAGCATGACAGTAAAACAGTTTTCCAGCTGTGATAATCATATTTAAGATCTATCATAGTAGCTGCTGTCTACAATGCCTGCTGGAGCAAAAACTGAAAACTATGAAAATTACAAGTTGTTTATAACATAGAATTTACCTCTCAAAAAGCTTTTATTTTTTAGGCAGAAGTTGCCTCACCAGGGGATCACTTCACCTTTTTTTTTTTTTAAGTTGTGACTTTTTGTAGCTGTCAACACATCCAAAGTGATTTAGCAACTGGCTTGAGGGATGGG
Source organism: Phalanger gymnotis (assembly GCA_028646595.1). Taxonomy (NCBI): domain Eukaryota; kingdom Metazoa; phylum Chordata; class Mammalia; order Diprotodontia; family Phalangeridae; genus Phalanger; species Phalanger gymnotis. Next base: position 104,987,705 of record CM053624.1, read on the forward strand.
CAGCTCAGGCTGAGGACGAAAACAATCATGTGGTTCGGCTCAGCAGCCGGCATTTAAAGAGATGCTGCTTTTCAGCAGCTCTACCAGCCCATAGTCATCAGAGAACCCAGCTACTCCCAACACAGTCCCCAGAGCTAGACCTGCCAACGAAGTCACAACATTCTTATTTTATTACAAAAACCATCTGAGCAGTCGTGCAATCCTCAGTTGCCAGAATCTTTTGAAGATCACAAACGATAAATGAAAAGGAAATAGAAATTATATTTAGATTTCCTGCCATCCATGCCTGCAATGTCACTTTTCAACAGTTAACAAATATGTCTTACATCCTTGACATCATAAGCATCCCTAAGCTCATTTGTCCTACCTTTTCAGGGTCAAACTTTGGCATAAATTAACTTGCAGGAAAAAACGTTCAATTTAAAACTTGCCATTCAACTATAATGAAACATTCATGTGACATTAACCTTCCTGATGATCTTATAAAAAGATACTTTCTCTATCTCAAATACAGAGTTTCGTAATATCTTCAGCAATATGCCAGCAAGCAATAAATTCTACCTTCATCAGCAAACACCACTGTTAGGAGAATATTCGATGAAGCTAAGGTAGGATTACTTTATTACTTGAAACGCAGCTACAATAAACATGTTGTAACCAAGCAGCAGCACCCACACAAGTATATTTCCCTTTTCAAAACCTGGGGATTTCCCATCAATTTCATCTCTTCATGGTGCCAATAGTGTACAGACTTTCAATGAAGTAACTATACTAGAAATTCAACAGAGATGGGCAATACTGGATTGCATAAGACTCATTCTACTCAACTGTACACACAATACTTCCTTGCATTGTAAAAGAAGCATGCAACAGCTCTTACGAGAAATTCACTGATGAAATTCACTCATGAAAAAGTACATTTCCTTCAGATTAAAAACAAGGAAACAAATCAATTAGCTGCCCCTAGAATCTCTCCACAAGATTCTAGAAATACAAAGTTGCTTTAGAAATGCTCAATGTAACACCAAGATGCACTCAATACTAAAGAAACCAAACGATGAATTTTTTAAAGTAACAGAATAATAGCTATTTTTTAAAAGTAACAGTTTAATGAAGTTCTTTGCCTCATCCCCTGGGTATTTTTCAGTAAGTTGTTTAGAGCCGTGACTCTAAAAAGTTTCACAGGCACAGCAGACTTTATTTTAAGTCAATCTTTGCAAGAATACTTACATTAAACTTTTTTTAAAAAACAATTTAAATACTACTAAGGTACCAAATAATATAAGATTAATTGTAAAAGAATATATTCAGATCAAATTTATTCTGCGTCTAGCAATATTATAAACTAAGAGAGAAGAGTATAATTGCTGACTACCAATAACAGTTTTATATTTGGGGAAAAATTTGTCTGAGATAGCTTATTACACAAGGTGCTTCAGAACAGTTTTCTATTTCCTTTTTTTCTATATATGCCAGTATTGCACCGCTGCTGCTTCGGCTCATGACATTTTTGTTTAAAACTTTTGAAAATTTAAAAAAAATGTTAATATGTTATTGTTTTTGTAAATGACTTTATCATATTCCCCAAACCACAAAACTTTTTAAAAATTTGGTAATATGTCAGAGTGCGTTTTTTTTTAAATTCAATACAGCAGAAAAAAAAAAAGAATCCTTGAAGGTTCTCCTCAAACAAGCTGTCTTCAACACATTCATTAAAATCAAACAAGCCCTCTGACAAATATAACTACAAAGAGAAGGAAATAGGGATGGGGGAAGCAAGGAAGATAAAGAAATCTCCTATTGAGAGGAAAATTCAGGTTTTTTTTGATGTTAGGGTTCAGGTTAAAAATGGGTGGGGAGAGAAGGGTGATATTCCTAGATTTAAGGTAAATTTTTAAAGCTCTGGTATGATTTACACGTATAGTGTGTGTATTGTACGTATGTATATGTGTATGTATGAGCTTTTAAAAGAGAGGCAAGTGTAATCTACATTCAAAGAGCATCAGCCTATGCCAAGAGCTACTTGTGACTTTGGGCTAATCACAACCTCCCTAACCCTGTTTTCCTATCCATAAAATGAAGGTATTGTATCAAATGATTTCTACAGTCTATTCCAGCTCTAAAATTCCATAAATTATAGCACAATTTTTTTTCTATTTTCAACAGCTGAGGTTTACATTTATTGTGTATTTTGTGCATATTGTGATTCATATCTGTGAAAACCTAGTGAATCACAGAATTTGGAGAAAGAAGGAACCTTAGAAATCTGGTCCAACCTGCTCCTAATTTTGCAGGTGAGTACACTGAGATCCAAAGAATAATAAGTTACTTGCCCAAGGTTGTTGACAGTAAGCTTCAAGGCAGGATTCCAAACCTGATCATCTGATTCTAGATCCTATGAGCATTCTAATAAACTAATCAACCATCAATTGTAACACTGTTCCTAAAAGAAAGTCTGATTCACTTTAAGATGGTCAGTTTTAGAGTTCCAAAGACACCTTGCATCGAAAACGATGGATGTCTATTAAACTCAATGAATATAGAGAGATGTTTAGATAGATACACACATGTGCAGGAGTAAGCCCCCACAAAGCCCTACTCTGTGCCTCATCAAGGGGTGGAGAAGATCCTGGGTTCTTGAAGGTTATGCTGGCATAGCATAAGCTGTCTGGCAGGTGCTACCATGCTGGAAAGACTTCAAGTATGTTCCTGGCAACAGACCAAGAGTGTTCTCTGAGGATCAGCTTAGCTATATATGGGCAGATTCATCACCAGTCAGCTGGCCACGCCAATATATAAAACATGGAAAAATGCAAAATAGGCCACAGTCCTTTGTGGCATCTTTCTGCTTTTGCAGTGATGATCACAGAGTGGTCAAAAGGGGGGCAGAAGGTGTAAGAATCACACAATTTTTAGTCTGTCTATAAATTAACCTGGTTATTGATACTCTAAATGTAAGAGCCTTGTCTAATGATCAATGGGTAGATATACTAATGGAAGAGCTGAATGCCATCAATCTTGACATTCTAGTTTAAAAAAAAAAACCAAAAGAAAGAATTTGCGGCTAAATGGAAGGATGGATCACAAGTACTCCTTGTTGTCTGTTGTTGTTTGTCCTCATGCTCAAAGAGGACCAAAATGACATTACTATGTTGAGATCAGTTCACAGTGTATCTGGTTGTGTCTGATCATACCAATACAAGGTCAGAAAGCTCTACCACAGACTGGGCACAAATAGTCTATATGAATATTTCAAAGAAAGGAATTAGGAGAACTGGTTTTTTTTACCACATTCCCAAAGATAACCAGAAAAATTATTTCATGGGACATTTGGTCATTTCACATTATCAAGCTCATAATAAGTGAGACCACCATGAAAAGACCATCACGAAAAAATCTGTAACTTAGGTAACACTGTCCCCTGCAAAAAAATAAAATAAAATAAAATAAAGAAATCTTACGAAAAACTTGACAAGACTCTCCAAATTAAATCAAGATGCTCACTGATAAGGGTGACTTCACTGCAAAGGTGGGATTAGGAGAAGATGGTGAGAAATATATCAGGAAGTATGGGTCAGAAAGATGAAACGGAGGAGGCCAGAGACTTGTAGACCACACAGAAGCCTCTTGCCTTTGCATCGTAAGACAAGAATCAGCAGATGCTTGACATGAGCACCAAACGACACTATTAAAAATGAAACTGAAAATATTTTGACAGGTGGAGATTCATTATGGATGTGGGAGTTACCCTTAAATCAACCATTTGTGTACAGTCAAACCACTGACTTGTGAGAACGAAGATCAGATTTAGCAAAAAGGTATTAGAAAGAAAAATAAGAAGAAGATATGGCAGAAAATTGAAATTACTCATCCCCATTTACTTTAAAAAGCTATTGATGATGGAAAATGGATAACAAGGAAGATAACATCAACACTGATTAAAAATTTTTACAGGCATTTAACTGATGTAAATCAATTGCCATAACAAGGAGAACAAAAGGGCCTAAAAAGCACTTTAGTCAACAAACACTTGACTTGCCAAATGAAGAGAGATGGCAGCCAGCGGCAACACTGGTTCAGAATATAAACTCATTTGTAGAATCTTACAAAGAAGAGTGATGGATAATTATGAGAAAGATCACCTCATAAAGCTAAGAGAAACAGTGGAAAATGATACCAATTTATAGAAACCTTGGTGAGAAATCCAACTAAAAGTAAAACAAGAATGACAATGGAAGTAAAGGTTACAGAAGGAAGAAAAATGGAGAAAAGGTGCGGATTTTTGTAATAAATCTTTTTCACCATCAAAGACAACAGAACAATCACAATCAGACTCTAACATCACAAATCACAGTCCCAAATGTGTTTATCAAAAATGCAGAAATGGCAGGGGCAGCTAGGTGGCGCGGTAAATAGAGCACCAGCCCTGGAGTCAGGAGGACCTGAGTTCAAATTCGGCCTCGGACACTCAACACATGTACTAGCTGTGTGGCCTTGGGCAAGTCACTTAACCCCAATTGCCCTGCCCCGCAAAAATGCAGAAACGGCACTAAAGAGAATAAAGATGGGGAAAGCAAGTTTATACAGAAGAAATTCATCCTAGAGGTAACACAATTATGAGGATACTGACGTACTGATTCACAAGATGTACCAAAGGCAGGGGGATGAGGGCCTTGAGATTTTATTAATACCAAAAAAGTGACAGATAATTAATAATGACCAATCCATACACCTACTTAAAAGTTTTGTTAGACCCACCAATGCTATGTTGAGGGCATTAGTGGGGAATAAACAGCTTTTTGCAAGCAATATTCTAAAATGGACCACATCTTTATCATTACAAAATTGACTGATAACAGAAAACACATGATTCCACCATGTTCATTTCCGGTGGATTATAAAAAACCATCTGATTTGATAAAGCAAAACTCCACCTTGAAAACTCTTGTAGAATAAGGCATTTCCCATCTATAAATGAAAATCATTAAAAATTCTTTGAAAGATACACAAAAATGACCTTGTTAAATAAATAACCCTCTGATCATAGACGTCAAGCAAGGCATAAAACAGGCTTATGTGTTTGCCAAAGGTGTTTACCACTAAGAAAGAGAAGATCCATGACAGGGTCCAAGTCAAAGAATTATTTCCTATAGATGCTGAGATATAGATCCTACTTGTGGATACACTATGCCTATTGCATCAATTCCTGAACACTGAGGGGCGGAGCCAAGATGGCGGCTGGGAAGCAGTGACTGGCGTGAGCTCCCCACCAAGTCGCTCCAAAAACCTATAAAAAAAA
>CM053624.1:104993503-105080570 GCA_028646595.1 Phalanger gymnotis
AATTTGGAACTCAAGGTTTTAAAAAAAATAGATGTTCGAAAGTAAAAAAGTTTTTTTTTTTTCATGCAACTAGAAAATAAGATGCACAGGCAATGGGGCATAGAGATTTATCTTGCCCTACAAGAAAGTAAGGGAAAGGGGGATGGGAGGGGAATGGGGTGATGGAGGGAAGGGCAGACTGGGGAACAGGGCAACCAGAGCGTACGCCATCTTGGAGTGGGGGGGGGGAGGAAATGGGGAGAAAATTTGTAATTCAAACGCCTGTGAAAATCAATGCTGAAAACCAAACATATTAAAAATAAATTTTAAAAAATGTTAAAAAAAAATTCCTGAACACTGCAGAGCCTCTTGGAAAAGATATGAAACCACTGCAAAATGTTTGATCTGACCATATACACTGGAAATAGATAAAGTAGATAAACCAGGTAGATAAACAATGTCTATTGCCCAGATTATGACAATTAGACAGACATCCTATAGATCTTTTTTATCAGTATGTAATATCTGGGTCAGAGTGCGCAAATCCACAAGGATCTGCAATTAAAGAGAAGGTGAGTGGGATGTTGTGACTTTAGAAAAACTGCGAAGTTCCCTTAATGACAAAAAAATTTCTCTTAGAAACAAAGGCTTGTTTTTAAAACACCAATACTATCAGTGTTGCGGTATGGCTACGAGTCATGAGACACAATAGTCTCTGAAGAATTAATCAGTATTGTTTGTGTGTGTGTGTGTGTATACGTATATATATACGTATGTATGTATACACACACACACTCACATAAACAGGTAGATGGATAATGGAGAAGTAGACCAAGAAGAAAACAGGCAGATACCAACAGGTAGACAGGGAGGTAGAAGGCACTGTAATACAGTGCAAAGAACACTAGGCTTGTCCTCAAAGGGCCTGGATTCAAATTCTGGATGTATCACTTACTATTTGTGTGACACTGGACAAGTCACTTACCTAGTCTAAGTCTCAGTTTTCTTATTTTAAATATGAGGCTGTTGAACTAGGTGGTCTCAAAGGCCCCTTTCATGGATTTAAGATCCCGTAAGATGATTTAGACAGACAGACAGATGAGAAATACTATGGTGTATTAGATAGAGGACTAAGCTTTAAGGTCAGCAAGACCTGAGTTCAAGTCTTGTTCCTGACACTGACTCCTTCATTCCCTCTCAATTCCCCCCTCTTTCCCTCCACTGTAAAAGCTTTTTCTTGCCTCTTTTACCTGAGATAATTTACCCCTCTCTACTTCTCCCTTTCTCTCTCTCCCAGTACATTCCTCTCTCACCCCTTAATTGTATTTTTTAGATATTATCCCTTCATATTCAACTCACACTGTGCCCTCTATCTATACACACACACACACATATATACATATATATGTAATATATGTACATATTATACAGGCTGTCCCTAAAGTCTGGACACACATGAAACCTCTAACATTTCATTAGCCTTTTCACCGAAGACTCTGTGTTGTTCAGAAACTTCTTTTTCTGGGATATGCTAAAGGAGAAGGTGTACTCAATGAAGATCATAGACGCGACACACTTGACTGAACGCATAAAGAGTGAATGTGCTAAAATTGACAGCAATATGGAGTTACTGCATTGAGTTCACATGAATCTTGCAAAGCGCATCAACCTTTGCATTACACATGATGGAAATCATACTGAAGATGTTATTTGCTAATACTCCACTTAAATAAAATGTTGAAAATTTCATTCATTTCATTTCTTGAAAATACGCATTTGTAGTGGGGTGACAGAAGGGAGGGCTGACTGGGGAACAGGGCAATCAGAATACACACCATCTTGGAGTGGGGAGGGGTAGAAATGGGGAGAAAATTTGTAATTCAAACTCCTGTGAAAATCAATGCTGAAAACTAAACATATTAAATAAAAAAAAATTAAAAAAAAGAAAATACGCATTTGTGCCTATGTGTCCAGACTTTAGGAGCACCCTGTGTGTGTGTATACACCTATATATGCACACATGTGTATATATGTATGTATACATATATATTCCTGACACTGATTCACTATGGAGAGAGAACATCTAGGTTTTGAGGGTGCTTGGGAGCATGGTAGTGCTCTCAACAGCAATAGGGGAGTGAGAAAGATAGGGGAACTTGGGAGAAAGAAAAATGAACTCATTTAGTTGGAGTTATCGAATAGGCAGTCGAAGAGGTGAGAATGGAGGTCAGCAAAAGAGTTCAGGCTAAAATCTGAGTAAATTTGGGAATCATCAAAATAGAGATGATAATTCAATCTTCAGGAATTGATATAAGCACCCCTTGAAATAGAAGGAAGGAGCAGAGGAAGAAGAGGCAGGAGGAACAGAAGAAGAGAAAACCTAGAGAGACCAGAGTTTCAAAGAGAAGTGCCTGATTAATAGGGTCAAAAGCTGCAGAGAAGGCAAGAAGGATAAGGATTAAGAAAATGGCATTTGATTTGGCACCTAAAAGATCATTAGTAACTTTGGACGCAGTAGATTTGTTTGAAAAATGAGGTCAGAAGTCAGAGCGTAGAAAGTTAAGGAGGAAATGGAAGTGGCCTTCGCAAGGAACTGAGTCATAAAAGGGAGGAAAGCTATGGTTTCACAGCTGGTAGAGAAGGGCTGGTTCAAGTAAGGATTTAAGGACAGGGAAGACACAGGAATGTTTATAGGCCATAGGGAAGCAGCCAGTAGACAGGGAAAGATAGAAAACAAGTGAAAGAAGCAGTTACGCTGTGCAGTGGATAGAATGCTAGGCCTAGAGTCGCAAAGATCTGAGTTCAAATCCAGCTTCACACACTTACTAGCTGTGTGACCCTGGGAAAGTCACTTAACCTTATTTGTTTTAGTTTCCTCATCTGTAAAAATGAACTGGAGAAGGAAATGGCAAAGCACTCCAGTATCCTTGCCAAGAAAACCCCCAATGGGGTCACAAAGAGTAGGACACAACCAAAATGACTCAACGACAACAACAAAGTGAATGGAGATAGCAGGAGCAATCTATTGGACAAAATGGAACAGAATGAGATCACTGGGCAAAGAGAAAGGCAACCTCATTGCATGAGAAGAGGGTGAAGGAAAAGCTAATGACAAAAGGCAAAGCTCTCAGCTAAGAAGACAGTGGGAGGGGGAGCCATGGGAGGCTGAAAGAGTTCGTACTGCAAGCAGGATAGAGTTAACTAGGGAGGCGGCAAAAGGATTGCCTTGCAACGGTGAAGGCCCAGTTGAGGTGACATAACAAATTTGTAGTGAAACCAGTCAGCACAATCTAATGATTTTTCTCCAACTTTGCTCAGCACAGCATACACAGGGGCAAAGACAGGGAATGGTAGAAATGATTCATGGCTGAGGCTTGGCTCTCCTACCACCTCTCTCTAGTCTCTCTTACAGAGATTAAAACTTTAACTTACCCATATGTTCAGAATACTCAGCCTATGGAAAACTAAGAACAATAAGCCTCTGTTTTTCTTGCAAATTAAATAAAGTACATCGTAGTGAGTCATTTATGAGCAATTCAGCCCAATTCAACAAGCACTTATTAGGCACCGACTATGTGCAAGGCACTAGGCTAAGAAAGATAAGATGACATATCCTACTTGATAGTTAAAATATCTATAACATCTATAGCTGCTGATTAAACTCATACTTTATGAAAGACATGCACAAACATACATAAATACACACAGTAAATTAGGAGAATGGATAGGGGTATATCATCTTGTCCTCTAATTTAAAGTCTCTCACTTCTAGGATTTCTGAACTACTAGAAGGGCTCCCAGAAGTGATCCTTATAAATAGAAGAATAAAAATGACTAGGGAATCTGTAGCTTTAACTTTAATCAACAGCCATCCTGTGACCTAGGAGTTTAGTCCTACAAATCACATTCATTAGCTAAAAGCCAATATAAAGCTAAATGGGAAAAGTGGTTTTGTGTGTTCACGAATACAAGCATAGAAACCTGTCGGGTCCTCTGTAAAACCTTTCAGCTTTTCAAATAAAATCTAAAGATTCAGGAACTTCAGATTAAACTAAACAATGGAATAAAATTAAAAACTAATTTCTGCTCTTCATGCTGTAATACCCAGCCAACCACTGAATGGGGCACACTAACAACAGTGGAATTGTCAATTTAATAAAACTCTAATTTTTTCTACGGAACTTACAGAGGATATCAGAAGTTGGACATCGGAAATGATGCCATTCCCATGTCCCCTGCCATTGGTGTTAATCAACTGGTAAGCACGGTTCCTGTACCATAAAAAAAATCACAAGAACTGTGATAATAAGCTACAAGCCCTCTAAAGGTCCCTTACAAATTAAATGGGCAGAGAAAATAAGAAAGCAAAGAAACACCATATTAAGGCATTACCAGCTCATAGTACAAATCCAGCTGCTCCAATTAAGTCATCCAACAGTGAAGACAATAGAACATATAAGGAATTTCAGTGGTGGTAGTGGGGAGTGTTCTTTCCCTCTTGCCTTCCTAACCAAACATCTCTAAGAGCGGGCATCACAAGATAACTGAACTTCAACTTCTGGCGACTGACTTGAAGAGATGGGGAGGAAAAGGGGGGGGCGGTGTCAGATAACCACAGACCAAAGAGCTCTGGGATCAAAACTAGTATACCACAATTACTTTAGCCACAAAAGGCTTATTACCAAGGAGAAAAGACTCCAAAGACTTTCAGAGAGTCTAACTTTTGTACTAAACTAAACCTGAGCTTTCAAATATGAAGGCTGTCATTTCCGGGACCAGAACTGACAGACACTTCCAAGTGGGTATATAATTTTACATAGACTATATCCCATAATCCTAGTTAATAAAATGAGCCGTTTTCTGTTATTTTCTTTATTATTTGGAAAAGTCTCTCTTTCCTATATTCTTAATCATTCCGGATTGAGAACCAAAATATTTTCATACCATTTTCAAAAAAAATGTTTTTAACATAAACTGTAACTGCCAGGTGAAGAACTTTTTATTTTAAAAGCTCACGGGGCATTGTGAGGTAAAGGGACCAACAAATGAATCAAAATGCCTTCACATACTAACAGAGGTACTGGCACCCATCTAGAGATATACACTATCCAAAAAGATGATGTGCATGTGTATATCTACATGAATAAGTATATCTACATACATAAAAACTAAAAATAATCTGAAATGAATGAAAGAAGTTTAGGCTACAGAGTAATCCATTCCCTCCTGAACTCATAATAACATTCTTTCTTCAGGATGTCAAAAGCAAAACACTTCCTCCAGAATTCCTTTGAAATATACCACACAAGTGCCTGAACTTGCAAACCTGTCCTCTATACATCAAGGCCCAAGAGCAGGAAGTAGTGTTTCTGGAATCTTACTTCATGAAACAGATCTCTATGGACAGATAGGTTTCAATGGCTGCCTTTACTACTGGGGGGGGGGGGCAGGGGAGAAGAAGGTAGGAAGACTATGAGATGCAATAAACTGGGAAGCAACAAATAAGAAAATGCGAAGCAGCTGATGCTGAGATTGTCATTCTTGAAACCTAGGCTCTTTTATTCAAGACAAGACCAGGAATTTCAGAAATCTTAAGCATTTTGCATTATTTTCTCAATCTTAAGAAAGCTGTAGCTAGGAGAAAAGTGCAGGGGAGAGAATTAACCACCAAACCCCAAAAATCCTGGGGATTTTCTCCTAAGACCAGGACAAATACAGCTTCTAACTTAACCTCTCTCCCTTCCCCCCAAGAGCAAGAACCTTCCCCCATCAATTGCAGATATGAGACATCAGTTTAATATAAGGCAAGTATTCCTAACAATTAAAGATAATTGGAATGGGTTACCTTAGAGTTCCCCATCACTGAAAGACCTTCACTAGAGACTAGATGACCCTTTGTTGGGATTATCACAGCAGGAAATTTCTACTCAGGTGCAGGTTAGACCAAATGACCTTTGAGGTCCTCTTCAACTTAACTACACTATTCAATTAGAGACCTAGGAATGGGAGGGAGACCCTAAGTGTATTCCAAAGAAATTGGAAAAATAAAAGATAAAAGAATATAGCTTGAAAAACTTGTCATGACTATCTATATACAGAACATTTTAAAATGTTCTGTTCCAGTAACATTTCTTTCTCAACACTGAGCAGAAAAAAAAAAATCATTCTGCTGCTCAGAACATCCTGCTATTTAAGAAAAAAACAGCAAGTCATTTTAGCTTTTACCACTGAATAGAACTTTGCTGAGTTTGAAGAAAATGAAAGGTCTACTTCTTGGTATTAAAGTTTTTAAAATGTATAAACATTTTAAAAGACATCTTATTAATGACTGCTACCACATTTTTTTTGTTGTCAATAGTAAAAAAAAAAAAAAAGACGCTTTTTTTGTCTTTCACCACGTGGAAAACACTGAAAAGGATGAAATGTTCATGTTCTAAGGAAATCAAACAAATGTCTGTCACAGAAACAGAGTAAGATTTAATTTAGCAGGTCAGGGAAAAAATGTGCCCACACACTGTCTCCTGTCCAAAAAAACAATTTCGGCACAATAGGAAATACTGTTTCCCATCCCCAAAACCTTAACAAATGCAACACCAAAAAAAGTATTGGCTTTTGCAAAATTTTTCCATGAAGTTCACATGGATGGACACATATCTCTAAATATATAACCCAAACATACCCCCCTTTACTGACAGACCAAGTCATAATGCAGGTTTAGACATCTCAACCTGGGAAAAGAAAACACAGAGAGGAGTGAAATGAAGAAAGACTCTGTCCAGGCACTTTGTTTTAATTACAACAACTTTCAAGTTATTAGAAAACCTGTAGCAAGCATTTAGATGTTTATTTTTCTTTCTATTGAAAGATTCTAAATTCTGTATCTAACAAAATTGAATCCATGCCTAGTAAATTAGGTCCATTTTTGTTATGGTTGTTTTTTAATTGTGTACAGAAGAGTGGAGATAATATGCCTGGGATATACTGAGAGGAGAAGACACTCTGGTCCTGGACTAACCCATGCATTGTCTTGAAAACAGTATCCCTCAATGGGTCCTGTAACACGGTGGTCTTAAACCCAAATACAAATGGGGGCCACTGAACACTACGTAAGAATCCCTGCAGACTGTATTCTGACTTAAAAAAAAACACATATTAACATTATCTATATTCTACTGTATTTTTACTTATTTCATTAAGTATTTTTCAATTACATTTTAAACTGGTTCAGCAGGACTTAGGAGTGTCATAGCAAGAGTTTGACACCTCTGTTACATAGAGCACTTCGATCAGCCATAAAATAAAACACAATCTAAATGTCAGCTATTATTATTCACCACCACCTCTAATACACTGACTGAAAAAGTGAATTTGGAAAAACTGACAATTAGGTCACAGCACAAGAGGGTAAGCTTAACACAATGAACAGAATTCTGGACTCTGAGTAAAGAAAGACTTGGGTTCAAATCTCATGCCTAACATTGATTAGCTGTGTAAACAGAGGCAGTTAGGTGGCACAGTGAATAGAGTGCCTGGCCTTGAGTCAGGAAGGCTCACTATGACCCTGGGCAAGTCACTTAACCCTATTGGACTCAGTTTCCTCATCTGTAAAATAAGCTGGAGAAAGAAATGGCAAACCACTCCAGTATCTCTGTCAAGGAGATTTGGGCACAACTGAAAAGTGACTGAACAACAATACTTTACTAATAATTGTGCACATGATAAAATTCTCGTACAAATAAACATTTTAAAAGGATGGGATAAAAATGAAAAACTTGATCCAAGACCATAGGGAGTCACTAGAGTTTATCGAGTAGGTGAGTGGCATGGTCAGACATGAAATTTAGGAAAGAGATAGGAGGCTTGAAGCAGAGAGGCTCATTAGGAGGCTTCTGCAATAGTTTAGGTAAGAATTGAGGAGGCCTGAACTGGGGCAGAGAGTGTGTGAGTCAAGAGGAGTCGTATATGAGAGAAATGCTGTGGAAGTAGAAACCAAGATTTGACAACTGACTGGAGGTGTGGGATGAGAAAAAATTAGGAGGCATAGAGGTTTGTGAAGCAGGATGACTGTAAAGATGGTGATGCCCTGGACAGTAATAGGAAACTTTGGAAGATGGGCAGTTTGGGGAGAAAGATAAGGCAAGGAGATCTGAAATGCAGACTACAATCCAACTCATTCTGTCCCACCCAAAGTGAAAAGGATGACAGCAAGGCTCTTATTCACTGGCCACACTGCACAGGAGCCTAGGGACCTCCCTCCCCTTAGGGCATCTGCTACAACCAGGAGGTAAACTGGGCCACCTGTGCAGTTGCTGCTATGGGTGCCAGGTAGTAGCTAAGTTTTAACTGCCTTGGGATGCAAAGGGAGGTAGTTGAAAGCTTTCACAGAGAAGGGATAGGTGGAGTAGAGGAATAAAGAGAAAAATAAGAGTAGACGTGGTTGTGTTAGAAGTAAACCCCAAGACTGGCTGACCATTGTAGGGACAGTGGAATCCAACTCATCTTCCCCCCAGCTGGTTAATTGTACACACCTTCGGATTAAGATTAAATCAAAATTCCTTGGTCTGACATCAAGTAACCTCAGGATTTGGTCCAAACCTAAACTTTCTGTCCCTACTCCTCTACATTAACCCTCTATTCAAACTAGTCTCACCATAACCATTACATTGCTCATGCTCCTTTCACCTTTGTAAAGTGCTCCGGATGAAGACATTCTTCAGCTAGGACAAGGTGAAATCTCACCTCCTCCAATGATCGTTCTCTTATTAGGGAGCCCCTTGTTTGCCCCAGGCAAAACTGATTTCTCCCTGCTGAACAGCTTGGTATTTATCAACTGATTGGTTAATAGTGTACATAACTTATCTCCTCAACCAAATTGTAAATTCCTTCTGTAAACAATCATTTTTATATCCCTTTGTATCTAATTTCAGGACAAAATGTGTACATGTGTGTGTCTGTGTGTTTGTGTAGACACTCAAATTTTGCTTGTATGAATATCATAAATGACATCAAACCCATCTCTTACATACATATGTCTACTCAGACCCTACAATGTCAGATCTACTTTTCCCAGTTCTGCCTCCTTTGGTTTATTCTATTTAGAAAACAAAAACATGCAGGGGTCCCTATAATCCAGGTCAAGTGGCTTTTTATGCCTATGCCACTGTCTGCTGGGTAGGACAATATTACTCCCACCAGGCAAAGCAGTCCTTCTCACCACCCTAGACAGTAATCTCTTATCTTCTTCATCAGGTAACCTGCCTGTTTCTGGACAAGGGAATTCTTTGCCCTGCTTCTCTTCCCAGGCATGCCGCTCCAACTACATCTGCTCTATGCCCTACAGATTTACTCACAATAACCCACTGGCTCCCACTCATAAACCTCCTTTAAACTACATTTTAAAAATTATCACAAAAGTTGTTTCATTTATATACTTACTGCCTTTACCACTGGACCACAGCATATGTTTCACAATGGAAATCAAAGAGAAAACATAATTTGATGTGTGGAAAATTTTGCTTTGTAGACACACTTAATGTGGCTTTCCCTGAAAAATTATTGGTATATACCTACATTTATAAGCATCCACTAAATTTGTCCCATAAGTTCTAAAAAACAATGAAGAACACAATAACCACATGTATTCAATCAAGGACAGAAAACAACGACCAGCAGGATAGAATATACAACTGAAAACAAACAAAAAAAAAAAAAGAGAGAGAATGCCAGAAAGTGGGATGATCAGGTCAGTCATAATAAGGAACCTAAGGGAAAGCAGATAAGTAAAAGATTTGGACAAGTAAAAGAATTGGGGAAGGAGGGAAAAGGGAAGAAACGGGGAGGGAAGAAATTTTTAAAGGCAGCATGGTGGCTTGGCAAGCCACTCATGCATCCTAGGCTGGTGGACCTCAAGCGTATAGCTCCCCTTGTGCCACTGCTGACACCATCACAAAGAATTCACATGAGGCCACATGCATGGTACCGCAGGGGCAACCATCTAACAAAGAGAAGGGAAAAGCGGTGAACTAGTCTTCAATTCAGAGTTAGGCGTGGCAAGGAAACCATGCCGCTTGCTTACTTCTTCACAAATGTAGCTTACACTCTTCCAGTGAAAATACAAACTGTGTAATTGAGGTGGGGGTGGGGAGGCCCCGGAAAGAGACAGACAGAAAAGCATGCCGGGAAGCCCATCCTGTAATTCAGCTGATTATACTAGCCTTGCAAATGATTGTCAAAATCATTAAAGGGAAAAAATTCTACTTGAATTGCAAAATTTTCATTGGTCATGTCCACATTTAACACTGACACTCCTCTTGACTCTAAATTTCTTTCTACGGCACTGATAAGCTAACACGTTTGAGACTTTCTCTATAGGTATGACAGGTTTTCTATTGTAGATAGTAATTAGCTGATAAGTTAATACTGCTGGGACTTTCTCTATAGGTATAACAGCTTTTCTATTTGAAAACTGAAAAGAAAATAAAAGTACAATTTTTAGATTTATCACTTTTCTTCAATATCACGACCTGATTTCTCTACATCTAAGTTATATGAGGCAGTGGATTCTAAATAAAAAGACTTAAGCTCTCCAAATCTCAGTTTCTTTATCTGTAAAATGAGAGGGGTGGGACTAGGTAGATAATTTCTAGGGTCCTCTCCAGCTCTAAATATTTTCCTGTCAACAATTTTCAGAACAGAAAAGGGGTTTCAAGAATCCTAAAGAGCTTAGCCCTAAGGAGTGAAGATATGCAAACCAAAAGTGCTAAAAAGCATTAAAGCAGTTGTGCTAACTCTCATGCCTAAGTTCTTGACACTGCCTGAAACTCTAAGTCTGGGTCTTCTGTTTTCACAACTGTTTTAGGATCAACAGGAAGTTAGGAATGATATTGATTTGACAATCACCATAGTGATTCACCATGAACACAAACAAAAACAGCAAAAATAGTCTGGTCAAATTTTAAATACCAAGTCTAACTTGTAAACAATTAAAGCTTAAACAATTGACAATCATCTATCTTGCCTTCTGGGTTTTCTGAGAGACTAGAGTACCTGAGGGACTTTCCGGTCTCCTACTCCACACTCTGCCAATCTACTTGAACCTTCACCCAGACCCTCCTCACAACCCCACCATCATTTGTGTTAATTTTCTAAGCTTTGTAAAAGATAGCCTGGGTAAAAGGATTAAGATAAACATGTAACTAAATCCTCATTATGAAAGAGTCACAGCTACTTATATGCAGGTCTGCAAAAGTGAAAGTAAGGGTGACAATTAAAGAAATTCTCAACTTACTAAAAAAGTAAGTTTTTTACTCTGTCCTTGGAGCAGAATTTTATGTGTAGCTACTGCCACAGTCTAAAAGTAGCATGTGACATATCATACCCAGGAGAAAATGGAATCATATCCAAATTCCCCATGATATTGTGCTGTTCACACATCAAGTTCATTTTAGGAAGGACCCTGGGATATGTGTTTTGAGTGTAGGATATATATTTTTTAAAAATTTAAAGCATCTGACTAATGCTTATTAATGCAAATTTAACCTCTTTTAAAAATATTTTAAGGTGCCAGATTCTCATTAATTCCTAAACATCAACCCTGTCCTCATCTTTCAAAAGTTGATGAGATTTGCCTTTAAAAAAAAAAGACTAGACAAGGCCAAGGATTTGCATGTTAATGAACCAAGTTCCCCGAAATATTCTAGAGCATTATTTCTCTAAAACACATCATCCCGCAAAGCCCTATCAGTCCAGGCAATGTTTTCAGAGTCACAAAATCTCGAGTTGGACCAGCCCTCAGAAGCCACTGAGTTCATTCCTGAATAAAAATCCCCTTACAACATACCAGACAAGTGGTCATTCAGTCTGCTTGAACATCTCTAGCAAAGGGAAACCCACTTCCTCCTGAGCTAGTCCGAGCCACTTTGTCTAGCTCTCACTTCTGTAAGTGTTGCCTTACACTGAGCACAAGTATACTTCTTTGCGTCTTCTACCCAAATGCTACCAGTCCTGTCCTCTGAGGTCAAAAAGAATAACTCTAGTATCTCTCCCGTGAAAATCCTTAAAATACTAGATGATTTTTATTCATCCCGTTCCTCTTAAAGTCTTCCTTTTCCAGGTTAAACAACCCAACTTCTTCCAAACAATCTTTAAATGGCATAATCAAGGTCCTTCACCACCCACCCTTCTCTGGATACCTTCCAATTAATCCATGATTCCACTAATTATGGTGGCCACAACTGAAACCAACACTTCTGATGTGGTCCGACGTGAGCAATGGTCCCAAGCTGTTCCATGACGCAAAAATTCAATCCTTTTAACTCCAACAGTTTCCCAAAGATGCTACATGAAATAGTGGACCACCATGACATCTGATGCACCCAAATCTCAGGCGTGCCAAAGGGCAAGGAGAAGAGGCATGGTAGTTGTAAGCAGGTTGTGGCTTATAACCACGGATGCATTTCACACAAATAGTTTAATGAAAGATACTCTCTACTGACTATAAGAAGAGAAAGTAGGCTGGTCAGGGAAGTTTTGTCTGAAATGGCTTTTTCAATTTTAACAAAGCCAGAGTTAGACGGTGAAGAATTATAAAGGATTACATGTTAGAAGTAATCTTGAAGGGTACCTAGCCCAAGGCCCTCACTTACTGTAGACCTAAATCACAAACAGAGATAGCACAGCACAGATTCAGACCCAAGCCATCTAACTCAAAATCTAGTGCTTTTTCAGGATACCATACTGCCAGATAATAATTCCATCAGCCAAAATACCATCTTAAAGAATGCAGTCCTATCTCCCAACCATCAGGGGACTTGCCTGGAAGGTCCTCACTACTTCCAGACAAGTTGCAAAAGGGTCCCACCTTTAGTACAAAGCAGGTACTTCTCTCTTTTATCATCCAACAGTTCCAAACTTGAAAACTAATTCAATTACTGAGTGTTCACTCTGTGAAGAGGTAGAAGCTAGAGGGTGTACAGTGACACTGTACATGAATGATACTAAGCCTTCAATATAATTAAGGGGGGGGGTGGAGACAAAACTGACAATAGTCCAAAGAAACTAGCAATGACAGTGAGAAAACCAAATATCCAAACATGCTACCTGCTGATAGCCAAATGGAAAAGCCAAGTGTACAACACATGGCTGATTAGTAAATCTCATTTGTGACTAACATTCTAGATAACTTTCTGTGCGATATCTACTTATATATTTTATGGTCCAATACATTGTATTGTGGGCAACCAAAGCATAAACATACACAGTTTTGAAACCATAAGCTCAAAGGAATTCATTAATATATCTCATAAGGGACACCCTCAATGTGGCATATAAACAGCAAGTCCATAATGTATTTGTTAGAGCTCTTCAGCTATTCTGGATAGTTCTCAGTAAATAATTTTTGTCCGAGACTATACATACCCCAAGTATTAATAGGCCAGAAAGGGTACAACTTGCGGAATGGGCTGTGTTCCTAAGGTATGTTTTAAGTCATCTGTTTGAACTTAGAATTTATTTTCCTATAGAAATCTTATAATAGTGGCTAGGTTCCCAGGCTAGCCCTCAACAGTCTATATTAATTTGTAAAGCATTATGCTTCTATATAATGATATCTAAGTTCAAGGAGCAGGTCATCAGCAATTTTTTTGAAAGTTGCCACTGGTCTCAAAAGTGTCTTTCCTCCTCCCTTTCCCCCCACCTGACTCCTTGATCTTCTACTTTGTATTTCTAGTTTTGTTTTGCTCCCCGACAATAATGGCTTCTATCTACATACTTTAAAAAAAAATTGGAATACGCTCACCTCCTTTTCTGAACCCTTTCTCATTTTCCAGTGACCCTATCTCCAGGTCTCCAGTGTATCCCATCTTAGCACCCCCACATCACAGCCTACTTGATTTTTACTCCTAAATAAGCAGGCTATGCCACAAAATTAACAACTCTCTCTCTCTGCCTAACCAAAACATCTATTCCCTCAAAGTAACTGATATACTCCTCAGTGTATACCATTCATTAATCTACTTTACTTAGTTCATCATAATATGGGAATCACTAATAGCCTCTTAGCCCTTTTAGAAGCATTTGGGTTTTTTTATTTTTGTTTTTCAAAGATAGCACATTCTTGTTCATTAAAATACATCTCCAGTTAGCAAAAATTTCAGTCAATTTCAAGCATAAGCTACAGGGTCACTGTCTCTAACCTGGACCTCCTCTGTTCATTTCTTCCCCCTCTGAAGTAGTGTTAGAGGTACCTATAGGGCTCTTTATCTGTAGGGACTACTTATACAAGGCGTTCCAAAAGTCTTAGTGCAGTTCTAAGCAATTAAAGTTAAGAACTTCCCTAAGACTTGTGAACACCCTGTTATTGCTAACAAAAAAGGAAATGCGGAAAAGCCAAGTATATCCTAAACCTAGTGAAGTTTTCCCTGGAAAGGGAATTTAGATAGAAATATTTAGATAGAAATATTTTTCAGTACATTCTGCATAAGTCTGGAAATTTTACACTCAATAATTTTTAAAAACACATTAGTAATACTTAGTGACATACTAGACTTAAAAAAAAAAAACAGGCCACCTACAGGGTAAATATAAATGCTCAATATCTTAGTGGAGATATCCACTGATACATCACTAAAAAGGATATCTACTACCTCCCAACTTTCTATGGGCCTTCTTAAACTACATAGTTCTGTTATTGGAGATATTGTCAATCAATAAATATTAAAGCAAAAAATTCCCATTACCTTTGTTAACATAAACAGATGAAACAGACCAAGTGTATTTTTTCATCTGTACTACAAAAACTTTTCCCCCAATTGATCCCTCCCACTTAAGAGAGATTGGTACAAGACTAAAACCCAAAGGTGACAAAAGGTGGGGAACAGGGAGGGAAAAAGTGAAGGAGACTGGCAGGTAATCATTGACAAAGTGGCTACACTTTACAGCAACTGAAAAAAGTCTTAATGCGAGATGTGTGGTCTTCCTACCTAAGGGATCGAGTAAAAATAAAAAGAAAAGGAACCTAATTTAAGCAACTAAATTCTAAAAATTTATGACTCATCTTTTTAAAATCAGCAAAGAAGCAATTTTTCTATAGTTTCTCTAGCTCAGATTTGAAAATTTCAAAGCTTCCTAAAGAATTTTGAGATTTTTATCCCTACACACTGACTCAACAAAATCACCTGGCTGGTCAGGTTTCATTCTATTTCCAAAGATGATTACGGAAAGAGAAAAAGAACCTCTATGTTCTAAAATGTTTATAGCAGCCCTCTTTGTGGTGGCAAAGGGATGCCCATCAATTAAGGAAAGGGAGAATAAGTTGTGGTGTATGATTGTGATAGAATACTACTGTGCTATATCTTATCAAACATGAAAGACTTGCATGAAATAATGAAAAGCAAAATAAGCAGAATCAAAAGAATATGGTATACAGTACCAGCAATATTGTTTTAAGAACAAATCTGAGCAAATTACTTTAACTATTACAAATATCCAAACTAACCATAAAGGGCATGTGAAGAAAGACGCTATCTGCATCCAGAGAACTGATAAATAGAAGTATGTATAGAATAATTTTACAGACACACACACACACTCCAATTTGTGTCTAATGGTGGCCATCTCTAGGGTGGTGGAAAGAAAAAAATTATATGAAAAGTTATACATAGCAGATTTGCAGTTTCATGTGCAATCATCTTTTTTAGTACACTATGTTATAGAAATGCTTGTTTTATTCCATAATTAAAAATAAAATAATTTTTAAAATAAAAGATAATTTTAAAAAAGGATGTAAGCTAAAAAAAAAAAAGAGAATTAGTACTAATTGAAAAGCCTAAAGGAGACAGAAGGGGACTTTCCAACAGGAGAAATAGGGAAAAGGAACACCTTCTGGTACTTAGGATATCCTACCTAGAACAGGTAAGAATAGAGTCAAATATCTCCTGTAACTTGGCAGTACACAGAGACCAATAATGCAACTGTAATTGGGACATCCCAGAATATATGTCTTTTCGTGTATTTTTAAAATGTAATTTGTTATGATGAAAACACACACACATATATGTTGTTCCAGAGTAACTAGCATTATGCCAACACTGAACCAAGCATCCTCAACTCTTTCTCACTAAGTACTTGAAAATGCCATGGGTCAACCTAAAAAAAATAGTCCATAAAGGTTATATGTACCAGTAATGGAATTTCAAAGATAATGCTGACTTCCCTTTTGAAACAAGTTGTGCATGTGCATGTGTTTATGGTACAAATCTTGTTCACTCACTTCTATTGCTGCTATTGCTACAATATTCTCTTTCCACATGCCCCATCCCCCAAGCACTCTAAAAACCCAACATCAACCTCAATACGGGTCCATTCAAGTTCAACAGACCTCCCGCCAAAAACAGACAAGGAATATTAAGTAATCTGATTGTGTCTGAGACACCCTTCAAAGTGGAAAGGAAAATAAAAGTCAGTAATACCTGATCAACTTAATGATACATTTTCAAGTTGGAAACTTTATTTTTTTTATGTCAAGGATGTAAACAAAGGCAGAACAAAGATTTTGTTACTGAGTTGTTAATCCCAGGCAACATATTTATCCAATGCACCTTCAAAATAACATTATAACTATTTAAGACGGTGTTTTCCCTTATCAGATTTTCTGTGGGACAGTAACAAGAATGGAATGTTTTTGAAGAACTCACTGTAAACAGTCTTTCAAAGTATTCCTTCTCTACAGTTGAAATTGCCCCAACTCCTTAAAAAGTTTGGACACTAAATCACTCTCCAAAAAATGATGGATAACAAGTTCATCCACAGAAGAGATAAAAGAGATGATCTAGTTCAACACCCTTATTTTACAGAGAAGGAAAATGAGGATAGAGAGAGCCAAGCTGCCCAAGGTCATACAATGGAAAAACCAGAACTTAAAAGTCTAATTTTAATTCTCTTTTCTATATGCCAGGCTTTCTCCTACATATGACAGCTAGCAATTTTTTCTTTTATATACTTTCGGCATACTGCTAGAAAGCAAGAAAGACAGACCCAAATGGCTCTGGAGGTGAAAGAAAGGGAAGTTGGTGATTTTGCACAGCCCTCCCACGACTTAAATCCAATTCATTTGCATGTCATGGCATCACCTCCCTGACTTCATGATTCTCTTCGAGAACAAAGGACGAACAACAAAAACAACAAATAACTGAGAGCAACTTTTTGGACTTTGGGGAGAGAATGTTTATTATCCCGATTATTTTCTTCCCTAAAAACTAGAATAAGGAAGAATATGCCTATAGTCACAGCCTTTACTGAACAAACTCCAAATATCTGGGATAAAGGAGAAACAAGGAAAGCCCCTAGAAGTATGAAACCAATCATCTTAAGGTTATATAGCAGCTTTATGTGACACTATAAAGATCCAATTTCAACAGATCCCGTCTTTACCCATTATCTCATCCTTTCTTCCTGACCTCAAAAGTTAACTTTTCCACTTGTATCTTGATCCTGTTTTTCCTTATTCCTGAAGAATTATCACACATCTTTTTGTTTCTCCCTCCCCCAAGTTTCTATCATCTTTCATCTCTACCACCACCAGTTCTTTCCCTTTGCTATCAAACATGGCAGAACATCACTACCATGAAGAAAATCTGTTTTAGAACCTACTAAACTATAGTTGTCTATTTCTACCCATCTTCTCACTGCTGAACTATGAAACTAAAAAATGATGGAACTAAAACTAAAGCCACCTTCACTTCTTCCCAAGAACTCCTTCTTTAACCCACTACCACCCAGCTTCCCTCTCTACTGCTCTATTGAAACCAGTAGCTTTCTTCTTGCCACAGCCATAAATCTTTTTCTGTTCCCATTCTCTTTTACTTTCGCAGCGTGTAACTCTCTATGGCCAATTAAAACTCTCTCCTCCTACCGCTTTCATGGCGGCACACTATCTGAGGTTTCCACTGATCATATCGTGGTGTGTTCATATCATTCTCTAATCTTCTATACACATATGTAGACCTTGACACTCTGAACCTCTCAATCGAGTATCTTTTTTTTTTTTTTGCTTTTTGGCAGGGCAATTGGGGTTAAGTGACTTGCCCAAGGTCATACAGCTTGTACATGTGTCAAGTGTCTGAGACCAGATTTGAACTCAGGTCCTCCTGACTCCAGGGCCGGTGCTCTACTCACTGCGCCACCTAGCTGCCCCTAAATCGAGTATCTTTATGTATTCTTAATTTGACTGCCAAATCTCTATCTCCATCCTTGTCTTCTCACCTGAGCTCTAGGACTTATCTCCACCTGCCTATTAGACATTTCCACTTGAATGTCTTTTCTACTCACATACAATATATGCCAAACCAAGCTCATTCTCTCCCCCTGTCCACTTTATTGTTTCTATTAATAGTAGCACCAGTTTTTTGGTCACCCAAATGTGGCAGTCATCTTTAATAGTTCTTTCCTATATTCCCTATAACCAGTCAAGCAAAAAGTTCTCTCAATTCTTCTTAGTGTCTCTATAGTACCCAAATAAACTGGGAAAATGGGAGTCCATCGACTGGAGATCATCTAAATAAAGGGTAGCATATTCACATAATAAAATACTGTTGCATTACAAAGATGAGTATGAGGAATTCGGAGAAATATGGGAAGACTGGTATGAACTGATGCAGAGCACAGCTAACAAAATACACAGACTACAAGAATGTAAACGAAAACTACACTGAAAGGCAAACGATCTCAGATGAAAACCAATTTATTCCAGAGAATAAATGATGCATATGCTGCAAACACAGTCACTTTATCAAGTAGTTTTACTTAAACTTTTTTTTCCCTCTGTCACAAAGGAGGACTCTTACAAGGTAGAAAAGAGAATACTGAGAAAAATCCCTATATGGGGTACACGCCCTCATGAGCCCTTCTCTACCACATCAAATAAGCTTCACCCTGGAAATTCACTCTATCCCTGAACTACTTCACAAATTGCAAGTAGTTTTTGGCCCTGCAGTCTCTCCCTATGACCAGCTGGTAAATTCCCATAACCACCATTTTAAGGACACTCAAGCCACCCCATGCCTTCACTGCTCTCCAGGTCAGACTCTTGACTCTCCAAACTTCCTCCACCAACTCCCCAGGGGGCAACTAAGTGGTACAGTGGCTAGAACGCTGGAGCTGGAGAAAGGAAGATACAATTTCAAGTTTGACCTCACACACTTACTAACTGCATGACCCTGACCATGTTACTTAACCTCTGTCTGCCTCAGTTTCATCAACTATAAAATGATAACATTAGCACCTTCCTCCCAGGTTGTGAGGACCACAACCACAAATATCAAATGAGATATTTGTAAAGTACTTAGCATAGTGCCTGGAACACAGTAGGTGCTTAATAAATCCTTGATTCCTTCCTTTCTCCCCTTCAGGCTTTTACCCCCCCTCCTCTGCCTTTTCAGCTGTCTTTTCCACTAGAATTTAAGCTCTTAGGGGCAGGAATTACCTCTCTGCTTGTATTTGCATTCCCTTTGCTTATCATAGTACCCGGCATAAAATAAGTGTTTAATAAATAATTGAATTTAAGTAACATTTTTAAAGGTATTAATAAAAATTAAACTGTCCCTTATATACATCTACAGCTCATCATTCCCAATACACTCACCCGAATCCAATGAGAGAAAAGAAGCAACATTTACTAAGCAACTATTGCATGTAAGACAATGTTCTAAGTACCAGATATACCAAAATAAAACGTCAAGTCCTCCAGGAGTTAATATCCTTCTAGTCCCAGTCCTCATCATCCCCTTGTCACCTGGCTCAGTAATATAGTCTTCATGACTATGGTCATGCTGATGCCAATCTTACATACCTCTAATCCAGTCTACAAACTTCTACTAGAAGAGTCTTTTTTAAAATAATACTTTAATTTTCCCCAATTACATGTTAAGAAATTTTTCAAACATTTGTGGGAATTTTTTTTAAAGTTTTGAGTTCCAAATTCTATCCTTCCCTTCCTCCCTCTCCTTCTTCTCCCTCCCTGAGACCACAAGCAATCTGATACAGGTTATACACATGTATAGATTAATGCTTTAAAAATCATACTTGCATCATGGCATGAACCTACTCAGAAACTACCAATAGCTCTTTACTGGATCAAGGCCAAACTCTTCCAAAAGGCTTTCACAATTCTTTATAATTGGCCATCATGCTTTTTGGAGCAGAACTGTGATTTCACCAGTGTGGGAATTTCCAGTATAGAAATTCCTGCCACAGATTTAGACCAGTTATTTATCTCTAACTCCTAGTCTTGAGAGACAGTAGGAAGTCAAGTGATTGTTTCATTTCCCACAACTCTTCAATATGCCTCCATTGAAGGAAAAATGGATTTCCTTCCTCCTCCTTCTCTCTACCCCCTTGCCCCCATTTCCTTTCCCAAAGAGAGAGAGGTGAAGCCAGAATTGTCTGTTGTATAAAAAAATGTACTAAGTATAAGAGTGTCTATCATTACCCTAAGCACTCCTTCTGTCCTATTTCCCAAACCAACCCCCGATCAGGGGAAGAAGTAACCAGAGAGAAGTTAAATAGAAGTTTTTCGGATAGGCTGGACAATTAACATCAGTTATCATCATGCTTACTCAATTAGACATTCTACAGCTTCTTCCATCACATCAGCTGGTCCAACCTTCTCATTTGAAAGATGAGAAAATCTGAGGCCCAGAAAGATAAACAGGTAAGCAGCAGAGCCATGATTTGAATCTGGACTCTTACATCAATCCTTTCCTCCTATTAAAATATACTAACTCTTAGAGATGTGGGATTAACTAGTTCAACCTTCCCATTTTACATTATTTTCCTTTAATTTGCTTTTTTAAAATTATTTTGGAGGGGAAAGTCAGGGCAATCGGGGTTAAGTGACTTGCCCAAGGTCACACAGCTAGTAAATGTGTCAAGTGTCTAAGGCCGCATTTGAACTCAGGTCCTCCTGACTCCAGGGCCGGTGCTCTACTCACTGGCCCACCTAGCTGTGCCCCCTCCCCCCCCATGAATTAAAAGGAGTTTATCAACACTCAGTCCAGAGAGACAAGGGGGGAAAAATTCAGCCTTCCTTGAGGGTCATAGATTAAGGTTGACAAGAGAGAAGAGGAAGGGGAAAAAATTTTTACAAAAAAGGCTTGGGGGTCTCTTAGACTCCCCAGGACTTTTTTTTACACCCTTCGTCCACTCAGTTCTTTGCCCCCCAAACAAATGCTCAACCTTTATAACTTCACTTGTGCTGTTGGAATTCACGCCTATCTTCCTATCCAAATGGTACCTATTCTTCAAGGCCCATATCAAGTTTCATGTCTCTCATAGTCCACATATTCTGTTTTCCCAAACTCCTATAACGATTTTGGTCTGTAGCATACAACCTAGCACTTAATTACATCTACTGTTAACATTCCTCCCCAACTAGACCTTAGCTCCTTGAAAACAGAATTTGTCTTCAAGCTCTTTCAAATCAATACCTTACCTGCGCACATAGCAGGTGCTCAAACACTTTTTTGAAAAGAACTCTTGGGCCTTCCTTATCTCCACTTTTTCAATTATTCTTCCCAGTTATTTGTTTACGAGCAGAAGTCAAGTGGTTGGTTTCTCTCTCTAGATATAAGATTATATATCTAATATAATAAAGGATTATATATCCTTTTACACAAACATATGGAAATATGCAACTAAAATGGCACAAAAGAAATGCCAACACATTCTTGTAAGCAATTTCCCATTTCAGGCTTCTAGGGGTTTGGCAGACAGACGTTTGAGGAAAACATAAAAAAAAGAAACAGAGTTAATGACTTGAAAATCCATTAGAAGTAAAAACACAGTTCATTTTCATTTTTTTGTATATGCAAACATCCTAAGTTAAGGGGAGCAAGTGTACACAAATAAACACACACAACTATTATTGAAAAAAAATAAAGCACATGATAAAAAAAGAAAAATCCTACCCTATCCTAAACTTGAAGATAAAAATAATTAACAAGAACAAGCAAATAAAACAAAATAACTACACAGAGCAGACTGAGAGTAAGGAGAATGATATAATCTTGATTCAAGCATCTTCAATTGCTTCTCATTAAGTAAATCAATGTCTCCTGGTCAACTAAAAAATAGATAATTCAATAAAAGTTATATTCACTAATAAAAGCATTCACATACAAAACTGGCTTCCCTTTTGAAACAAGTTGTTTATGCATGTGTTTACATGGAAATCACCTGTGTTACGAAAAAAAATAAACTATCGGTGTAAGGTTAACAACCAGCATTGGCTTTAGGTTCAACGTCACTTCTAAAATATATTCTCTCTCTCTCATTGCCACTCTCTTTCTGTCCTTCTCCCTCCCTCTCTCCTTCTCCATCCCTCCTCTTCTCCCTCCCCTTCTCAACTTCTCTCTCCCCTCCCTGCCTCCAAAGCCCAATAAAACCCACTATCAGGGCCTCCATTTCTTCATCCATAAAATGTACCAAACAAGCATCACAAAAAGGTTCCAGTGTTTAAATCAAAGGTAAAAACAGGATAAAAGTATTGCAAAAAAAAATAAACAAAATTCAGGTTCAAATATTCATATTTAAAATTTCTACACAAAATATTGTACCATACGAGTCCTCTCAAGAGTATCCTAGCTTAGAATGATTCTTTCTTAGAAATTAAATGAGCTTCTAAATCCTCTTCAGACTATCCTAGACCGAAGCTTCTCAAACTTATTGGTCTTAGGACTCTTTTACATTCTTAAAAGTACTGAGGACCCCAAAAAGCTTTTTTGTATAGGTTATATCTGTTAATATCTTATTAAGTCACAAAAGCTGATGATTCTTGCTCATGAATTCATTTACAATAATAAATCTATTACATGTTAACATAAATAATAATTAGGTGAAAAATAACTTTTTTTCCCAAACCAAAAAAACCAAATAAGAGTAGAATTGTTTTACATCTTTTTGCAAATCTCTTTGTGTCTGGCTTCATATTAGACATCTGGATTCTCAGACCTGCTTCTGCATTCAATCAGTTGCAATTTGTTGTTTTGGTTGAAATCTACGAAGAAAATCCAGTCTCACACAGATATATAGTTGGAAAAGGAGGAGTATTTTAATGGGTAAATAACGTCTTAGCATTTTTATGAAAATAGTTTTGACTTCATAGACGTTGAAAGAATCTTGAAGACTCCAAGAGATCTGTGGACCACACTTTAAGAATTGCCATCCTAGACAAACAATTTTCCATTCTAGAGTAAGAGATTACCCTTTTACAACTAACCCATAATGAGTATTTAATATGACTTCAACATCATCCCAAAAAGATGAAGAATTGTCACAGATGTTAAAGGCAGCAATACAAAGTCCAGGCCTTCGTTTTCCATGATGCTTAGGACTTGGAGAGCATTGCTCATGGGTTGAAATTTCCCAGAAGGCTGTATTGTATTTGGCTTCAGGGGAGGGGTATCACGGTAACAATTCTGATTGGCAGAATCTTTAAGACTGGGAGATTTAAAAAGTGAGGCAAGAATGGAAAATAGAGACCCTATAGCTATGTATTTCCATGACATCCCCCAGGATTCCTGGCAAGAAGCTTTGCCCTGGGAGATGCCTGAAAAACCCTAAGAGGTAGAGAACATGGAACCTTATGCTTGTAAACCAAGGCTGTGAATTCTGACCTGAGTGTTTCCCTTTTCCGATATTTTTCAGGAAGTCCCTTGGAATCCATACGGGGGTTGAACCCATCTGCTTATGGTGCCAGAGAATGATTTTACTATTTGATTCCCACTTTTTATTTACATTACTTTTGTCTTTATTAAAAGTTTTTGCTGTTAAGATTGCTGATTCTCACAGGGTCGATATACATTGATGGAGGCTTGGACCGTAATTTGTACAAATCCCTACTTAAAACAGCCACACTGAACCTAGGAAAAGTAGCAAAGGATTCTAGAGCCAAATTATTGAAAAATTTCAGGGGCCCTGTTATTACAAAGAACACCTAAAGCCATCCCAGTCCTCACTACCTCTTTTTCTTCATTCTTGACATCTGTCAGAAGCAAGGTTCAGTGAAATAAGTATTCTAAGTTTGACTTTACAGGGCTAATGTAATAACAGAGATACATAACAGATAATAATGATGTCCTTAGGAATCCCTCTAATGCTGTGAGGATATCAGTCCTTTTTAAATAAACATTTATTAGATGCCTACCATATAAAAAGCAAGATTTTAAAGTGTCAGTCTCAGACTTTATAAACATCCCAGAATTTAATTATCATCTCAATGCAGATGACTCAGATCTAGACATCCAGTTTCAGTCTCCCTCTTGTGCTACTCTCATGTTGTATCACCATTGCCTATTGAACATTTCAAATTTCATATCTAGAGCTATCTCAAACTCACCAGGTCCAAAAAAGAACTCTTATCTTTTCCCCAAAACTCACTCCTCTATCAAATTTCCCTATTTCTGCTGAAGTCCCTACCTTTCTTCTAGTCTCACAGTTTGGTATTTCCTCAATTTCCCTCATCCCACATTAGTTGCCAAATCTTGCTATTTCTACCTCCAGAAGGTAAAAACACTATTTCTCCCTACTTACACAGCCCACAGTCTAGCTCAGATCCCCATCCTCTCTCAAATGAGTTATTGTAACATCCTCCTAACGGGTCTTTCTCCTCTTCAATTCATCCTCAATAGGTGCCCGAGTGATTTTCCTTAAGGGCAGATTTGACCATGGCCCTGTCCCACTATTCTTCTGCTTGGCTTTTAAAGTCTACCTTTACCTTGCCACTTCACCTTCAGTTTCTTCAATTGTAAAATGAGAGGGTTGAGTTAGCGAGGTCCCTTTCTGCCCTAAATCCTTGATCCTATTATCCTATGACCTTTCAGACCTTGGACCTTAACATATCTAAGCTTCTAGCGTGACCCTGTTGGTAGAAAAGATGAAATTTTGCTGATGTTTTGTACAAAACAATACAAAAATGTAAGTTAACCAAAGTATTAGGTGCAGTCCTCCCAATTTCAAGTAGAAAACCCTTGAGTTAAATTAATTCAATAAGCATTCAAGGATTGCCTCTATGTGCCAGGCAAAAACTAAAATGAAGCAATCTCCATGATGAGAGCCCAAATTAGGATGGTTGCGGTGATGACTGAAGAGAAAAAAATGGATGAGATTCTGTGGAAGGGAAAAAAATCCATCAAAACTCTGCTCTCAGTCTTAGAATTTCAGATCTTCTTAAATCTGGGACCCAAATAGGATAAAATGGCTTGTTCGAGATCACATGGCAGAGCTACGTTACAACTCAGGCCTCCTGGCTCCCAAATCAACACTCATTGCACCACATCAGACCACCAAAGCAGTCATGTCTACGGACAACCAAATGAAGAAAACCCACCCAAGTACTAAGAGGAAAAAAATCTGGAACAAGATTTTTAAAAGAAAAAAAAAGATCTAGAGTAAATTAAAATTAAAGTTCCTTGAAGGCAGGTATAGTTTCATTTTGTGCACCTAAATTATCTGCGTCCATACAATAAAGAAAGCCCCAAAAGGTCAACGGAGACAGCCAAGGGGCCCAGTATTCCATCTCCTTCCTTTCACATCCCAAAGTCCAATGAAGCCTTTCCTGAACTTACAAAACTACTAGTGACTGCCCTCCCATAGTCTCTCGTATTTAACTATTTTGTGTGTATGTTAGATACATATTTATTAACTTTCCTTTTATGCTGTACATATCATATAGGTACTTATAGTCCCCTCCATTAGTACAGAACTCATTGTAAGCAAAAGAGTGTTTTATTCTCTGTACTTTGATCCTCAGCAGTGCCTAGTTCATAGTAAGCATTAATAAACACTTTCCAATTGACCCATTGATTCATAAAGTGGTGAGCCTCCCACATGCTCTGGCTTAAAGTGCAGGTGGCGAGATACAAGGACAGTGAAAAGTACCTCTCTTCATCCAAAGGCTTTCAATAAGTCCCTAGCTCCCTTTCCTTCCGTACAGGCCCAGACTTCAGATGAAAAGCACCAGTACTACTGACCACAAAAGTCATCAGACTCCTGACTCAACAAATATGCTAAGAAGAACTATGTTACAGTTAAATGAGTAGAGAACTTAAATTTTCAGACAAATGAAATCAGGTCCTGGCTCTGGCAGTGGCAGAGAAGATAGAACACTGGGCCTGGGGTCAAGAAGACCTTAGTGCGAATCTAGCCTCAAGTCACTTCACTTCTGCCTCAGTTTCCTCATCTGTAAAATGAGAATAATACTGGGCCTGGAAGACTCCTCTTCATGAGTTCAAATCTCCTCTTACGCACATACTAACTGTGTGACCTCGGGCAAGTCACTTCACCCTGTTTGCCTCAGTTTCCTCATCTGTAAAATCTGCTAGAGAAGGAAACGGCAAACCGCTCTAGTATTTCTGACAAAAAAAAAACCTCAAATAGGGTGACGAACAGTTAGACACGACTGAAAAATGGCTCAACAACAAAAATCTCCTAGGGTTGCTGGAAACATCAAATGAGATACAGTGCCTGGCACATAGTAAGCGATACATAAATGTTAGCTATTGTGATTAGCCATGTGCCTCTGAGCCTCATTTTTCTTCACCTATAAAATGGAAATAATGTTTGAATTACCTACCTCACAGGGTTGTTGTAGGTCATCGAACCTTGTAAACGTTAAGATGCTAGGAGATGTGAACTACTATTCTGTTATAGGCCAATATTTATCCTTGAAGAAGCCAGCTAAAACACAGAGTGCATTCCTACAAGGATTCTGATATAAAAATAGATCAAATATCCCTAGAAACAAAATACTTACAAAAAAAGTCTAAGGAAGCATAATCACGCCCGTCAGGCTACCACAAACATCCTAACACCAGCTATAAAGTGTCACCATTATGTGTTTAGAGCAGGTTTATTTAGGATTCCAAAATCCTGGTCAATCTAACCTAAGGGAGCACACATAAAAACAACTCTAAAATACTAGCCATTATTACAATACGTAAATGGAAGATAAATCTAGTTTGGTTTTTTTTTGGAGTTTCATCTCCAATCTTACCTTAAAGGGACTGATAATGAACTAAAGTCCAGTAAAAAAAATATTAAAAGTTTAACTGAACTTACATAGTTCAAGTGCATACTAGATAAATCAACTCAGATGAGGGAGTGCAGTAAGTTGACTGAGACTAACTTTAGATGTAGCCTTGCATTTTTTTCACATTATAACTCACTGCCTGCCGCCAGACCCGACACGCATAAAAAGGTGTAGAGGTGTAGTGATTCTGAGGCAGAGTCACATTCAGAAGGGCCCTGGTAACACCGTGCTGAGGAAGAAGGCCTGATGATGAAAACAGGTGACTGACTTTCCCAGGGTATGTAGAAATGCAGAGGCATAAAGAGGCTGCTTGAAAGAGTGGCACAGTGGACACAGAACCCATGGAAGAGTGCTGAGGGTCCCTGTGGCTGTCAGTGCTGAGCAGGGTTCTTGGCTTAGACTGTTCTAATATTCTGGCACGACAAGTGATGATGAAGCCAATCAAGCACTGCCTTCTACGCTAGCAAGCCCAGCTTCTGGCTCCTGTTCTCTCAACAGGGTGTAACAGCACTGCTGTAGGTGTTAGGCATTAGCAGAACCAGAATGGGACAGGGGAAACAACAGCTGGTTTTGGAGTCACAGGGTCCAAGTATAAGCCTGTCTCTATTATTTGTGTGAGCCTGGGCAAATCGCTTAACTCTTTGGGGCCTCAGTTTCTTTTTCTGCAAAATAAAAGGACTGAACTAGATCAGGCCTTCTTCAAGTTTTTCCCCTCAAGATCCCTTCAGAGCTTCTTAAACTGTGGGGGGTGGTGACCCACAGTTTAAGAAGCACTGGACTAGATGATCTCTAAGGTCTCTTCCAGAATGAAATCTACAATCCCATGAACCCAGGTTAACATAAAGGGTTAGACCAGCCAATCATGGAGCTGGCTTCCCATTTCCCTGTCACCTTCCATGGTTTAGTAGGAATAGCCCAGGGCCTAGGGAAAGAGTGAGCTCAATTTCTACCCCTCAAGATCCAGGGATGAGTTTCATCCACTTCCAAAGAATAGTAAGTAGAAGCACACATTAGCCCTTCTTTGGTAGTGTTACTTTAGCTAAAGACTTCGTATTGCATAATATTGATTGATTGACAAGTAGGGTATTTCATTCATTATATTTGGATCACCAGCACCTAGCACAGTGCCAGGTATACAAGCACAGAATAAATTCTTGATTGACTGGACATGAGTGGTTTCTTTAACTGGAAATTTCAGAGAGACAGCACTGGACTAGATGGTAGGTACCTATGACAGAGAAGGAAAGAAAGCCAATTGTCAGGGGACATGAGGGAGAATTCTAGACTATACCTAGGTACTTACAAAGAACAACTTCAGTAGGATAGATATTTGGAGAAAGACTGCTTTGATTTTTGCGTTGCTATACCCAATGACTAACACACAGTAAGTACTTACTTATAAAAGGCTTGCTGAACTGAATTGAGAGATCCATTGCTAGAATACAGGCATGGATTTCAAGAGATACAAGCTTTTTTGGACTAAGAAAAGACCACTCTGTTGAAGAGTTTTAAGAAAGATTCAAACAAGGAGTTTCAGGAGCCCTTGACAGAGCACCCCACTCCAAAAAAATGTACTAATGACAAATACATTTGTCCAACTTAATGACTGTAAGCCTCAGAAGACAGGATGATCAAAGATCCAACAGGACTTGGAGAAGAAGCCTGCTACAGCACAAAATCCTAGTAAAGCTGAAAGCCAGTTGCCATTCACAGAATTATGGACTTAGGAGCCAAAAGGGACAATAGAAGCCATCACAAACCAAACCTCTCATTTTACAAGTGAGTTGAATCTAAGGTTCAGAAACAACTTGCCCACAAACAGAGTTCATGAAAGAGACAGGATTTCAAAAGCCTGGTCCTCTGACTTCAAATTCATCATACTGAGTGATGCTGCCAAACAGGCAGTCGGCAACCCAAATCACAAGTGCATCCGTACATCTGACCACCATCACTGGTCCGTGAAAAGGTCATGAAAAGCAAGCCTGTGGGAAGACAGAAGAGTTGGGAAGAGACTCTTGGGCTAACCCAAAGACCTCAGTTCCCCTAGGGCATAGCAGTCCTAGACCCAGCTAACCTCAAGTTTTTTTTGGGAGGGGGACTAGTCATCTGGTCTAATGCAATAATAAGCAGCATTTGGTCTATCTCAGTGGGCTGCTTAGACAATGCACTGTCTCCCCATTTAGGCTCAGAAGTCTAAACTTGTTTTTCTTGACTATACATGCTTGTTACAGAGGTTTTATTTTCCTTGCTTTCTCAATTGGTATGGAAGGAGAAGAGAGATAGAAGGGCAAGAATTCAGATCTAAAAATAAAATAAAATTTAACTGGGTCCAAGCTTTCCCCATGATTTCACCACTGTAGTAGGAATCTCAATTCCAAAGTCATCTGAGGAAAAGGCAACTAAAGTACCAAAATGAAGACAGAGGGCAAGAAGGAATTAATTAGCATCCATCCCACCTAGATGCCTGAGACAGAGCATTCTAAAAGGACACAGTTATAGGAGTGAGAAAGAAACCCTAATAGACAAGGACATTTCAAATCCAGGGCCCTACCTCTGGTAGAGAAACTTAAGGAGGAAAAGGAAAGCAGAGCAATAACTGGAGTGGCCTTCAGTTCTACAGCAAAAGATACAAATACAGATTCGTCCTATCGGTCTGTCCTACAAAGATCGGCCAGTCCAAAAGAAGACTTCAGAACCTGAAGATTCCCAACTTCTTCAAAAAGTAAGGGACGTATTAAAGTGCTAGGTATTTTCCCCTCATTCTTTCACAGATGGGAAGGGTGAAGCAGGGTCACCTCTTCCTCCAGGATTAAAAAAAAAAGAGAGAGATGAGGTGAAATCTTGGAGGAGCTATCTTGTAACCTTCAAGGCTATGGGTCTGGGAGGGACAGAGCGTCGGAACTGTTCACTCTGCAGAGGGGAAGTTTCTTCTACAGTTCTCACCCATGCAAGTACATCAAATAAGAGACTTTAATTGCATCGGCAATTTGGCCAGGGATGCCAGGGAGCAATAAGGCTCCTGGTACAGAAATACTTCGGAAGAGGAAAAAACTGGTAGCCTAGAGTTGGTGAGCAGAGATTGTTATATGGAAAGAATAGGGAGAGAGATCAAGAGACAGGCTAAGAGCCTTGAGGGGTGGGTGGTCATCACCTGTTTTTCTTCCCTTTGCTTCTGCCATCCTTTTGACATACAGATGATGTTCCCATGCATCATTTCTGTTTCTCATACAACCCAAGACAGAAAGGGAAGCAAACAGACTACGATGCAGGATTAAATGAGATTCAGCCGGTCACTGCTCAGATGAATTGTATCAACTAAATTTGCTCCTCCTTTCCATCCTGAGTCAGGGGCAATAGATAGTTTTAACTTGGGATATCATACAAAAAGTGAATTAAATTAAAAAGATACCTCCTCCCCCTCACCTACTTGCAGAGGAAGGGGACCACAGAAGCTGAATATGACATATAATGTCAAAAAATTTTCAATATGTTGGTTAACTTTGTTGAACAATTTTTCCTTCCTTTTAAAAACTCTTTAACATAACGGATAGCTCTCTGGGAGGAATATTAAGGGAGAAGGACACAGCGAGCAAGTTTGGCTATTCACATCTTCCTACAACCAGGGTATGGCTTTTTACAAATAATTTGAGGGCAATCTGTTCCTGAACAGGCAATGACAAAGTGAAAGAGAAAAGGGGATCTTGGGCTTTCCTTCCTCCACTCTCTTCCCCAAAGAAGACCCTTAAGAGCTTGAGCTCTTAAACAACTTTTTTATTTTAACCACTAGGTGGCATATTGTTAAGGTGAAATGCTAAATATAAATTCCGGTCATTGATGAAAACTTGTGAATAAGTGCATTAGGGCCTGCGAAGAAAAATATAGGTATTTTTAGGTACTTTCAGATTAGCAAGTAAACAAAATGTGAAGCAAAACATAAGGACTACTTGTGGTTTAATGCAAAAAAAGAAAAAATATCACAGTGTATTTAAGCAAAACAGTTTATTCAACATTCTTTCAACCGTCATCATTAAATACCTACTACAAGCAAAATCAAGTCAAGATGTGGCATGGCATAGTGGACAGAACTGACTTTGAGGTTAGGAGGACCTGGGTTCAAGTCCTGCTTGTGACACATACTGGCTATGCAACTCTCTCAGTCCCATAGACGATTTTCTAAGGATAAGTTACAGAGGAGTTGCTACTATGTGTCAGAGAAAGGAGTTTCCACACTAGAGAATTCTTTTTACCCATAAAATCCCAGGTCTGCTGGATGGCACAGGGTGGGTAACAAAGCACTATGCTAGATGCTAGAGGAGAAATAAAGATAACTAAAGCCCAGGTTTCTTGCCATACAGAGCTTAAAATATAGAAAGAAGATATAGCATACAAAAAGCTCATTTCTTACCTTAGTTAAGTGATACTGCTATTAAGACTATATCTAAAGAGATCAAAGGATGAGGAAATGGACCCATATGTACAAAAATATTTAGAGCTATTCTTCTTGTGGTGACAAAGAAATGGTAACTAAGGAGACTGCCTATCAATTAGAGAACAGCTAAATAAATTATGGGATATGAACATAATGGAATACTATTGCGGCATAAGAAATGGAAGGAATTTCAGAGAAGCCTTGGAAGACTTGTATCAACTGATGCAGACTGAAGTGAGCAGAACCAGAACAATTTATACAAAAACATGGTAAAAAGGAAAAACTTTTAAAGATTTCAGGGCTCTAATCAATGAACTCACTGAATGATCATCAATGATTCCAGAGTACTGATAATGAAAAATGTTATCCATATTCTACAGAGAAGTGATAGACTCAATATCTAGAATGAAACATACATTTTTGGCATGGCCAATGTGGGGGTTTGGTTTGCTTGACTATGCATATTCATTATGAGGGTTTTGTTTGGTTTGTTTTGGTTTCTAAGGAAAGGAGAAAGTAGAAAGAAGAGAAAATAAATATTTGTTGATATAGGTAGCTAGGTGGTACAATAGAATACAGTGCTGGACATGAAGTCAGAAAGACCTTAATTCAAATCTAGCCTCAAGCAATAACTTGAAGGAGGTGAGACAACTTAAGGTTGTAGAATTTCGATACTCAGAGAAAAAGGAGTATTTTAGTCACAGGAAATAAATAGCCTAAGCAAGGCTGCATCTGGGAGACAATTATGCCAATCTTTATTAAAAAGAAGGGAATCAGACAAACATATGTACTCATATAGGAAATCAACTGACGTTAAGGTATTACCTGGCCCAGGCTCCTACTTTTAGGCAGGTAAGAATACTGTCATTAACCAGTTTGTAAATGAGGCAAATGGAGCTAGAGATGAGAAGACCTAGATAAGCACTGGTGATCAGTGGGAAATTAAGTTGAAAAGGTACAATGAGTCCAGATAGAGGAGTCTGGACTTGTCTAAACAGGAACCATGCAGGTTCTGGGAGAGGGAAGGGTCATGACAAAAATAATGCCGTGGGGAAGATGAGTCTGTCAGCGGTGTGCATGAAAGACTGGAGGCGAGAGTCAGTGAAGTCAGAAATATCAGCTGGGAAGCTAATGCAATAACCCAAGCATGAGGTAATAAGGCATTGACAAGGACAATAAAAACAGAAGGGATATGGCGAATCCAAAAGCTTTTAAACGAAGAAATGATAGGACTTGGTGACATACACATTACAAATTCAATAACAAGGTTTCTCAAGAAAAGTGATATTCTGGTTAGGAAAAAAATCATTTTTTTCAATCATAAAACTTTAAAAATCATAGATTAAAGATCTCAAGTGACTAGGAAAGACAGAGAAAGGAAAAAGAAAAAAGGCAGCATACTAATACACTGTTGGGAGAATTGTGAATTGGTCCAACGATTCTAGAATTAGACAAAGGAAATAATAAACCATATCAACCCTTTGATACCATTACTAGGCAAGCAATATCCCCAAGGAGGTTAAAAACAACCCCAAATTGTAAAAGTCCAATACATGAGAAAGCATTTATAGCAGCATTTCAATAGCAGCAAAAAAACCCTTTGAAGTGGATGCCCATCAATTGCATGAATAAATTGTAATATACGAGTATAACAGAAAAGCCTTTTAGGAAAGTCAAAATATTGCATTTTACAGATGAGGAAACTGAGACCCAAGAGAGAAAAAAAGAAATCTGTTTATGTCACAAGTAGTAGTGAGCAGAAGATGATTTTGAACCCAGTTACTCCAAATCTATTTCTTTGCCTCTTCTACACACTGAGTAGTGGGACTTCAGGAAACCATATCTAATATTTATTTTAAGTTTACTCTTTTTGGATTTCATGAGAACTTGTACTGATAGGAAAAAGTCCCAGCAATATTAGCTTTCTATCTATCTATCCTAGCACCACAGGGAAGAGTCTGGGGGAGAAGGAACAGAAGGTGGGTGGCCAAGATAAATGTAGATATCAGCCAATGAAAGTTTTGCGATTCTGATAGAGCCTTGGATCTAATGGTATTTTGTATATCTTAAAGCACTACAGAAATGTCAGTTGTTATCATTAACATTGATATTATTATTACGGTCTATGATCATCGGTGAAGGAAGTTCCTACACTGATAAAACACAAATCCTTTAAGTATTGAAGTCAGATTGCAAACAGAAGAACAGCAACATTAGAATAAGAAAACTTCCATTTTGAAAACTACTAGACTTGGCATTTGATGGACATACTTTGAGTTGAACCCATTTAATGCATAAATTATTAATTATCTATTTGTACTGTTTTGGGGGCAGCAGATTGGAAAGAAATAAGGCCCACACTTTGACCACTCACTGTTTAAGAAAATATAGTGGCTGACATTCACTCCTGAATTGTAAGCCCCAAAGAAATTTCAACTTTTCACACCTTAAAAAATAAGTTTTTGGAGTAGCAATTTTTCCTAAAATTTCTGAACCCATAAAGGCGAAAAATGGAGATCACATATAATAAAGTATACTATTTCAAGAAAACAGAACTATCTTTACAGTATGTAATGACATCAGTAACAGGTTTGCACATGATAACATATTCCTTGGCCAGGCACAGAAATATTTCAATAAAAAAGTATGTGCTTCACTGCCATCACATGGGAGATGAAGTCACTGTGTTCAACTGGACTTGTGCAGAAACAAGTGTCTTAAGCAACAAAAGGGCTATCACTAGCATTAAAAGTTGCAAAGGAAAACAAACGGGAAAGATTTTAAAACTTTCTTCCCTCGCCATTCACATTTTTCAACGCCAAATAACAGTAACTGATACACAAACTATAGGCGTTATTTCAATAGTATTT
The DNA here is from genome assembly GCA_028646595.1 of Phalanger gymnotis. Lineage (NCBI taxonomy): Eukaryota > Metazoa > Chordata > Mammalia > Diprotodontia > Phalangeridae > Phalanger > Phalanger gymnotis. Next base: position 105,027,861 of record CM053624.1, read on the forward strand.
ATTCATTCCACAATGTAAACAAAGAGTACTTTCTCCTGAATCTTTGCAAATATGAATACCAATTGACAAATATTAGAAGGTCCTAGTTGGTCAGACCGCAGAAAAATATATAATTTGCTAACAAGTTTGTGCCTTTGTTTTTAATAAATTGTTACAATTCTTGATTCAGTTCTCTAAAAATTCCCACAAAAGATTCTTATAACAATATAAAACATTTTTAAAAAACAGAGAATTGGTTTATTTGGAAAGCAGAATAAAGAGAAAATTTTCCGAAAGGGAAGTTCAAACTTGTCACTAGAAAGTATAAAATTGCTCAATTTAACATGCTTGGCACATGTAGTTTCTTTTGACAATGAAAAAGACCATCCTCAAAATTTGACTCCTTAATGATCCAACCCAACCAAGAAAGAGTGTAAACATATTTATTTGAGCCAAAAGGTATTATTTTCAATTAAGATAAATCCACTTGAAGCAGAATTTTCTAATATGCTTTTACTGCTATAATTCCTCTATACCCTTTGTTTACTTAATATTTTACATAAAATGCATGCCTTCCTTAAAAGATGCCATTTCAACAATAAGGAAAAATTAGGAACAAATCAGTTCTCTAAAAGATCCTGAGGGATTTCATACTTTATTATGGTTTAATCTACCCAAATGTTACTTGTTAAAAGTGTATCTAAAACAAGTCAACATGTCTAAATGCCATAACATTTAATTGCTAAAGTAGGTTTTCCTTTCTTTTCAGAGTTTTTATCAGGCTTACATTTCCATAAACAATTGTAATTCAATTGTAATTCCAATGTAATTCCACATTGAAATTCTTCATTTTATTATGGGTGCTGCTGCACCCATACTATTTGTATGTTATATGGCCAGTTTGGAAAAGGGTCCAGAGAAATCTTTTTTGTCTTCAAAGTTTGTTTTGGAATTTTCCTTCAGAATGTTTCAGACATAGAATTCAAGAAACTACACACTGAGAGTGTGTGTTTGAGTGTGTGTATTATATATTTAGTACAATTGAAATGAGTTCATCTCTTGAACTCAGAAAACACCTGTTATGACTTGGCTAAGAAAAACAGTATCAAAGCAAGCTGGCTCAACAGTACACATGCCTCTTCTATGAACTATGGGGGTTTTTTTTATGTTTTGAAAACAAAACAGGGAAAACATTAGCATTTTTAAAAAATTGCCCATAAATTTCAAGATTTTACAGTGGAGATTTCATTAATGTAACTTTGCCTTTCATGATGCCATTCTCATCCTTCAAACTATTTTAAATGCTGAGTTATTCAAAATGTGCTATACACAACCACACAGTTTTTACCAGGAGATCTCCTAAATCCAGAAAACCAAGCAACATTTAAGTCCAGAAAACATCGGAAAATTGCCCCATCTTTCTTACAGTTCCTACATACTATGAAATATTCATGCACGCACCTATGACTCCTAAGGTTCTGGCAAAAGATAAACTATGCCTCTACAATTTTTTCATTTTTCATCACAATTGTCAAAACCAAGTAACAAAATAAGTGCCTTTGACCTGGATCAGTAAATGTTTTCATATCTGCTATGACCTGCAGTAAGACTCCAAAATGAGGAGCAAATATGAATAAAGTATAAAGGAAATAAGCATATGCATCCAGTACATTAGAGCTTTCTCTTTGCTTCTAAACTTGAAGATATTAAAGAGAAAAACCTTAAAAAACATTTAAAACACACTGTTCATAAGTGGCTTGTGAGAAATACATAAATGTATCATGTTCTAATTTAAAACCCACCAAGTATTTCGAAAAATACTTGATATTTTTAATGCAGCTTCATTACATGCAAGAGCTCATAAAGTACTTTGCCACACACATTATATTCTTACAAAACCAATGAAGCAGGATAAAAGAAAAATTGTTGTCCCTGGAGCACCTGTCTTGGCAATTGCAAATTATACTGCAACAAGTGAAAATGATACAGTTGATTTTCACTTACTATATTGATCTTGCAACAGCAGGAAGACCAGGAAACATTTTTATCACTGATCAAGCGGAAAGTCAAAGATCAAAAGCAAGTATGTGCAATATAAGTGATTATCCCTATATATGCTTCAAAACATTTGTCCAGTTTAAATTTGATAGAAAACTTTTGCAACAGCAATTGATGCTAAAGCATCACGTTATGATTTGAACAGCTGAAGCTTCCAGATCACTCATTTGACTATTTGAGAACTGATCTTTGCATTAAATCTAACCTCAATTTTGGTTCCTGAGTATATTTCACTAAAGGTACAATTTTAAACGATCAAATAAGAACTAGATTGAGTAGGCAACATAAAGACAAAATTTTTCCTTTTTGATGTTCTTTCTTATAATCTGTATCACCAATTACAGGGGTTACAGTTCAAAGAGGTAAATAGAAATTCTTTATGTTACTGAATCAAAACTTTTTTTAAAAAGTAGTAATGTAAGTCAATCTTTTAACCCAAATTAAATTTCCCTAGCAAGATGGTATTGTTTCAAAACAGGGCATTTTTTGTAACTTTCATTAAATTGTTGGGTTAAAAAAAAAAGGCAAAAGCTCTAATCCTAAACTGACCATTCTCTTTGTCCCCTATCTGAACTCTAATGCATACAAGAATCAATTTCTATTTCTCTGCCGGTGCTCCCCCCATCCCCTAAGTTCAATCATCGGTTTAAGTTTTTTTGTTGTTCTTTAAATGGAAGTTCTCAGACTCTAAAATCACAATAATGAGACGGATTGGTTAAAATTGTCAAGCAAATTTACCCTGTTGGTTTTTGTAACTCCCAGGTTAGAAATATTCTTTTCAACTTTAACATATATCTCAAGGCTCTTTTGAGAACTCAAACATATGACATTTTAAACTTCAAATAATGACCTATGCTCAACTCTTCCTCAAAACATTGTTTGCTTGCTATTTCCTCCTTGGAAGCCTAAGATCCTCTATTGGAGATTTTTTTCTTTGAATGTTTTACTCCAAGCTACTTCTAGCATACCTAAAACAACAATAACATCTTAATTTCTTATACCTAGATTTCTTGAACAATAGAAATTTTGAGGGATAAGACGGAGGAAGCTCAGTGCAAATGGTGGAAAATAAGTACATCACATTAGGCCTCCTTATTTAAAAAGAGTACAATAACCACCACCATACCTCTGCCCCAAATCACAATCCACAGCACAGGCCTATTACTATAATACTTAAACCTCCACTAGTTACAAGGCCTGCTTATGTGAGGGCATAAAATACGCAAACATTACCATTAGGCTTTATCTGTTCGGACAACTTTACCCTTCTAAATTAAGAAATGTTTACGATACTATGGTCACATACTTAAGTCCTTAAGTATTCCTTCCTTTTGGGGTATCTTAACAGGATACTTGCAACCCAATACAAATATCCAAATCTTTACCCCACGGATCAAAGATAATAGTTCAACTATTAGTCTCCAACACAACTTTTAAAATTACTATTACCATGAAGACTGATGACTTAGCTTTGAATTCAGTTACACCTCTTTGCCAAAGAATTTAAACTATGTTCATAACTATTCTTTAAGACTCAAAATCTCACTGTGCAGTAGGGAAAAGAAGATATTTAAATTCTATTTTATAATCAGGTTTGGAGACAACTTTTGGCTATTCATTAACCTTTAAATTACCAACCATTTTAAGGGGTCCTTGGGAAATTACTTGATATTTCCCTGTAATACTTTCTTGCCACTGAAACATAAACAACATATGTGAAATATTACTTCTTTGTCTATGCATTATCTCCCAGGACAAAACATTTTATAAACAAGCATTCCTAGGAAAATCATATTTTTTACCTAAACAAGTAAAAAAATAACATCTTACTTTTAGGGAAATAAATTAATAACATTTAAGTCCAAGACTGTCTGGCCATCAAAAACTGGAGAAAGTATACAGCTCAATTACATGCCATTTTAAAGTTTAAAACACTTGTGTGTTCGGTGACACATTCACCTTTCAAACTCGGAGAATCATCTGTATATCCAAAATACAACCTGAAATTCTAGGCAACAGAGAGAATGAAAACCTCCCTCTTAATCTGGTGATCTGAAACTTTAGAAAACAAGTTCTTTTGTTTTAATTAAGGTTGTAGCAGGTCCCAATTTGATCATACGACCTCCAGTATTCGTCTAGTAAATATTTTAATTCTGAAAAGATTTTCTGATATTAAGGTATGCTTTTTTTTACAATTAACAATGCTTACTCTCCTTATGGCCTATTTTGTTAATTACCACTGTCCTTGCTTCTACAGTACTCCCCCCCCCAAGATATCGAGGTAAAAGGTGTAAGAGCCAGAACGTGGTTGCTATTTGCAAGGAGTTAATTGGCACCAGCTGTATACACTCTGGTATTGCAGAACATAGCGCACAAGATCTGCTGGGTCGGTCTTATCCCTATTTCTACTACTTAGATTAAACTTTTCAAACGTGTCCGCAAAACATCCGCCATCTCAAATTGACTATAATGCCACCGGGTGCTTTTTGTTTTTTTAAAAGGATCCCCGCCCCTAATTTCCCGAGAAGTGCAAGGAAACTCTCATTCCCTTCTCCCCCCTCATCCACTCAAACAAGACCAAAACAATGCATATTAGATTACAAGTGATAGCATTTGTAGAGAGATATCTCTTATTAACGATGTGCAACGGAAGTGCTACAATAATAACCAATGGGGGGGGGGGACTGGTTCAAAACAAACACAGGGAGGGCGCGCTCAGAGCTTTGAACATACACACGTTGTCCTACTTTTTAAATAGCACACAAGCTGGGTGTCTGTGTGCACTTATCAATGTGGAGACACAGATTTTGCATGCACGTGTGTAACGTGCATATACACACCCACAAATATACACACGGAGCATTCTCATTCTCCCTCTCTCCACCTTTCTAACCCCTCCGCCTTAAAAAAAAAAAAAAAAGGCGAAAGGTGAGGGGAGGCTGAGTAGGGAGCACCGGAGGCCCGAACGGGAAGGCTCCGGCTCTACCGGCGGGGCTTAGGGGAACCCCACGCCTGAAGGCGCCAGCTCGTGGGCCCCAGGTCACGGCGTGGATTGGTCTTTCCTGCAGCGTTGCTCTGGGCCCCGCCACTTCCTTGGGCACCGACAGTGGAGGGGGAGGGAGGAGGAGGAGGCCGGGGGAAGGGGAGCATGGAACAACGCAGAAAAACAATTCCATCTTAGAGACGCCGAAAACAAGAGAAGAGCTTTTTTGCAACAGTGGGCAACAAAGGCAGATTCCGGGAAAGCAAACGCTGGATTAAGAGGAGAGGAGAGCGGGGAGGGGCAGACAGGAGGATTATATAATATTTTTAATAAAATAAATCTAAATAACGTCCGAGGATGGGGGGGGCGCATCTATTTGTGGGATTAAACAGAGAGACCACGTTTTCACAACGCATCCGGGCAAAACCCACCCACCTCCCAAACTCCCTCCTCCTCCTTCTCCCTCGGAAAAAAAAAAAAAGGATGTTTTGAAACGTGTCCTGGAGCTGCAGCACCGTATTTCTAGGGCAGATAGTTCAAGTGTTCTGACTTCTCCCTTCTAATGCTATTCGGAAGGTTTGGTTACGTTTTAGGACACTTTTCCCCAACCACCCCCAACTCCTCCACCACCCCCGAGGCCATCCAACAACCCCACCGCCCACCTCCCCCGCCTCCAGGCATCCCGCCTGCCGCCACTTAATACATAGTGGAAGATTGTGGCCCTTCCCCATTTGCACTGCCCAACCCAGCAAGGGGGTTTATCTTAATAAAGCGGGGAGGGGTGTGTGGGTGGGGGAAACCTTGGGTGCCGGGGTAACTCCTCAGTGCATAATGCTCCTCTAAGAAAGGAAACTCCCCCCCTTGCAAAGTGGTCCCAAATGAAATGTAATCAACCACAACAAACAGGCTGGCATACGGCTTCAGTGTGGTTCCGGGGAAGAGGGTATTGCTTTTTAATCAAATGGCTTGTAAAACACGGAGCTCACAGCCTCCTTCAAGTGTCTCCCCCGACTCTCCCCAGGCAACTGTGGGGGGGGAGGGTAACTTTGGTCTCTGCCGGAGAGCAGGTACTTCTGGAAAAGAAAAGTGGCCTTTGACTGTTGTTTACAATCCCCTGGGTACAAGTTCGAACCTTCCAAGAATGGGAACTTTTAGCAAAGCTAAGCAGACAAACTTGATACAAATGTTAATTACCAAATTGAGTCGAGTGTTTGGGTTTTGTTTTGAAAAAAAAAAACAAAAAGTAAAGCTATTTCACTTAGATGAAAGCGCTTAACCTTGGTTGTGGGGGGGGGCACCGTCTCCCCCACCCACCCAACTTGCTCCACCCTACCCCAACTCCATACACCCCCCCACACACACACACAACACCAAATTAAGCGGAAAAAAAAAGACCAACCCTTAATTCTAGATTCTAAATAGCCTTGAAGATGCAAATTCTTGAACAGAAAAATAGGACAGCGGCCCCTTAAACTAAAAGTTACCGCAGTGCAAAAGACATACTTCACAGTAGAAACATTGATGAGAGAGATACTCACTTTCTCCATTTGTTGGCCAAAGGCAAAGTGTAGAAAAGAGAAATAGAAGCCCCCAAAGTGAGGTCGGGGACCCTCTTCCGGCACCAGACTTCATTCCTTTTATTTAGGACGAAATTCCCCTTTCTTCAAAAAAAAAGGGGGGGAAGGGGGGAGTCCGAAACTCACACTGCCACCCCCACACCCCCTCCAGAAACAAGGGAAAAAAAAACAATAATCCAGATGAGAAAGCGGATCCTTCGAAAATTGTAAATTTTTTTAGATGATTTCTTTCCTCGTGGTGAGTCGATCTGTTGTCGATGCTGTGGCTGTCGAAGCTGACACACACTCTCCCCAAACAACGCTATTTTGATGCTTTAGATATGTAGGTATTTGCGGTGTTTGCTACCGAAAAGGTAACAAACCCCCCTCAGCGCTGGCTGCAGTGATACAATGGACACAGAAGTAGCAAACACGAAGCACATTGAGGCTGGCAGTCTGCATCTTCAACCTCCATTTTCAAACACACACAGAAAGGCAGTAAGGGGAAAAAACTGCAAAGAAAGGGAAAAAAATCCAAATCAATCCTTGCAAGGAGAAACAAGCCCGACCAAAAATAGAGGGAAAGGCTTCCAAACGCCGCAAAGTACCCACGTCGGAATGATGCGACGCAGTTTTAAATATCCCCCAAAGTCCAGGTTGCTGAAGAGGCTGAAAATGGGTAAAAATGCGGAATAAAAATGAATGAAGAGGCTTCCCCCTCCTCCTCCTCCTCTCCTTTCCCTCCTCCTCTCTCACTGCTGCTGCTACAGGCGCCTTCCAAAAAATCCAGGACACACACAAAGCCCCAGCAGCAACACTGGAGCTCTTCAGCACTCCTGCTGCTCCGGGGCTGGGGCTCCGCGTTGCATCCCCTCTCGCGGCGACTGCTTTCCCATAGCAAACGTTTGTAATTCCCTTTTTGCACACACGCACACACACACCACACAAACACACACACACCGCCCCCCACCTTCCTCTCTCCGGAACGTAGGGGGGATCCGGTTTGCTGAAGGTCAAAGCCGAAGAGGTGTTGCAAGGGTTTGTAATTCCTCTGGAAAGGGGTGTGGAAGGAGAAAGGGGGGGGGGGGGAAACGAGCGGGATAAGAGGGTCTGGCAAGGATTTTACTAAATTGCTGTTGCAAAGGGGGCAGTTTTGCTTGCAGCTTTGCTCTCCCTCTCTCTAGTTCGCCTGGTGCGCTCCTCTGCTTGCTTTTTTTTTTTTTTTGCTCAGCGGAGTTAATGCTGGTAAACAAGAGCCTCAGCTTCGCTTTGCCGCTGCTGCTGCTGCTGCCACACACTGGGGGCTCGCGCACGCGCTCCCGGAGGCACGCACGCACACATACACACACACACTCACACACTCACTAGCGGCAGCAGCAGCAGCGCGCGGCGGGCCCCAGCCCAGACAGGCGCGCGCCAAAAGCAGGAGCCTGGGATTCCCGGGGACGTTCGGAACGGAGCCGCAGCGTGAGCCTGTAGTCTGCAAAAAGCTGACTACACACGCACCCCTTCTCTTCCGTCCCCTCCCCCCTCGCCCCCACCCTAATACAGACACACGCACACACCCTCCCCTCCGACTTGCTTCCAAAAACAATGCCCTTAGCTTCATTTCTCATCGAGATGGAAGATATATACATCATATATCCATATATAATTTATATTTATATGCATTTTTCCATAGGGAGGGAAGCAACGAGAGAAAATTGAGAGGTTCCCTAAAAAAAAAAAACCAGTGCCACTGGAAAGCGCATTTCCCCACGTTTCTTGAAAAGCTTCATTGTTTCTTGCAGCTGTTGCAAAAAAAAAAAATGCATGCCGCATTTTTTCGCAGCGTGCTTAAAGAAGTCAACGTGAAGGGAGGGGGTGAGTGGTGATCTACACCTTGAAAAAAAGGAAAGCCCCGCAGTCTTACCCTGGCTCTCCTTTAAGACATTTTTGAGGGACTGATGGAAATGTTATGGTTTTAGGAAGCCTGAGTTTCAAGTCGTAACGTTGGAGGAGTGTGCGGAGTGGGGCGGGGGCGGGGGGCCGCCGAAGGGGGGAGTTCCGAGCCGAGGATGTGAAGGACTGACTTTGATTCCTTGCTGCCTGCCCAAGAGACTAAGAAGGGGGTGGAGAGAGCCAAGAAAGGCAGGAGAGACATCCACATACGCCCAAGGGAGTCGTTTCCACGTCGGCCGCTAGAGGGCATTGGAAGGCGCCAGGAAATTGTTTGCAGCTCCAATAACATTGCCTTCAGGGAGAGGAAACGCGGTGGCCGTGATGAAAGCAAGATTTTCAAAATAGCCGCTGACCGAGTCCTTCCCCAAATGCCTCTCCGAACTCGAGGCAACGAATCTAAAGCTCGGGTGTGTTTATTTTATACGCAGCTTTGTTCCTGCGTTCTGGGACCACCACGCGGAGATGCTGGGGGGCGGGGATGAGTTGAGAGATGCAACTGTTTCCATTGCTTGTGATCTTCACTGGAGATATTTGAGGAGGCTTCCTTGAATTTATTTGGGATTCTGTAACTCTTTACGGGGAGATTTACCTTTTTACCAGACTTTTACCAGCTAGTATCAGTCTTTGGTATTAGCATTGGGTAGTACTGAGGCTTATTGACCAGTTTTCTTTGATCTGATTGCACACACTGATAAGAGGTTGCTTTGCTTTGTCCCCCTTCTGGTTTTTAGAACACTTGAATCTGAGTTTGGAATCCACTGTATAAACTGATTTTCACCTCCTGCCTTTTCAAAACCTACCAATCCCTCTTTCCTTCTATACCCTTCAAGATAATCAATTTTCTAATTTGTACATGCCACCTAGATGATATGGAAACCAAATCGAACTCACACGATTGTCATCTACCATTTTAAACAGCCTTGTTGACTGCTAACCAGAGGGTATTTCACTGAGGCTGGTCAGGGCAAAAGAGCTGCCACCAAAGGAATGAATTCATGACTAATACCTGAAACTGGTAACTACTCAGGCAGGAGAGGTGAGATCTAAATTAATGGATTGAGTAATATGGAATCTGTGCCTTGGAAGTTGTATGGGTTTCATGATTCAGACTGATATCAATAATAAATTTTAAAAAGTAGATTGCATAAAACTAAAAAAAGGCATCTATAAGTCTAAAAGAAATGGTTTATCTCAAACAGTAGTGTTCTCTGATAATAGGGAAAATCAGTCTAACAAAAAAGACTTATTTAAAAGAAATTGTAGGTTTACTTTATCATTCTAGAAGATACAGAAAATGTCATTGTTACAGTGGTGCTACATTTATAAGTGATAAAAATTTGATACCTAAGTGCAAAACAAAAAGCTCTTTGTTTTCTGTATTCTTTCCATCTTGGAAAATGAGTTAAATTCATTAGTAAATTTTACAAAATGGAAATCAGCCTCTTTAGTTTTTTTTTCCTTTAATAAGTACTAGTTTGAAATTGTTTAACTCTACCGAAAGACAGATGATTATTTTTGTAGGTTTCTAGACTTCAACAAAGAATAAAATACTTGGAAATCTTTAAAAGATTTCTAAAATTCACATTTATTTCAAAATGAGGAATTGAGCATGAGCAATTAAAATAAATTGTACAATTTTTAAGTTATTTACTTAGAGAGTTTGCCTATCATTTTATTTTACATATTTAAGAAATATTCATTAAATCAAATAATAAATGAACAATTATGTCCTAATTATATTTTTCAGAGATTTCTTTGTTTTAGAAATAAGCTAGGAAACAAAGTCTAAAGTTTAGAATTTGCAAGTTAAAGTTGCCAATAAGAATGTAATTTTTTTAAATGCTGTGGAATAAAAATTTACCATGCAAATTAGCTTTTTGTGGTGATCTCTAGTGACCAGCACAATGTGGAGTAGACAAAGAAATGTATAAAAATTAAGATTTTTCAATAAATAACTTATTGTTTTAAAGTTTTTTAAATACCTGTGTGTTCTTTAAAAATGAAAAATCAATGAGGTGTAGTTACTTTACCCATTGAGAGTATATGTTGATTCTGACATTTTCAGGGAGGGAATTTAAAACACAAGGTTTGTCATTTTAATGAAAGTTGGTTATATGGACAAAAAAAAATAATGTGCAGCTTTCTTTACTGATCACACCTGAAATTCTCAAATGAGATCACTGTTTAAAACTAGGGAAGCAATTCATCTCAGAAGAAATCATTCTGTGTTGTTTGGTTTTCATGCACCCTTTGCAGCAACTCCCTTACAGTTAAAATAGTAACACAGAACATCTTTTTTGTTAGCATTTTGTCCAGTGCCTCTAAAATTTATTTTGGAAGAGTAGTATGTCTCTTTTTTATAAATCTGGTTACCTTAATGCTTAATAAATCTCTCAGACCACAACTAGGTAATCCATACAATGGAGCAAGATGCATCTAAAGGATGAAAAGTCAAATCAAGACAAGCTCCTTTAAACTAAACCTCCCCCTCTTCAAACATCATCCCTCCAGACTCTTAGCTATGCATATATCAAACATCCACCAACTGTTCAAGAGCTGAAACAACAATATATGCTTAATCAGAACCAAATACTCAAAAACTCAAATCAGAACCATATCCCCCAAAAAGACATTCCAGAGGAATGGTGTGTGCACATACCACATTCAATTTAAGACAAAAACCAAAAAAAATCATGAAACTGAATACGTCAAGGAGTGTTACATGATCTTCCATTCTGTCTTAAATAAACAGTATAACTGTAAACTAATTTTGAAATATAGGAGCATTTTAATTGAAACACCTTATAACATTGTAGGCTATTCATGAGACTGGCAATAATCCTAGAACTAAACTATAGCATAATTTGCTAGAGAGTAGAATTTAGTGATACAAGGTAAGGTTGTCTATGATCCCTTTCTAGAGGTGTTAATTATTGAAGTCATAGAAGACTGTATAATATTATCTCAGACCTAATATAGTCCTTCAGCGTGGAGGACAGCATTCTTAGGTTCAGATCCTCCTCATTTTTGCTTGGTATTGGAGGGAGGATAACAGCCTTCTCTTCCTCTACCCCCACATTCTCTCATTGGGCAGCAATCACACTAAGTAGAAAAATCTATCATAGCCATGTACTCTGACACTTTTCATACCAATACCAAAACAAAACACGAAGTGTTTGACTAATTCCATTTTGAACAATTATTCTATGTGGAGTGTGGGTAGGAGTGATACTCTGAGGAATTGCAGTAGTACACCCCCAGGTATAACATTACTCCTTCATGTTTTCAGAGTTTGGAAAAAGGGCATTCTTTAGTCTGCATACCTAGACTCCTACCTAGGGACTTTAGTCTCTTGTTTTACATGAACCCTGCTCCAACTGATGAGTTAGAAGCTCTTGGGCAACTAGATCAAATATGAGAGATTATATTGTTTCATTAAAAAAAAACTTTATTTTCATATAAGATCACAAATTTTGAGTTGGGAAGAATAGGCTATTAAATAGGTATTTCTCATTCATGAAATAATGCAGTTGGCTCTAGAATGGACCAATCTTGGACAATCTGAAAGTAATAAAGAAACCAAACTTCATTTTATCTTCACTTCTGAAATATATTTCAATGCTACATACATCATGGTATACAATATATATGCTCCAGAAAAGTTGTCATTAGATTCCATTAGATTGTGAGCTCCTTGAGGGTGGGGACAGGCTTTTGCCTCTTGTTATTTTCCTAAAACTTAGTACGGTGACTTTAGCATAGTAGGAGCTTAATAAATGTTTATCGACTGACTTAAATTCTATGTTCTCTTTGGCTAACCTTATAATTTTAGAAATGCCTTAAAAGTAGAACACGGCAGTAAATAGGACATGGGTTCAAATGACAAGTCTTCCAACAGATAGGTAACCTTTTGCAAATCACTTTTTGCCTCAGTTCCCTTTTCTGTAAAATTAAGGCATCGAACTAGTCCTAAAATTTTGTGATCTGCATTTCTGATTGATCTTTAATTGTTAACACCTTTTAAGTTTCTTTGTCCTCTCTTTAACAAGTAATAAAAGATATCTGAATTATCACATTTACACAGGCCTTAGTAGAAAGAGGTTAAGACCAAACTGTGGGTGAAGGTTAACATTCTTCTATAAAAGCCTGTGAGCAGGGTCAGCTGGACAAATAGAGAAGGAAGGAAAGAAGTGATTAGGTGGGGAGGCAGGTGGAAGAAAATTGCTTTGGAGTCAGAGGTTCCAAGTTCAAATACTGGCTTTGCTACTTTCTATCTATATGATCTTGGCAAGTCCCTTAACATTTCAGGGCCATAGTTTCCTGATCCATAACAAGGCATTAATCTAAATAAGGTACATCCCAGCCCCAAATCTGAGATTTCAGAGAAAGCTTCCAACCCAAAAACATATCTTCCACTAATTCCTGAAATAAAATTATTAGGAATGATCCATCACATTTAATTTAATTCAAATTCATATCCCCCCCCCTCTCTCTCCTGAACACTTTAGTAAGAATTAAGTTATTGGATCACTTTCGGAACTATGACACTAGCCATATGAAAGTACATTTGGAACCAGTGGAAAAGTCAGAAAAAGTTGATTAAGTAGGAGATGCATATTGCTTACAGATAGCCCTTCAGGTGAGGTGTGTTGTAACTAATACAACTGTAGGCTGAGGAGAGAAGTAACTGATTTTAGAAGTAAAAACGATTACAGAATGCTGAAATGTCATCACCAGGGCTTGGGAAAAGTTAAGAAGCTTTTGCTCCATGTAAAATGTCCTTTTCCTCTTTGAGGTGGTGGCAAAAATAGGTCAGAATTTCAGGAGGGGGAAAAGATATATAAAAATGGTAGCCAATGATTTGATGACTACAGTAACCAGATGCTCCATATTACCAGTGATTGTGGCCACAGATGAATTTTTCTTCCTGACCCTGATAGGAAAGGGAAGGGAGCAAGAACTTTTTTTCCCTTAAGAACAAGTGAAAAGAGCAAGTTTCTCCAAGTGCCTATTGCTACAGAAGCAAATGAGGTTCAATGGAAAAGTTTGCAGGGATGACATAGCATAGCCAAGGGAAAGACAAAGAAAATAATTATAGCCAGACCAATGTACAATAGGTGACTGACAGTACAACACGTTCTTTTTTTTTATCATTGGAGCCTATGAGGATGATGGAACATGGAGAGTGGGAAAACCTTATGATGGGAAATAATTCCAGGAAAGATGTATTACTTCAAGAATAAAGACAGAAAGTTTCTCCAGCTGTAAAAATGTTGGCATTTGCATTGGGTGTACTATAGCCATCCACCAAATTTCTTCCTCTAGAATTTAAAAGGGGTAATAAAAATAGAGCAAAATTAAGAGAATAGTCTAAGTGGGAGGTTTGGTTTTTTTTTTAGTTGATTGTTTTATCTTTTCTATTGCTGTGATAAGTTCTGTTGCTGTAGAAGGAAGTCTCAAATAAAGCATCATCTTTAGAATGTAATTTATCGCTTAATCATACACAGTATTGAATTATCCGATTGTTTCCAATACCTGTGTCTTGTCTTCCCAGCTATGCAGTAAGCTCCTCTTTCTGCTTTCTCACCCCTTTTTAAAATGTGTATGTGTGTGTATACACACCCACACACCCCCACACACATACACACACACACATATATATAGATAGATAGATAGATATTTATCCAGCACAAGGCTGGACGCATATTAGACATTGAAAAAATACTGGTTACCCTATCAAAGAATGCCTGCAGCAAAATAGGATGTTTTGAGACCACTAACATATATTGTAACCATTCACCCACCTACCCAGGATAAGTTGAAGTTGAGGATTTAATTTGTTTTGACAATTCTGAGGGTAGACTAGTAGAACTTGTTTTCAGACTATTTAAATTTTGGTATATATTTGCAGGGCTGGGTGACAGTAAAAGAAACATTTGTATTTCTATCATTGGTCTTGCCTAGATCAGGACAATTTAACACAATAAAAAGAAAACTCCCCAAATTCAGATTAATCAGTAGAGGTCAGCTTAAGTTAATAAATTTACTGAAAAAAACCATTAAATGTCCGTAAGTAAAGAAATGATTAAGGAAGTTGTGGTATGTGAATATAATGAAATATTAAAATGTAGTTAAGAATAAGTATTAGAAATTTTTCAAATCTAGAAAGCTCTCTACCAAATAATACTATACAAAGAAAGCTGAACTGGAAAAATGGAGTACGATCTAACTATGGCCACATAAGTGAAAGGGGGAAAAAGGGAAAAAGTGAAGGGTCATGTCTAGCCAAAGGATGGAAACTTAGAGGGAAAGACTGAGTAGTTATTATTGTGCTTTATGCATTAAAATTAATTTAAATGTAAAAACTTGCTAAGCAAACTTAGTTGATTTTATTGATATGAATGCTTAGATTTTAATAAAACATTTTAAAATGTTTTTTATAAAAGAAACAGTGTTCTTAAAGCATAAAAGTAACTCCAATTAGGTTAACAAAATGTTGTAAAATAGAGGTGCTGCTTTTTAATGGCTGGG
The DNA here is from genome assembly GCA_028646595.1 of Phalanger gymnotis. NCBI lineage: Eukaryota > Metazoa > Chordata > Mammalia > Diprotodontia > Phalangeridae > Phalanger > Phalanger gymnotis. The sequence goes on from CM053624.1 coordinate 105,042,909, forward strand.
TTAGAAATAATTTATAATAAGCGTATCAGTTGTTTGTATAGAAATGGATGCTCCTAAAGTTTCCAATTATAAACATTTGGAACTAGAAGACAACTTAGAGTCTAACCTGAAATTTTAGTCATGAGAAAATGACCCATCCTAATTTACAAAACTTACCTTGCAGTTCTTGAAAAGAGTTTGTTGTCTTAAATAGAGTAAATATTTCTCTTGTCATTTATTTACAGTGTTAAAATAATTTGCTTAGAAAAATAGTATTACATTTATCAGAGAAAATTTCACTACTGCACATTTTTAATTTTTAGAGATTCTGGATTAGTACAATACATGTTAATAAGGTTTTATTGTCATTTAAGGCTCCATGATGTTCTTTGTGGTGGGGGGAGAGCATCTCAATTTCCCTATTTATAAAAGTGATAACAAACTACTTTTTAATAATGATAATCATATCATGCCTTTGTGTAGTACTTCATAACTTTTAAAGTAAAGATATACAATATGAAAATACATAGATACATACAATCTCATTTTATTCTCACAGCATTGTAAATTACTTGAAACACATTAAGGTCATTAGATATATAGCATGATCTATGCAGGCCATGAATTAACAATATCATTATTGCAAGGAAATTCTTTACCATTATTTTTATTCTATCATTATATTCAACCCTAGTGTAAAATCCAATTTTACCCAAGCATAAACTACACTAGATTTATTTCCTTTTCCTTCTGAATCATATAATAAATTGCATGTGATTTTAGATTGTGCAATTAGGTTGTAGAACTAGAAAAGTTAGAATCAGAAAAGGTGTAAAGACAGTTGTTTCCCTACCCTTCCCTTCTTACATTATACTATTTATAGAACATTCTTTATGTACATAGGAATTTTCCAGCAGACACAAAGGGAAGTTCTTTGCTTTGAAAAATTTAACCCAAATTTATTTCTGTTTCTAGTTTAATGTGGAAAAGATTCCCATGGAACAAAGCAGAGATTACACACCTTATTTGGATTGGATCTTTTGTAGATACCTTGAACTCATGAGAAAACAAGATTACATTTTTAAAACCTGTGACATTATTTTTGCATATAGGGCAAGACCAATGAATCTTGCTTGTTTGACAAGCTACCTAAAAGTTCCTAAACAGGATTGAATTTCAAACCAGGATTGAACTTCAAATTTTAAATGTGCTGTTCTTATTTAAAATTTTTTTTAATCCTGGGGCATATATGAATAATAAATGAAAACATTGGAACTACCTGCAACTGAAAACAGTTTGTCTGAATGTCAGAAAGAGAAAGGCATTGGAAAAATGTCTCATTCAAACCAATGATGTTACTATCCCAGAAGTGATTTTAAAAGGAACAATAAACTCTAAAAACAGCAACTGATGAGAAAATTCTTAAGCTTTTTGCCCTGAAATATTTAATATATGGAAAATTTACAGGGGAAACTGGGTAAACAAAATATTCACATTATCTGAAAACAACTGGAAAAGCAAATATTTTCCAATAAGTACAGAATGTGCCCATGATAGGATATTTTGAAGCACGTTTTTAAATGCTATTTAAAAACTGATAGATAGTCACATTGATAACTAACTTCATTTTTCCCTGCTTTCCCTACAGTCTTCAGAATAACCGAATATCATTGAAATTACATGGCAATAGATTGACATTAGCATTAGCATCTGAGAGAAGAAAATTACTTGTAAGGTCAAAAGTAATTTGGAAGAGATGACATAGATCCTACAAAAATGGAACTTTTCGATATTATATTAGGCATTTAAATGGAGCCAAATCTACTTTGAGAGTAAAAAATTATTTTAAGAATGACAACAATGTGACATTTTTTTTACTATATACAAGAAATACTTTTCAGATTTTCTTCTCTCTGATAATACTTTAGTAGCATGTAACACACTTTCCTGGAAAAAAAAATGAACACCTTCCAATAAGAAATCCAAACACATATTTGTTGGATGCTTGTGTGTGGAAAAGCCCCACCAGACTGTCAGCAGGATACATATTTAGTCTTTTATTTTTATACCAGCTTGTAGAAGTATATGCAAAGAGCAAAGACCTATATTCAAATACTGTTCCTTCAAAAAGTTTCAGGGTAAAAAATCTTATTTTCCACTTTTGAAAAATAAGATTTAAAAAGAGAGTGTTGTGATTGTAGCTTTGTTTTTCAGAGGTTCCAGCAATAAAAAGAGATAACTATACCCTCTAATACAAATACTAATTTAAGATGGAACTCCTTTTAAAAATAGTAATAATATACCTTTGATATTTTGGTGGTTCCTAAACTAGCAAAGTAATTGATTGTATTCCTATTTACAATTAGTGCCTTTTAAAAAAAATCAGTGTTTTACAGCATGGAGCCCACCATTACAGACGATCAGTGATTTTTTTTAGCGTATTTTTTGTAGTACTAGTGCCATGATTTCTGTGAGCTTGGGCCATGTAAGAAGGACCACCAAGTTATAGTTTACAGTTTAATATGCTAGATGAGGAGGAACCATTAAATTATGGATTCTTTGATGTCCACTGATCTATGGATAGAAATCAAGGGGTCAATGAGCTTGGAAAAGAATTACATTTAAATTTTAATTTAACTTTGTATTCCAACATATGTTATTTTATGCATTTAAAAACATAACTCTGAGGACTCCATGTGCTTCATTAGACTCCAAAAGGTCCATGATACAAAAAAAGGTGTTAAGACTTCATTAGTCTTGAAGACTTGTATGATCAAAGATAACCTTTATTGAAGGAACCATTATACAGGCTCAACTATGAAAAATTATAAGGAGGAAGGAGGTCATTGCATTATTCTAGGCAAGTGTTTCTCAAACTTTTTTTTTACATCTATGGAACAATTCAGCTGAACAAAAAAACAAGTCAATCTACTGGTATTTGTGGATAACAAAATCATAGAGCTTTGACATATTTGAAATATCAATATCTAAAGACTATAATTTTAGTGGTTGTGAACATTCCACCCACCCCAAAGCAGAGCTCCTCTCCAACTCAGTAAATGGTCCTTGGGGGTTACTCTGTGGCCTTGGGCAAATCACTTACCTCTCTGGGTCTCATTTTCTTCATTTGTAAAGTGAAAGGTTCAGACTAGATAAACTTGTATGTTTTTTCCAGTTGCAAATCTACTATGCTAAATGAAACATCATCCTGTGGCCAACCTGTTGATGGCCCTCTCCACCCTTAGCTAGTCTCTAATCCTTATACGTATATAAATCTTGTTGGAAGCCCTTCCAACTGCTGCCAGTGAGACTCTAGTAAGGCTCTGATCAGCCTGCAGTAAACACAAGACGCCAGGACAGCTTGCAAATCAGACTTTAACAAAGGTAAAGAAATTACATAGCTGACCAAAGGAAAACTCAGAGGTAGTTGGGCATAAGCAGAGGTCCTATTCTTTTCCCTTTTGAAATTGTTTTCTTCTTCCCTTAATTTTTTGTATTCAGAGGTTTAGGGTTGTTATTGATAATATATATATATAAATAATACTACTGTTCCATTAGTAACCATCTATTAATCTCTTATAAAAATAATTCATTGTATCATACATTTTAAAGGGCATTCGTTTTAGTAAGTTCCTTAAAGATATTTAATGGTTTTATCACACCCCCACACCCTAATTCCAACAGAATTTTTCCTTTAAGCATTTTTGTGAGATGTCTAAACATAGCACCTGTGCTGGAAGCTTGTGGGTGGCCATTGAAGAAGCTTTTTATCCGAAGTCTAAACTCCTACAATGCCTGCCTTCTAACCAACAGGCTTCAAACCCATTGGTGAGTTAGGGGGACATCAACTGCAAGCATGTGAAGATTTTCCCTGTGGAATGTGCAGATAAGAACCATTTTTTCCAATGCTCATAAAGGCAGCTGAAGTAGGTACTGTGGAGCTCTAAGAGCTTGGTAAGACATTGAAGACACCAACATCATCTGCTGTGTCATGGGCCATTGCCAGTAATCTTGGCTTTTGTCTTGCCACTAGACTTCAATGACTCTGGAAGAGAGAGCGAGGCTGACAACTTTGTGCAACTCTGCCTCACTTAAATCCAATTCACGCACAAGTCAAGACATCACACTGTGATGTCATTGGTCCTTTTCAAAAACAAAGAATGAACATCTATATCTATTTGTCTATCTCTACCTATCATCTATCCAGATAGCCAATATAGGCATATGATACTATCTAGCCCAAAGAAATTTTGTATGTATTAAATAATGAACCATTTGTTACATATATTTAGCCTCACATATTTGCTTTTGGTAAAGTGGTTAAGTTGGTTACATTTCATTTCATTGAATTCTATAATCTTACACATGTAGAGCTAGAATACACTTTCTTTTCTTTTTATTTAGAGATTTTTATTCTTAGAGCCGACTCTGCACAATAGTATATTCTCTTTTTTAAAAAAATTATTGCTATATTTTGTTTTCACATTACCTTCATTTCCAAATATATCTGGCCTTCTTCTCCCCTAAGAGCCATCCATGCCACAAAATAATAAAGAGAGGGAGGTGACATAATTTAGTAAAATTAACTAGCACATCTACCATGTCTGATAATACATAGAATGTTCCACATTCATAGTTCCCCACCCCCACCCCACCTCTGTAAAGAAGTGATGTTGGTACACTTACGAAAGATTTTTACAGAATTCAACATTTACTTAATAATAACTTACTGAGCACCTTCTAAAGGCATTCACTGTACTGTATTGTATTAGATGTTCTTAGAGATACCATTCATCAACATTTACTGAGTATACATTACTGTGCTAAGTACAGTATAGAGAACGTAAAAGAAATCTAAGGTAACTCGTAAGGAGCTTATTGTTTGTCCTTCATTTTCTTTTTTTTTTTAATTTTTTGGAGTGGGAAAGGCAGGGCAATTGGGGTTAAGTGACTTGCCCAAGGTCACACAGCTAGTAAGTGTGTCAGGTGTCTGAGGGCGGATTTGAACTGAGGTCTTCCTGACTCCAGGGCCGGTGCTCTACTCAGTGCGCCGCCTAGCTGCCCCCTGTCCTTCATTTTCAAAGAAGACCTGTGACACCACAATATTGGAGTCAGGGTATGGTGTATTTGGCTGTGGTTGATTAGTCCCTTATGAGTTCAGAAGGTACTACCACAGTTCTGGCACAAGTGGTCTATTAGAACATTTAGAGAGGAAGTGGCTCCGGATTTGTGCAGATCACATTTCCTCTGTGCTTGTATGATTTGCTTTGCTCATGGAGTTCACTGCCTGCTTTGATACAGGCACTGCATGCTGGACGGTCCTGTGCCAGTGTTTCCAATGTCTCATAGTCAAAATTAAAGTTCTTCAGAGACCCCTTGAGTGTGTCCTCATACCACTTCTTGTGACCACCGTGTGAGCACTTACCTTGTTACAATCTATTTTGAAGGAAGTAACTAATGATGGAAAAGAATGCAAGAACAAGTATTAAGTTTTGTGGAAACGAAGAAATAAATGAATGAAAGAAAGCATACTTATTAAGCACTTACTGTATGGAGAGTACTGTGCCTGGGGAACTGGTGATACAAATGCACAAGTAAGATGGTCCCTACCTTCACAAGGAGCCTACATTCTAATTGAGGGATACAATATTTATGTGGAACTGATAGGGAAAGAAATGTCTAGGGAATGAAAGGGATGGTGGATTGATCCCCAAGGCACCAAATTGGCCAGCCTTTCCAGGAACAATATTAGTATGACAGCATTTATTTCCCAGTGCAGGAGAAGGAAAGGAGTGGGAAGGGGGTGGCTGCATATCAGCAGCAAAGATGACAAGACGGCTAGGTTGGATAACTGGATGAAATGTGAAAAACATGGTTTCATCTGATGATCATGAGGGTGGCTAGATCTAGCCAGCCTCAATTGAGTTTGTGCTTCTTTACCTGTCAGCTTAGTTTATGGCAGTAGTTAAAAAGCTGGGCATATTACCTGCCCTAGGGATAGAGAGAATTTTTTGGCCAATCTGATCCACTAGGAAAGTGTAAGGAGAGAGGGAAGCCATAGAGTTTTAGATAAAAGAGGAACTGCTACAGCTAGACTCAATGGGAGAATCTTTTGGGCTAGGTATACCTTGGGAAGATTTTAGAGCTGACGAAGCTGAAATGAATTCAGTGGTTCAGGATGCGGCAGGAGTAGGGAAGAGGAATCCTAAATGGACTTCTCTCTGCTCTGGTAGTTCTTTCAAGGGTCCAAAAATGTAACTTGGTAGAGTCAGTTGAAAGCATTTGGAAAAACCAGAAAGCATCTAGATGTCATCATAATTATCATTCTTTATGGAAAGTTTAGATTCTTGTGAGCCATACTATTTAAACGAATGGAACATTATGATTTTGCTTTCTATAGTTCTTTTTGGTAGAGAAAGTAATAAAGGAACCACATGGCCTCCTTTCATCTCTACAAGACCAAACAGCACTAAAGAAAGAACCATAAAAGACAGAAGTAAAGGAGAATAACAGCCAAGAGAACAGTTTATGTCTTATAATCTCAGAGCTGAAAGGAACCTTTAAAGATTATCTCTTCCAACTCCCTTATCTGAGAAGGAAACTGAGGCCTACAGGGCAAAGCCAGGTTTCTGAAGTCTCGGGTTCCTTCCATTACAATATGCCAGTATATGAGGATGCTGGAGCCCCTCAATCCACAGGACTCCTGTATAAGTAAGACCAACTTATTATAACATCCTTTGGTTATCTCAGAGATTGAATTAATTCACTGAGAATGGGTTTGATACTGATGTTGACATATGGATTTGCTACCAGAAATGGTTTCTATGTGACAATGGAGAAATAATGAGAGAGACGGATTCTGAGAAATATTCAAAGAATTTCATCATCTTTGTTGTCATTACCGAAGCATTTTGAAATCTGCAATTCAAGTTACCAAGTATGTATTAAATACCTACTAAGTACAAGGCAAAATGCTAGGACAAAGTGAATGAGGCTATGCCCTAGGCCCAGGGCATTCACTAACATATGCGGTTGCAGATACTTATTTCCTATAGATCTCAGGATTTTATACAGGGTGTTCCTAAAGTCTGGACATATAGGAAATGTGGAGTTATTGCATCGAGTTCACGTGAATCTTGCAAAGCACATCAACCTCTGCATCACAAATGATGGAAATCATATTGAAGATGTTATTTGTTAATATTCCAATTTAAAAAATGTTGAAAATTTCATTCATTTCATTTCTCGAAAATATGCTTTTTTGCCTATGTGTCCAGACTTTAGGAATACACTGTAGTTCATGCTAGCCTGTACTATGTAGTATGACTACCCCATACCATTTTCCCTGCCACTTGTATCTCTAGAACCCCTCTCCTCTGATATGTATACCCTCTATTCTCTTGCCTTGGTCAAAATATGTTAAGTTGAAGGTGAGAGGAGCACAGAGGAAAACCCAGACCTGTAAAATAAGTGCATCTTTCTTACCCAGTGGAGAAATTGGCTCATAGACTTCATATTGACTGGAAATTTGGTATACAGATGGTTAGCACCAATGGTTGTTTTTCTCATTTGTTTGGAGAAATAAATAGCGTATTGCTTGGATTAATATCATGATACCCTCTACTAGAGAGTAGACCTGCCTTGTACTTGGTTCACAAATCCTTTCTAACCTTTCCATGTCCCTGCCATTACTCAAATGGATCTGCCCTGTGTGCAAGACTTCCTAATTATGGCTGTTGTGTTGAACATTAAGGATACAAATAAAGATATGCCACTGAGTGGTCGAGTAATTTACAGCATAATTGGGGGAAAGATATGGAAAAAGCTATGTATTAAGTTGAGTGTGATAAGTGCAGAGGAGAGGTACAGGCAAGGTGCTAAGCGAAATCTGGGCAAGCAGAGATCCCTTTCAGGTGGGGGTGAAGATGGAGGGGGAAGGGTTGAAGGAGGATCAGAGGAGAAATTGGAATCAGAGCTAGGGCTTGATGAACTTCAGCAGATGAAGATGGGAAGCAGTTGGAGAGGTGATGTTCTTGGTATGGAAGACACTGTGAACAAAGTCAGAGACAGGAAAGATATAGACCAGAACAGGAGACGAAAATGAACTAGTTGAATGACTAGATTCAAAAAATTGTTAACAATTTGACGTCACTGCGGCAGAGGGTCTATGCCCTAGGGGGTCTGTGCTTGGCCTTGAGATAGTCAACATTTTTGTCAATGACCTAGATAAAGACAAAGATCTCTTGCTTATCAAAATTGCAGGGGAAACACATCTGGAAGGGTAGCTACTACCTTGGATGACAATCATGAAAATGGAAATAATACTGTCTACAATGTGTGCAGAATTTAAAAAATACACAATTTGATATTTATAAACGTAAAATCTTATACTTTTTTTTCCCTTAAATCTCCTTTACACAGACAAGATATAGGAGGCATGGTTACACAAAAGTTTGAAAAAAATGGAGATTTTAATGGACTGCAATCCCAATGAGTTAGCAGTATGATCAAACAACAAAAAAACAAACTAATGTGGTTTAGGGACATGTTAAGAGAAGCATAACTTCCAAGAAAAAGGAGATAATAGTCCTACTACACTCCATCCTGATCAGACCGGATGTTGAGTGTTGTATTCAGTCTTAGGTGCTGCAGTTTAAGAATACTGATGTACTGGAGAGTTCTTAGTGTCTAGTGAAGGATAGCCAGAACGGTGAAGAGTCTTGCTCTAGGCCATAAGAAGATCACATTTAAGGGTGCTTATTCTTGAGAAGAGAAGGCTCAAGGGCAATAAAATAGGCTTCAAGTATTTGAGAGATAGCATGAGGAAGTGGGATTAAATTTGTGCTGTTTGTCCCCAGAGTTCAGAACCAGGAGTAAAGAAGATTGAAAGTTAGAAAGAGGAACATTTAGGCTTGCCATCTGGAAGACTCAGCTAACAATCAGAGCTCTTCAAAAGAGAAATGGGCTGCCCCAGGTGCTAGCGTGTCCCGTAAGTGGAGATTTTTCAAGTAGAGGCTATAGGATTGATACCTTTGGGGGGAGGGCATTGTTATAGAGGGAGTCCCTTTTCATGTATGGGTTGGAACAAATAGCCAATGAGGTCATCTCTAAAATTCTGTGATTCTATGAGTAACCTAGTTTGGTCTGAATGTAGAGTATAATATAACGCTGGAAAGACTGATTTGAACCAGATTACAGAAGGCCTTGAAAGACAAAATCAGTATACACTTTATTCCAGAGGCAAAGGGGAGTTGGTAGAAAATTTTGAGAAGGGGGGTCACACCTTTGGAGTTATATAGTAGTAATAATAGTTGGGCATTGTTGGATGGGATTGACTGGAAAGAAGATGGGCTAAGGGTAGGAAGACCAGTTAGGAGACCATTGCTACATTCCAGGCTAGACCTAAACTAAGGTGATCTCATTATTCCAGATTTCTAATCTATGAGGAGTAGGGAGTCAACTCTTACTTGTCAAATTTTTTGTTATTCACCTTAGAAAGACTAAGCACACCAAAAACTACAGTATGAAAAAGTCTCTTCAGAAGGGAAAATTCTTGTTTCTTGCAATATCCTGAAATCTTACTGGTGCTCTATGGTTAGAATGACATTAAAAACTTTTGAATCCGAGAAACCCTGGAAGTATTTTTTCTTTCCTATTTCAGTAGTCTGTTTAAAATATCAGTTCTCCCTTAGAAAAAAAGTGAAAGTTTTTTTTTTCTGTTCCTATAAATGTAAAACTGTCTTTGGTAATCAAATACTTGGCAAATATATACCAGGGAAATCTGGAAAATTGAGACATACCATGGTATTCTGAAACATTAAAAAAAAATCAGTCCCTTTCAGGAGGCATTAAATTGATGAGTTATAATTGACATTACAGATAATAATATAGTACCATGCACCTGAAAATTAGGAATTGAACAACACTGCAAAATACTGGTAATATGACTATTTGGATCTGTACAAGAAAATGTGTTATTCCTGTAAACCTGAGCAGGCGTGGCATTTCTGTCTCTCTCTTTACAACCAAGAAGCTATAAATAAGTGTCTGGGAAGCATTTGAGCATTTCAAAGCATCACATTGTTGCTAACACAAATGTGTGATCAGAGCTGTTGACTTCAGTAAATGTTTCTTCTTGAATTTCCTTCTTCTTCTTCATCTTCATTATTAGAAGCAACATGATGTGGTACAAGGAGCATTGATCTTAGAGCCAAAAGACCTGGGTTAGGATCCCAGCTTTGGCACTAATTAGCTGGAAAAGGCATTTTGCTTGTCTGAAGCTGTTTCTTCTGTAAAATGGGGATAAAAATATCTGTACTGCCTACCTTCTAGTTTTGTTGAGAGAAAAGCACTTTGTCCACTGTAACACCCTCTATAAGCATTGTTGTCAACCACAAACATTTGAGTGTGTCCGTTGTACTAGTTACTGCAGTTACAAACAGGTCTGAGACAGATCCCTTAATCCCTTTGTGGGTTTTATAATCCAGCTGAAGAGACAGGATGTATATACAAAATGATAAGGCAGAGAGGAATAAGCCACGTGCTTGAGAAGCAGCACAGGAGATGAATACAACAGGAGGCCAGAGAAGGAAGATTACATTCAGAAGTCAACAATGTCATATGGCACACACACACACACGCACATATACACACACACGCACATGCATACATATACATGCACATATAAAGTTAATGTGATCTTAGATTATATTATGAGAAGCATAGACTCCAGAACCAGGAAGGTGATAATACTGTTGTTCCCTGCCCTGGTTAGGTCACATCCGGTGTCTTGTGTTTGGTTCTAAGTACTACATTTTTTAAGGAGGGCATTGTTAAGATGGAGAGGTTCAGACAAAGCTTCCCAGAGTGGTAAAGATCACACTACATGAGTATCAGTTGAAGAAATGAGATGTTTGGCCTAGACAGAAGAAGACTTAGGGGGAGTCTTTGGGTATTTGAAGTGCTAGTTTAAGAATCAAGAGAAATTACATTTTTTTTTCTGTTTGGCTTCATAAGTCAGAACTAGGAGCCCTGGGTCAAAGTTTCAAAGAGACACATATAAATTTTTGGTGAGGAAAGCCTTGCTAACATAGAGATCTCCAAAAAGTGAATGGGTGGCTTTTAGACACATTTAACCAAGTTTTGAGTGACAACTTGTTGGCTATATTATAAAGAATATTCATGTTCAGCCTTGACTAGATGGCTGCTGAGATTTGGTTTAGGTCAACAAGAACAGAGTACCTACTATGTGCTTGGTGCTACGGATCCAGAAACAAAAATGAAAAAGGAATCCCCATCCACAACTCTGAAATTCTGTGAAATAAGGTGGTTGCTTGGGAAAGACTTCTCAGAGGTGGACCGACTCAGGCTGTGCTGTGAGAAAAGATTTAACCCTAGCAAGTGCAAATAAGTGGAGTTCTAGAAAGACATGATCATGCATAGGAAGGAGGGAGTACTTGTGACAGGTTTGACTAACAATGAATAAATTGGCCTAACTGAAACCAAGTCACCTGACTCCAAAACTAGTGCGCTTTCTACAAACTACATTATCCTTCCATGTTAAAGATATTTGCATGATATGCTTTAAAGTATTGAATAATGCCAGATCCCCAAGATTTCAAGTTAATGCTTTAAAATAAGAGAAATAAAGTTGTTACATTAGAAAGTTTTTGTACACATTTTAAACTTTTCCTTGGTCTACATCAGTTTTGTATCAAGGCAGCTAGCATAGTAAATACCCAGTTTTAGAAGTTAATACTTAAATAAAATTTAGACAAACTCTACTATTGACACCATAATGACATTTGTTTTCTATCTACTTTGGACCATTAATTCAGCTACTAGGACTGTGCCAATTTCTCCTTATACCAAGGATTCTTCCTTTATATGATCTTCAAAGGGGCTGGATGCAAAAGGCACTTGAGATTTGTTTCCTAACCCAGCCCCCAATTTGAGTTATGCATATGAAATAGGCAAACAACACATGCAGTCATCATATGACAGGGTAAGGGAATTTCTCACACATTTCCTAGGATATTATGCACAATTATACTGGTAAGCATGGCATTTGAAACTATTGTTGACACAGCTGTGCAAAGTTCTCCCTGTAATAGGGAACTGGTCACTGTTTGCATGGCAATAACGTGCTTGTTATATGAGTTCCCAAGAAATATTGATATATATTGTGCTTTCTTCTTCTTCTTTTTCTCCAATCCAGTTGCCAATAATGCATTCAAATTAAAGGATTCCCCTGCATTTTCTTTCTAATCATGATGATCACTGCAATATTTTTTCTCTTTCAAGTCTTTAATGCACTCAAATTACATCAATAGTGTGGAAACATCTGTTGTTCTCCCTTAACAGGGAAATTTGGAGGGGGGTACAGAAAGGAGGAGAAATTCATCTTACACTTGTGTGTTAAGCTCTATCAGTTCCAGGAAGTTCAAGCATCCAGTTGGTATAGTTTCAATTGCACACAGTTGATGGCAACATTCTATTTCTGACTGCAACTGAACTTAACCTTCTTACTAATTACTTCATCCTAAAACAAGAACATGTTTCCAAATGCCTTGGCATTTACAAGCTAATATTCTCATTGGCATGCTTATTGATCAATATTCCTAGTGTAAAATAGATACAAATTCATCACATTTACCAAAGCATTCCAACATGGCCTGTGATAAGGGTCAGAGAATTCTGGAGAGAAATATTAGGGACCTAGCCTCTGGGTGAAGGGACTGATGTAAATAGGTAGAATTGATATTCCCCAGTGAAGACCCTGTTTCTTAAGAGACATATGACTTTTGCAAGGAAGAACCTCAGAGTAAGTTGGAGCCTGGGTGATAGCAATCATCTCTTTATAAAGATAGCTGTTTCCCAGATTGCTGTAGGAGTTGAGCCACTAGTGTTCCTAAGCTTTCTTTCATGGAGAGGCAGTCTGGTTCCATGAAAGAGTATTGCCCTTGCAGTAGAAGTGTAAGACCAGGTTCTTTAACTTGTTGTGTGACTGTGGACCATACCTGTACCACCTAACTCACAGGGTTGCTGTTAGGAAAGAGTCTTGCAGCCCATTGTGCTCTAGATGAATCTGGGCTTTTTTTATAAAGTTGTAGCTCTCCTGATGATGGTTATCTTGCCTTTTATTGTGGCTTTTCTCACTTTGATCAGCAATTGCTGTTGAGTACTACATAAAGGTCCCCTTGGATACATGACATGCAAATAGTGATGACCCCTTGAGTTGCTCACAGAAATGAGTGAGGCCCAAGTATAATTTCTAATCTCTTGTGCTCTGAGAGCACCAAACCAGCAGGAACATCATACAACTTATGATTATAAATTCCCCTCAGATTTATTTCATCAATCTGTCAAACATTTATTAAATTCCTGTCGTGTACAAGGCATTGTGGTAGGCAGAAAATACACAAAGGCAATGGCAAAATAGTCTCTGTCTTTAAGGAGCTCATGTTCTCCTGGGGAGTCACTGAAGATATTTGAGCAAAGGAGTAACATGGTTAGACCTGTTTCTTAGGGGGATTGTTTTGGCAGTTGTATATGAGTGGATTTGATGGGGAAGAGACTAGAAATAGAAAAGGCAATTAGGATGGAATTATGATAGTCCAGACAAGAGGTGATGAGAACTTAAACTAGGTTCATGGGAGTATGAAAAGAAGAGAATGGATGTTTGAGATGCCATACAAACAGAATCAATTGGCAACTGACTGGCTACGGGAAGGTGAAGAGTTAGGGATGGGTCTGATGTTACAAAACTGGGTGCATAGGAACTAGGAGCACAGTAGTCTCATAAGCAGAAAAAGGGAGGTTAGAAGGAAGGATCAGCTCAGGAGACAAGATAATCAGTTGAAAATAACATAGATGGAAGCTCTTTGAGGGTGGGGGGAGTCAAAGAAGCCACTGTTGTAAGTATTTGAAGATAAATCAACTACCTTTGTGCTTTTTAGAAGAATTCAGAGAAAACAATGAAGAATTAAATGAACAGTTTCATTTATCATAACTTTTTTAGCTAAACTAAAATAAAAAATGACCAGAATTCTATGGAAGAATTTATGGTGGGTGATAAACCTCGAAAGTTCACTTGTTGAGTCTGCTCATTTCTATCAAAGTATAATGAAAAGTAACGTTTAGTTTATTCATTAGAAATAATAAAATTAGAGCTATGTGAGCAGAATAGTGTAAATTGGCATATCCCTCCCCAAATGAGGGAGCTGTGGAGGTGAGAGGGAGAATTTTTTCCTGTTTTGAGTTCTGTGCCCCTAGTATTCATTCACAGAAGTGTCCCCAAAGAGTTTGAATGGACTTTTTTGCGTAATGGTCTCTACACCTGGTTTGAGAAGAGAAATCTACCAAGAGTATATTTGAGACATCGATTATGAAGGAACCAACATGGGTACTAGAAACACCGATATATTCACTGGTGAATGATCTCCATGCAGCAGTATCACGTAAATCACTAGAACTGCCAGAACCTATCTACAATTAATCCTTACAGAGTATGAGAGCTGGAGCCCAAGACATCAGGGATATAGTCTTATTTGCACAACCAATAACTGTCCTCTGAGACAATGCGAACTTGCTTAACACTCAATTCCACTCCCGTGTGCAATTCAGATTTGTTATTCATCCCAAAAGCTAGTGAGATGATATCCCATAGCTTCTACTTTTGCACACTTAACTGAGTCATAGCTAGGCAAAATAGCAATGAACTCTGAAATCAGTACATTTCTCAGATGAAATGTAAACCTGAGTCTTGGCCTGGAACGAGTGCTAGAAACCACATGGTACTCTTTCCAGGTGTAGGAGATATTAGTCACAATTTCTTATACCTAATTGTTTCCTCATCAGTAAAATCAAGAGGTTGGACTACATGACTGTTAAAGTGGCTTCTAGCTCTTTAATTCTATAATTTTCAGTATATTCTTATAAGGAGTATCATTTAATTTCATTAGTGTTATCAAAACCATAACTAAGATAGGACATCCAGGACATTGCCCACAGCTGCCAAATACAAGTGACTTTAGCAGCATTTGTAGCCTTTCAGAAGCATAGAAATTACATAGCTTTTCACTTAGCAACAATAATTAGTTAAAACAAAAAAAACAGATCATGAGATGAAATGAACTATCCATCCCTACTCCTCTATTTGAGAGTTTACATTCCACTTCCACTGGGAGCCCTGGGTAAAAAAAAAATTGTAGTGATGGCTCTGGTCATGGTTATTTGACCATGGACCCTTATCAATCCATCAACTAGCATTTATTAAGCACATATTATATGACAGGCAGTGTCCTAGGCACTGAATATACAAGTACAAAGAATGAAACAACTCTTATTCACAAAGAGCTTACTTTCTTGTAGATCCCTTTCTTATACACAAGGTACAGCCATATAAGAGAATTGTCTTCCCTGATGACAGAGAAGTGAATATTCTCTTTGAGGAGTTGGCAAGCAGGAATTTACTGGAGATTTCTCTGATTTAGAAATGTCTGAAGTTCCCTTGGAATGCAAGAACAGTTGACTCTCTGTGGGAAACCCTACTCTTTTCATATTTTCTACTCCACCTATATTCTCCTTGTTCAAACTTTCCCTTCAAAGTATTGGAAAAATTTCCATTACCAGAGTTTTACAAGAAGTGCCAGGTGGTTTAGTGAATTCTGACAGGGCTGTCTGCTGGCTATGGGGATGGGTGGATTGGAAAGGCATATAAAGATCCCTATCATGAATACTATAAATATAAGAAAAGGGAATTTGGATGGCACAAAACAAGAGATGGGATCTTTAATGACCTCATTTTAAAGCTTTCTGATTTGATAATATCTGTTGGGGCTTTCCTTTATAAGATGATTAGAAAAGGTCTGAGAGAGACCTGTGACAGCTGTAGGTAGAGTTTAAATTTGTTCTTAAACATTGCAAGAGTAAATGATTAATTCACAATTATATTCAGTTTTTCCCCAAACCTCTTCTGACTTTCAAAATAAATACTACATAATCTTTTACTCCCTTCAGTGGACTAGGAAGTAATATTTTTAGCATGCCATTTTAAGGCTGTGACCTTACATCCTTGTTAGTCAAATATAATTAGTGATGATCGGTTAGTAAATGTCAATTAGCTTTCAAAGACTTTGAATGCTTTGGCATACCAGATGAAAGGTGAACACAAAATTCACATGACATTCAACAATACAGGATGAGTGAAAAACAATAATGGGGAAAGAGATCAAAAGTTCACTTAGGCACTCTCAGAATACTGAAAGCTCACCTAAAGGACTAACCTTAAAAGCTTGAACCATCGTGCTCAAAAACTCCCAATCTATTCCTACGATCACTTGCTTTCCATTCTGAGTGCCTTAATAATTTGTGTTGTCTGTCAAGTGATGACTACTCTTAAAGTATGTATGAATAGCTTCACATTTAATCCCAGCTGGAGATGGAAGACAAGCCGTGTATTAAAATGAAATCATCATTTCCAAGCTAACTTTACTAGCGCAGCTAATTTCACATTTACCTATTTTTAACATATATCCAAAAGAAGAGAGACTCTCATCATTTAAAGCTGATTTTGTTAGTTTTTTTATTTGATTTTTTTTCTCAAGATATTCTCCCCCCGCCCCACCCCACTACTGTAAGAAATTGTCTTCACTACCTTCCAGTAGGAATGGGATAAAAAACATTTGGAATATCTGATTCTGGTGAGTCTTCATACAGGAACAATAAGAAATTACCATTGGAATATCTTGTCTTGCCTTTTCTTTCAGGGGATCTAGAAGACTATGGCAATAAGTGTACAAAGGAGGCAGGTAGCCTGGGTTAGCGGATCGCATGATGCTTTCCTTGGTTCAAATCTTCCAGCTGTGTGAACCTAGTCAATTTACCTAAATCTCTGTGAACCTCAATTTACTTATCCGTAAAATAGAGATAATAATAACACTTGCTTTCATGGTTGTTGTGAGGACATGTGAAGTGCCTTGTTAATCTTAAGACCCTTGTATTTATGTGAGGTATTGTCATGAATAATAATAGCTCACATTTATAACTGCACTTACTATGAGCCTGGAACTGTTCCAAGTGCTTTATAATCATTATGCCATTTGGTCCTCACAACAGACAACCCTGAGAAGCCATTTCACAGGAAGGGAAATTGAGGCAAACAGGGATTAAGTGATTTGTCCAGGGTAAGTGTCTGAGGCCATAATTGAATTCAAGTCTTCCTTACTCAAATCCAGGTACCCTATCCAATGAATCACATAGCTGCCTTTATTATTATGGTGGTAGTTCCGTGCCTCAATCTTCAAGTAAAGAATCAGCAGAAACAAGAACAAAAATGGAGTGCACGATCAGTCTAACATATTAAACAAAGATATGTAGAAGACTTCAACATTTTCCTCATTCTTGGTGATTTTATCAGTGTAGGGAGCTCCTTGTCTTAAAGTAGATGCACCTTCCCTATTTTTTTGCAGATAAATCCTAAAGTATAGCCAAAAGCAAATAGAGGTTAGGTAAGTAAATTGTCCTAGGGTCACACAACTGGCAAGTTTGGTGGGATTTGAAATCAGGTGATTTCGATTCCAAGTCTAGCATTCAATTCATTACTCCATGCTGCTTTCAGATAGATAGATGTGTACATACATCTATCTATCTATAAATAAATGTATGCAAATATCTATATATTGTGCACTTGTTTGTATACATACACATGTGCATATAGACATATATACACAAAGGATATTCCTTAAAGTCTTGGTGCCATATATGTGTGACACACATATGTGGGTATCGTATTTCATATGCATACAATATGTGTGCATTGTGCATGCATATATGTGTGTTTATATGTGAATGCATGTACACATAACGTGTATGTATGTATAGATGTATGTGTGTGTATATACATACACACACACATAGACACACACACACACATATATTTGGAGGATGGGGAATCAGACTTGTGATTTCAATGGTTTGAGGAACTTCCAGAAAGGAAACTCCATCTTAGAGATGCTGAGTTAAGCCTGGTGTCTGGAGAGAGGGCTGAGCAATTAAGACTTAATTCAGGTCTTCCTGACTTCAAGGCAAGCTTTCTATCCACTATATCTCACTATCTCTCTGTTAATGAAGTAGGGCTGGACCTGTGATTTCAATGTTCTCATTATTAATCTAATTAGATTGCAATTTTTAAAAAGATTATAATTGGCGCTATAGTTAATTGCGTAGTATTCTTTGTTATCACTACCAGGTCTACAACTCTAATAATGGCAGATGCAATCTCATTCTCTGTAACTCCTCCTTATCACCTTGGACATAGTACTTTTCACTCCTTGAATATTTGTTGAATGAATGGACAACTTAATATTATATTTAGTATTCTCTAACCAAAATATCGTACTATTACTTGGACACCCCCCTCCATTTATTTGACATACTTAACTGAAGGTCTACTATGTGTGAGGCAGTGTACTGGATATATAAAGTTCTGCTGATTAGGGTTCAGTAATGTTCCTGTTTAAAATTTACAGCTGGTGCCAATAGAAGTATGGTAATTGCTAGAAGATGTTATTAGAAAGCTATTTAAAATATACTTAAATGGTTGGCTTTTTCTGATTTTCAAAAGAATTCATCTTTCCTAAACTCCAGTATTCACAAGCTGAATAGAACTTGATAAATATAGCCTTTGTTCCTCTCAAAAGAAAGTGAATTCTGTTGTTTGTGAGAGTTTTTTTTTCTTCCCTAGTATTTAGAATATTGGTGAGAAAAGAGGAAAGGTTTGGGTTAAATGTTGTGATTTCCATCAGCATATTAATACTGAAACATTTTCCTCCACTCAAGAGACACACAAACAGCCTTAACAGGTGTGCGAATCATGGTTATAAACACAGTAACCAATTATGATTTTTAGTATTGTGGAGACAGAAATGTTAAGAAAACACATTAAAATGAAGAAAATAGAAATATTGGACAAGGCTAAAAACAATACTAATTATCTAGATGTTCTGGTGTAAATTTCAGCTTAGTTTATTTATAGCTACATGAAGATTTCTTCTTATTGGCCTTTGATGTTTTAGTAATTACAAGCTAGCTGTTTTGAAGATGCGAGTTTTATAAAGAGACAAAAATATCACGGTGAGCACAATTTATACATGTAATTGGTTTATTTTTCATCAAACTTTTCCCCTGGATGTTCAGCTATTTCATATTGGAAATTATGTCCCAATTCCTCTTAGGTTAATTTCAAAATAAGTATTGATATTATTTGACATCAAAGTATTCCTTAAGTCCTTTACCATGGACACAGGAAGAGAGTTTAAAATTCAGATAATTTCAGACTGGCTGAAAAGAATCACTAAAGGTTTTTAGCCTGGGAAAGGAAGAGAGAAGGGGAAAGGCGAGAAAAAGAGAGTGAATATGTGTATGTGTGGGAGTGGGGGTGGCAGGGAAGGTAGCAGACCCCAATTGGGCAGGGGAGCTTAAATATGCACATTCCTTTTGGAATGACCACCCATATCAGAAATCAGCTCTTAGAATGGGATTTTTTTTTCCCAGTGTATCCCGTGTCTGTGTTTCTTTTACAAGGACAATTTCTGCCCTCTCTATTTTTTTTAGTCTTAAAAAAATATATTCGGTGATTCAATTTTTATAAACATACCTGTGTGCTCAATTCTGTCTGACTCTAGGAATACAGAGGCCAACTTGTTTTTAGGTATTTTGTTTACTGTTTTAAAAGAGGCCTCTGATGGGCTTCTTTCTTAAAGGCCTCCACGGTACGTGTTTGCTTATTGTATGTAATCTAGGTACTGAGTTATTAACTCAAGGTCCTGATCCTTTTCGAAATTAAATTCCATCCCAGTTTTTTGAGCTCCACATATTTTGCTCATGACATATGGACCATCCAAATGTTAAATCTAAAACTTGGTATGGATTTTCATTTAAAAACTTGCTGCTGTGATTGAGAACCCCATTCATCCAGAGCAACATGAGGAAAAGACAGTCACAATGCCTGCAGACTGTCTATTCTATGCTATAAATAGGCTCAGTTTGTTTTTACGGTGCTATAGCAGTTTAGGCACAAAGTATTTTCCAACTCGTAGGCTGTTATAGTCTTACTGTGACATTCATGCTGATGTAGTGCAAGCCGTGGTCTTTGTTTTCTTTGGGCAAGCACAATTATTATCTGATAAGGATGTTTATCTCAATGACAAGGAAATAAAAATCCATATTCTTTAAAGTGTTATAAAATTTGACATCGGAGTCTCTGATTCTAAAAGTTAAGATTAAAAAGGCAGGGTCAACATCTTAGCAGTTTATAACCTATACTACCATAGCTGACCCTGTACAAAATTGGAAAATATTTAAAACTACAGTGCCTTCAGAGCCACATCCTCAGTTTCTACCTCTTCTTTTCTTTCCTTTTCCCCTCACCTCTCCCAACCCCCAGGAATCAGTTCAGGCCTCCAGCCCCTCCTCGCCCCTTCCCTTTTTAAGCCTGAGCCAAGGAAAGCATCCTGTCCACTTATGCACACGAAGAGGTGTGAATGGCATTTCCCACCTGGCTGCTGAGGCTCTGAATTGGGGAGGGGCATAAACTGACAGCGCCCACCCCCTACTCCCACCCCACACCTTACTCAACCAACAGCTGATAAGGTTTTCTGTGTTTCTCTCCCAGTGACTATTTGCATTTTAATTGAGACTGAAATTTTAAACTATGGAATCTCTACTGGAAGAATTTCAGTTATCAATGAGCTTTGGAGGGGTGGGAAGAGTGGTGTCCCTGTAGTCCCTGACCTATCACCACAGAGGTGACTGCCTATTCATAGCTTTGCAAAGGGGAAATGTGGTGTGGTTAGGAGATAGACAGCCAGGAAGATCTGAGTGAGTTCAAGTCCCTCTGACACATACTGAGTGTGTGACCCTGGGCAAGTATTTCCGTGATCAAGTCTAGGCAAGTGTCTAAGACTCAGTTGTCCAGAAGATGTTAACCTCTGTTTCTAGTTCCCTAAACCAATAAAATCATAGATCAAGTCCCTATCTTTGAAATTATAAATAAAGGTTGTCTAAAGCTTTTTACATTTCCTAAATTTCCCCTAAAATGTTTTTACTTTAACTGAGCCATTGATGATAATGAAATTACATATCACCTATTTCTATAAGTCTATTCATATATATATATACACTATGTATGAGTATATTAAATGTATATTTAAATATGCTCAGACACAGAATTTGTTGACAAATACTGCTTATATAAGTTCTAGTTAA
Source organism: Phalanger gymnotis (assembly GCA_028646595.1). NCBI lineage: Eukaryota > Metazoa > Chordata > Mammalia > Diprotodontia > Phalangeridae > Phalanger > Phalanger gymnotis. Next base: position 105,064,155 of record CM053624.1, read on the forward strand.
AAACTGTAAATTAAAAAAATAAAAACTGTAAATTTAATGCAATGTTTTTCACACACCAATCTGATATTTTAGTCATTAAAAAATTACTACAAATGCCAACCAGATTTTTGGGGGCAACAGTGTCATTTTAATGAGAATTTAAGATTTGATACTGTATGATAGATGTTTGGATAAAAATAAAATGGGTTTGGTTTAAAGAAAGTATGTAAGATTCCACAGTGTGACCTAATCATTCTAATAATGTGTTCCCTTGTGATGCCTCTCTCTCACATCAAAGCCTCACATCACAGTGACACATGCCTTGATGAATGGCTCAGAGAATTCTGCCTAGACACTTGCATGCCAGAGGCTAGCCTTGCTCTGATTTATCCACCAGAGGGTGTATTCAATTTGGAATGTGTTGAGTGGCCCTGACCAGGTCATCACTGGCTTGAACAATACTAAGAAGCAAGTTCCATACTTCGCGTGAGGACTGGATTGTGTTCCAGTTTGGACCCAATGTGAACCTGGGAGGCCTAGAAGAAAGAATTTAGACCCCTTAATTGATCAAGTATAGAAGTGCTCCAGAACTGGTACACCAGACCAAAACCTGCTCAAGGCTGGGCTGGATACCACCTGATTACTCTAGGTTAAGGTGTTTATTAAGTGCCTATATATGTTTACTTAAAAGACTATTTTACAGAGAACTCTCACATGGAGTTCAGAAGAAGGCAGTACAACGACACTCTCAAGATCTCCCAAAGGACTTCAGTATTGATTGTGAGATGTGAGAGGTACTGGCACAGGATCTCCCAACATGGGGTGCCCACATCAAAGAAGGTTCTGCAAAGCAGAATCATAATAGCACAAAGGAAACATGAGAGGGTGCAAATCTAAAGACATCTCCATCCCAAATGTTCAAATGGACTATTTATGCCTGACCTGTAGTGGAGCCGTCTGAGCTCCAGCTTGACTGATCAGCCCCAATCAAACACACTATACCTTGACCCCAACATCATGATGTCTTTGGTACGCTTCAAATACAAGGGACCAGCAACAGCCTACTATTTACCAGTCCCTATGCTAAACCCTAGGGATGCAAAGAAAGGCAAGGAACTCCCAGTCTAATGGAGAGATGAAATGCAAACAATTATGTACAACATAACTACAGGACAAACTGGAGATAATCTCAGAGAGAAGACCTTGGGGATTAAGGAGATCTGGAAAGGCTTACTGTAGAAGTTTGTGATTTCAGCTTGTACCAGGAGACCAGGGAAACTGGAAGGCAGAGGTGAGGAGGGAGAAAATTCCAGGCTTGAGGGATAATAATGAAAAGGTCCAAATTTTGGGCGGTGGAATATCTAGTTCAATGAACAAGGAGCACAGCGTCACTGAATAAGAGCGGGGGCCGGGGTAGTAGGGGGTAGGAAGGTCTAAGAAGACTGGAAAAGTAGGGAGGGGCCAGGGGCCAGGATATGCAGGACTTTAAATGTCAAACAGAGGATTTTATATTTGATACTGGAGGTGATAAGGAGCCACTGGAATTGAGTTGGGAGTGGGGTGATGTGATCACAATTGTGCTTTACTAAGATAGCCTTGAATGGTGAGCAGAGGATGTTGACTACTGAGCAGAAGTAGGGACATATTTACGACAGTGAGACCAACTAGCCGGCTATTGCAATAGTACAAGCATGAGGTGATTGGGGCGGCACCAGAGTGGCGACAGTGTCTGAGGAGAGAAGAGGGCATAAGTAAGAGATGTTAGGAAGGTAAAATCTACAGGATTTGATAACAGATTAGATTTGGAGAATGAGAGTAAGGAGTAAAAGTTGGGTTTTTTTGTGGAAGAGTTCTACACAAACTCAAGTTGCTAAGAACTTTTTTTGGTCCAAATGTCTGATTTCTTTGGTGTTTGCAGCAACTGTTCTGTGATTTATAGTTTGAAAGAGTCACCTGGGGAGCTTCAAGGTGACGCTCAGGACCTCATAGTCAGAATGTATCAGAAGTGGGGCTACCATAAAGCTTTTCCAGATTCCAAGAACAATTCTCTAAACACAAGCCAAGTTTATCAAATCGGCTTCTGCACTTGGTAGAAGCAAGGAGCCCTTAGCTCCATGGCATTTGGTGATTTGTTAAAATATCAATAAATCAATAAGAATTTTAAGTACCTATGAAGACCTGGGTACTATGTTCAGTGCTAGGGATACAAAAACAAAATGAAACAATCCCTGCCCTCAAGGAATTTATGTTCTATTGTGAGAAACATGTACAAATATAAATACAAGCAGTTCTGTTATAACATGGCATATGTATGTATGTATGTATGTATATATATATGTACATATATATTCCACCAAAGCACCCCACTATGCAAAATCAGTAAAAATTATGAAGTTTATGGGTAAAAATTGGGTTGGGGTACAACTGTCAAAAACTTCATCATTGACCACACACACAAAAGATAAATAATAATAATAAATACCTAACAAAATTGGTAGCACAGTTTTATATATTAAATGATAAAGAAATACATAGTGGCCATGTCCCCTACCAGGGGCTATGATCCAGGCTGTACTAGCAAATGCAGATCTGAATTTGATCCTCTGAGCTGTGCATGGATCAGTCTTTCTCCACACCAAGGTCCCCCTGCACCAGGTGATAGACAAAGGCACTTTTTCCTTTAACAAAGACATGAACTTTGCTTTTGGAAATGGGCCTCAGAAGGGCTGCTTGTAAGTTATTGTAAAGTGGTACAGTTTTCTGCATTCTCATTGTTCCTTGAGGAAGAAATCTTAAAGGAACAAGCTGGAAATTTGAGTTATGCTCAAACAAATTTGCATTTTTGAACATGTATTATAGCAGAACTGACTGTAAATGCAAAATATATAGAAGTAAATACAAAATCATTAGTGGCAGGTGGAGGGACTATCAGCTGGGGAGGTTAGGAAAGGTCTCATGGACAAAATGCTGTTTGAGTTGAATTTTTACAAAAGACAGGGGTGAAGAAGGAAGTCAGCAAGGCACAGAATAGGTCTCCATGAAAAGTCCTAGAGATGGGAGTTGGAATGTTGTATGTGAAGGACAACAAATGGCCAATTTTATTATACCTTAGAATGTATGAAGGGGAATAAGTAATAGACTGGACGCATATTGCGAAGAGTTTTTATTACCAGACAGGAGAGTTTATATTTGATCCTATTGGTAATAGGGAACCACTGACGCTTTTCAAGTAGGGAAATGCCATGGTCAGCTTTAGGAATATTTGGGAATTCTGAGGAAGATGCATCAGAGAGGGAAGAGACTTGAGGTAGGAAGGCCAGTTAGGTGCCTATTGGAATAATCCCGTTAAGAGGTGATAAGGCCTTGGACTAAGGTGTTAGTCATACAGTAGAGAGAAGGGAATAGAAGTAAGACACATTGTAGAGGTAAGACTAAGAAGACAGTAATTGACTGGATAAGGAGGGTGAGGAATAAAAGATGACGTCAAGTGCCTGAAGGACTGCAAGGATGGGGATTCTCTAGACAGAAAAAGGGACATTAGGAAGAGGAATGGGGATTTTTTTTTGGAGAGAGATAATGTGTTTTTCTCTGGACATGTTGAATTTGAGCTACCTACAGAACATCCATTTGAAAAGGGCCAATAGACTTTTTGTGATTTGGGAATGGAGCTCAGAAGAGAGATTAAGGATAGATATATAGATGTGGGAGTTATTTGCATTGATGTAATTGCACCTATGGAAGCTTATGTGATCACTGAGAAAGTGTAGGTAGAGTAATACAGAAAGTTCAGATAAAAAGTCTCAAGGCGTGCCCACACATGGAAGGAAGCAGGAAATGATGATGATCTAGCAAAGGAGATATAGAAGCAAGGGTGATGTGTGTAGGAGGAGAACCAAAGGAGATCAGTATTGTGAAAACTCAGAGAAGAGAGAATTACTAAGAGGACATTGCCCAATGACATCCAGTGCTTCAGAGACATCAAGGAGGATGTGCCATTGGATTTGGCAATTGAGAGCTCACTAGATATTTAAAATAAAACAAAATAAAATAAAATTGTGCTAGAAATGGAAATAAAGAAATCACTAGTAATTTTGGAGACAGCAGTTTCAGATGAGGGATGAGGTCAGAAGCCAAATTGGAAGAGGGAAAGAAGTGAGCAAGAAGAGAAAGTAATAAGTGTAATCAGCCTTTTGCAGGAATTTGGCTATGAAAGAGAAGACAGTTTTAGGACAATACCTAGAGGGGATGGTAGTATCAAGCAAGGATTTTTATGGATGGGAGAGAACTGTGCATGTTGGGAGGCAAATGAGAAGAAGCCAGTAGGTAGTGTCAAGAACAGTAATTTTATATCTGGAAGGAAACTTAAAGGTGATTGAGGCCAATCTCCTCATTCTCCAGATGAAGAAAATTAGGACTTGCTTAGTATCACAGAGCTAAGAAAAGAAAAAAATGGATTAATGTGAGGGTTACCTGGTGAATGGAGATAGAGGGTAAGAGATCCAGAGTAATAGAGAGGGGTTAGCTATTAGGAGGAGAAGGGCTACCTCCACCAGAAACTGTAGCATCAAGGAGAGAAATTAGGGGATGATGTCTGAGGATTCTGAGATATAGAGTGGAGAAGAAGGAGCTCGCTGCAAAAGTCTCTACATTTTCAGTAAAGTATGAGGCCGACTTCTGCATAAAGGGAAAGGTAAGGGATAGTCTAGAAGTCTGGAGAAGAGAAAAGAAGGCTCATCCTCAAATGCATATTTAGGCCTTATCACCCATAGGACAATCATATTCTTTCCTGCTTCATGGGAATAGTTGTATACTGACAAATATTCCGTGTGGTTCTAATAACCACTTTTTACAATGTCTCCAAAACAGCTTCTAGTCTGTGTCTTCTTCAATCTATTCTGCACATCGATGCCAAATTGATATTCCCAAAACACAGGTTGCACTGAATCTAAAAATATTCGGTGGCTCCCTATTGCCTCTGTGATAAAACACAAACTTCTCAAACTGGCATTGAAGGATCTACATAATCTTTTCCCCCTTTCTAGTCAGTTTATATATGTACTTTCTTTTAAGCGTGAATGGGATGAGCTCAGCCATAAAATGGAAGCACATAGCAGTATGAATAGGAAACCAGAGTTCAACGATATGTTGTGTACAAGAGACACACTTGGGACAGAAAGACATACACAGAGCTGACATGAAGGGCCTGAGCAGAGTCTATTATGCTTCAGATAAAGGGAAGAGAGGAAGGGTGGCAATTATGATCTCAGATAAAGCAAAAGGAAAAATAGACCCAGTTAAAAGAAATAATCAGAGAAACTACATTTTGCTGAAAGGTGCCATAGATAATGAAGTAATGTAAAAAATTTATAGCATCTTTCTCTGAAAAAGGCCTCAGTTCTCAAAAATATAGGGAATTGAGCCAAATTTATAAAAATAAGAATCATTCCCTGATTGGTATATAGTCAAAGAATATGAACAGGCAGTTTTCAGAAGAAGAAATCAAAGCCATCTAGTCATATGAGGAAATGCTCGAAATCTATATTGATTAGATAAAGGCAAAGATACCACCTCACACCTAACAGAAATGGCAAATGCTGGGGGGATGAGGGAAAATAGATATATTAATAAACTGTTGGTGGAATAGTAAACTGGTTCAAACATTCTGGAAAACAATCTGAAACTATGCCCAAAGGGCTATGAAAGTGTGCATACTCTTAATCCAGCAATATAACTATTAGATTTGTGTCCCAAAGAGATCAACGAAAAAAGGAAAAAAGACTCATATGTATAAAAATATTTATAGCAGCTGTTTCTGTGATGGCAAAGAATTGTACATTGAGGGAATGGCCATCAATTGAGAAATGGCTTTACAGGTTGTGGGATATGATTGTGATGGAATACTATTGTGCTATAAGAAATGATGAGGGGGGGTGGTTTCAGATAAAAAAAAAGCATAGCAAGACTTATATGAGCTAATGCAAAGTGAAGTGAGAAGAACTGGAAGATCACTGTGCTCAGTAACAGCAGTGTTGTGATGACCAACTATGAAAGACTTGGCTACTTTGATCATTACAGGGAGCCAAGACGATTCCAAAAAACTCATGATGAAAATTGCTGCTCATCTTTAAAGAGAGAACTGATGAACTCTGAGTACAAATTGAAATATGATTTTTTCCTCTTTAGTTTCTTTTATAATATGGCTAATATGGAAATGTTTACATGTTTTGATATGTATGATTTGGATCATATCGTTTGCTTTCTCAGCGAGTGAGGGGAGAGCATAAGAGGAGAGAATCTAAAACTCAAAATTTTAAAAGAAAAGAATGTTAAAAATAAATAAATAGTGTAATAAATACATCATTGATATCTTTTATTTTTACATTGCCTAATTTTTCCCTTGTATTCTTCCCCAAACCTTTCTCAGAGAGCCGTGCCATACAAAATGGATTTTTTTGTTAAAAAAGAAAAAGAAGAAGAGAAAAGAATCAGCAAAACCAATAAATACATTACAAAAAATCTGGCAATATATGTGGTGTTGCATAGCCTTTGCAAAAATGTGGAGGAAATGTATTCTTATAGCTCTCCTTTGAGGCCCCGTTTGAGCTTTATAATTTTGCAACATTCATTTTTAATTGTTTTGTGGTGGTGGTTCTTTCCATTTACATCATTGAAATCAATGGGCATATGTTTCCTTGGTTCTATTCACTTTGCTTTTTATCAGTTCGTGTGAGTCTTTCTGTGCTTCTCTGCACTCACCATATTCACATGCAGACTTTCATATAAGTAGCTATTCCTTGTATACGACAATCAGTTGCCCACCGCCATCTTGCCTTTACACAGCGGAGTCCTACAAGTTTGGATTGCTTCCTCTTTCTCTGCTGCCTCATAGAATTCCTAGCTTCTTTCAAAGCACAACCAAGGTGGCACATTCTACATTTGACCTTTCCTGAATATCCCCTCCCTCAGTTGTTATCTCTCTTCTTTAAACGGTTTTATGTTGCTTTGTGTTTACTTCTTCATCTACCAGTTGTATCATCCTATTCCACTCCCTGTTCCTCTCTTCTATCCCCCCACCCCCACCCATATAAGTTCATCTAAGCAGAGACTTTTGGTTTTATCTTTGCATACCTAATTCCTAGTGTTATTCCTTGCTTATAGTAGGAGCTTAATAAATGTTTGTTGAATTTTCTGCTTTTTCATATTATATAAATATAGTAGTATTACTCACATTCTAATCTTAACAGATATTTTGTGTGTTCTTTCCATTTGGCTCTGTTTTCCCCTGTTTGTATCATTTAGATTTTGAGTCCATCTGGCAATGACTGCATCTCTCTGTACACAAATGTATTAACTAGAGGTTAAGCAATGAGAATTATTTAATAGAAGCGAGCCTCTGATCAACATTCTGTGAAGTTACCCAGTTTAGATGGCACTCTTTAAGTCATTATAATTGAGATCTATGTATACTTCCATAGGGACAAAAAGTTTCTTCTGCCTTGGCCCACTGGTGATGGATTCTGAAGTCTCTTGGCAAAGGTTAAAGTTCTGCAACAAAAATATTTATCCTAGAACATGCTTTATGAGCTATCTATAGTCTGATGAAAAATGCTCTAAATCACTACTGTTTAGAGAAATGCAAATTAAAACAGCTCTGAGGTACCATCTCATACTTATCAGATTGGCTAATATGATGAAAGGGAAAATGATAAATGTTGAAGAAGATTCGGGAAAATTGGGACACTAATGCATTGTTGATGTAGTTGTGAACTGATCCAACTATTCTAGAGAGTAATTTGGAACTATGCCCAAAGGACTATCAAACTGTGCATACTCTTTGATCCAGCAATACCACTACTAGGTCTGTATCCCAAAGAGATCATAATAAATGGAAAAGGACCTATATGAACAAAAATATTTATAGCAACTCTTTTTGTAGTGGCAAAGAATTGGAAATTGAAGGAATACCCATCAATTGGGGGATGGATGAACAAGTTGTTGTATATGAATATAGTGGAATATTATTTTGCTATAAAAATGACAAGCAGGATAATTTCAGAAAAACCTAGTGTAACAACAATGTTGCTAGCAGCTGCTGTGGAGGTGAAAGACCGACAAGATCAACAACAATAGCACACAGGAGGGCTGCTAGCACTTTGATCTGCTCTTCTAAGGAAAGCTAAGGAAAGAAACTTTAAGGGGTTAACAATCTCACTTTAATTAAACATACATATACCATTCACTTAGTTCAGGGGGGAAAGCCAGCACTCTGAACTTCACAGAAAACACAAACAGAAATTACAAGGAGAAACCATATAAACAGAGCAAATAAACACAAATCAACAGACAGGGCTTCTAGCTGTCTGACCAAGATATTGCATACATAGTTACCAGAGAGAGAAGCACCAACATGTGGGTTTTTCAAAGCTGGGGGTTCCTTAATGGCTACCCAGAGTCTCCACACAAAGACTCTTCCAATGAGTGAGACCCAAACAAAATGCTAACTTCAGAGTATATGTACTTCTTCAGCCTCAGAGTGCTTCACACCTTTCAAGGTTTTCACACCTCTTGAGGGTTTCACACCTCTTATGACCTAACTATCAAAACGGTGTGAGCTTTCCTACAAACAAAGGCAAGGCTCAATCAAAAGCACTTGATTGTCAAAGTGCTGAGAAGCACTCCAAAACAAAGACAACAAAAAGTCCTGCTTTGCTTGCCATTACATTTGAAAAGTAAAACTCATCAAAGGTACTTGATTACCTCAGCATTCCAAAGAAGAAAACAGTAGAAAAGTCCCACCCTAATTACCATAACACCTAGAAAAGCTCACACCATGAGCTTTATAACTTTGTATCACATGCACTGATACAAAGTGAAGTGAACAGAACCAGGAGAATATTGTACCCAGTAACAGCAATATTGCATGGGAGTAATCAACTATGATCAACTTAGCTGTTCTCAACAATAGAATGATCGAGGACAATTCCAAAAGAATCATGATGGTAAGTGCTATCCACATCAAAAGGAAGAACTGATAGAGTCTGAATGCACATCAAAGCATACTATTTTCACTTTATTTTTTTTCTTCTGTTTCTTCTTTTGCAGCATGACTTATATAGAAATATGTTTTACATTAATGCATATGTATATATAGATATAACCTATATCAAATTGCTTACCATCTTAGGGAAGAAGGGAGGAAAGGAAGGAGAAAATTTGGTATTCAAAATTTTATTTAAAGTGAATACTAAAAATTATTTTTACATGTAATTGCAAAAAATGAAATTTTTTTTAAAGAGCATACTTTATGGAAAATGTCTAGTTGGGCAGTGGTAAACTTAGAAATGGGCCAGGGGGTGATAAAAGTTGCTCAAAACATTAAGCAGCTTTCTATGTGAGTCATCCAAAGCATTTAGATAATGAACTTCTTTTCTTATATTCATCTGTATTTTAAATATCACCAAGGAAGAAACTTTCAAAAAAGTTACAAAATTATTGCAGTAGCCAAACCAATTGTAACAATAAAGAATAAACTACAGAATTATTTTACATTCTGTCAGCAAAAGTCTGCTCTGGTGTGCCTGATAAAATGCTGACTCTATTGGTAGATAATATAGTAGGAATATCCATCAGAGAATAGACTGTAGTTTCAAAAAGATGAAAACATCAAAATTTCTTGAGTCAACTTGCCTACAAAGAGCTTGGCAAACCTCTTCCCTTCTGTAGCATCTGTGGCTCATTGCTTACAACAAAAACAGTCATTAAAGTTTTCTGGGCTCCGTTTATGACAAGGTGGATGAGATTGAATCCTCCCTGGAGAAATGAGTTGAATCAGTGACTATAGAGATGAGTGAGCTAAACAGATTTGTGGGGGGAAAAAAGATGAAGGGAAGCAGACATTTCTTCTGTGAGATAAAGGTACAAGGAAGTATCAAAGAACACAAGGAGATGACAGAAAATTAGTCCTGGGCCAAGAATTGGATGGATCCTGGCACAAAGACAGATGAATTAATAGGACTTTTAAACACAGTGCTGGCCGAAGTATTTGACTTTGGAAAGCAAAAGGGTTTTTCTTCTAAAGCAAGTTGCTAACGGATTGCTTAATGGACCAGTTGGGTTTGGAGACAAATACTTTGTAGAAAGTCAGAAGATTTGGGCAACAGCCCCAGTTCTGCTACTGTTACCTGTGTAATCTTGACTGACTCATTGGTCCTCAGTTTCCCCATCTGCAAAATGGCAGATAATCCTTACCAGCCCTTCTGACACTAAATTCTGTGGTTCTATCAAATATGATTTAGAAACTGAAAAAGGAATGGCAGCATTCTTAGGATAGAAAGTCATGTACAATATTCTATAAGGCATTTACAAAAGACAGTTTCCTGTCTGCCACAAAATAGATACACAATATATAAGATATATTATGTAATATGAAATTTACAAAATATAAATTTTATAAAAAGTAAAACAAATTTATGATAGGGGCTCTGAAGCTTCACTAATTGAATACAGAGGAAAACTCTTGTATCTCATGATTTTAAAGAATCCTAGCATATACTGGTTGTGAAACTCTGACTAAGTCACTGAAACTCTTGATCCTTCAGACAACTAAGACTATAATTTGCAGAGAAGTCCTGACTTTCAGTGATTGAGGGAGTTTCTTCACTTGAGACCATATGAAAATGAAATCACAGGATCAATCCCTATCCTTTTCCTAATGAAAGAAGGAAAACTGATAGAATCAATTGCAAGCTTTTCTGTACCAAGAGACCCAAAAGACCACAGAATTACACATGCTGTGGAACAATAAATTATAACAGCTGCCATTTATAGAAGATTGAGGGCTTAAAAGGGCTTTTAGTACTTTGACAACCCTTTCCTCATTTGCTCTTCATAACAACCCTATGAGTTAGGTAATGCATATATTATAATAAATTCTTTTTGATTTAGTTTAAGAAACATTATTAAGTCCCTGCTATGTACCAGGATAAACTCGTCCACCCATCGCCCAATTCTCACCTGCAGCTCCAAGAAGTTGTAGCACTCACAGTGGCCGTACTCCTGTAAACCATCTCAGCAGATGGGCTAAACCAGGTAGAGGGTAATCAACAGATTTCAGATCTGTCAGTGAGTTAAGGGGATGTCTACCCCAAGAATGTGAAATTATCCCTTAGTGGAATGGGCAGATGAGAATAATTTGTTCCAATGGCCATGAAAGTGGCTGAAGCCAGTGCTTGTGCAGTGCTTAGAGCTTGATCAAACATCAAGGACCCCAAGGTCATCCACTACATCCTGAGCCAACACCAATTGTTTGGACTTTTGTCTTGCTGCTGGAATTTGGTGATTCTGGAAGAGTGAGGCTGAGGACTTTGTGCAAATCATCCTCAGTTTAATCCAATTCACATGCAAGTCAAGGTATCACCTATTACTCATTATTTATGATGTTATTGGTCGTCTTCAAAAACAAAGGATGACCAACAACATCATGTAAAGGAGGACACTGTGCAATGTATTGGGCATACAAGCACAATACTGAAAACAGACCCTGCCCTTAATGAGCTTACATTGCGCTGAGGGAGGGTGTGTGTGTGTGTGTGTGTGTGTGTGTGTGTGTGTGTGTGTGCGTGTGTGTGTGTGTGAGAGAGAGAGAGAGTCAGAGAGAGAGAGAAAGGGGGGTACAACATGAAAAAATAGAAACTATATGCAAAGTAATAAAATGTGACAAAGGAATAGAGAACATAAAACTTAGGGACATAGTGATCATAAAAGGCTTGGGAGAGGAAATAGCACCTGTTGCTAACTGGTCTTTGAGGGAAGCTAGGGATTTGAGAAGGCAGACGTAAGGAGGGGGTGAATTTCAGACATGGGAGACAGTCTATGCAAACGGGTTTAGGCAGGAGATGAAATTGCCACTTTTCAGATTAAGAAATTGAGATCCAGGGATGTTGAATGACATAGCAGGGCAAGGATTCAAACCTAAGTCTTCTGACTCAAGCATAATTCTTTCTACTGTACCACAATTACTTCCATTCTTCTAAGGAAAGTATATTGCTGATAACCATTCCTTATTTATCTGCTACCCTAATTATCTTATAGAACAAATAGATCCAAGTGCACAGACTTGTACTTGCTGTGGAAAGAGGCTCTTCTAGCCTTGATATAGTAAGAGTGGGAGAGAATCTATTTTAGAAAAGATGACAAGGTGTCTTAAATTTTATATCCTGTGTAGAAATGTTTAGAACTTTATGACAGTACCCTTGGAAATGTTTCTCTGGATATGAGTTTGTGATGCAAGAAATTTACTACCACTTGGAGATCCTGAGGGTTCTGAAGTTTTGATTCCAATTTGTTTAAAAACATTGTACTACAATATGGGTAACAGTCTTATATAGATAAAATTAGAGCAACAGTTCTAAACCTGGGGCAGAATTCAAGGAACTTGTGTACCTGAATGGGAAAAAAAAAAACATTTTCACTAACCCTAAGTGAAATTTAACATTTTCTTAAATTCTTTAAAAACATTATTTTGAAAAGGAGTCCATAGGCTTCACCAGACTTCACAACGGTTCCACAACACAAACAATTAAGAACCACTATTCTAGAATGTCATTTGAATCAGTAAAAAAAAAGTATAATATTTGAGGAATTGTATTCATCTCCTCCATTAGTACTACCAGTGTTCATATTCCTAAATGATGCATCTTTATCTAAGCCATTATGAACAATTCTAGTACCCTTTGCAGATTAAAATCTCTACTTGGTTGTAGAACAATGTATTTTGGAATGCAAATGAATTTTACAAATTTCCATTTAGAATAATTAAATTTCTTTTCTACAAAACTTTAGAAGTTGAAAGAAAATTTCTACTTGAAGCTACAATATGATATCCTTTTTCTCAAACTTCAGGGGCTTGAAAAATTGTTCCCCTTCCATCGCAAAATTGTACCATTCTCAATGCCTACATTAAAACTCATGTGCTCTTTATGTTCTATTCAATATGGCTTGCAGGGAAGAGACTTATTATGCCATGTGGCTAGATTGTAGATGGTATTCAATATTTAAAGTAGTAACCATTAATAAATTTTCCTTTATCTTTTCTTCTCAACATTCCAGAATTCAGATGATTGTTCCGTCTCACAAACAAAATATTCTCTTCCCTTCCTCTATGTTTTAGCTACCATTAAAAAAAAATAAATCCAACTAACGCTGGAATCTGATGGATTTAAACATTATGATATTTTTGTGATAACTATGATATTTTTAAAAATAAAGTTTTAAAATAAATTGAATACTTCCTTTGACAGTATGAGGATATTTTTCCTCTAAGTGTCTGCAGATGGTATATACGATTATGTAATTAATTTCAAATATGGGCACTGATACTATTTCTTCTGTGTCTTTGAGAAAAATAATTTTGTAAATATTCATAAACATTTTAATAATAAAATAAAGCAGGCATGTTTGCATTCTTAGTAATATATAATAACGTGATTGCCTGCTTTTAACAAATTGTAAAAAGTACCTTTTGTTCTTGCAAGAAAAGCATTGGCTTTGGGAATGGAAAGAGCACCTAAGAAATGTAGTTCCAAAAAAATAACAAAAAACATGCTGATGAAAAGTACCCCCAAAACATTTCTGGAAAGAACATTACAAAATCCAAGTCATTTTCCATCTTGGTTTTTCCATAACACTGTCAGTTTCCTTTATTATTCTTGTGAACTTAATTCCAGTTTTTCCTTAATTTTCTAATTTTATTGTACTTTCCAATTTTGCTCTTGTTTTCATAATCGGAGGAGTGATATATCTTCCAGCTGCTTTTTTCATTTTTACATCAACTAAAATCAGTAAGAATTATGTCACTCAAGTCTCTCTATTCACCTAAAAAAATTTATAGAATAGTTTTTTTACAATCTCTTACCACTTTTTTCTTTACCTTTACTGAGGCATATTTCTACTTAAATTTTTTTCCTGTTGATCTGTTGTTTTTACATGACTAGAATTTCCAAACATATCTCTTCTCTTTCTCCACCCCTAAAACCAGAGAATTTTAAAGGGAGGCTGGGGTGGGGCAGGTTGGGGGCGAGAGGGAGGTGAAGTTCAATGAAACTAAAACATCAGCAGTGTGACAGTACATGCAATATTCCATACCCGTACCCCCCATCTCTGTAAAGAAAGGAAAGAGGCATATTTTCTCTACTGAGGCATTATTTTACAAACTATTTTCCTATAAGAATAGGTACTGAGTGAAATTCATGCTAGTTTTTCAAAAGCACTGCTTAAGTATATATTCCAAAATTAAAATTATTTCTCAGTTATTTCTATCCTGATCAGAGGTAGAAAGTATCAGAATGCTCAGAAGCATTTCTTTTTCATAAGATTTCCTGCCTATTTTTGCACATCAGAGGGGTTTGGAGAAGATCTGGTTAAATACCTAAATTTGAGGATGCTTCTCTAATCTTCACATGAAAGTTCAATTCATTTCAACAATCTTCCTTATCATAACTTTTTTTCCTCTTTCCTTTAAACGAATCCTTCATTTTAAAACAGGGTTTTAAAAAAATTAATTGTTTTTGTTTTCACAGAAACTAGGTTTCCTTTTCTATCCCTCTCACTCCCTTGCTGCTAGAATAGCAAGAAAAAGAGAATTTTTTTTAAAAAAAATAGGTTTGCTGATTTTAAAAATCTTCCTAATTAACATTGAAAAAAATGATGCTCTCTGAAATATTACATACCCATGACCCTGATCTCTAAAAAGGACAAGAAGAGGTATCTTTTATATTTCTTTTGGGGGGCCAAACTTGCTTGGTCTTTATAATTTTGCAACATTCATATTAGTCACCATTGTGAAAGAAGAAGTGGATCAAAAGAAAAAACACAAAAAAGAATAAAGTGAAAAAACTATGCTTCAATCTACATTGAGTCCATCAGTTGTTTATCTGGATGTGGATAGTATTTTCCTTTGTGAGTCTTTTGTTACTTGTCTTAGATCACTGTGTTGCCGAGAAGAACTGAGTCATTTATAATTGATCATCCCACAATGTTGCTGATACTATGTAGAATGTTTTCCTGGTTCTTCTCATTTCATTTTGCATCAGTTCATATAAGTCTTTCCAGGTGTTTCTAAAATTTGCCTATTCATCATTTCTTATAGCACAATAATATTCCATTACATTCACATACCACAATTTGTTTAACCATTCCCCAACTGATGAGCATCACCTCAATTTCCAGTTCTTTACCACCACAAAGAGAGCTGCTATAAATATTTTGAAACATCTAAATTCTTTTCCTCTTTTCCTTAATCAGTTTGGAGAATAGACATAATAATGGTTTTGCTCAGTCAAAGGGTATACACAGTTTCATAACTCTATGGGCGTAATTCCAGATTGCTCTCCACAGTGCTTGGATCAGTTCACAGTTCCACCAATAGTGACTTGGTGTCCCAATTTTTCCACAGTAGCATTCAGTTTAGATTATTTTGTGGTGATTGTTGTTTCTATTTACTTTGTTGTCATCCTATTTACTGTTTTCCTGGCTCTGCTCCTTTCACTCTGCACCTCTACATTAATCATGTTTGTTTCTTCTTAGAGCACAGTAATATTCCATTGTTTTCATGTACCACATTTTGTTTAACAATTTCGTTAACAAAATTTGTGTTTTTGTTTAACATTTTGTGTAACAATTCCTCAATCAATGGGCATCTTCTTTGTTTTATGCTGTCATGCTAATGTATTACTTGTAGTTGCACAATGAAAAAACTTAGATTCTAAAGGTTAATGAAAAAAGAAAGGTCCTATATTCACTAAAATATTCACATTAGCATTTTTTTTGTAGTAGTAAGGGACTGGAAACAAAATAGAGGCCTGTCAACTGGGGAACAGCTAAACAAGTTATGTTATGAGTCTGATAAAGAGAATATAAACCTATGATTCCCACAAAGATGCTCAATGAGGTTAGCAGGGAAGAATGTAATGGAATGTTATTGTACTATGAGAAATAAGGAATATGGTGAACACAGAAAAGCATGGAAAGACTTTTCTAAGCTGATGTAAAGTCTAGTGAGCAGAGCTAGGAAAACAAATGTATACTATGGCTACAATAATGTAAAAGCGAAAAACAGAAAGAAAACAATTGAAACTGAGTGCTGTGGAATTTGAATGACCAATCTTGATCTCAAAGAAGACACGTGAGACTAACCCAAATGGCAAAAGAGCTCCAAAAAGCCAATGAGGAGAAGAATGCCTTGAAAGGCAGAATTAGCCAAATGGAAAAGGAGGTCCAAAAGACCACTGAAGAAAATACTACCTTCAAAATTAGATTAGAGCAAGTGGAAGCTAGTGACTTGATGAGAAATCAAGATATTATAACGCAGAACCAAAGGAAGGAAAAAAATGGAAGACAATGTGAAATATCTCATTGGAAAACCACTGACCTGGAAAACAG
>CM053624.1:105081070-105105317 GCA_028646595.1 Phalanger gymnotis
GAATAAGCAAAATATAGTTAGTCTTTCACAGCATGAGTATTGTGGAAGGGTTATACATAATGATAGGCATGTGGCCCATGTTGAATTGCTTGACTTCTTAGGGAGGGTGGGTGGGAAGGGAAGAGGGGAGAGAATTTGGAACTCAAAGTTTTAAAAAATAGATGTTCAAAAACAAAAACAAAAAAGTTTTTGCATGCGACTAGAAAATAAGATACACAGGCAATGGGGTGTAGAAATTCATCTTGCCCTACAAGAAAAGGAAGGGAAAAAGAGATGGAAGGGGAGTAGGGTGACAGAAGGGAGGGCTGACTGGGGAACAGGGCAACCAGAATATACGCCATCTTGGAGTGGAGTGGGGTAAAATGGGGAGAAAATTTGTAATTCAAACTCCTATGAAAATCAATGCTGAAAACTAAATATGTTAAATTTAAAAAAAGAGGCAAAAAAAGAAGACACATGAAAAGGCACCTTATTCTCTTCTTTAAAGATGGTGAAGACATAAGCAGAGAAAATTGCTGATAATGTCAGACTTTTTCTGCATATAGGTTAGATTTGCTGAATATTATTCTCTTTTTATTCTTTGTTACAAGGGATGCCTTTCTGAGTAGAGACAAGGAATATATTGGGAAATGTAAGTAATATAAGAGCAAAAGATATGATAAAACTTAGATTCTTATTGAGAAACTCAAAATCTTTGTAAGATAGGTTCTCTGTTGTGGAAAAACAAAAAATTAAGAAAAACACCCTTCATTTTTAAAGATTCCAGCCTCAATAAAAACGTATTTTGCATATTTATTTGTTCATGTTTCCTATTCCATCTCCTTCCAAAAAGATATGAGATGGCATCAGATGACAAAGGTAGTATAAGCCACATGAACTGAATTAAACAAAAGTGAATAGAGACAATTTGAAGGAAGCAGAAAGAGTAGACGTTTTTAGGCATCCAAACTGAATATAGATTATAGGAATTTGGACAATGAATCTAAGTTTTCTGTCAGGGTAAAAAATGGAGGTGGCAAGGGAAGCAAAGTCTGGATATATAGTTCTGGATTTCAAAGTTCTTTTATGTAGAAAGAAAGTATGCACATTCATCAACAAAGACAAAGATTTTCCTAAAATTAAACAACCAGGAATTTATCATGTGGAACCTTGTGTAAAGGAAATTGAACCAACATTGTGTATAGTCTTTTCAACCATAGTTTTTCAAAAGACCCAGAATTTCCGTTTAAACAAATTATCCTCATAAAGACACTCTATAAAGCTGGAAATCATAATATTAAATCTCCACTTATTGAAGACATTTTTGTCAGAGGCTGTAATAATTCAGGAATAATGACAAAAACAAAATTTTTCAAAAGCAGTTAATAGTAAATTATCACAGACCTTGAAAGCATCTGTTTGGGTAAAACATTTGATGCAATCCTAAATATAAACGAACATATTGTTTCTTTTTTGTCAGCGTTCAACATAGAGTCAAATCTCAGTTTTCCATGTGTGGATTATCCATGGCCAAATTCTTAACTCTGAGACAGTTTCCTTATACCACACAGCACATTCTCAGTTGCTTCTCTGTAATGACCTATAATCAGGGAATACAAACTAATTTTTTTAGCCTAAATAAAACCATTTTGAAACTAAATTTGGTGCTACTGCCCTTCCACACAAAGTATTATATTTACATGGCAAATATAAATGACTTTTTGTATTATTTGGAGAAAAAGGGTTAAATAAAATGCCTCCAACCCTGTGGACACCAGATCCCCTGAGAGACCATCATTTCAGGTTACACCTCAGTGTATAAGAACATCATCCATCTCATTAAATGTCTCCGTCTAATAAATGAGCTAACAGCATTTTGTAGGCTCAATATTGTCTCATTTCTATTACTTTTAAAAGGGTATATATGTGTGTGTGCTTATGATTAAATGAAATAGTAATTCATTTATAAGTATTATTGAATTAATATTAACTTTTCACCATTATGTACTTTCTCAATCAATGCTAATAGTATAAGTACCATCAGGCTGGGTTCTACAATAATTTTTTTACACTAAAAAAGGTCCTTAAGTTAAAAAATGTGGGGGGCCCGTCACTGCTGTAGCACAATGGTCTGAAAGATTGATTGGATTTTAATCTGAGTACTGCTATCAACCATGCCTCACCTCAGTCTCCCCATATATAACATAATAATGATAAGTCCATAGAATATTTTTAGGATAAAATGATAAAATAGATATGAAAATACTCTGAAAAAAGTTTTCTAGAATTCAAATAATAGTAATAGTAACAAAATAATAATTATAATAATAAATATAATTACTCCTCTATGTTACTGTAGACATTTGAATCATAGAATTTTAGAATTAGAAAAAGTTTTAGAGATCATATATTATAATATCGTTCTGGTTTCATTTCTTAAAAAAAGTGAATGTAAAGGGTGAATAGATTTTTCTACTATAATAGATACTATCTTTCATCATATCCTATACATGAAAGACAATTCTATAACATTTAGCATTGCACTGAAGAAAATGACAAAAGATTATTTTAGGGGGTGGGGAGAGATAAGTAGGATGTGTTACATTTACAGCAACATTTTACGAGTATATCACCCAAAGTGCCCGGCTTGGGTAGCTTGTTGGAGAGTGTTGAGATAGTATATCTGTTTATTTCCTAAAGAAAAACACAAAAAGAAAATATTCGTAAGTTATGGAATCCATAATTAATATAAATTATAGAGCAGCCACTACACCCTACAAATGACTCAGGTTAACTCTTGTAGCTATATGTAGATAAGAAGAAATTGTCTACTTTTGCTCAGGAAATCTGTATAAAGTGTAAGCTGGGACTTTTCTCCCCCAGTTACTTCGTTCTTTCCTTCTTTCTCTCTTTTTCTCTCTCTTTTTTCTTTCCTTCCTTCCTTCTTTTCTTTTTATTATTTTCTTTCATTGCTCCTTTTTCCTGAATATCATGACCAACTTATGTAGGTAAAATGTCCTAAATTTTCCTTTTGTTTCCTTTTTAATGAATGATATTTGAGAACTCTAAGCAAAGAAAATTATTCCCCAGAAACTCAACGAAGGATTCTTTTTAGATTCCATTCTATATATTCATGTTTACAATACACAGTACATATTCTCATTCAGTAATATATGTGTGTATGTATATGTGTATATAGATATATATGTGTATAGATATAATTGCATTTTTTACATTATAGAAACAATTATGTGGCTTAAGTACCAGAAGAATTCATCTGTTATCCTAATGGCTACAGCAAGGATATATTCTATACTTAGTGTGAGAGTTCGGAGAAAGGGTATCATTATAGAAAAAACATTTAAGAAATCATAGGTCAGGAAGGGGCCTCAGAGATCTTCTAACCCAACTCTCATTTTTTAATATTTACTTAGAAGCAAACTAAAGAGGTCTCACTTTGTCAGACAGTTTCCCATATCACAACTGCAGTAATAAGACATAGTTTTCTTTACCTACTCATGTAATTATTTCTGGATTTAGAGAATTCTGTTAATGGCACCATAATTATAGATCTTTTAAAAATAATTCCCATTTTCTACAATGTCATTTATTTTGTCATTTGTGGAAGCTGCTGGTTGAAGTCAATGGGGAGAGTTGACTGTGTCAGAGAATAACAATAGTTTGCTTCTGTGGTTTGTATTTTTTCTTTAATGACACATTGGATCTCATGCAGTTAAAAAAAAGCCTTTTTAAAAATGGAACCAAGTGTATAGAAAATAGCTATTAATTTGCTACCATGTGGTTTAGCTAATGTAACTTATTATTCCATTAACATTATGTTATTAGCTGCCAGGAAAAAAGAAAAGGAATTAGGCTATGCTGCTCTGTAAATTAGTATGAATTATTTTTTAAAAGAGAGTCTTCATTTGGTCTTCTCAATTTTACAAAATACAGTACATGAAAGGATATCGACCATTGATGGAAAAAATTAAAACCAGGTTCTCATAACTTAGAGGAGAACTGAAATTCAGATAATCTCAAAAGTTTTAAAAATGATTACATATGTATGCATATATGTATGTAAATATATTCATATATATGTGTATCTATCTTTATGACTATGAATGAAGATGAAACGTTTAACATTTTTCCAGCAACATTAAATAAAGTTCACAAAGAACTACAAACAATTTTTAACACTTTTCAAACAACTAAATTTAGATGAATTTCATATAGGCTTCAGTTGTCACAGTCTTTGTTGCTATGACAACAACAGGATACAATTATTTATTGCCATGACAATCTGCTGTAGGTTTTAAAAATACATTATCTATTTTTATTTATGTTGTCAATTGTGCTAGAGAAGGGATACCACCATTTCTTGTTAGGGAAAGAAACTCTTATTCGGGAACAAATAGAAATCAACAAGTCAGATGGGAGAGGGGGAACTGTGTATTTGCTTCAATGATCCTTATAAAAGTCAAAATTCCTTTGAATTTGAAACGAAATTTAAAACCACCTTGTCCATTCAGACCCTGAATGTTGCATTTCTTTATGCTATGTGGGGACATCAGATCAGATCTATGCTCAACATAAGAATAAGCTCAGTTGAGGCCAGTGTTATGATTTGTAATGGTAATAAATAGAACTGGATTTGTGTGGGGAGGAGACTTAGAGGCCTGGGTCTGAGAACTGTGTGTCTGTGGTTAAGTCACTTAGTCTTCAAGTCCCTTCATTGTCTTCTTGAAGTTTCTCAAGCAGATACTAGACAACCACTTGTTGGGAATGTGATAAGAATTCCTTTCACGTATGGGTTAAACTAGATGGCTATTGGGGTGTCTTCCACCTCTCAAATTCTTTGGTTTTATAATTCCGTTAGCCTGTTTCCTAACTTGAAAACTGAAGAATTGAGATACATGGCCTCTAAGGTTATTTGTTACAGCACGACCAATGATCTTATACCCAAATGGTCATTTTCTGAATGGACAATGAGGTGACCTGAATTTTTTTGCACTTTTCCAAATGAGGGGTTGATCATTGTTTTTGGAGTGGGAAGGGACATTTAGAGGTCATTTGGTCCAAGGAAGGTTGTGACTTATACAAAATCACATAGGCAGATAGGATCAAAGATAGGATTTAAACTGAGGTTCTTTGAACTTAGAGCTTTACCACCTTGCCATTTATGTAATTCTATCTGGTGGTTTGACATGATAGGATTTTTTTCTGCCCTGTCTGTCTGGAGGTCATCCAAACCTGGCCCTCTCCCATCCCATGGTTAAAAAACCTCCAAAATTCCAACTTGACAGAAGTTCCTACTTTCACTCACACCAGAATAAGCTCCAGAGAAAATGTTCCCCACTGTATGTACCTAACTGACCGTGACCACCAACAAGATTTTTGACTTGTGGAAGTGCTATGGATTCTTGAATGACTGGTTATTCCTTGCTAAAATATGTCACGCATGAGATGGTATGTCTGGATAGAGAGGAGGGGTTTATACATCCTGTTGTGTCTATCATTGTGTTTAGACTCCATGTTAAATGCACGGTGTTATTATTAGAGTTGTGTTTTTAATAGCAGATTTTCCAATATATTTATATTCTGTATTCAGTGAGTATGAGAATATAGTACTAACTGCCTTTTAACCAATAACCACCAAACAAACAACTATGTTGTATGGGAAATTCTTTTTTATGTTTTCCTTATGAAAAATAAATTGCTTGGAGTAACAAAAAGCCTAGAATTTCAAGGGAAATAACGGGGTGGAATGGGGGGGGGAGTAGCAAGGGGGCATAGCATTACCAGACTTTAAACTATATTATAAAGCCATTATACTCCAAAGAGGTGACATAGAATAGTGACTAGAGAGTTGACTTTGTAATCAGGATACATAAGTTCAAGCCCTGGGCAGCTAGATGGCACAGTGGAAAGAGTGCTGGTCCTAGAGTTAAAAAGACTCTTTGAGTTCAAATGTGGCCTCAGATATTTACTAGTTGTATTACTCTGGGCAAGTCACTTAATTTCTATTTGCCTCAGTTTCTTCATCTATAAAATGAGCAGGAGAAGGAAATGGCAAACCACTCCAGTATCTTTGCCAAGAAAACCCCCAATGGAATCAGAAAGAGTTGGACATGACTGAACAACCAAAAGACCCATCTCTGACACATACTATCGATGTGACCCTGGATAAATCACAACCTCTCAGTGCCCCAGGCAGCTAATTGTCTAAATATGCTACACAGCAAGTATTCATGGGTATGGGTAGAAAGAATATCCCATCTGGGAGTTCCCATGCCAAGGAAAATTCAGATCCAATCCTTATCTAATGGATCACATAACCCTTACTGAAAATTATGGGGAGAGTTGCCCATGGTACTCAAAGTTTAAGTGACTTGCCTAGGGCCTGGCTTTAAGACCATCACTTTATACCAATGAAATCTCAGATCTAATAAAAAATAATAATAGCCTACCTGGTACCATTTTAAAAGTAGACCAGTAGAACTGATCAGAAAAGCAGGAACTGAAAGCAATTACAAATAGTTGTTCGGTGTTTTAACTTAACCCAATTTGTCAGGAATGCCTGGGGAAACTGGAAACGGTTTGACCAAAATTAGGCGTGGACCTGCATATTACACCATTCACTACAATAAGCCCCCACATGAATATATAACCCAAATATCAAAGGTCACATCATTTAAAAAATTAGAGGAGAATGGAAAGAAATACCTTTTATAACTTTGGATAAAGAGAGAATTCTTAACCAAACAAAGCATAGAGGTGATCATAAAATGGTAAATTAAAAATTTTGATTTGTAAAATTAAAAATCTTTTTATAAATGAAAACCAATAGCGTCTTCCATTCAAGAAATGGAAAGCTGTCCTCTGTCTAGTTTTGTCCTTCCTTGTGGTGAGGTTTTGTTGCTTTAGAAAGGTGTTGAATAAGGACTTTTAAACACTCTCTGTTTTATATCAAGTAATATAGAATAGGATAGACAGCATCGTGTAGTGGATAGAGAACTGGCCTTGGAACCAGAAGACCCAGGTTCAAGTCATGTTTCAGAGGCGTACTGTGTGACCCTGGGCAAGTCTTAATTTTTCAGTGCTCTATGAAACTCTGTAAGACTATTAGTCATAGTGAATTTGCCAACCTATATTGGTAAAGAAAGTTTACTTTATTTGGAAGTTCCTTATAGTAATGAAATCATAGGTCTGATTCCTATCTTTGAGATAGAAGAGACTTATGTGATTGCTTATGAGTGCAGATGATGGTAAGAAAACAAGCAGATAACTAGTTATAGTGGAGACATTTCTAGACTAAAAAGCAGAACAGCTAGCCTCAGCCTTCCCCCTACCTAGACTGTTTGACCTTGGCCAATCCTTTAAGCTTTCCTAAGTTTCCTCATTATCAAATGGTGATCATGGCTCCTGTGTCGCAGACCTCAAATGGCTGTCTGTTGTGAGGGGGAATAAATGGGACAATACCTATCTATTAAAAACAATTTTGGGTGAAAAGATATTTAGAGCTATATAATAACAAATCAAATTGTTAGTAGAACTTTCTGACATTTGAAATACTTTCCTCACAATGGTGCTGTGAGGTGGGTGAGGTAGGTGTTATCTTTTTTCCTTTTCTGTGGGTGGGAGAACTAGGATTCAGAGAAGTAAAGTAAACTAGTTCACAGCCAGAAAGCTGGGATTCCAACCCAAATTTGCCTTTGAGTTCACTTGTCTTCTTACTACATCATGCTATTTATGAAAACAAAGATAAAATGTGGTTTTCTTGTCTTATGCTATTCAATTTCTTTCTCTCCAATGACATATTACAATATTCTCCCATTGTTTGTTCACATTTTTTATCCTTAGCTTTTTCCTTCTCAGATTTTACTTTGTCAAAATTCTAGTGACATACTTAGTAGCAAGTTTTTTAAGCTCCTTTATTTTTTGAAATGGATCTATTGAAAAAAGTTTTTTAAAAAATTCCCATCAACTTAAAGGTCATTATAAAAAAATTGAATATTTGGACGATTCCCATTTCTATAAAGGATGATCTTTAAGCTAAAATGATTGGTTTTAATTTCATGGGAATCTGGAAGGGCATACTTCCCAGATAGAATATAACTTTTGCTATAGCTAATTATTAAAGTGGGTACCCATCAATTGGGGAATGATGGAAGAAATTGTGATACGTGAATATCATGGAACACCATCATGCTGTAAGAAGCAATGAATATGATGAATTCAGAAAAACCCAGTAAAACTTTTTATGAAATGACATAGGATAAGTAGAGATTGTCATAATGGGATAAGATTAGAAAATGGCAGAGCTAGAACGAACATTGAAACAATATCATCTATTATTTTGGCACTTACATCTTCAGCTCTTATGTTAACACTGTGGTCCTTGGAGGTTATCTTGAGTATCTGCATTGGTGTAGGATGGTGATTCATGCTGCTCTGCACATAGCATGTACCAGAATTGGAGGAATAAAGATGATCAAAACTGGAATCACATTGAGCCCGAAGCTGAATCGTACTTGCTGAGCTAATACCCAACTTTCTGCCCCTAGAGAAGGGTGCCCAGTGGCCAGCATTAGACATATAACATGAAGAATGTGGCCCAATACAAGAGCCTGAGCTGAGTGTGCTCCCAAGAGGGAATGACCTGATTTAATCATCAGAACAGGTAGTAAAGAAAACCAGAAATGCAGCATGTCCAGGGTGAAATAAAGATGAAATCGACTGGGAAATATAATAATAAATATTAGCAGTATAGCAAGTGGAGTCACAAGGAATCATACTGGCCAGAGCCCAAATGTTATCCCACAGATTCCAAGAACTTTGGAACCTGATGAAGGCTTCCAAAGCTGAATTGCATTAAAAGGGAACAAGAGTGACTTGCAGAGTTTATAATAGAAGATACAGCAGCAGGAGACTACTAGGGATAGACTGACCAGGTGCAATTATACTAAGACAGGATATAGCTGGTATCAGTTGATGGCATGCCTATTCATTTTATAATAGTAAGTCTTGGTTCCTAAACCTATCCTGCAAGTTTCTGGCATCCTAAAAGTTGGCTCCAGTCTCACATTATCAACAGCTTATTGACCATTTCACATTGGACTTCTTGTAGGCATCTCAAACACAACATGTCCAAAATAGAACTCATTATCTTTCCCCCAAAACCTATTCTTCCTGTGAACTTCCCTATTTCTGTCAAGGGCACTATCATTTCAGTCACCCAGGTGTGCAACCTCTAAATGATCCTCAAATTTACACTATCACTCACTATACATATCCAATCAGTTGCCGTATCTTGTTTCCATATCCAAAATAAATCTTACACCCAAATTTTCTCTCTACTCACATAGCCACCGCCCTTGTTCAGGCCCCCATCATTTATAACTTGGACTATATAGCCTCCTAGCTGGTCTTCATGCCTCAAATCTTTCCCCAGTCCAATCAATCTTCCACCCAGCTGCCAATATTCCTAAAGCACAAATCTGACCATGCTACCTCTGTACCTAATAAATTCCAGTGGCAGCCTGTTATCTCTAGGATCAAATATAAACATCCTTGTTTGATATTTAAATCCCTTCACAATATAGCTCCATCCTACCTTTCCAGGCATATCACATATTACTCTCCTCCTTACACTCTGCAGTCAAGCCAAACAGGTCTTCCTGCTGTTCCTCGCACGCAGTGCTTTTATCTCTCTCTCCATGTCTTTGCAATGGCTATCCGTTATACTTGGAATGGACGCCCTTATTACTTCTCTACCCTTGGAATCTCTGGTTTCCTTTAAGAGTTAGCTTAAGCACAGCCTTTTTCAGGAGGACTTTTGTGGTTTCCCCTGCCCTAGTTCCAAATGCCTTCTCCCCTGAAGGTTACCTTATATCTGTTTTGTATGCATTTTGTATATAATTGCATATTATTTCCCCATTATTCTGTAAACTCTCAGAGATTGTTTTGGTTTTGTCTTTATATACCCAGAACCTTCCATAACATCTAGAAAATAGTAGGCACTTAATAAAGACCTATTGTATGTGACCGGTGATTGATAGATCAGATATCCTGTGTTCAAGTTCTCTGGAAGAGAAGATTCTGGGAATTCTGTTAGTGAGGGGTTGTGTATTGACAGAACAGATATAAAGGCAGTATTGTCACTGGGTTAAAATACCAATGACCAGAGGTACTGCCTTCCAAATGGAACAGCTTGCTGTGCATCTGAAGGACTTATATTGAGTCATCCTTTGAAAGTAGGTCACTGATAAGATGGATTGTCAGATAACAAAGTCAAGCCAAGATATGCTGTGATGTAGAAGCAGCTCAAGGTTCTAGAAAATTAGTGGGTAGCCTGTGATATCACAGGTATGGGAGCACCAAAGTGACATTTAATCTAAACAATAGCGCTTGGCATATAGTAAATGCTTACTTATTTTTTCATGCATTCGAATGACATACCTTACAGGTATAAATACTCACTTGATCTGGGATTTTTGGCAGCCCTGAGGTTGGAGACGCTGAGATGGCAGCAATGTCCAAATACCGTTTTAAAGGAACCATGGCTTAGTGAGCCCAGATATTGACCTGTGCCTTTAAAATGTCCCCATTCTAACACACATTTGAGAGGCCACTGATTGAGGTACTATGTTGGTCTTAGGAATTTCTAAAATTCAACCTAATGGAGAGCTAGTAGGGTATCACCAAAAAAATATACAAAACAAGCTCTGATTTACTGCTTGCTTTATTGCTAAGAAGACAAAAATCCAACCTATGAAACAGAGAGGGCTCAACTGGAAATTCAGAGACCCAGATTCCAAACCCTATTGTACCTCTTATTAGTGATACAATCTCAGGCAAATCTCTTCAAATCTATGACCCTAATTTTCCCATATGTACATCGAAGGCATTAGACTAATTTTCCAGCTAAGAGATTCTGCAACTTTTTGAATATCATACACTGTAGACTTAAATAATCTATTAGGAAGATATTTTCTAAGTAGAATAAATAGATCCTGCATGCCCAGAGATATATACTAACCCCTGACAAATAATAAATAAAATATTTACCTATACAAACTTATTTTATTGGGAAGTACTTTAGAATATTTAAAATTTTCTCTATCTAAAGGTTATCGGTTATTTTATTGAATATATAATATAGTATTTCTTACAAGTAACACATCTCATTCTTAATGCAGGTAGTGTTAGTTTCCCATGTATATACTTATACAATAATTTTTTAGTACTGGCAAAAGTGGGGGCAAAAGCAAAACCTAAAGCTGTGACCATTGATGGAAATAAAGATAACTCCAAAGAATTTCAATAACTTGAGAAATAACTGCATTCTTGGAATAAGTGTGTTTCCTACTGAGATTTTAAGGGGATGCCGCAGTCTTAAGTATAGGATATTGATATGGTGGTTTAAAAATAATCTCATTGTTTTATAAAGCATAAAAATTAATCTCATTTTATTGCTTATAACTCACAACTTTTATATTCTCCAAAATCCAAATTCTTTAATATTTAAAAAACCCATAGTTTCATGTTTCCATCCACTGAGACAAATACCCATTTTTATGTGCAAGTCATTGTAATAGGAGCTAGGATTTAGGAAGACAAATTTAAAAAGAAAAATAGCCTTTGCCCTTAATGGACTTTTATTTTATTGAATGAAAGCTTATCAGTATAGGTCACATAAAACTCTGGGGATCCTCATCCCAACTCACACTCACACTCATAGTGATGAATCAGGTTCCCCAGAGAACAGCTAGCTATGTTTCCTCCTTCAGGGTTCTAGGGATACCCCTGAGGTGTTGGGGTGATCATTCTGTAATGTTATCAGTTTGAACCCCCATTCTAATATGTTCTTCTCAATGTTAACCAGCAGAGATTGGCATTCCAGTTTCATTTAAACAATTTTAAAAATTAGCTTTTACAAAGGGATATTTACTGCAAAAATATAGCAAGAATAGAATTTACAAAGCATTTTATTCAACTGAAGGGCATTATTCTCCCATCTATCACTTCAGATCCTATGGGAGGAATGGGCTCAGACTTGAAACAGTTTCAACAAAGCATTTTCTTCATCAAGTTCACAGCTGATGGATAGAGCATCCTGGTTTTGGGTGGGTCAATCCACTTCTGAGTTGTGTTGGACCTATATCCATTGACTGCAAATTCCAGCTTCGAGGTCCCTGATGGTTTACTATTCTGACTCTTCGCAATGTCATAGCCATCTGAAATACTCCACGTAAAATCAGGAAAGAATAGATACAAGAGACAGAAGTTACAGCAAAGCAATGCCCTCATGGGCCACATGGTAGTAGCCCTAGTGGAGAGATGGATACTTGAGTCCTTCCTACCAAGGATTTAACAATACTGCTGGCCCACTTGCTCAAGTAAAGCCAGGTAGGAAAAATAAAAAGACTTTATCGCTTTTTGAATGTGTCCCAATTCTGATTCAGCAGCCAAATCAAAAGTCTCTTCACTCTACAATTAGTGGATTGGACTCAGTGATAGGATGTCCATGCCTGCTCCAAAGCTCAAGTGGGGATTGAATCAGCAGAGCATACTGCATTTACTCATGAGGACTGTGATCTTTGGCAATTCCCTGTTATATAAGTAAATTACAAGGCAATTTGAGGAAGAAGAGATGACTAACGACTAGGGAGAATCAGGAAAATCTTCCCCTAGGAAGTGGCATGTTATCTGAGCCTTCAAGAAAGTTAGAGACTCTAAGAAGCAAAGATTAGAAAGTAGTGTGCTAAAGGCACAGGGGCCAGTTTGTGCAAAAGTAGAGGTACAATAGATTCAATTCCAAAATTCAAGGAGCAATAGACTTCTTAAATAGAACCTGAGCTCCTTAATTGCCAGGATGATTTGTAATTTACTTATATTTTTGTAACCCAAGTGCTGAGCAGAGTGAGTTGCATACAGTAGGTATTTAATAAGTGCTTTCTAAATCAAAGTGTCTACTATACATCTAGTCTGTGTTAGGTGGTATCCAGAGCACGCCAAGAAAAAAAATATGAAACAAGCTCTGACTTAATGCTTACTTTATTGCTAAAAAAGACAAAAATCCAACCTATGAAACAGGGAAAAGTGTAAGACAGTATTTAATAAAGGGCTCAATTGAATGTGATCAAGTGCCAAAACTTGTGATTCAGAGAGGAAGTGCCCTGGACTGTCAGGAAAAGGGAGAGATCAAATACGGAATTCTTCAAGCTGCCGCGTGGAAACCACACATGCTCACTGGGGGATGCTCTGGCTGAAATCTGGGCTTGTTTTCCCTTGGAGGTGGCTTTACGTCTGTGGTCGCACCAAGGCTCGTTGACACAGAGCCCATGAAGTCCTTTTTTGATTCCACTATGAAAAGCACTGTATAAATGTAACCCTCGTTCACTCGTGTTGTCTGTTGGTCTATGGAGTCTGAGGGCAGAGTCTGTAGCTTGGTTATTTTCTGTGGTGAAGAGAACCATAGTTACAGGGATCTTACATGTTTAGCAACATCTTCCTAAATCCCTGTTGACTTTACTTTTCATTCCTTTTCAGGGCTATGTTTAGACTATGATTTCCAGTCCTTTCAACTGAGATAGTTTGGAAATGCAGCCACATTTAGCAATGCTTTATGCCTTTTGAAAGCCACAGAGACCGCCTGCAGACAGGTTTCTCTAGTGCAACTTCAACAATGGTTTTTAAATACAATGTGAATGCGTGTTTTCTTTTAGTATAAGACTAAAATAATTTATTTCTGGATGATCAAAATTCAGTTGGCTCCCTAAGGGGAGGGAAAAGGAAGGAGAGGGACATTTTATTAAGTTCCTACTATGTGCCAGGCAGTGCAGCTAGGTGATAACAGTGGTTAGAGCACCAGGTCTGGATTCAGGAAGACTCATCATCCTGAGTACAAATCTGGTCTCCAATACTGTGTGACCCTGGGCAAGTCACTTAATCCTATTTCTTCATCTGTAAGATGAATGGGAGAACAAAATGCCAAACCACTCCACTATCTTTGCAAGAAAACTCCAAAATGGGGTCACTAGGAGTCAGATGTGACTGAATACCACCACAAACAAAGATGTGCCAGATGCTATGTTAAGCACTTTACAAATATTGTCTCATTTGATCCTCATAACAACCTGTGACAACAATGTTACTTGCAGCTGCTATGGAGGTGTAAGACCAAGAACACCAGCACACGGGAGGGCTGCTAGCACAGGTTCTTTGATCTGCTTTTCTAAAGGAAAGCAACTTTCTAAAGGAAAGTCAACAATCTTACTTTACTTAAACATATGCATATTTTATATATATATATAGATATAGATATAGATATATATGTACACACACACACATATATCATTCATTTAGTTGAGGGGAAAAGTCAGCACCCTGAACTTCAGAGAAAATATAAACAGAAATTACAAGTAGAAATTACATAAACAGAGCAAATACAAACAGCAAAGATCAACAGAAAGGGCTTCTACCTGTCTGACCAAAAGCAATACATACATAGTTACCAGAGAGAGAAGCACCAACATCTGGATTTTCGAAGCCGGGAGGCTCCTTAATATCTACTCAGGGTTTCATCTAGCTACATCACATGAACATTCTTCCCATGAGTGAACCCCAAAACAAAACCTCAGAATATATATAAACTTCTTCAGGGTCAGAAGGCATCATAACCCTTGTGACCCAGGCTCATGTGACTCAAACTCATGTGACTAAGACTTGCATGTGATTTAAGCAGGTCACATGGGTCTATTAAAGGATGGGAAAGATCTTCCCATTAAGCAACATTACATTAACAATACACAATCCTGTGAAGAAGATCCTAAAATGATGTTCTTAGATCTTCCTGACTTCAGGGTGGGTAGATAGGGCAGGGAATAGAGCATTGGGCCTGAAGTCAAGAAGACTCATCTTCTGCGTTCAAATCTGGCCTCAAGCACTTACGAGTTGTGTGACCATGACTAAGTCACTTAACCCTGTTTGCCTCAGTTTCCTCATCTGTAAAATGAGCCAGAGAAGAAAATGGCAAACCACTGCAGTATCTTTGCCAAGAAAATCCCAGATGAGGTCCTAAAGAGCCAGTTGCAGCTGAAAAATGACTAAACAACAACGACTTCCTGGCTCCAGGCTCAGTACTCTAACCACTGAACCAACTTGCTGCCTCTCCATGGATAAGAATCACACAAGATGAGAAACTTCTAACTGGTTTTCCTGCATCCAGTCTCTCCCCTCCATGGTTCTTCCTCCACACAGTCAAATTGAAACTCCTAAAATGCAAGTCTGATGACGTCGTACCTTTTGAGCTCAAGTCTCCTGGAATGTAGGCCCGGTGTGCTGTTCACTGTGGCATCGAGCTTTCATAAAATGTGTTTTTCATTTTTCTAAAGATCTGGGGGCGTTTCTTCTATGAGTATAGACCACAAACAATCCACCTAGCCCCAACCTTAGGCTGGACCTTAGCGGATGAGTTTAACAAGTGGCTGTGTCCAAAACCTTGATCCCGGTGGGTGATCTTCCAGGTTGGAATTTTGTAGGCTACTCTTTGGAGGGCAGTCTATCAACAGACCCATTATTGAAGACTTTCTGTCTTCAATAGCTTGTTGCTACTGATCTAGCTTTCAGGAGCACAGGATCACTTATCTGAATGCACTCCTACTCTGTCGAGTAGGGCAATGGAAGCGGGAAAAAGTAACACTAAATAATTTTGTAATAACAATTTATTTTAAAATATAGAACCCATTTTAAAGAAAATAACAGACTGGGATGATACAAGTGGAAAGAACTCTGTCTTTAGAGGTAGAAGATCTGAATTCTGCTGCTTCCTGCTTGTGTGACCTTTGGTAAATCATTTTAACCTTGGCCTCAGTTTCTTCATCTGTAAAATGAGGGTGTTAGACTAGATATTCTCCAAGTTTCTCTCTAGCTCTAAGTCTATGATACTATCATCATAAAACATATAGTCAGATGAAGTTAAATACATGTGCCCTATAGTGAACTATAACAATCCTCAAGTCAACCATAATTTTATTTTTCAAGGCAGTGATGAGAAAAATCTAGACTTGTGATTTCCTCAATGTGGGAAACTCTTGAGATGTATTATATGATTAGAATTACAGATTTAGAGTTGGAAGGGCCCTTATCCATTCCAACCCCTTCCTTTTAGAGATGAGGAAACTGAAACTCATAAAGGTTATTAGTGGCCCACAATCACATAACTTCTATATGTCAGAGGCTGAACTTAAACCCATCTTCCTGATGGTAAGGTCAGCCCCCTAACCAATTATGAGGAAACTGATGCCTTACATTCTTTCAGAATGACAATAAATATAACATCTTATGTACAGTAGGCATCTAATAAATGTTTATGGAGTTGAATAGTTATATTTTCAAGGACCTATATATTTTTTTCAAAGAAATGAATTTCCTAAATCAGAAATATCAAAGAGGTTTATGTATGTAGTCAGTCATACAGGGAAATTAGCTTACACAAAAGTATTGGGATATTTTATTTTAGCTGGAATATAAAAAAACAAGTCAAATGAAAGTCCAGGTACTCACACATGAAAGAAAGAAACCTGGTTGCGTATTATTGGAATCATCAACTTAGGTTTACACCACATTTATTTCAACATTTTCAGAGGTATTTGCTAGGTTGAGTTTTCAAATTTCAGGAGCTCATCAGGGAAATAATTTCTCACACAGCTATCTGTGCTTGAGAAAATCAAAACAAGCCTGTAGGAGAGCCTCAATATAATAAGTTGGTAAATAACCTTGACTGGCAAGTACCAAAACTGAGTAAGCATGAGTCCAAGAAAAAAACCACCTACTCAACCTACAATTGTTTTAAAGTAAGGCCTTAAGAACTTAAATGAGGCCTTAAGCTGAAATATCAATAAAGCTTAACTTGTTGTTCTTTATCTGATTATGTACATGCATACTAGACTGGAAGAACCTAAAAACTTTCATTAGCTGGTGGGTCAACCAATGTCCTTGCTAAGCCTCCAGGAGACTGAAACTCAGAGCTGCCATCTGCCCTCATCAGGCTTTCATCATTTCTGACCACCCGGGGTCCATCCTTGTCAACACTCTTAGCACAGAGATCAGGAGAAAATAAGTTCCCTCACCTGTTCAAATAATTTTGCTTGTGTTCAAAACAAGTGATTCCTTCTACAGAAAGCAGATCAGAGATGGAGGAGCCAGTCTGAGACAGCTAATACTATTCCTGTCCATTCTACATGTAGAAATCTGAATATCTGCGGCTAAGTTAAGCACTTTTGCCTCCAGGTCTTAGCCTGACTGTTGACAAGAATGAAATTTATATATTATATAATCTAAAAAACAAAGACAAAAACCTCTCCTATCCTCCTCTTTTTGCTTACTTCAACTCTGCCCCCAAACACGAAGCTAGAACAGAAAATCCTAGGTGGTCTGAGACTGGCCAATGTTTATACCCAAGTTATTACTAAATGTTCCCATTTTTGACTTTCAGTGCTCTAACATGGATGGAGAAGTATGTGTCTCATAAATCCTTTATGTAGTTTAGGTTAAAGTTTTACTATAATAATTAATTATTTGATAAGTATGTGTTGACTGAAACAGTCTGGACTTGGAGTCAGAAAACCCAGAAAACAATATGATTTGCCTGCTGCAATACACTGAAGTGGAGACCTGGTAAGTCTGCTTCAAGTGAAGTATGATGGAGAGGTGTCCTTTAACTGCTTCAAATCATGCCCATGTTTCCTCCAACTGTTTCGTTCCAGCTTCCTCCATGGGTATGGAGAGCTTTTTAATTGGCTGCCAAGTCAAAATTGAGTTTGCATACAAAAGATTCAGACGAAAGCGCTTTCTCTCTCTTGCCAGCTTTTGAGTGAAAAGAAAAAAAAACACTGTGAGGTGAGGGGGCCAGATGGGAAGACCCCAGGCCCTCTCTTTCTCATCCATCTTCCAAGTGACCATAAACCCACAGGGCTACTGTTTTTCTCTCTATTGTGTTTATTCTTTCCTGATTTTAAATGAATACACGTTACAGGTAGAATGGAACAGATTACAATCCTGTGAGCTTTGAAAGGTGAGAAGAGCCATAGACATTGAATCCATAGACAAATATGATGAACAGGCAAGCCTAGTAAGGTGCCATCCCCAAGGAGTTATCTATTTGACCTAATATAGCAGTGAATTGACCCAGCAGCCAAGATGACATCTTGTCTGACAAAGTAGTGACTTGTTCGTTAGCTGCGCCACATCTAGAAGTGAACTTACTAGTGATAGTTGGGGAGAATATGGTAGTCCCTGTCTCTAGGAATAAGGCACTAGAGGAGAATGGGCTTCCATTGGAAGATTTATGCACTTCAGTTCTTGCTATGTCATCTCAATAAATATACCTTTATAAAAGCTAATTGTTATTAATTGGTTAATTGATATTGATGAGAGATAAATTAGTGAATTGACATTCATGTTAACTGGATAAATTATGAGCAAAACATTCTCGGGGCTCAAGAACTATTATATTATAAAGAGTACATATCCCCTCAGAGTTAACCCTAGACATTTTGAGAAGAGAA
Organism: Phalanger gymnotis; assembly: GCA_028646595.1. Lineage (NCBI taxonomy): Eukaryota > Metazoa > Chordata > Mammalia > Diprotodontia > Phalangeridae > Phalanger > Phalanger gymnotis. The sequence continues at coordinate 105,099,622 of CM053624.1, forward strand.
GTAATAGCCTTGCTATAGGCATCTATCCTGCCGATGTGAGTTGGGGCTAGAAGAGGGAATCAAGGAGCCTATTCACCATAGAAGGTAAAAATATTAGTCTTGACAATTGCTAAAATCCCTTCTAGCTCTTAAGCTATCATTGTATGATTTGTATAACATTATGGTTGGTATGCTTCATTGTAAGTAAACCATATATAGAATCCTTAGGATTGCTCTGTAGAATTCCAAACTTAAAGAACTGGTATGACACGATATTGATTCATTTTATATAAACTAGTCCTCAAATCTGAGAGCTGTTAAAATTAGAGATCATTATACGTTAAATGAGAGCATTTACTGAGAAGTATAATATTACAGCCCAGCTGAATTAATAGTGATCGCCAGAATTTTAATAGCATTTAAAGGTTTATAAAGCACTTTACATTATCCCATCCAATCCTTAAAATAATCCCATGATGTATCTAGCACAAGTATTATTTTCCCCCATTTTACAGAACTAAGATTCAGAAAGGTAAATGGCTTACTCTCAGTAAATGTCAAAGATAGGATTAAGACTTGGGTCTTTCTGACTAAAAACCTAACACTCTAATAACTATGCCTTATTACATCCCATTATATCATTACTTTAATTATTATTTTGGTCCAGAACTGTAATTTCATCAGAATGGGGAATCCTGATGTGAATCAGCAGCTTCTGTAATTCATAGTTTTGCAGAACTGTTTGAAACACCAAAAAGTTAAGTAACTGCCAGGGTCACATGGCTAATATGTGTAGGAAGTAAGGTTTGAACTTATGTCCTGCTGACTCTGGAAACAAGCCTCTATTCATCTTACCTAGCTGCATCTCTTCTATCACTACTGAATTCTGAAGATACTCGGATCAAGGGAAACTCTCTTCCTCTTTCTCCAGAAGAATTTGAGATGAGTGAGGCAGTGTTTTTCTTAAGGGGAATATATCTTTGAGCATGGAGTCAGGAATGACAGAAATTCATATGATTTTGGGTACAAAGGATATAACAGACTAATTAAAAACAAAAGAAAGAACCCGGACTCTGGAAAATATTACAGTTTTCTATGGAGGAAAAAAATGGATTGATGCAACTGATGGGGACAGATAATAATACTAGGACATATGCCTATCATGTCGCCCAAAATTTTCAACTTGTGTCCAAAGAATTTTGGCCCCATGTGGTGATTTAGAAGTCAGATATAAAATAGAAGTTAGTTAGAATGTGGTATTTGCTTTATAAATATTTAATTTACAAATTTTGATACTGGAATATAATGAATAAGAGATGCCTACACTCATATAAGGAGGGCTGGGAGGCAAGGTATATGCCATAAAATCATGTTACCTGCCATGTTGGCAGGTTACATCAGTAATAGTTATTGAAGCATTCTAGTGAAACAAGAGTTAATTACCCACTTTCTCTACTCAACTTGTCCTTAGAGAGATCCTTTAGTATTATAAAAGGAGGATGTGATGCATCCAAAGAAGGATCCGGCTGGCAGAACTTTCTAATGCTGATGAAGGCATGTTTCCATGTTAGCACACTAAAAAGAACCAAAGCAACTGACCTATAAGGGCAGCAAGACCTATAAGGGCTGATAGTCCTGAGAATTATACTAGCTTCTATCATTCTGGATCTGCCTGAAACAAGTGTATCAAAGCTAAAATAAGCAGGACTTTTATAGTCTGGCCCATTATTCTATCGTGGCAGATCTGGATGTTTTTGAAGAAAGAGAGACAACCATGTGAGTGCCACAGAGGATAAGTGCTCTTCTCTTCCCCCTTTTATATGGTCATGTTCAAAAACTATATGTCTGATTCTGTACCATGAATCTATCATATCCCAGTTAGGAAGCAGATAACATGCATCATCAGCAGTCCTCTGGAATCATAGATAGTCATTTAAGTCACCATAGTTCATATGCTTTCAAAACAGCTTTCAAAGTTGTTTTCTTTATGGTGTGGTTGTTATTGCATAATCATTCTCCTTATTCTACTCATTTCATTCTTCGTCAGTTAACAAAAGTCTTCAAATTTGTTTTTGTAATATTGATGTCATAGCATCAATTGTTTTTCTGGTTTTCCTCACTTCACTCTTCATCAGTTCATACAACTCTTTCCATGTAACTTTGAAATCATCTATTTTCTCATTTCTTACAGACCAATAGTATCCTGTCACATTCATTAACCGCAATTTGTTCAGCCATTTCCCAATTGATGGATTTATCTTTCATTTCCAGTTGTGCTATTACCAAAAGAGCTCCTATAAATATTTTTGTACATACAGGACCTTTTCCTCTTTCTTTGATCTCTTTTGGGGATAGGGCTTAGCAGTGGTATAATTGGGGCAAAAGGGATGCATTATTTAGTAACTTTTTTCAGTAACTTTTTCAATAGCTTTCAGAATGATAGTACCCATTCTCAAGCCCACCAGCAGTGCATCAATGTGCCTGGTTTCCCACAGAGCCTCCAACATTTGTCATTTTTTCCAACATGATGGGTATGAAGTGAAACATCAGAACTGCTTTAACTTAACATGTCTCTAATTATTAGTAATTTGGAGCATTTTTTTCATATGGCTATGGATAGCCTGGCTTTCTTCTCTTGAGAACTACCTGTTTGTATCCTTAGACCATTTATCAATTGAGGAATGTTTCTTATTCTTATACAGTTGAATCAGTTCCTCATGTCTTGCAAATGAGATGTTTTTCAAAGAAACTTGATGCAAAGATTTTGTTTTGTTTTTCCTATGTGTTTCCCTTTTAATTTTAGCTTTATTGGATTTGATTGTGCAAAAACCTTTTTACATTTTATGTAATCAAAATTACCCATTTTATCTTGTGTGATCCTTTCTATTCCTTGTTTGGTTATGGACATTTCTTCTATCCATACATCTGATACATAGTTTTTCACATGTTTCTCTGATGAACTGTTGTGTCTAGACCAAAGATCCATTTGGAGCTTAGTTTGGTGTATAGTGTAAGGTGTTGGTCCAAATCTAATTTCTTATACATTGCTGTCTCATTTTCCCAGCAGTTTTTGTCAAATAGTAAGAACTCAATGGAATAAGGATTCCAGTAGCTGGGGTCTTTTTATTGATCAAACACTAAGCTACTAGACTCATTTGTTTCTGTATGTTGTATACTAATTTGTTCCACTGGTTGATCTCTCCACATTTTAACCAGCATCAAATTATTTTAAGAATTACTGTTTCATAATAATTTAAGATCTGGTACTGGTAGGTCCCCTTCTTTCCCGTTCGTTTGTTTTTTTTTTTCACTATTTCCCTTGCAATTCTTGACCTTCTTTTGACTCCATGTAAATTTCACTATTATTTGTTTCTAGTTCCATAAAATAGTTCTTTTATTGTTTGACTGGTATGTCGTTAAGTAAATTCATTTAAGTAGTATTGTGATTTTTATTATTTTGATTTATCTTATCCATGAACAATTAATATTTTCCCAGTTATTTAGGTCTCTCTTTCTGTAAACTGACAGAGTGTTTTGTAGTCGTATTTTTTCATTCTTAAGTGTATCTTGGTAAGTAATTTCCCAAGTATTTTAAACATTCCTTATATTTTAAATGGAATTTCTTTTTCTGTTTCTTCTTGATGGGTTTTGTTGGGATTATATGGAAATGCTGATTATTTATGTAGATTTAGTTTATATCCTACAATTTTGCCAAAGTTATTAATTGTTTCAATTAATTTTTACTTGATTCTCTAGGGTTCTTTAAGGACCCCATCATATCATCTGCAAAAAGTAATAATTTTGTTTCTTCTTTACCTTTTTGTATTCCTCCAATTTCTTTTTTTTGTTTCATTGCAATAGCCAGCATTTCTAGTACTATTTCAAACATAACTGTGTATCTGTGTTTGTTTTCCTTTATGTTGTATGTATCTCTGGGAAAGTTTTATGCTCTGGGCTAGACTACAAGTTGCCTGAAACCTTAGATATAAAAACCACTAATAAACGATCACTGAAAAGACCTCCGCCTTGTTCCTAAGTAGAGGCTGATCCCTCCACTGATTGCATGGTACCGGTTGATGCCTGCCCAGTTGGGAAGAGCTGTGAAGTTCTAGGTGATGGTCATTGTACAGGTGAGGGCCAGAACTGGTTTGACTACTGGGCTCCAGGCTTAGGACCTGATGGTCTAGAGGCAGAAAGAGAGGTCTTGGATGGAGACAGAATCAAAACCAGGATCCACAAAGTTTGAGGGGGCTAGCAAGATGTGATTTATGGAATAAACCTCCAATGGTTTGGGAAAGGATAAGCAACAGGAATTCAAGCTTGGAAAGAGTTCTATCAGTTTGTGGCACTCAGGCTCTGTTCAGCAGTCAGCCCTGTCCGCCAGATGCTGTTTCCCATTTCTTTGTGTAGTTCATGGCCCAGAATCTGAGTGCTTCGCATATACAGAGAAAATTCAACCATAGTGGACTTCTCACATATCATTCTCTTTGGCTCATTTTTCCCTTCAAATGTACTCCTGCTAGATCATACCAAAATAAAACATGTAGCAGTAATAGGGAGGAAAAGAAATTTAATCAAAACAGGAAAGCAAGGTAAATCAAAAACAAAGAATTAAGTAGCAATACTCAGACCCCTTTCCAAATGGCAAATCACCTCCAAATGTCTCCCGGGAGGAGAAATCTACTCTTCAATTAGCTCTTCCAACTCTACTCCCCCCCATCTCACACACACATTCCTAGCAGAAGCAGGGTCCTGAACACCAAACTCACAGCACTTCCAGGTTCTAGATAGTAGGTAGAGTTCTGGATTTGGAATCAGGAAGACGTGGGCTCAAATCCCACCTCAGATAGTTATTAGCTGTGTGATACTATGTCACTTAATCTCTCTGAGTCTCAATTTTCTCATCTGTGCAATAGGGCCAATAATAACACCTTCCTTACAGGCCTGTTATGGGTATCAAATGAGAATGCATCATCTCTTTTTTTATTTATTTTAATTTTTTTATATTTAATATATTTAGTTTTCAGCATTGATTTTCACAGGAGTTTGAATTACAAATTTTCTCCTCATTTCTACCATTCCCTCCCACTCCAAGATGGCATATATTCTGGTTGTCCTGTTCCCCAGTCAGCCCTCCCTTCTGTCACCCCACTCCCCTTCCATCCCCTTTTCCCTTTCTTTCTTGTAGGGCAAGATAAATTTCTATGCCCCATTGCCTGTGTATCTTATTTTCTAGTTGCATGCAAAAACTTTTTTGTTTTTGTTTTTGAACTTGAACATCAATTTTTTAAAACTTTGAGTTCCAAATTCTCTCCCCTCTTCCCTTTCCACCCACCCTCTCTAAGAAGTCTAGCAATTCAACATGGGCCACATGCGTATCATTATGTATAACCCTATCACAACACTCATGTTGTAAAAGATTAACTATATTTTGCTTCTTCCTAACCTATCCCCCTTCATTGAATTTTCTCCCTTGACCCTATCCCTTTTCAAGAGTGTTTGTTTTTGATTACCTCCACCCCCATCTGCCCTCCCTTCTATCATCCCCCCTTTTTTTATCTTCTTCCTCCTTCTTTCCTGTGGGGCAAGATACCCAATTGAGTATGTATGGTATTCCCTCTTCAGGTCAAATCTGATGAGGGCAAGATTCACTCATTCCCCTTCACTTGCCTTCTCTTCTCTTCCTACAGAACTGCTTTTTCTTGCCATTTTTATGC
>CM053624.1:105105817-105123286 GCA_028646595.1 Phalanger gymnotis
CTATCCCAGTCCCCAGCAGCTTCTCCCACTAACCTTCTCTGTTGTCTTTGGTGTTTGTGGGTTGAGAAGTCTGGTAACTGCCACAGTTCACTGATTCAGGGCACTAGGATATGCTCCGCCAGGCTCCTGGTCTGGTTGGTCTGTGCTGCCCATGCTGGGCTCTGCTCCGCTCCCCTCTGCTCTCAGCTCCATGCGTGAAAGACCTCACCCAGCAACCATCCAGGCTGTCCTGGGCTGGATCCCTGCTTCTCTCTGATATTTTGTGGGTTCTGCAGTTCTAGAATTGTTTCAGAGCCATTTTTATAGGTTTTTGGAAGGACTTGGTGGGGAGCTCACGCTAGTCCTTGCTTTCCAGCTGCCATCTTGGCTCCACCCCCCCGGGCATGATACTTTCAAGGAAACCAAAGACAAAAATATTCAAAGCAGCACTTTCTGTGCTAGCAAATAACCTGGAAACAAAGTGAGTATACATCAATTGCGAAATGGTTGAAGAAATTGTGTTATGTGGATGTAATAAGATATTATTTTGATTATATTGCTGTAAGAAAAACAAATATGAGTAATTCAGAAAAATATGATAAAATTCATGAGATGATGCAAAGCAAAGCAGGCAGAATCAAGAGAACAATGCACACAATGACTATTTATAATGTAAATTAAATTTATATTTATATATATTCATGTATTACATATAAAAATATATTATTCATAAATATATTTATATGAACAACTATAAAATATTTAAAAATATAATGTAAATTAAAATAGAAGAAAAAGACAACAGCACCCTGAAAGAAACAAATGACCAACATTGAATCTAGAGGTTGGATGAACACCTGACAATGAATCAATTAACAAACATTTAATAAAAACCTACTATGTTCCGGGCACTGTGCTAAGCACTGGAAACACAGATTTCAAAAAAGAAGGAAAGAAGGAAGGAAGGAAAAGGAAAATTCTTCCTGTTAAGGAGCTTCCATTCTATTAAGAGGACACAGTGTGTACACACAGAAGAAGTTAAATAGAATAAAAATAAACTAAATATGAGGTCATTGAGAGAGGGAGTTAGTGTATTCTAGGCATGAAAGATGGCCAGTGCAAAGGCAAGAAGAGAGGTGTTGGCAACCAGGTGGCCCAGGAGATAGAGCATCAGACCTGGAGTCAGGAAGACTGAGTTCCATTGGGCCCTCAGACACTTACTAGCTGTGTGATCATGGGCAAGTCACTTAACCTGTGTTTAATTCAGTTTCCTCATCTATAATTTGGGGATAATAATAGTGCCTACCCCCAGGGATGTAGTGAACTTAAAGTGAGATGATACTTGTAAATTGCTTTGGAAGCCTGAAAGTGCTATATAAAAAATGTGATCGTTGGGGCCATCATTAATATTATTAGCTGGAATGTTATCTGTGAGGAACAGAGAGAAGGTCAGCTTGGTTGGGTCATAGTAGTGCTTAAGGGGAATGATATATAACAAGGCTGGGAAGATGGTTGGAACCATACAGTTAAAGGTTTTTAAAGCTCTTTTTGGGGCTCTCAACATCAAAGAGGAATTTATATTTTGCCTTAGAGGCAGCAAGGTGCTACTGAAGTTTTTTGAGTAGGGGAGTGATGTGGTCAGGTCTACATTTAAGGAACATCACTTTGGCAGTTGTCTGGAGATTGGATTGGAGGGAAAAGAATCTTCAAATATAGTACATAGAGATAACCACATTTGCTGTGTTGGTTGGTTTTACTTTACTGTTTTTCCAGTGGAGGGTTAGAGTGGGTGTAGGGCAAAAAGAGTAAATAGGGAAATAATTATAGTGTAAAAAAACAACAGCAAAGACTAATGTAAATAAAAATAAATGAAAACAAAAAATGCATCCCCATTGAATAAAAGAATGACATGCATAACTAGAGAAGCAGGTGGGCTGGCCCCATGGTGAGGGACAGTGACTGCAACTGAATAGCTCATGTATTACATTAACATCCACATTATATCAAGAGACTTGAAAGAAGCCCCCTTCATGGATGATGGACTTCCTGTGTAACATTTATTGGAGGACATGGATAAGGGTTACACAGGTTAAGAAGGCATGAATGTGTTTCAAACTACTCAGCTGGTGAAAGAACTCACATCAATGAGATCTTGGTAGGCATCTGGTACAATCTTTACTCCAATAATGTTAAAGGTTTTCCATTTCACAGAACTTTATCATTAGTCTTAGGAAAATACTCCTGAAGAACAATCAGGGAGTTACATAATTATGAGCACAAACCATGGTGTTTTTTTAATATGCCTGAACTCTGATAAAAATCATGGAAGGCATCATAGCAAGTAGCAAAGCCCAAGGGAGGCTATTAGCAATTTAACATTTCATTTCGTGTGGTGATGTAAGTTCCACTTACCAAGAAGTTCAGAAGTGGTACTCATTCTGATGTCATACATCACATTAAATCATATATTTTGCTCTCATTTGCCCACACATCTCTGAGTTTTTCAACTCTCCTTAAATATTTAAAAAAATTATTGATATTCTTTCTTTCATATCACTGTTACTTCCCAATGACTCTACTCCTCTCACATTAGATCTTCACTTAAAAGAACCAAGAGCAATCATCCCACACAAATAAGCACATTAATTAATAATTAATGCCTTATCCTTAACCTAGTGTCTATCTCTTTGTCAATAGGCAGGAGGCATTGCTCACCACCAAGTCCTCTGAAGTCGTTATTGGTCATTACATGCACCACAGTTTTTAAGTCTTTCAATATTGTTTTCCTTGACATTAGCATGGTCACTGTAGAAATCATTGCCATGGTTCTTCTTCATTTTGCGTTACTTCATAAAGTCTCCCTGAGTTTCTCTGAATTCTTATTAATTGTGTCTTATGGTACAATGATATTGCATTATATTAATACACCATAATTTCTTCAGTCTTTACGCAGTCAATGGGCACCCACTTTCCTTCTAGTTATATTACAAAAAGTAATGCTATAAGTACTTTATTTTGCTTCTTTCAAATATATGCCTGGCTGGGCCCAAGAGTACATACTATAGAATAACTTTTTTAGTATGAATCCAAGAATCACTTTTCTAGAATAGTTGGGCCAATCCACAGCTCTATTAATAGCAAATTAGTGTGCTTATCTTCTCATATCTCCTCCACTGTTTATTATTTTTGTCTTTTTGTCATCTTTGCCAATCTGGTGGGTGTAACTTGAAACTTCTGAATTATTTCAGTTTCTCTTATTATTAGGTATTCTTTCATATAGACTTTGATAGCTTACATTGTTTATTTTGAAAAGTGTCTATTCATAATCTTTAATATTTTAACCACTGGGGAATGGCTCTGGTTCTTATATATTTGAATTAATTCCCTATATGTCTTGAATATCTTTCCTATGTAAAATGCTTAGCATAGTGCCTGGCACATAGTAGGAACTATATAAATGCTTATTCTCTCCTGCCCCCACTAATTGTTTTTAATAAATCTTCTCTCATTTAATAGGTATTATTATCTCATTTGGTAGGTACTACAGTTATTTGGCAGATGCTATTACCTTTATCAGAAATATTTGCTTCAAAGTATTTTTCCCAATTAACTATTTCTAATTCTGGATGTATGTATTACTTTTTATTAACATAAAGCTTTTCAATATAACCAAAACTGTCCATTTAATATATTCTAATCATCTTTATCCTTTGTTTAGTCAAGAATTCCTTCCCTAGCCATAATTGTTCAAGGTACTTTTTTCAGTTTCTTATTTTTTTATGATATAATCTTTTATATTTAGGTCCCATATCCATTTGGTGTTTACTATAGTACTTTCCCTAAACTTGATGTGGAAATGTAACATGATTTTGTATATTGTCCTCCCCTATAATTTCACCTCTTTAGCTATCAATTGTAAGAGGTTCCTGAAGGTCTTATAATAACAGTTTGTGAAAAGTGTGAAGACCCTGTGTGTTGAAAATAAGCACAATTTACATCTCTTCCTTGGTCCCTCTGGTGGTTAGTGGTTGGTGCAGTGATCCAAAGTTCTAGGAAATTCTCCCTGTGAACAATGGCAAAAACGATTTACTTGGTTTATACCCTTGCTCCTAATTTTAGTGGTAGCATATCCATTAAACGTGGATAGAATTATAATATTAAATTTGTTACAAGGACTCTCAAGTAGTATCTTGGTTTTGGGGAGTTATTTCATTTCAACTAGCCTCATACATTACCAGAAAATATAGCAAACCTCTCATTTGGACTAATTAGGAAGAAGACCTACCTGAACCAGTGAAAAGCTTGAATTAAATAATGCTTTTTTTAAAAAAAAAACAAAACACGTTTTAATTATCATAGTAAAAGGAGCCTTGAATTTCAAATCTAGTCCCAGTTTTGTCAATATCAAGCTATGTGACCTTAGGAAAGTCATTGAACATCTCTGGCTGTCAGTTTCCTCATTAGCAAAATGAGAAGGTTGGATTAGATCATCTCTCTACAGTGGATGCTGGCTCTAGAATTCTGTGATTCTGAGAATATACAGTAACTACTAGCTGTGTAAATCTAGGCAAGTCATTTAACCTCTGTCTGCCCTAGTTTCCTCAGCTGTAAAATGTGGATGATAATAGAGCCTACCAGATGAGATAATAGCACCTATCAAATGAAATAACATTTATAAAAGTTAAAAAAATTTAAAAGCATTTAGTAAGGGTGGGGGGAATAAGCATTTCTATAGCACCTACTGCACATGAGGCACTGTGGTAAGTGTTTTACAAATATCTCATTTGATCCTCACAATAACCCTGAGAGGCAGAGGCTATCAGTATCTCCATGTTGTAGTTGGGAAACTGAGGCAAGGGTTAAATGACTTACCCAGGGTCACATAGGTAGTAAATGCCTGAAGCTGAATTTGACCTCAGGTCTTCCTGATTTCAGGCCTACCACTCAATCCATTGCACTGACTAACCTGTATTAAGATACAGGTCCTGGCACAAAATAGGTGCGTAAAAATGCTTGTTTCTTTCTTTCTTTCCTATTAGGTTAATAAAGATTGCAAGATAGAGGTACTTAGACAAATTACGTCAATGAATAGATGAATTAGTTGCAAATAACATATAAATTGTGTGTATATAAGTGCTTTTAAAATGCTTAAATACTGATAAATAATTTGTCCTCAGGTAAAATTATTCCTTATTTTTTTATATTGTTAGTTTAAAAAAAACCCTTTGAAGAATAGAGGATGGAGAAGTATATTTTAGCCTATTTGTTATCTGATTAATCACAGGGAATCAGAAAAAGTAAGGGTGCTCATTATTGTATTAGAGATTGCAACTCTTTAAGGCAGGTACTTAGGACCCTAAGTCTCATCCTGAGGACCACTTGTCCAAACTGCTGACTTTGAACCCATCTCCTTCGTAATCAACATTGGAAGTCTTGGTATTTGGACTCTAGGAAATCTCAGTGGACACTGCCTCTGGTCCTGAACCCAAAGAAGTCTCTCTGTTCTATTTTCTGGGACTACTCGTATCATGCCTTGGTGATCTGGCAGCTAAAAGAGAAGGTATCTAGTGGGGAGACATTTTCCACTGTTTTTCCAGGCTAGTACAGTGTGAACTTGGTGGTGTTTATATAACTCGTGCCCTTCAAAGAGGATTATATGATACACTGAATCGTTGACGATATTGGAGGGGGAGAGAGAGGGATGTCTCCTGGGGAGAGCTGGAGCATGTGATCTGTCATATGATTGTGTTCTAAGTTTGCACAAGCTCGTTTACAGTAATGCTGAGGGCATCTAATCAAAATCAGCTATTACTCATCCCTGAATGACATCTGAGATGAGCAATTTCAAATACTAGAAAATAGCAATAGGGATGATGATGTAGACAAGGGAAAAGATGTCAAACCACCCTTTGATTTTTTTTTGTCAGAACTGTGTTGGTTTGTTTTTTGTATTTGCGTGAGTGTGTGTGTGTGTGTGTGTGTGTGTGTGTGTGTGTGTGTGTGTGTGTGTGTTTTGCTGAATCAAGGAACCTACAGCAGAAATGACAGGGAGGGAAGGTCACACTGAGAGCTTTGTGCCCTGAGCCTCCACTGGGCTGGAGACTGGAGGCAAAGAATCCAGAAGTTGTTTATGTGGTGCTGAGCACGTGTTTGGCTGCTCAATGGCTATTTGTGGACTAGTTTCTGTTCAGTGTTCCCCCGACTCCTCTCCTGGTTTAACTAGCATATGTAATTAGCATATTAATTATTCTTCACAAATACCCAAGAAAAGTCTGTGCATGTCCCTGGGATCCTGGTTAGTAAATTGGTCAATAAAGAGTACCCCAGGACTATATTGCAGTAGAAAGGACTCAGCTTAAGTACCCCCTCTGGCATGAGGGCTATCCTGATTCCTCCAGATTCTAGTGTCCCCAGACTACTTTGTATTTATTGATATGTGTACCTGCTGTTGCCCACAATAGAACGGAAGCTCCATAAGGATATGGACTGTGTGTTTCATTTTGGTCTTTGTTCCTGTTGAAGTACCTGGCACATGGTAGCTATAAATGCTTTAAAAATGCTTATTGATTTGATTGTTTGATCTTAAGCATGGACAAGAGCCTACAATGTATTTTATGACATTCTAGGCCTCAGTAGAGGATATAAGTCATGGTCCCTGCTTCAAGGAACTTACAAATAGGGACAGAGATGAAACTAACACATGTGAAACAAAGAAAAATGGCATACAATGGGAGGCATGTGGAAAGAATATTCAGTAAAGTAATAATAAATAAGGGGACTTGGGGGGGTTCATTTTCTGACTCTACCACCTACTAACTGTATGACCTTGAACAATTCACTTAGCTGCCCTAGGTCTCATCTTCCTCATCTGAAAAATAAGGAGATTGAACAAGATTACCCCATATACGGTCCTTCCTACCATTTTATGAGTTTTATTCTTCTAAGGTAGTGATTCTTCAATTTTTTGGTCTCAGAACTCTTTCATACTCTTGAAAATTACTGAAGATCCTGCCCCCAGAGAGCTTTTGCTTATGTGGGTTAGATCTATTGATATTTACCATATTAGAAATTTAAGTGTTTTAGAGTTATTGTGAAAACAGCATTTTCCACAAGGACTCCTTAAAAGTATCCAAAGGATACTTTGAGAACTGCTACTCTAAGGAGTGCTAGAAGATCTTACCCCTTCATCAGTAAAGAGTATAGGATGTCAAGGGCCTTAAGTAGAATATAAGCCTCTTGAGGGCAGGGACTGATTTGTACACTATATGTACATCTTTGTGTACATATAGTGCAGCCACGTGGTAAAGTGGATAAAGTTCCAGACTCCTCTTCCTGAGTTCAAACCTGTCCTCAGATACTTCCTAGCTGAATGACCCTGGGGAAGTCACCTCACCCTATTTGCCTCAGTTTCCTCATCTGTAAAATGAACTGGAGAAGGAAATGGCAAACCACTCCAGTATCTCTGCCAAGAAAACCCCAAATGGTGTTGGACATAACTCAACAACAACAGTAATGTACCTAGGGCCTAGCAACCACAGTGCCCAACAGATAGGCGGTGCTCACCGTGTGGTGCTGAGTCTTTCTTGACAATGATTAAAACACAGTTATTTAAAGAATGATTTTAAAGAAATGACTAAAGAATTTGTTTTCCTAAGTTCCCAAACCCACATTTGGACAACGCAACATGCCCAGGAGAAGGCAGAGTATCTCAAAAGTAATAAGTGCACCCCATAAGTAATTTCCTCAAAAACAGGAAAACAAATGAGAGGAAGAGAGAAGAGGTGGTTGGACAGAGAGAAAGGGGAATGGGAGCCTTGCTTTGTTTACCTGCAGGGTCTTGTAAGACATAGCTGCCTTGAGATAAAAGGTTTTCTGCTGGGACAATCCCAATATGACTTTGCTTGCCTCAAATAAGTCCTAACGAGACAGAATTGCAGTTTAGAGATACATGCATCATCTCACCAGGTGAGTTTTAAATACATTCTGACCAGGTTTAAGTGTAAGGCTCTTGAAAATTTAATCTATTTTAAAAATGCATATGCTTGCCACAAATTGCTTTGAAGAAGATTGGTGTGATGATTGCATGCTGAGATAATTATCCTGTATCACCACTTAGGGAACAAGATTTTTTTGATAAAGAGTACAGTGTCAGTCTTTGTTAATGACTTGGGGAGGGGGAGGGGTGAATTAGATACAACTGAGGCTACATTAGTTCTCTTGCCTCCCATTATATGAACTCTTCCCTCACAGAATCCGAAGGTGAGCAAGCTGGTTGAGACTTCTAACTCTCTCTAGGTGCCACTGTTCTCTTGTAAAACTCCAATTTTACGGATTGAAATGTTTTTGGTTTTTTTGGTTTGGGTTTTTTTTTCCCTGTTAGAATCATGCCATCTAGAAGTCTGAGTCAAACATGAAGAATGACGGATGCTTACACAAAATATCTTGCCTTCTTTTACTTTGCTTCTCCAGAGTTCATCACTCAAGGCCTCACAACCAATCCACACTCTGGACTTTTCTCCTCCTTATCAACATATTTTTTTTTGTTATCCATTTGTTTCAGCTGTGTCTGACTCTGTGACCCCATTTGGGGTTTTCTTGGTAAAGATACTGGAGTGGTTTGCCATTTCCTTCTTCGGCTCATTTTACAGGTGAGGAAACTGAGGCAAACGGGGTGCAGTGACTTGCCCAGGGTCACACAACTAGTGTCTGAGACCAGGTTTGAACTCAGGAGGATTAGTCTTCCTGACTCCAGGTCTGGCATTCTATCCACTGTGCCACCTAGCTGCCCTATCAACATATATCTACATGTTTTAGACTTTCTCTCCTAAAAGTGGGGTGCTGCCATCCACTTAGAAGTCCTGTTTCACCTTGGCACTAAGAGCTAGAGATGGGGCTGGAAAGCTAATCAGGGTGAGAGCTCTGGGTAAACCAGCAGGCAACACTCTGAGCTCAAACTACTCCAGCTCACCTTCTGGAGAGGTATGAGCAAGACTTTGCAGGGCTAGGTCCAGAGCCCCTCTCTGTCTCTTTTCTCATCTATAGGTAGAACCTACCTTTCTTCTGTCAGCACTTCAGACTCAGTTCTAGTCTAGCCTGAGAGGTATGGATACTTCCAACAACAATTTATAACTTGTTTGGCTCCTGGTAAACCCTAACCTACTGAGATTCTCATCTCGCCCAACTTCACTTGACATGGACATATTACACATAGGGTTCTCTCCTGGGTCTTCTTCTCTTCTCCCTCCATATTGCTTCACTTTGGGATTCTAACATTCACTTGAGGATCTCATCAGCTCCAGGATGAGTTCCAGATTTACCATATTGAGATCTGATTTTCAGATCTACTTATCTGGCCCCTACCTCTCTCCTGACCTCCAGTCTCACATCACCACCTGCCTTTTACACAACTCAAACTCAAGGCATCTTAAACTAACATGTCCAAAACTGAACTCATTTTCTCTCTCTCCCCAAGCTGTCCCCTCTTCCTAATTTCTCCATTACTGTTGAGGGTACTGCCATTCTCCCAGTCACCCAGGCTTGCAACCTAGGTATCATCTTCAATTTCTCAGTCTCTCTCTCAACCTCTCCTCCCCCATATCTAATCTGTTGCTAAGGCCTATTGATGCTACCTTTGCAACATCTCTCAGATATCCCCTCTTCTCTCTTCTGACACTGCCACCAGCCTGATACAGGCCCTTAGCACCACATTCCTGAAGCATTTTATTTTATTTATTTATAGCTTTTATTTAGAGTTTTATTTTTCCCCGGTTATATTCCTGGCATATTTGAATAGCCTGCTGGTTAGTCTGCCTACCACAAATCTTTTCCCCACTCCAGTCCATCTTCCACTTAGCTGTCGGTGATCTTCCTAAAGAACAGGTCTGACCATGTCACCCTCCTACTTAATAAACTCCCATTGCTCCCTATTTCCTCCAACATCAAATATAAAATCTTCCATTTGGCATTCAAAGCCCTTCATAACTTGCCCTCCCCCACCTTTTTAGGCTTCTTACATTTTACTCTCCACCACATACTCTACAAACCCCCATTAGACCATGAGCTCTATAAGAACAGAAACTGTCTTTTAACCTTCTTTGAACCCCCAGAGATTAGCAAGTGCCTGGCACGTTGTAGGAACTTAATGAATATCTGTTGACTAAATTAGTGAGAGGAATAGCATTACTACTACCGAATGGCTCCCACCCTATTTTCTATATCCCTCATTTTCATCATGAAAAGGGATCCCAAAAGCTTTTTGTAGAGAAATGTTATCAAGAATTCTCAAGTTTAAGGGTTAGAGGTAGGAATGGTATAGATCCCTTTCCTCACCAGAATCAGTGTATATTGTCTGGCTGCTCCTGACATGTAAGCTAGGTGAAGGCTCTCCACTTATATCTCTGGTAGACATCTCAACCGTCTCACATCTCACTGCACATGTCTCAAGCATGCATGGTGCTAGTTCTGACTCATGGGTCTGAGAGTCCTTACAGAGCCCCAGGATGGGGAACCTGCAGCCTCAAGGTCACATGCAGCCCTCTAGGTCCTCAAGTGTGGCCCTTTGACTGAATCCAAACTTCATAGAACAAGGTTTATTGGATTCAGGCAAAGGGCTGCACTTGAGGACCTAGAAGGCTGCATGTGGCCTTGAGGCTGCAGGTTCCCCACCCCTGCTAGACAGACTGAGATAAATGAAAAATCTGCTTTACTCTTTTAAACTCCTGTCAGGGTTTGTAACTTGTCGTAACCTTCTGACTTGGTCCCTTATGATATCTAAGCATATTCCTCAACCCCAAATCTTATCTTTCATTGACAACTAATGGAAAATGAAGGCAAAAATACAGAATCACAATCATGAGTTCCATCTTTTTTGTACCTTAGGGCATCAATGGTATGTTATTGCAAATGACATAATGCTGGTAGGTACAGCCAACATAGTGAATAAGAGAGTCAGGAAACAAAAAGAACTTGATAGTTTGGAAGTTTAGGTCAAATTGAATGTGATGAAATTTAATAAAGATGAACCCAGGTCTTATACTTAGGTTCTAAAAATTTAACATCATAAGTACAAGGTGCCAGGATTGCATGTCTAGACAGGTGCTCTCTTTTTCCAAGGTGACAACTTGTTCATCTGATTAACTTTCTCATCCTAGTGTGTAGAATTATTAATGTAACGTGCATAACATTCACTATTCAGAAACTAGAGTAAAAATGGAACAGTTTTAATGGCAGTATTTTCAGACCAAGTAAGAGGGGAGGGTGGCATTATGGACGGTTGATAAAGATATTCTGGGATACCCCTTAAATCACACCATGTGTATGCCTACTATTAAGCTAAATGGACCAGTGAGTTCATAACGATACCAGTGCTTTAAGGTTTGCAAAGCCTTTGTATTACAAATTTGTTTTACAGATGTTTTCTGATTTTGTCCTTGAAACAAGTCTTGGAGGTCAATACTATTATTCTCCCCATTTTATCCATGAGGAAACTGAGACAGACAGAGGTTAAGTGATTTGCTGAAGGTCATACAGCAAATAAGTGTCTGAAGGCACGTTTGAACTCAAGTCTTGATGCCAGGTCCAGTACTCTATCCACTGATTCCTTTAGTCACAGTTTCAAGATAAAGTTGCTGCTGTTCTACTAACAGATATTGTCTGGATAGGCTGGGCATTAGGGTTAGGATGACATGATATCATTGGTTTAGAGGTAGATGAGACCTTGGAGGCCATCTTGTGAAGTGAGGCCCAAAGAGGTCTGAGGTCACATGGGTAGCTAGTAGCAGAGTCAGGATTTAAACCATGTTCCTGACTCCAAAGCTAGCATGTGTTCCGATGTACCGTGTTGTTTCCATGTCCTCTTCCATCCCTTTCAATTCCGACAGGTATTTATTTGTATTGGTTATTTGCCAGGCCAAAGGTTTCGCAGGACTTGGTAGGCCTCTTTGATTAGGTTCTGCTTTTCTCCCACCTGACTCTTTACTAGAACCAGATCTTTATCAGGTATATCTTCCTTTCTCAGACTCCATTGTAAACACGACTGCCATAGGCTGGGAACTCACTACCTCTTGGGTCAGAATAATTGCATTCCACTTCCCTGCAGGTGAGATAAAGACCTTTCCAAAAGAAGCCACAGGCATTTCATTCTAGGGGGATGTAGGGCATAACAGGGTAATGAACAGCATTTCTTCCAACACCAGCTATCTTTAAGGGCAGACCATTCTGAAAAACTTTCCCACAGAGAAGCTTTTAAAGGATTTTGAAGAAATGTAGGATGTTATATTAGCTGAGGGACCAAGCCAGAGAAAAAATAATAGAAAAGGGTAAAAGGGACATCTTTACATTGTTTTTCCTTGTTCTTTCTCCAGCTGTGTGTGCTGTCTCAGAAGACTTCCTTGTTTAAAAGATCCAATCCTAGTTATCTTGTCATCACAGTGTGACAGTCGATAGAGGACTGGACCCAGAGTCTATAGATCTGGGTTCGGATCTCTCCTGAGACACAAGTTGTGTGATCCTGGGCAAGTCTCTTGGACTCTAGGAGTCTCCGTTTCTTTATTTGTAAAAGAAGGATAATAATATGTGCTTGTACTATTTGTCTTGTCGTGAAAAACTGCTTTGTAAACCTTAAAGTGCTATATACATGTTAATTATTATATCTTCCTAGAAAGGAGTCTCTGAATAGCATGAATATTGGGAAAGGGGATCAGCAGTAGGAGAGTCTAGATTTGGAATCTGGTTGCTCTTTTAACTTACCCATAAAATTGGGGCTTATGACTCCCTCCCAAATCTAGAGGAGTATTATATATTTATTAAATGACTTGAGAACTTTGAAATGCTATATATCTGAGCAGAGCATCATTGCTAGATCTTCAGGGCAAAGTAACATCTTCAGAAGATAGCTTTTTCCACAACTGTTATTATTTTCATATATTCATTCTGGATCATGGTAGGGCAATAGAATATATGATGGCTTCATTGGTAGTGGCAGAGAGAATCCATACAACTTAGAATTTGATTCTGTTCTTTATGGTGGTGTGCTGTTGGGTCTTTTTTCCCCTTAAATGTGTCCAGCATACACACGTTTTGTCTCCCCAACCAGACTATAAGTTCCTGAAGAGCAGGGATTTGTGTTCTACTTCTCTTGTCCCAAGGGCATCTAGAATTGTGCTAGGCACACAGTAGGAGCTCAACAGATACTTTTCAATTGGATGATTAGAACTCACTTTGAGTGGGTGTTCTCTTAACTTTGAGGGCTCAACATAGAGGGGCTCATTTACAGGGGGATGCTGTGGTCAGTCAGTCATAACTCACTTTGAAGTCTGCCTCCAACAACTTCTGCTTTTATACCAAGCAATCAGCAATAAATCAAGTCACATTTTGTCATGGGCCTCCAGAGTGGTTTGATATCACCTTCTTCTGGTGACTTTTTCACCTGTAAAGGAAACTTCAAGCATTTCTTCCCACACTTCTCTGTGTCTTTTCCTCCCACCAAAAGAAAAGATGTTGTTTTAAGAACCTAAGTACCTCCCCTGCATCAGTTCTTCCTGGGAGCAGTCACTCAAGGAGCCATGGACTGTCTGCCACAGAGTGAGCTGTACACCTCAGGGCAGGGATATATAAGCCCACAGGAACCCCCAACAGGTGTTTTTCTCCCAAAGTGGAGAAAATATTGAGATGATGAGGAAGGCAGTGGTGAGATATTATAATTATCACTTGTAGTTTTAATCCCACAGTTTTCTGGAAGGCTGGGAGGTTCACATGGATTATTATTTATATCAACCTCGTGTTCTTGGGTCAGCTCGGCAACATCAGTGAGCTGGAGCACAAGCAGAAAGTCCTGGTGTGATAGCCACACATTGTTCTGTCTTTTGCAGGAGAGAGGATAAAACAGCTGACATCTGTTTAGGGCGTGGGAATCCCACTACACTAAGAGTCTCAGATAAAGTAAACCAAAACATTTCATTAAAATTCATTTCCTTTTCTCACATCTTACTGAAAACAGGAAAATATTTCAACCTTGGCATAGCCACTGAATTATTCATTTAAAAAATCCAAATCCAAAGTGTATGCTATTTCCCTCTGCTCCCTCTTCTATGTAATCCCCTTCCCCCTAAAAATGATGCCAAGGTCTCTCTTTGTCATTGCTATCAGTGCCAGTTAGGCTAGGGTCTCTATTAACTGTATTAATAGAGTGGACCATTTGACAAAAAGTAGAAAACAAAGGATAATGTGGGTAGGCAGGTAAACCAAATCTGATGATCTTGTCTACCTAGGTAAGAACTGGCTCAGAAATAAGTTGAGGAGAGAGAGAGAGGAAATAGCCTTTAGAGTCGGTTAGTTACGATTAGGAAGCAGACAAAAGGAGTCATGGGGTAGGAGCAGAGGATAGATAGGACAGGTGTCTATATTATTTACAAGGCGAATAATTCCTACCCAGAAGACTTACCATTTCTTCTCATGTTGCTGTATGTCAGTTTAGACAAGTCTTTCTATGTTTCTCTAAAATGATACTTTCTTATGGCACAATAGTTTCCATTATATTCACATATCACATTTTGTTCAACCATTCCCCAGAGGATGGGTGCTCTCATTTTCCTATTCTTTGCCACTACTAAAAGAGTAGCTATCAATATTGTTCTTCAATTCTCCCATAATATTCATTTAAACAAAGCATCACCATCACAAATAGAAATGGGAATGAACATACAACTTCATTTACCCCACATCCAAAGCCCTCCTAGAGCTGGCCTGGATTGTCAAGTCTAGTTAGCTGGGGCCAGGAAATCCTTCTTTCTTCAGTTCTCACTGCTATTCATTCAGGGCCATGCTTAGCGCCTCCCCTGATGCTAAATGGCCTATTTGCTTGTGAAGCTTCTTAGTGCTAAGCATCTTTCTTGGTTAGATAGGCAATGCGTTTGTTTTCTCCATTTCCCTTGATGTATGCAGATGGGTTCAGTGGCTTTTCATTTTACTTTTTCTGTACATTTCTCAGTCAAAAGCATACTTCATTTGGTCATCTGGTAAAGTGGAAGAAAGAACTTGAGTTTGGATTCTGGCACTGTCACATACTAGCCATTGTGACCTTGAGGACATTATTGAATTGTTCTGGGTCTGTTACAAAATGAGGAGGTAGAGCTAGGTGACTCCATGATCTTTTCAGCTCTAGATTAAAGATTCTATGATCTCAAAGGCATTAAGCCTTGTAGCTACAACATACCCATGACAAACAAACAAAAGCTTAAGAATTGTTGAGTCCATTGGAAAGAGAAAATTAACTAGGACATTCAGAGACAAAATTAATATCTACATATTTGAGGCAAAGTAGAGCATGGAGAGCATTTTCTCTTATAGTCAAATACATAAAGAAAATGTATTAGCTCAATTACCTACTGTGGCTTTATATCGACAAAGTTGCTGAGGACATTACTCTAAGATCTGCTTAATTTTTGCCTGCATAAGATACTCCTCAATCCCCTGGAATCTTTTGATTTTGATTTTGAGCTTTTTTCAGGGCACCAAACTAATTGG
Source organism: Phalanger gymnotis (assembly GCA_028646595.1). Taxonomy (NCBI): domain Eukaryota; kingdom Metazoa; phylum Chordata; class Mammalia; order Diprotodontia; family Phalangeridae; genus Phalanger; species Phalanger gymnotis. Next base: position 105,121,319 of record CM053624.1, read on the forward strand.
GCTTCTTTACTGAGAAAAGGTCACTCACAGCTTCCTAAATGCCAAACCCAATGACTTAATTTCAATTTTCGTTTCCCTTGATCTCTTTAGAGTGCTTTCCTGGTTCTTCTCCTACCTTTTCTGACTGTTCTTCAGTTTTGTTCTTTCCATGCAGTAAATCTGTCCTTGTACCTCTAAGACGGTCCTTGCCTGTCTTCTCTTATTCCTATGAATTCTTTCCCTTGGCAAGCTTTTCTACTCCAATGGTTTCAACTGTTATCTCTATTCAGATCCCTTATCTATATATCATCCAGACCTTTCCTCAGAGCTTCAGCCTCACATTTTAAATTAACCATGAGACATCCAATCTAATTCAACAAAGATTTATTAGAGGTGACATGGTGAAAAGGCAAGACATTGCATTTAGAGAAAGAAAAACTGGGTTCAAATCCCACTTAAGATACCTACTAGCTTTATGACTGGGCAAGATGACTTAACTCCTCTACACTCAGTTTCCTTATACGTGAAAGAAAAGGTTTAATTTGATGGCCTGAGTGATTTGTTCTAGCTCTAAATGCATGCTCCTACTAGGCACCTACTATGTACAAGGTATTGTGCTACATTCTGGGGATACAAAGGCAAAAAAACCAATTCCTGTCCTCAAAGAGTTCACATTCTGCTTGGGCAGGGGAGAAGTAAGAATACAACATGTTAACTGATATAATTATTGGAGGCAGAAAAGATAACTAACAACGGGGTACCAGGACAGGCATCTCAATGGATGTGACCCAGAAGTTGAGCCTTAAAGGAAGCTAGAGATTCCAAGAAGTGAGGGTGAAGAGACAATACATGCTAGACATTGGGGAGACAGACTGTGAAAAGGTATGGAGACAGGAAATGGAATGCCAAATTTGGGTAACAGCGAGTAGGCCAGTTGGGCGACTAGGTGGCATAAAGGATAGAGTGCCAGGCCTGGAGTCAGGAAGACTCATCTTCCTGAGTTCAAATCTGGTCTCAGACACTAGCTGTGTGACCCTGGGCAAGTCACTTAACCCCATTTGCCTCAGTTTCCTCATCTACAAAATGAGCTTGAGAACCAAATGGCAAACCACTCCAGTATCTTTGCCAAGAAAATCCCAAATGGAGTCATGGAGTCAGACATGATAGAAAAACAATTGAACAACAAACAGCAACAACAATAAAGTTGTCCAGTTGGACTAGAATATAGAATGTATAAAGAGGAAAAATGTAAAATAAGTTTAGAAAAGTAAGTGCCATTTTGGATGGAGAAGTTTGAGGAAAAATGTAGTAAGTTTAATTGGAAAGAGACTAAATTTGAAAGACCTATAGGATACAAAGTTGGAGATATCCAATAGGAACTTAATTAAATATACATGTATCATTTACTTTGTCAAGGGAGAAAAGTCAGCACCCTGAACTTCAGAGCAAATACAAACAGAAATTATAGAGATAATATAAACAGATCAACAGACAGGTTTCTGTCTGACCATAGCATACATAGTTACCAGAGAGAGAGAAAAGCACCAACATCTGGGTTTTCAAAGTGGGGAGGGAGGGGCTCTGTGATGGCTACCCAGAATCTCATCTGGTCAAATCACACACACTCTTCCAGTGAGTGAGAGCCCCAAAACAAAAGGCCAACCTCAGATCATGTATATATACCCTTCTCAGGGCTCTGAGGCTTCTTATCTGCTTAGCAAAAGAGAGTGGGGCCTGGGGGCTGGGGCTTTCTAGTTGCTTAAGCAGGTCATCAAAGACACCTAATTCAACCAAAGACTCCATTGAAACAAAGGCAAGGAAGATGGCGGCTGGAAAGCAGGGACTAGCATGAGCTCCCCACCAAGTCTCCCCAAAAACCTATGAAAAATGGCTCTGAACCAATTCTAGAACTGCAGAACCCACAAAATAGCAGAGGGAAGCAGGGATCCAGCCCAGGACAGCCTGGATGGTTGCTGGTTGAGGTCTTTC
>CM053624.1:105123786-105151393 GCA_028646595.1 Phalanger gymnotis
TGTAGTTCTAAAGCTGCCCCACCTCCGCTGCCCCAGGGGCAGTGGCTGAACCACAAACTCAGTCTCGCAGCTTTTCTCACTAACCTTCTCTGTTGTCTTTGCTGTTTGTGGGTTGTGAGGTTTGGTAGATGCCACAGCTCAGTAATTCAGGATGCTAGGGCACTCTCCGCTCCGCTCCTGGTCTCGTTGGTCTGCGGTCTGGTCGGTCCGTGCCGCGCACGCTGGGCTCTGCTGGGCTCAGCTCTGCTCCCCTCAGCTGGGAGCTGGGACCTCTGTGCGGGACAGACCTTACCCAGAGACCATCCAGGCTGTCCTGGGCTGGAGCCCTGCTTCCCTCTGCCACTTTGTGGGTTCTGCAGCTCTAGAATTGGTTCAGAGCCATTTTTTTATAGGTTTTTGGAGGGACTTGGTGGGGAGCTCACGCCAGTTACTGCTTCCTAGCTGCCATCTTGGCTCCGCCCCTCTACTCAAGTATTATTTAAATGATGACTGTAGGTAGTTGGGGAAATTGAAGAAGAGCCAAAAGGAAGCCACACCTAAATGGGCAAAGAGAGTGGGAAAGAAGATTAGGGAAAGAGAAAATGACACTAAGAAATTAATTAGCTCTAAGGGAGACAGGGATAGGAATTGTATCTGATTGGATGATTGAGGCAGAACGCCCAGATAGAGAAACTCTATCAATACAGGTTAGCTGTTCTTTGTAAATTATAGTATTAGTGAATCGCCTCAAGCGCTGAGAAGCTAAGCGACTTGCCCAAGGCCATATTGTCAGTATTTGCCACTAGATCTTCTTGGTTTTGAAATCAATTCTGTAGATTTTAGGATGAACATTTTGGTATTAGGGTTGACTGGATAGGGAGGATTTTATTCTTTTGTGGACAGGACATACATTATTTAAATCTGAATGAAAGGCCCCAAGATTGAGGACACTTGTCAAATTGGCTATTTTGTCTCAATCTATCAATCAACAAGTATCATTAAGCACCACTATGGGACAGCTAGGGGGCACAGTGGATAGAGAGTGGCACCTGGAGTCAGGAAGACTCAACTTCCTGATTTCAAATCCAGCCTCAGACACCAGCTCCCTGTGTGACCATGGGCAAGTCACTTAACCCTGTTTGCCTCAGTTTCCTCATGTGTAAAAATGAGCTAGAGAAGGAAATGGCGAACCACTCTAGTATCTCTGCCAAGAAAACCCCAAATGAGATCATGAAGAGTCAGACACGACTGAAAATGACTGAACAAACATGTCAGGCACTGTGCTAGGTCCTGGGAATAAAAAGACAAAGCATCAGGCATATTTTATCCCCTCATGTAATAACTGATACATAAATATTCATGTTGACAGTTGAAACTAGATTCGAGTAAAAGATCACATTGTTGGCTAGAATTTTGGAAAATGACTTTCTTTTCCAGGCTTGTGATGATATTTAGGGCGGTTTGGACTCCTTGGCTTTTCAGGATTCTGTAAGAAAGCCATCATTTAAGTCTATGGTGTTGAGAAGTAGCAAATGGGATCATTTCATGATTTCCACAGGCCAAAGCTAGCTATTGCTCAATGAACACCATTAGGCTAGCAAGTACAAACCTGTTTAATGACTCTGTGGATAGGTTCAATAGCCTAATAGGTGGTAGAGGAGATGCTGACCATAAATTTTACTGGAGACAAGAATCTTTGAAAACCAAAAGGTGGGTGTGGGATTGCCATGAGGAGACACTAAATAGCATGTCTATCTTAAATTAGTAAGAACTCATTAGCCTGGATAGCCTAACGTCTGGGTCTTCTAAGTCATGAAAGAGGTGATGTCCGGTTCAAAAAGCTTTAGTAAAACTTTTTCTGGCTCTGTCCCATTACTGTTCATTTGGTGAGACTTTAGCCTTTCCACCATTGCTTAGGAAGAGTGCATACGTTCACTATTGCAAATGCTCTGTTGACTGATGATAATATGTACAGTAGTAATGGTGTAACCGCAATATCGTTGTAAGAACAACTTTGAGTGAATAAATAATTTTGACTATTAAAAATACCCAAATTAATTATGAAGGACATATGAAGAAAGGCTCTATCCGTATCTAGAGAAAGAATTGATAAATAGAAGTATGTATAGATTAATTTTACATATATATATGCACCTATATGTATCTAATTGTGGTCATCTGGGACAGGGAGGAAAGGGAAAAAATAAAAAAGAAATGTATATGATAACTTTGTTGTATATTTAAAAAGAGTAGCAAGTTATACATAGTAGATTTGCCATTTCATGAGCTGTCATCTTTTTTATTATGCTGTGTTATGGAAATGCTTCTTTTATTCCATAAATTAAAAATAAAATAAATTTAAGATAAAAAAAGAAACAAGCATACAATTCTATCATTAAATTTCTCATTTCAGGCTGAGAGAACTTAGGAGAAGGGTTTGGTACATGAGAACAGAAGTAGATCGAGCTGAAGCTCTAGTCTAATAGTAATCACACATTGGTATTGAGATATCATCGAATGTCTGCACAGTGTATGATTCCCATATAAAGAGATCTGAACACAATGGGTCCAATTAAGCAAGGGCACTAAACTTGTCCCAGTAATTTTGTTGCTCCTTATAGCCCTGGCCCAACCATAGTGTGTAGTAGTGTTCAGTAAACATTTGTTGAATGGATGAAACTATGACTGTTCTAAAAGGCAGTAATCAAATCCTTGGGATTATTTGAACATAATTCTCTTTGCCTGATTCACCACTAGCTTTCATGTCAAGTTAACTTCTTGCATTCCCAAGTTGAAAAGCCATTTAACAGATGGTGGCTGACACCCTTCTCAGCAATCCTGGAAACCCACCATGGAATGGAATCAAAACGGGTGTCAAAATGTACTTTAGAAAAGAAACTGAGAATGGACTATCAGAGGATGGGAAAGAGAATAAAACTGAATGCTATATTATGGATTGATGAAATCTAATACAAACCACAAGGTTGAGAAGCTAGGATGCATAGGGTGTGGGGGGGAACAATCTATGCACTTAAGGATAAGACAACCAGACTACTATAAGAAAGTATAATTCTAAAATTGTAAACAGTAACTTTCAAGACAAGCTTATTATTATAACCTTATTTACTTGATGAGAAGTCTTATGGTATGAAAGGTAACCTTGGAGTCAAGAAAACCTGGGTTCATATCTCAGCTGATATCTTAGCTAGGTGATCTTGGGTAGGTCACTTAACCTCAACATTCTAGGCAACTCTCTAAGAATATAAAGTTGCAGAGAAGGTGCTGGCCTCCATTTACATCTTGGAGTTCCCTTTGCCAATGAAACCATAGGTCTCTTTAAAAATTTTTTTTGTGTATTAACCAGAAATGGTCCAATAGACAGAGAAGATTTCGATAGAAAAATAGGATAGTCATGAGACTAAAGACTGGGTTCAGAGCGGAAAAACCAAAGATTGGTTTTAATGACTTCACAACTTTGCCCAGGGCAAGCCCTAAATGGCTGAATTGTAGACAGAAAGCTGAAGCCTTTGATTACAGGTAAACCTAATGGTGTGGCTCATACTTGGCCCCCAGCAACACTTGTCCAACAACAACTGGCTTGTTGGACTTGCTTACTAAACTATAGCCACATCTCCTGCCTCAGAGATGTTAAGTGGTACTGCGGCAAGCACATCATTAAATTAAAAAAAAACACCTAGAATTCACTTAGACAAAGTGAAGCCTAGATCAGCTATTTTATTCAAAATAACATAAGCTATCACTCAGCTGACTGTTTGAGTTATGGTTGTCATTCCCTTTGGTAACTTTATTTAGTAATATTCATTCTCTATAGTTTCTGGAGACACCTTGAGCTACAAGCTGACCTATATTTAGGGTATGGAAAAACCAGAGTGCTCACCCTAGGCCAGTAATGGGGAACCTGCTGCCTGAGGCCACATGTGGCCTTCTAAGTCCTCAGGTTCGGCCTTCGGACTGAGCCCAAGTTTTACAGAACAAATCCTTTTATTAGGGGGATTTGTTCTGTGAAGTTTGGATTCAGTCAGAGGGCTACACCTCGAGACCTAGAGGGCCACAGGTTCCCCACTCCTGAAGATGGATGGCTCTAGGTCCTATACTTTCCTATGTTGCTTGTAAGGACTGGCATATGAGTAGTGATGGAGGGAGAGGGTACCTATTTCGTTGGTATATTGATGTAGTAGCATCATAACTTGAACTCAGGTGGAAAGGGAAGGAGAAAGAAAGGGAATAAACATTTATTAGACACCTATGTGCCAAGCACAGTGCTAAGTGCTTTGCGAATGTTATTTCATTTGATCGGCACACCAACCCTGGGAGGTAGGTGCTGCTATTACACTCATTCTATAGTTGAAATTTAGACAGAGAGAGGTTAAGTGACTTGCTCAGGGATATATGACTAGTACATGTCTGAGACTGGATTTAAACTCAGGTCTTCCTGATTCCAGGTCTGGCTCTCTATTCCTTGAGTCACCTAGCTGCCTCTGCATGGATAAAAATCACACAAGATGATTTTAATTAGTTTTCCTAGACCCAGTCTTTCCTTTCTCTAATCTATCCTACACAGAGCTGCTAAATTACGTTCCTAACATTCAGGTCTGACCACGCCATTCCTTAGCTCAAGGTGTACCGTAGACGTGGTTTAGGCATGTAGACATAATCTTTGGGCAGCAGTTTACTGTCACATTACATTAGAAAGAAAAAAAAGAGTATAGCTTTGCATTATCTTCCTATACTGCAGTCCCCTCCACGAACAGAACTCTACAATTCAATAACAATGACAGACTTGGCGTTTACTCCAACAAGATACCAACCCATTGTACATCTTGAGCGTAATATGGCTCATTTCTTTGTTATAGCTCAACTTCTGTCCTGGGTTACGTGGAAAGTTAGTATCACTCTCCGTATTTGTAGCTAAGGTGATAGATACCTCCCCCACAACTCTACAGCTCTTGAAAATTCCTAGCAATATTTGGCCATTTATTCCCTAAAAGATTACCACCTACTTATCCAGAAGCTGACAAGGAATTCCAGTACTTCCCCCATGCCCTGACCCCCACCTGGTAATTAATTCTCATTAACCACTGCGGGAGGGGTAGCTAAATAAACAGAGATATAACTATAGTGGGACAACTGGAGCTTTGCCACAGGGCACAAAATTTAGAGGATATTAATAGCACTTCATCATCATTAGAAGTGGCATAGCACCTAGCCAGCAAGAACAATTAGTCAAAACAGGGATCTACCAAAAGGCTGGTGGGGATGAGTTATTTCCCTCCTTCTTCCTCCCTTCCTTTTTCCTTACTCATCTGTCTCAACTGACATCATGCTTTAGGCTCTTACCCTAGGTGTGATGTGTGGTACCTCCCCCCTACGAAAATTCCTAGATACAGCTCTGCACCTAGGACTGTCAACAATACAGACTCAATCTCAGGTGAAACTGTGTTTTCAGTAGCTCTTAAAGAATCCGTCTTCTGGTGGTCAGCCTTCGGTCAGCTTGGGAAGGGAAGAATGTAGAATTCCATGCTCTAAATTTTTTCTCAAGTTAAACAGGACAACAGTAGAAAAGGCAGCCAGCCCCGCTGCCACATTCCATACCTTCATGGAGTCTCTTTGGCACGAGGCATGGGGACCTAGAATTCTGGAATGTAAGAGCAAATAACAACCATGCGGCAGTCAGCATGGTTAATGTGATGCATTTTGAAATAATATTTGAAGGACTAGTGTCAGCAAATCGAAGAGCAAACAAGGCACAAGATAACCACAAAGCATCAAGCAAGTCATAAGCCCTGCATGAGGTTGTTTATTATTGTGGCTTATCAAGTTGTTCTCATTGTGGAGCCGATTGTAACTAATACACAACGACTGGAGAGTAATAGAAGAGAGATCTAGAAGATAGTCTCATATATGTTCCCCATGAAATGCATTACATAACAAGATAAATAAATTCTCCAAAGATAAATCCCTAAAAACTTTTAGAAGAAAATAAATTTTATTTTATTTTGTCCTTTCAAAATTTTTTCTTGGAGGAATAACAAATGTTCACTTCTTGGGTTTAATTTTTTTTCATACAATCACTTTATTTGGGAGGGGAGTGAAATTAACAACACTAAGCCTAAGGTAAGCATGAATCTCTAACTCCTTTTTTAAAAAGTTGGCAATAATTGTGTCGCTTGGAAAATGAGTTTCTTTCCAGATGAAGAAACTTGAAACATGTCTCGTGTGCGAAAATTATTGGTACACTCTCAGAGAACAGATGGAACAATGAGAGGGGGTGGAAGAGGATGTTGTATCGGTGTGTGGGTTGCACAGTCGAACAAAAAGGCTGCCTTAAACACACTGAAAATAGAAAATAAAAGTTTACCATAGCATTCTGCTTGGGAAGACATTCTCTTGGAATATTCTAGAGTGTAACAGGTATGTTCATAAAATGCCAGAGCAGAACCTCTTTGGAGGTATCTCCAGAATATCTCTTGGGCAGAACCGGGGCAAAATACTTATGGGCACTAAACAGGACTTGGCAATTACACCCTCACCCTCACCTCGATGAAAGAATGAACACTGTTTTACCTCTTGGGGGAGCAACTCAATTGAGTCTAAAGAAATAACAATAGTAGCTCTACCACATCATAGTTTCTTAGCTACAAGCACAATAGCAAGTCTTAAAATAAATGTTTATATGCTACAGAGAGGAGAATTGTCTTTTCCAACATGTACATGCATTTGTAAAGCAAGGGTGCCTTACTCTCTCCCCTTGAGGAATGCTGCCTCTAGCCCCAGATTTGGGACTTGCCCGGTGTGATACATTGCTCACCCCCGCTCTTCTTATAGTGCTTGGATCTTAGATATAAAGCTAGAAGGGGCCATTGAAACCATCAAGTCAAAATTCTTCATTTTACATATGAGGAAACTGAGATCCAGAAAGATTGAATGGCTTGAGGACATAGAAGTAGTAATTAGCAAGTCTCAATGTGAACCCTAGTTTTCTGACTCCTAATCCAGTACAGTGGTACGTGCCTAAAAGATACTTCCTGGAAGCAGGTTAACCCACGGGACTCTAGTGCTATATCTGGGGCTTCTGGCTTCCATTTGTCTGAGAACTTCCAGTCACTTTCCTACATTAATACTTTGGGGCCCCTGACCAATGGGGTGGGCTATTCCTATCGTGTGGATGACAGGTGATTGTCCTGAGCCCTGTACTGATCACCACACGATGTAAAAAAGACCTAGAGAAAGCCCTCTAGTACATTGGAAAGATGTGATATAGAGATTTTGTGGGACAACATGGATAAATAGCACATGTGCTGAAGAGAGGGATAGGTTGCTATCTGTACCAGTGGAAGGAATATTCACCTCAAAGATTTCACAGATCCATTCCTGATAGATACGCAAAGATACATGTTTCACCCCAAATCACCAGGTTTACTTCAGGTCACCTCGGTGACTCTCCTGTCCTCCAAAAATCTATTCTTTACATTTATATTAGTCACTGGCCCTCATGTTCTGTAGAGAAGTAGAATAACACCCAGAATTAACTTGAAACTCACACTTTTATCTTGCCTCACAGTTTTTAACATTCTTATTTAAATCAACATTTAAAAAGTCAGTGGAGAATTTTTCCTTAAAATAATTTTGAAAGTTTTTTATTGTCAAAATAATCAACTGGGTGGTTTCTTGTCCCTGCTTTACTTAGCCCCACCAAAAACCTCCTAAATACTGGAATCATGTGTTTACCCAAGCTCTGTGAACAGGTGCCATTTTCCAGAGATGTTAATAGGCATCGCCACCTACTGGTTTGAAAATGAATCACTAACTTGGCGTTGTGAGCAAACAATCGTACTGCTGTGATGACTAAATGCTGCACGCATTTGAGGATAACCTTTCCTTCCCCTTTCTTTCCAATACCAAATAAGGGGGCTCTCCCCTCTCTCTTCTGCTGGGCCTCTCGGGGTTAGGCCAAGAGGAGTGGAAAGGATAGAGCTTAGAAAATGTGTGTATAAATACATGTTCAAGGCTTACAGAACTGATGAATACCATGAAGCAGTGAAGCTGGTCTCCAGAATTCCCCACCTTCTGTTTTTGAAGTCTACTGGAGGCCCAGGAATCACTACAATGGAAGTTCTTCCACCGGCCTCCTTTTAGCCTGTCGAAAGCCTGTGTAAAAACCAAGGCTGAGCCACAGGCTCACGTCTTCAGGTTGTTTTGTTGCCTCTCTCCACCCCACCCCACCCACCAAGCAGCCTTTCCAGATTACCACAGCCAGAAATAGCCACCCCTCCTTTGGACTCCTTTGAAATTGATTGCCTTTGTCGATCATTTGGCACTTATCATATATTGTCTATGCCGTCGTTATGTTCTGTAGATACCCTACCCTAGGCACCTAGGTGATACGATGGACAAAGTGCTGAACTGGAGTCAGGAAAACCTGAATTTAAATCCAGAATCAGATACTCCCTAGCTGTGTGACCCTGGACAAGTCATCTGATCTCTCTTTGCATTAGTTTTTAAGGAATAATAATAGCACCTGCTTCCCAGGGTTGTTGTGAGGATCAAATTAGATAATATTTGTGAAGTGTTTTGCAAAGTTTAAAAGCACTATATAAATGCAAGCTAGTATTATTATCCTGAATCAGACTGTCATGTAATCTCCTAGACCAGTAGCCTCCAAAGTGGGTTGCAAAAGATCATCTGTTGTTGTTCAAGAAGAAAACATTAGAATGTCTACTAATACAACATGTATGTATACATATTCACTTTGGCTCCTTTTTTAATGTTAACAACCATTTGTCATGTACAATATGATGTATTTTTTAAGAAAGAGTGAGAATTCTATATGGCAGAGATTTCAACAGTGGTGCCCTCATTTTCTCGTTTACTTTCAGTCTTTTGTCATCTATTACAATTCACTTGTGCCCAGTAAAGTAAATTTATGGATTGTATCATGTAGCTTTAACTAAGCCAAGTCTCACCAAATGGAAAAGTAGCTCAAAAGATTCCTGCAAAGAAAGTATCGATTGAAAGTGTTATTAATAATGAGAGCCCAAATGAACAATTAGAAAATGGCAGAACTGGCTCGTTTACTCTTAAGGTACCCACCCCATTAAGACATTCACAACAAAGATGTTACAAAAAAATCAAAATCACCAGATTTATTTTAGTTATAGATTTACTTTTCCTACTATTAATGGTGAACCTCACCCTATCTGCTGATTGTTCTTTGATAATATTAGCTTATGACAGTATAAAGACACTACAATAATCAAAATGTTTAGAGACTAAGCTATTATTGACAAAAATTACATATCCATTACAAAAACTCATATCCTCACGCTTAAAAAAAAACTAGGTGTGGTTCACTAACTTAGAAATATTCCAAAAGAAGAGTTTCAGACAATTTGTTAAAAATATAAAGATGTAACACTTTGCAATTAGGTTGCAAGAAAAACTGCTTGAAATTCATTGATATTCATTAGCTGTGTGAAACCAGACAAGTCACTTAACCCCTCAGTTTCCTTGTCTCTAAAATGAAGGGCCGGACTACAAGACCTCCAAGGTCCTTTCCAGCACTAAATCTATGATCCTATAAACACCAGGGAAGATAGAATTTTACTAGTTGAATCTCATGACAAACCTTTGCCTAATTGGTGCAGAGGATTGAAAAGTAAGTATCATGATTTAGTAAACACAGCCAATGATGTGTTTCTCCCCATTTGGATCCACATGCCTTTGTGAAGCATTTTTTTTTCAACAATGGCAGACGTTAAAACCATAAACTGAACTTAAAACCCTGCCTTCAGATGACTGTATCCCAGAATTTAAACCGAGCTTTTAAAAAATGTAGCATATTTAATCATGTTCACACACAAATATTACATTTTAATAAGAACAAAAAAGAGGCTTTTGTAAATTAATGAATAAAATAAAATTTTTTTAAGTATTTATTTCATTTTTTAGCTTATCCTAAGTTAACTGGGTCGCATAGTGGATGGGGCACTTCACTTGGAGCCTGGAAGACCCGAGTTCAAAATTGTACAACAGAAACAGCTTTATCCTGGAAGTTAACAGAAACATCTTTATCCTGGAAGTATACTCGCCCCTGGACTCCTCACACTAGAAGTACTTTCCACTCCTGTGGCTTCTTCCTATAATTGGCCGGTTCCTCCCAGAACCTCCATTTTTAAAGAGGAGGTCATGTCTTCAATCCTCTCTCTAGGCTACAGCCCTGATTCTTTGGACTTCCTCTAACTATGCCAGTAACCACCTTCCCTACCAGTTACCCCAATCCTCACACCTCAGCTTTTCAGCTTCTCTTCCTGATGTGTTGTCTTCCCTCATTAGCCTATAAGCTCCTCAAGGGCAGGTACTGCCTTTCAGCTTATATGTGTATTCCCGGCTGGCCCCAAATCAGTTCTGAATAATAAATGCTTGTTGGCTTGACTAGCTTTGACACCTGGAAAGTCACATTCTCTCTCAGTCTTAATTTCTCCATCTGCAAAATGCAAATAATAATAATACTAAAATCTATTTCATACAGTTGTGAAGCTCAAATGGGATAATATATGTAAAGCATATTACAAACTTAATGCTAAATGTAAATAAATTACATAATGCTAATTATTATCCTAAATTTTGTGTATTATTGTTGTTATGTTAGTATGTTAGTACTATATAATTTAGAAATAAATATACATAGCATATGCTAAGGTCATGTGCTTAAAATTTTTTTATTGATGAGGGTTTGTGATCAAAAAAGTTCCAAGACCACTGTCTTAGAGGATGAGAGCTCTGTATTATATTCCCTTGTATTTCTTTCAGTACAAGTCTTGCACTGAATATTTGTTGAATGATCAATCGATCGATCGATTCCACGAGCACCTGCCCAGCAAATTCTAGTTCTGCTCTGAAACTCTAAACAACTCAATTTGCTTTCCTGGGCCTCAGTTTTCCCATTTGTAAGATGAAAGGGCTGGACTAAGTCTCCTCTTGCTTTACTATTGCAGAGTTCTAACCAGGCAGTCAGTCAATAAACATGTATCAAGTGCCTACTATGTGCCTGGTACTGTGCTAGTCATTAGGATACCAATACAAACAAAGCAATACAGTCTCTGCCTTCAAGGAGCTTCCATCTGTTCAGTTCCCCCCACCAAAAAGTGCCTTCTCTGTTTCCTGCTCCTTCAGGGTTCAGCACTCTGGTAGATGATCAAAGAAACAATAAGGTATTGGTATATGCTCCTGGCTCCTCTACTACCCTTAGGTGCTCTAGGAGCCTTCTAGAGAAAATTTATCAGCCCACATATAGTAACAAACTAGTCCTGAGATCATTTGAGCCAAGCCCTTTTTAGATGTCACAGGATCTCAGATTTAGAAGGAACCTCCAGAAACCACAAAATCCAACCTTTAGAGGAATCCCCTCCACAACGCTACCCTAGAATGGGCTCTCTGTGCTTTGCTGAAGAGGCAGCACAGTATAATAGATAGGCCACTGACACTGGAGTCAGGGAGATGAGTTCAGATACTGCCTTATTAATTCTATGACCTTAGATGAGATGTTTAACCTCTCTCGGCCTCAGTTTCTATATCTGTAACATGAGAGAGCTGGACTTAATGGCCTCTCAGCTCTAAATCTATGATCCCATGATCTCAAGGGAGGGGGAACCCATTACCTCCTGAACTGGTTCAGTTTGTACAATGGCCATCAATCCCTTTCAAATCCACAAGAAAACAGTGAGAGCTATTTAAAAGCAGCAAGATTGTTGACTTTGGGGACTCCTGACATGGGATTAATCAAGCTCCGTGATCTGCAGAACCTTAAGAAAGTCACTTAATCCCTGCGAACCTCAGTTTCTTCATCTATAAAAGGAGAAGGTTGGAGTAGGGCATCCCTAAGGTCCTTTAAATCTATGATCCTAAATGTTTGAGCCTGTGATCTACCAAATACATTGTTTCTTTTATTTTCCAGCCAAGGCCACTAAATTTAATCCACTGGTTCCAAAGTGATACATTTATCCAAACTTTATAACTAAGCATCAAAAAGTCTTTGTTATGAAACAAACATGCCAGCTTCCTAGCTGTCTGTCCGAACTTCACCATATCCTCACTTTTATGTATTATCTTCTTCCGGTAGGACAGGGACTGTTTCCTTTTGTTTGTGTTTATATTCCTAGCACCTCCTGGCTCATAGTAAGCACTACATAGATGTTTCTTGACTTGTTGAAAAGGGAAGAAATGCTGGCTCTTGGTCAAATGTTGGAAGAAATAATGCTGTTGGATTTAATCATGGCTGGTGGTCTTAAAATATCCTGGAGATGTAATCGTGGAGATTATATGAGTGGGTTATATATTGAGGGTTTCCTCATCCCACTTAGCTCCTCTTAGTCAGTATTCCAGCGGAAAAGGATGACCTGAGAAGAATGAGGGACTTTCTTTATAAACTGAACCTCCAAAGAAGAGGTCATTATCCAGAAGGGTCGGGTGGAGGTGTGTGTGCTGGGTGAGGGGGATGAGGAGATGGGAAATGGGCTGAGGAGATCAGAGAGAACTGGGAGAAGAAAGAAGGTACTTCTAAGGGCAGTTTCATTAACATTCTTGTGACTTTACTAGTTTCTTTGTTTGGCTGAGCGTGCCTCTCTTGGGCCCCCAGCAGCTGGCTCTTATTTGCTGAAGAGCTGACACACTGCTTAGGTATACAGAGGGCAATGTTTACTTACCCACCATCAACCCTGCCTTGTTCCTCTCTTTTGTAACTTCAACCAATGAGCTCTAGCTCTTTCCTTTCCCTTAGGAAGAACATCTACTGCCATACATTTTCCATCGTGTTATTATTGTTGCAGTAACATATAATATTATTATATTATTATATAGTATTATATATATGGAGCCTATATAATATATATATTATATAGTATTGTATAGTATATATGCTATATATATTACATAATATATAGTATTATATAGTATAATATTATTAAAGTTTTATAGTTAATTTTACTTTTTATATTGGGCTCTCAACGTGCTCCAAGATTTAAAAGTATAATCCTGTGTAATCAATAGGAGGAAAATGGAAGGAGCCATAGTCAAAGAGGAAACCATTGGCAAGACAGCAAATAAAAGTCTAGGTAGTCTGTACTTTGTTTCCAGGAGAAATAATAGGTTCACCCTCTCTCCAGTTCCCTACTATGCTCCTCCCTTCTGCCCCGCCCCTCCATCCTCTAGGAGTCCAGAGCTGTAGTCCAAGTTCCATTCACAATATCCAGGCTCCAGCCCACGCCAGCATTGCCTGCCAGGAGCAGCAGCAGGATTTGCCCAGAGCTACTTCCACCCCCAGTCCTTTACACAATCCCCTTCTGCAAGCTCCGGGACTTAATCTTTCCACTTCCTGGGAGATAAGGGGCCAATACAACTTGCCAGCAAGCCAAATAGTACAAGTTGACCCCAGCTCCTTTTCATCCAAGCTGCCATTGAGCCAGCAGGAACCTTGTAGTGTGACTTCAGCTGCAGGTGCATCTACACTTCTGTTTTTACTCATGCCGTTGGCAGCGGCAGACCCTTAAAGGGAAAGATATCACAATTAAAAGGTAAGGCAATGATCATTTAGGCTGGAAGCTTACCTTGCCTGCCAGCCCCACCAGAATCAAATGAGCTTTAGTGAAATCAAAGAAGACTACTGTTCTTGCTAGCACTTTGAGCCATAATGTTCAGCCTCATCAAGCTTCTAGTTAGCTCTGTTGTTTTGTTGAAATAGTTTGAGCGAAGGACTGGTGAGGTCAAAGTAAAGAGTCATCGAGCCTTATTCTATCACAGCCGCTGATTACATCCTTCACCCCTGGAAGCTGAGTCATGACCAGTCTGCAACATATAACAAATGAAGAACTTCTAAGAAGAAGAAGTAGACGAAGGGATGCCATCAGGGACACATCAGTGTGTGCCCTTGATGCCCAAGGGGTTGACGCGAAAATTTTGAATAGAAAAACTGTACCCTGCTGCCTGTGTGTCCATAATCTTCATATATAAAGGGTATCCTCTATCTATCTATCTATCTATCTATCTATCTATCTATCTATCTATCTATCTATCATCTATCTGTCTGTCTGTCTGTTTATCTCTATAATGCCATACTGCACCTCAGCATATGCTAGTCCTGAGCAACTCAACTCTCTCAGTGTCAAGGCAACTTGCTAGTTGTAGAATAGTTGTGAACTCCTAAAGCGAGTTCCCAATACCAATGAAAAGACAGGTTCAGTCAAAATAACACACCAGGATAAATGTGTGTAAACCTATGCATATGTGCATATACTAAAATGCTCCAATGGAGATAATTATAATTCCATCAATGTCGATATACCCTCCAATGGCTGATGCAGATCAGAACCAATCCATGTCTGCCCATCCTATGTGACTGTTGTCCATGTCCTCCTCTAAATTCAACATGGGGGGATGTGTCCATAAAACCTACTGGAAGCCTTACTTTCCTTCTCCTGATATCATGAGGACAAGAGTGGAGGACACTTACTGTCCAACAGGTTATACCTCACCCTCATCTTCCTGATCAACCCATCCTTTTTGAGCATGAATCTCGCTATTATCATCCTTTAGTGTGGTTCTTCTTAGAAGTTCTTTGTTACATCTTATAGCCTTCTCACACCTACCATGTCTTCCATTGCCTTCTATGTGATATTCAGGTTAGTTCTATGTAGATTGTATGTTCTGCATGACTCTCAGGTATTTATGTACCATTAGTACAATACTGACATTAAAAGTGTAGGCTTTTGTTTCTGGAAGAAGTTTGGGGTCATTACATGAGCCTTGTAATTTCCCAAAGGCAATTCAGCCTGCCTTCTTCCTTTTTACTTAATTATAAGCCCAACTTGTCCATTTCTACTCTCTATATACAAGATATCCCAAAAGTTTTAAGAGTAGTTTTAAGCTTTAATAGCTTACCGAATAGAGTTATTAGTTATTGACTAGTAAGTGGTAATTAGGTGGCTCAGTGGAAGACAGGAAGACTCATCTTCCTGAGTTCAAATCTGGCCTCAGACACTTACTAGCTGTGTGACCCTAAGCAAGTCACTTTTAACCCTGTTTGTCTCAGTTTCCTCACCTATAAAATGAGCTGGAGAAAGAAATGGCAAAGCATTCCAGCATCTTTGCCAAGAAAACCTCAAAGAAAGTCATTAAGAGTCAAACACAACTGAACAACAAAAACAGTACTTAAAGCTCAAAACTTCTTGAAGACTTTTGGGACACCCTTGTATAGATTATCTAACTGCTTGGCTGAATCTGGACAATAAACATTCTTCATGCACTTGATTTTTCCTGTGTGGATGGTTAGACCAAATTCTTTCAAGTGGTTACAGTGGAGACCGATTTTTTTCCCAAGACATTCTATACATTGTGGGGCTTGATTTAGCCTTGAAAATGTAATCTGCAAACAGAAGCAACTGGAGTACCTCACCATATATATGGATTTCCTCTTCAATTTGGATATTGCTGTGGGTCTCCTCCATGACAGTAGTAAACACTTTTGGAGAGCCTACCCCCCCCCCGCCCCACCCCAGTTTTATAGTTGTTCTGCTAATAGTAACAATTGAACAAGATTATCTCCGTTGCTACATATGTAGCAACTTTGATGAGAAATTTTGATGTATGAATGAGAGACTCCTTGGTAGAAGAGAACCTTTAAGCTGGTGTTTTGCTTTAAGTTAAATATTGCTTTTTAAGCATATATATAATCAAGCATAGTGGGATTTTGCATCTTCTACTTCTTTTAGTCAACTGTGTGATGATAAAGATGATAAAGGAATATCCTTTGTTAAATGTATACATACATAGGTAATTTCATCAAAATAAGGAACTCAGTATAAAATCTCCCTTCTTTGACTCAGATCAGCAAGTCACAGGTAATATATAGCGCTATAGAGACACCTGAGGCACTATAATATTAAGTGACCTGTTCCTGGTCACATAGCTACTGTGATTCACAAGTAGGACATTAGGTTCAAAAATATCTATATGATATATAGAAATATGTATTATACATGTATTTATATGTATGTATAAACACATGCACGTGGGCAGCTAGGTGGTAAAGTGTATTAGAGCACCACACCTGGAGTTCTCCTCAGTTCAAATCTTGTCTGAAACACTTACTTTCTGTGTGACCCTACAAATCACCTGCCCTGTTTGCCTCAGTTTCCTCAACTATAAAATAAGCTTGAGAAGAAAATGGCAAACCATTCCAGTACCTTTGCCAAGAAAACCCCAAATGGGGTTGTGAAGAGTCAAACATGACTGAAACAACTGAATGACAACATGTACATATGTGTATATATTGTGTGTATGCATTTGTTACATATAATTCTGACCATTTTTTTTTCTGTGCTATGTGCTAAGGAGAGATCAGCAAAACACTTGCTACTTTTCCTCCATATAAAATTTTCCCTTCCTCAAGGAATTAAATGATTGTAAAAACAAGATCATTCTTCCGATTCTTTTGAACACTAGAATAATAACTCAGTTCCATATAGCTTATATGGTTACAAAGTATTTGGCATACACTATCTAATTTGTTCCTCACAATAACCCTAGGAGATTGGTAGCAGGAATATTACCCACATTTTACCAATGAGGAGACTACCTGTCTTCCAGAGAGGTTGAGACTTAACATCACACATTTTGTATCATCTTCTGATTTGTAAGCCTCTGCTCTACTGCTGTAGGACCAAGTTCATAGCATGAATGAATGAATAAATGAACATTTTTTAAAGGCTGACTATGGGGCAAGGACTGTGCTAAGTGATGAGATACAAAATTAAAGGCAAGAAATTCCTATTTTCAAGAAGCTCACACTCTAGTTAGGAGAGAGAACACACATAAGATCATAGACTTAGATCCAGAAAAGATTTTGGGGACCATCCCAACCCCCTCAATTTACAGATGAGGAAATGGAGGCCCCAGACAGTTAAGTGATTGCTCAAAGTGACCAAGGTTGGTGGAGTTTGAACTTGGGTCATACCCAATCAAATATTTTTTTCCTACCTACTTATATGAATTCTTCTGAAAAAAAATCACACTTGGGGTCCTGATTGAAGACTTTTACTAAGCAACATATTTTAAAGTTGTTGCAAATTCTATATAGATCATAGAAAAGACCTTTTTGTTGTTGTTGTTCAGTCATTTCAGTTGTATCTGATTCTTTGTGACCCCATTTGGGGTTTTCTTGGCAAAGATACTGGAGTGGTTTGCCATTTCCTTCTCCAGCTCATTTTGCAGATGAAGAAACTGAGGCAAACATGGTTAAGTGACTTACCCAGGATCACACAGCTAGTAATTGTCTGAGGCTGGATTTGAACTCAGGTCTTCTTGACACCAGGCCCAGAGCTCTGTCCACTGTACCTTAGTGATCTCAGAGATTATCTAATGCATCTTCCCCCAGTTTTGCGGATGAAGGAACTCGGGCTCAGGTTATATGACTTGCCCAAGGTCAAATAGTAAACAGGAAGAGCTGAGATTTGAAACCAGGTCTTCTGATTGTAAATTTAGTACATTTTCCACAACACCATGATGACACCGTTTGTGGACGTGATTTTGAAGAATGCCTTTAAAATGTCTTTTGTTCTTTAGACTTTATAGTTATCATTATCCTCTTCCTCTTTTTCTGTCTCCCTCCTTATTATCAAAAAGCATGCTATTCCTGTGCTAATTCGTGGGCAGCTAGGTGGTTCAATGGATAGGGCGTCAATTCTGAAGTCAGGAAAACTCATCTTCCTGAGTTCAAATCCAGCCTCAGACATTTACTAGCTGTATGACCCTGGGCAAGTCACTCAACCCTGTTTGCCTCCATTTCTGCATCTGTAAAATGAGCTGGAGAAGGAAATGGTAAACCACTCCAATATCTCTGTCAAGAAAACCTTAAATGGGGTCACGAAGTATCAGACAAGACTGAAATGACTCAACCACAACCTTTAAAAGGTCCTTTGTTCTTTAGATTTTTAGGTTATCATTACCATCCTCTTCTTTTTCTGCCCCCTCCTTATTATCAAAAAGCATGTTTTTCCTGTGCCAATTTATGCATTACACTGTGCTAGGCGCCATACAAGAAACTTACACTTTTCAAAGTAATTGGATTCAGAAATCAAGCAGAGCAAACTAATATTTATCTAGCAACCTTCTGATAAATCCACACAAAAAGATAAATTGTAGTTGGGAACCTACTTATGTGAAGAAACTGTGACAGTAGTGTGTGTGTCACTGTGAAATATTTGGAGTCGCCTTTTCTGAAACTTAATTTCTCCATTCAGCTATTCCCAGAAAATAGAGATATTCCAGTATATGATAATATAGGATGGTACAAGTGTATTCTGCCTTTCATCTAGAGTAGCTCAAAAAGCTTGGGAAATGCTAATGATTTAAGTAACACGTGAAGAAGCTATTATTATACCAGAGAGAGACAGAGAGAGTCTAAATCACAAAAAGGGATTTGCCTTGAGTTACTGCTTAAGTCCATGGGAGCAGATTTTCAAACTCCAGTTTTTCAACTGATCTGGCTCTCCTTGCCAAGGGTTACTGTGGGTCCCCCATCTATGCTCTATATCCCTCACCTGAGGTAGGGGAAAGCATAAAGAGGGACAGTAACACTGCATGCTCACACACAGTCTAGCACATTTGCATGCTAACATCTCACTGCCCCTTTCTTTGGTTTGGCTGCAGGAAGGTGTTACTAGGGCAGGTCAAGCTGAAAAGTGACAATGGAGGAAGTGATAAGAGGTTCTACACAGATATAAGATCAATAAATGTTGTTGACTATTGATAAGAGGAAGCCGAAGAGGAAAATAGATAGCTGTCCAGCAGCTGTTGTGTGATAACCCTGAAGTACTGCCTTCTGTCTCAGAATTACCTCTGTCTTCCCAAAGTCCAGCCAGGTTCTCTGGGAACTTCCTTTAGGTCAAGTCAGGACAAATCCCTGGATATAGGTTATAATTTCATCTTGGCACCTAACTTTTGAGGTGGCCCTGCCCCAAACTACCCTTTAGATTTTACAATCACTGTAACTTGGAGAGAAGCCAAGTAGCAAGTGGAGATTCCATCCCCACTGGACCTGCTTCAGTCAGGTTGTATTCTTTGAGACTCTGCCCACTGTAGGCACTTAAAAAGGTGAGAAAGTCAGGAAAATCACGAATGTCTGGATATCTCCTGATTGTATATGTGTGGAGGGAGGGAGGGACACATAGTTGCATGTGATGTTCAGAAAAGCCAGATCAATCAGGCAACAAATATTTATTAAGTACCTGCTTTGTGCCAAGCACCGTGTTGGCACTAGAGAGACAGATACCAAAATGAAACAACCCCTATTCTCAAAGAACTTACATTCTATCAGCAGGAGACAACATGGGCATATATACAAGTATGTACGGAATAAATATATAAAGAATAAATACTATATATGTATACACACACACATATATATATGGTAGTTAAGTACAAGGTAATTAGCAAAGGGGGCCTCTGGTCTTTAGTCTAGAGAAGCTTGGAAAGCCTTATATATAGTTAGTTGATGTTCAGTAATGTCCAACTCTTCATGACTCCAGTTGAGCAAAGATACTGGAGTGATTTGCATTTCCTTCTCTGGCTCATTTTATAGATGAGGAAATTGAGGCAAACGGGGTCAAGTGACTTGCCCAAGGTCACACAACTAGTAAGTGTCTGAGGCCAGATTTGAACTCAGGAAGAAGAGTCTTATGATTCCAAGCCCAGTGCTCTATTGGCTGTACCACCTACCTGCCTGCCTGTCTGTCTGTCTGTCTGTCTGTCTGTCTGTCTGTCTGTCTGTCTGTCTATCTATCTATCTATCTATCTATCTATCTAGAGTAACCCCCAATTAGGTTGGGAACTAACGTTGGTTTATCCCATCATACTTTTTCTTTCCTCTCTCCTCTCCTCTCCTTCTGCTGCCTCTTCTTTGTGGGGGTAAAGGAAGGTATGAGTTATTTGGATTTCTTTGAAATCTGAAATTTGTATCTGCTTCCTAAATTTCTGGGTTGCCTCCTAAAACCAAATGAAACTTGTAGATCCCTATTCGAAGTGGTTATCAGACTGACCGCCTGTAGTATTAATATTTGTAATATGGCCATATCTGTATCTTCTTTCATCTGAATGTATCATCTGAAATGAATAAATCTTTATGCTATTCTGATTAATATCTTAAAAATGCTCTCCAAAGGCCTGCTATGACATATCATCCTGGCATGGAGGTGGACCTAGGATCTTGAGAGTTATGGCAACAGTGTACAAGCCCTGGTAGGTCCAACCAGTCTGGAAAGGTTTCAAGTAATCCCTGACAACAAAATTCAAGGGCCAGCCTGGCTAAGTTGAGAGAAGCTTATCATCACAGAGTTTGCCACCAGGCAATAAATCTTTTTTTTTTTTGGCCACAAGTCATAAAACTGTTTCTTGTTGCAATGCAATCTGGTTTTTGGCAGAGGGAGTACTCACAGTGATAAGGTTACAGATCTTTAAAATACTGAAGTATTTCAATACAGATTTTTAAAGTTAGAAGACCCCAGAGATAACTAGCCCCATTTACCTCTTTGGCATTGACTTATCTGCTGTTTTCTACTCCAATAGAATGAGCTCCTTGAAAATACAGACAGTTTTTGTTTTTGCCACGGTCTCTGTGCCCCCAGGGTCGGCTATGTGGTGCAGGGGTCGGGAAGACTTATCTTCCTGAGTTCAAATCCGGCCTCAGACACTTACTAGCTTTGTGATCCTAGGTAGGTCATTTAACATTGTCTCAGTTTCCTTATCTGTAAAATAAGTTGGAGAAGGAAAAAAAAATGGCAAGCCACGCCAGTATCTTCGCCAAGAAAACCCCAAATAGGGTCACAAAGAGTCAGACATGACTAAAACACAACTGAACAACTCTATCTCCAGCTCTTAGCAGAATGCCTGACATGCATGTAGGGGGTCCCTAATAAATGCTTGTTGATTTAAATTGAATTTCAACTAGTCAAAAACAAGTCCTGGTTTCCCTATTAATCCAGGTGAAATGTGTTTTGCCATGTCAAGATGATCAAGCAGGGTAGGTGGTCCACAGATTGAAAAAAAGCCTAAGGAATGTTGCTTTGTGGCAAAAGAAACTTTAATTTCTTCATTTTCAATTCTCTGCTCTAAGAAATGGACAGTCTTTAAGAAGGAGTCTTAAGGAGTCTGCCCATTTCTCAGTGGGGTTGGAGTTCTTTGTTCTATGAAATATAAATAGGTCTTTAAGAGGTCTTTAAGTGATTACAGGAAATCCGCATACGGTTCTTTAATGAATCAATGAATCAACATGGCATGACCAGGGAGTGTGGGGGTTGTCCTTTATTTTGAGTTCAGAGGAGAAAAAAAATAGCACCGAGGTCCTTGTTTTTCTAGGAGAATCACAGACTTCTGAGGGGGAAAAGGAGGAAGAAAAAGCTCCCCTCTTTTTTTAATCTAACAGTTTTTTCATGATCTCTCTAGTTACTATCCACTATTAAAAGAAAAACAACCAGAGTTTATAAATAGTAAGTGTATAAATATTGTACCCAAGGATTATTTACTACAGCGGCCTTAGACAGTTGGACTGTTAATTAAGAGGAGATTTCCAAAGAGGCTATTTCCACTTTCCCCTTGTAGGTGATACAGCGGAGGGTGGGCCATTTCCACAGATTTAACTTGATGTATTTCGAATCTAAGAAAAGAGGCAAACATAGGAAGGGACTAACAACACTGGGTTGACTTGTGTGTTTTCCTGCAGGTCTGCCTTTTGGAAACAAGTTTAAGAAGAAAAAAAAAGACAAGAATTTATCCCTAAAATTGATCATGTCTACAAACTACAGACTGTGTCGAGTGGGAACCAAACAATAGCTCTGTGCTCAGATCTGTTAGGTTCAATTTTGCAGGGTTTTCTGCATGCCTCTGTGGTCCGGCTGCCAAAAAGAGTTATGTAAAGAGCGGCGGAGGCACTGTGTGTGTAAAATCCTCCATCTAGAGGCCGGCAGAACAATTGCAAAAATATCTCCATCAAACATCCTCCCTCCTCCTTCCATCCCTCGCTCCCTCTCTCTCTCCATCCCTCGCTCCCTCCCTCCCTCCCTCACTTCCCACTCCCCTCTCCCCAATTTCAAAGCTGTTCTGGAGAACTGAGACGGAACTCACACAACCAAAAACAATCTACTGTAACAAGAGGTGACAATTAATTAATGGCAGATTTGCGACGCAATTTACATCCGTTTCCTCCACTGATTCTCACACCAACCCCACAAAGGTAGACACTGTTATTGCCCCCATTTTACAGAGGAGAAAACCGGGGTTTAGAATAAGAATAAAGCGATTTGTCCACGGTCACAGAGCTAGAGAGGGTCAAAATCACCCAGGTTTCTTTTGACTCAAGTCTAGGGCTATTTCTGCTACTCCGTTGTTATTCCTCAGTTGTTTCAATCCTGTCCGCCTTGGGGTTTTCTTGGCAAAGATACTGGAGTGGTTTGCCATTTCCTTCTACAGCTCATTTTACAGATGAGGAAACTAAGGCAAATAGGATTAAGTGACTTGCCCAGGGTCACACAGCTAGGAAGCGTCTGAAGTCTGATTGGAACTCAGGTCTTCCCGACTCCGGGCTCTGGTGCTCTATCCACTGTGCCACATAGCTGCCTGTATCACTCCATGGTAGCTCTGCAATATGGGGTGGAAGACGGAAAATGAAAAAAGCTTCTTTCAATTTGGCTCAAGTTAAACCATAAAAGTTCTCATTAATTCTTTTTTAAAGTAAATATATTAAATAATTTCCTGCATATATTTAGCCTAAAGGAACATAGTAAGATTTCCTTTAAAATGAACGAGAGAATTTGTCTTGCTCATTAATGATATATCAGAATTTGCTGTTATGATCATTTAAGAAATTAATGTTATATATTTCTTTGAGAGCTCAATTAAATAGCTTTGTCGACAGCAAGACATTTTTTAGTAAGCAAAGCACTGTGCTAGGCATAATTGGGTGATTAATGAATTGTGGTCTTACCACGTATTTATTTCATTCTCCATTGTTATTTTGTAAAGTTGGTTATAAATTTATTTAAAATAGTAAAATAGCAAGGGTTTGGATTAATTCTGGATTAATGCAGATAAATCTAACAGTGCCCACTGATATCTAAAAATTTTATCAGATTCCTAATATATTGGTCATTCCTTCAGTCATTGTGGAATAGTAAGAAAAGCAGCTCCACCACTTACTATTTATGAGGGGCTTTAGGCAAATTGTGCTACTTCTCTTGGCCTCAGTTTGCTCATCCAGAAAATGGGAACGATAATTGTTGTACAATCTTCTTCACATCACTATTTCAGGAATGAAGTAAGATAATGCTTGCAAAGCACTAAACAAATTAAGCTATAGTTATTGTTATCTTGTGCTTTTTTTCCTGTTTATTTGGTGGGTTTGTAAACCTGAAATTTGCCATTGGCCTTGTAATATTTACACTAGCATTTGCAAATTTAGTTTGTTATTGTAATTATAGACTCTATTCTTTCATAGCATAGTTCCCATAATTTCTTTCTCCACATTTAATTGCATGGCACTACCTTCCTGTTTCATTTCTCATTTAACTGCTTCATTACTGTCTTATCACAGCAGCATTGAACAAGAAGGCTAAAGTTATGACCACAGTTTAACATTTTAGAGAATTTATATCAGTCAGCTTTGGAAAAAATCTTGATTTCATGACTAAAGAAACCTGTTGTCCCTCACAATTGGAATATTAGGTGTACATTATAAATTTTTGATTATTAGATACAAAAGAAAAAATAAGCATTAAACAGTAGCAATCTTACATGGAAAATCAATTTTATCTTATTATCTTATATGACTGTTTATAGCTTCCACTACTTCCAGGAAAGAAGATGGCTATTCAGATTGTGATTCGAAGTATTTCCTGACATAGCCAAATTTCTACAATCTACATGTGGGATATTCGTTTTTTGGATTATCTCTACAGGTAATCTGTTTTCCTTTTTTTGGAGTCTTCTTTTCTGTTATTCCTTTTCTCCTTCCTTGTAAGTTGCTCTCTTCTCTGAGAGTACAAAATAATTTTAATACAAGCAAATAGTGATCATTACAAATGTTACAAAATGAGGAATTTCAAAACTAAATATGATAATTACTTGTTTTTAATATAAGAAAAGAATTATTGACTAGAGCTTGCCAGAAGGCAAATGGACTGCTTTGGGAGGTAATAGCTTATTCATTGGAGAATTTCAAACAAAAGTTAAACGATCACTTGTTGGAAATGCTAATACAAGGAGTCTGTTTTCAGGTATGCATTGAACTCTATGGTCTTCAAGTCTAAAAGAGATCTTTTTGAACTGAAATTCTGTAAATATAAATTTGTATAAGATGACATATTGACTTGGATTCACCTGTTGATTGACTAGCTCCAATTTAAACCACATACAGCTGGTTTGTACATAATTATTTGCATGCTGTCACCCCCATTACAGAGAATGAAAGCTCCCTGAGGGTAGAGACTGTCTTTTGCCTTTTTTATATCCCTAGTTTTAGCACATAGTGGGCACTTAATAAATGCTTGTTGGCTGTTTTTATTGATGTTCTCTTTCTTTTTTTGTATTTTTAGTTTACAATACTCGGTTCTACATAATTTTGAGTTCCAGATTTTCTTCTCTCCCTTCCCACCTCCCTCCCCAAGACAGCATGGAATCCCATATATCTTCCACGTATAACTTCACATTGAATTAATTTACACACTAGTCAAGTTGTGGAGAAGAATCATGACCAATGGAATGAATCATGCGAAAGAAGAAACAGAACCAAAAAAAAAAACAACCCAAAAACAAAAAGACAGAAAAAGGCAGGGGTGGGGGGAGGGGGGACGTGAGCATAAAGTGTGCCTCAATCTGCATTCATACTTCGTAGTTCTTTCTCTGGATGTTAATAGTATTCTCCATCATGAGTCCTTTGGAGTTTTCTTTGCACCTTGTGTGTAGTCTCAATATTTAATTCTTTTTTTTTTTGGAGGGGGGAAGGCAGGGCAATTGGGGTTAAGTGACTTGCCCAAGGTCGCACAGCTAGTAAGTGTCAAGTGTCTGAGACTGGATTGGAACTAGGGTCCTCCTGACTCTAGGACTGGTGTTCTACTCAGTGTGCCACCTAGCTACCCTGACTGTAGTCCCAATTTTTAAAAAGGTGCTGGAACGCATGTGAATTTAGGCCTAATTATATTGTCTTTTTCACAAAATAAGAGAGCTAGAAATAAACCTACTACTTTTCTATAGCTATGATCTTTATTGTCAACAGTAATGTGGGTCCTACTGGAAAAAACTCATTACTTAGAATTCAAGAGATCTCATTTGTACTTCCATTACACTCTGACTCATTCTGACTCACTCTGTTACATTGAGCAAGTTGTTCAACCTCTAAATGGTTCCGTTTTCCTGCCTGTAACATGGGGATGACATTTGCTTCCTTCCTTCTTGACGTTTATGTTGGAAGGATAAATAAAATGCCATGCTACCACCATTATATATTTATATTTAGTATCGCTTTTCTTCTGCAGAACTCAAGGCATTTTAATTATCATTACTTTATCCAATACAATCCAATGAGCATTTACTAAATGTCTCTTAAGTGCAAGGTATCGTATTATATTGGGGACATAAAGACAAAACAAAAAAATAGTCTCTTTCTTCAGAGAATTTATATCTCAAACAATCAATAAAGATTTAGTAAGTGCCTATTGTGTGCCAGGCACTGGGCTAAGTTCTGAGGACATAAAAAGAGGTAACAGACAGTCCTTGACCTCAAGAAGCTTACAATCTACAGAGCGTTCCTAAAGTCTGGACACATAAGCAAAAATGCACGTTTTCAAGAAATGAAATGAATGAAATTTTCAACATTTTATTTAATTGGAATATTAACAAATAACATCTTCAATGTGATTTCCATCATTTGTGATGCAAAGGTTGATGCACTTTGCAAGATTCATGTGAACTCAATGCAATAACTCCACATTGCTGCCAATTTTAGCACATTCACTCTTTATGTGTTCAATCAAGTGTGTTGCATCTGTGAATTTCATTGAGTACACCTTCTCCTTTAGCATACTAGAGAAAAAGACTAAGGTCTGTTACTATTCCAAATATTTCAAAATATGCATTTTTGCCTATGTGTCCAGACTTTAGGAACACCCTGTAATGAGGAAGACATCATATAAACAAATATATACAAAACAAGCTACATACAAGAAAAATAGAAAATAATTAAAAGAGGGAAGGCACTGGAATTAAGAGGGGCAGAACAAGGCTCCCTGTAGAAGGTGGAATTTTAGTTGGGACTCAAAGGATTCCAGGGAGGTCAGTAGTCATCTTGGAGGAGGGAGATCATTCCAGGCAGGGGGAATGGCCAAAGAAAATGCCCAGAGCTGAGAGATGGAGTATCTTGTTTGTAGAACAGCTAGGAGTCGGGTGTAACTAGGTCGAAGAGTACATGAATCAATAAACATTAATTAAGTGCCTACTAGATGCCAGGCACTGTGCTAAAGAGATACAACAGGTTAATAGAAAAGCATATACAAGCTGATATGAGAGGGAGAAAGCACTGTTAACTAGTAATAGTGCTATTAACTATTTCCTTCCATAGGAGGTAGTCCATGCACTGAGCACTGAAGCACATTTGGAGTTTTATGAGTCAAAGGAGAGGAGGGGAGTGCACTGTAGGAGTGGAAGATAGTTGTGCAAAGGTATTGATGTGGGAAATTGAATAATGCCTCATAAACCTGGAAAGGTAAGCTACAGCTAGATGCTAAAAGATCCTAAATGCAAAGCATTTATTTTATTTGTTTTCAAATTTCTTTTTAGAGGGAAAAATCTCACATGTTATTTATATGTCACCTAATAGACAAAAGTTTTTCCTAATAAACACGGGACCAGGGGATGCCAGTCCCATCCTTCTTTCTATAGTTCCTACCTGACACCTACTCCCTGTGGACAAGTCAATTAATCTCTCTGAGTCTCAGTTTCTTCATATGTAAAATGGTAATATTAATACATGGAATAATACCTATCTTTAGGGTTACTGTGAGGCTCAAGAGAACACAAAAAGAAGCCTGGCAAACTTTAAAGTACGTATGACTGTTAGTTATTATTAAATTAGTCTTACTGCTCTCTGGGCAGCCAGGTGCCACAGTTGATAGAATGCTGGTCCTGGAGTCAGGAAGACTCCTCTTCCTGAATTCAAATCTGTCCTCAGACACTTAGTAGCCACGTGACCTTGGGCGAGTCACTCAACCCTGTTTGCCTCAGTTCCCTCATCTGCAAAATAAGCTGGAGAAGGAAATGGCAAACCATTCCAGTATCTTTGCCAAGAAAACCCCAGATGAAGTCACAGAGAGTTGGACACAACTGAAGTGACCAAACAACACCAAATTGCCTCTGCCAGCCCACACGTTCACTTAGAAACCCTATTGATTCTTTTTTTTTGTCAAGACTCTGTTTAATCAGAAGGTCTTTCATTCTGGTACAGATAAGCCCTTTGTATTTTTTCTGAACGAAGGAAATAATAACCAGGCCTGAGTTTTACGCTGGCAATTTTACA
>CM053624.1:105151893-105189575 GCA_028646595.1 Phalanger gymnotis
TCTCATTTCTCTTCCCAATTTTTCCTCTGCTTCTCTAACTTGCTTTTCCAAATCCTTTTTGAGCTCTTCCGTGGCCTGAGACCAGTTTTTCTTGGAGGCTTGGAGAGTTCTATGTTCCATGCTTGTGGGGATGCGGCAGCTCTGCCACACTAGCACTCCTCCTTCCCCAAGAACCCCCAACCTGGACTGGACTTAGATCTTCAGCAGGCTCTTCACTCCTGCTCTGATCTGCCACTTAATTCCTCCCACCAGGTGGGCCTGGGGCCAGAAGCAACTGCAGCTGTAGTTCTGTAGCTGCACCATCTCCACTGCCCCCGCAGCGGTGGCCAAACTGCAAACTCCCTGTCCCCAGCAACTTTTCCCACTAACTTTCTCTGCTGTCTTTGGTGTTTGTGGGTTGAGAAGTCTGGTAACTGCTGTAGCTCACTGATTCAGAGTGCTAGGGCCCACTCCACCCGGCTCCTGGTCTGATTGGTCCATGCCGCCCATGCTCAGCTCTGCTCTGCTCCCCTCCCCTCCCTGCTCCGTGCGGGATAGACTTTACCCAGAGACCATCCAGGCTGTCCTGGGCTAGTGTCCTGCTTCCCTCTGCTCTTTTGTGGGTTTTGCAGTTCTGCTCTGTTGTCTTTGTTGTTTGTGAGTTGAGAAGTCTGGCAACTGCCACAGCTCACTGATTCAGGGCGCTAGGGCATGCTCCTCCTAGCTCCTGGTCTAGTTGGTCTGCCCTGCCCACACTGGGCTCTGCTCTACTCCGCTCAGCTCCGCTCCCAGCTCCGTGCGGGATAGACCTTACCCAGAGACCATCCAGGCTGTCCTGGGCTGGAGCCCTGCTTCCCTCTGCTATTTCGTGCGTTCTGCAGTTCTAGAATTGGTTCAGAGCCATTTTTTATAGGTTTTTGGAGGGACTTGGTGGGGACCTCATGGTAGTCCCTGCTTTCCAGCCATCATCTTGGCTCCACCCCCTGAAACCCTATTGATTCTGCAAGGCTTTCTCTTCAGCTCTCTAGAATGGGTAACATATAAATCTCTTTTTGGAACTTTCTGTGAGGGATAAGAGGGGCTTGCTTCCTCGCCCATCACTGGAAGTTATGGCAGCTTGGAATAAATGTGTTGGAATCATGGACCTCTAGTTGCATCTTCTACTTGGTGTTTCTTTTCCTGAGAATAGGTGCCTGAGAATTGATCCTGAGAGATGGACCTTTGGGGAATGGCTTCCTCAGGAATTCAGGAATTTCTGGTTTCCTCAGTCATGGGAAGGGTCTCCTGTAGTTACTACAAGGCACTTGGAAAGGGTGACTCTGGACAGGAAGAAGCACCCACTCCCTGGCCTGGTTTGCCAGAAGACCTTGAAGAAACAACCCAGAAGATGCAGAGCCAAGGAAGAAGGTAAAATGCTTATTCACTAGTTCCAGAAAATCATTTCATGTTTGGATGCTTTAGGCATCACTCTTTAGCTGTCAGGAGTTGCTACATCAGTGCTTCATGTTTAAGTCTTTGTTAATACACCTGTGTGTGTTGTTTCTGTTTTAAATATTTCTTTTGTTTGTAGCAAATACATGGTCATTCTCTGCCTGATCTACAGTGTCCACTGACTACCTTTGTGCTTCCTTTTGGAGAAGAACCTAGACATGAGCCTAACCTAAGTTTCCAGTGATTCTCCCCAGAGCTCTGGGATAAGGCTTTAAAAATCTGCAGAATTAGACAAGAGACTGGTCCACTATTCAGAGGTCAGTTTTCCCCCAGTCCTGGGTTCAGAGAAAGAGCAAATATCACAGCTCCTTCTGGATTCAGTAGCACTTTGCTGTTGTTCAGTGCTTCAGCTGTGTCCAACTTTTCATGACTCCGTTTGGGGTTTTCTTAGCAGAGATACCAGAGTGATTTGCCATTTCCTTCTCCATTTCATTCTACAAATGAGGAAACTGAGGCAAACAAGGTTGAGTGACTTGCCCATGGTCATACGACTAGTAAATGTCTAAGGCTGGATTTGATCTCAGGAAGATGAGTCTTCCTGACTTCAGCCTGGCATTCTATCTACCATACCACTGTAACTCTTTGGGTTGTTATATTTCCATATTGGGATTTATTGCTGGTGCATCAAGGGTTCAATTGGTAGCTTTTCCAAATGCCTTTTATGACCTTTACTTCTTTTCCAACCTATCAATTCATTATTGCAATAGTAGCCTTCTTAGTCCATGGCATTCTCATATATCTCATAAACTTTGGTGGAGAGCCATATACTTGTGTCCTCTAAAACAGAAAATCAGGTCATGTCCTGTCAAATGTCATCTTTGATCCAGGCTCACTAGGTCATCCAATCATCTGGCCTCTTCTTTAGCATGTATTTCTTTTAAGGTGACTAAGCAGATTGCCATCTCTATTTCTTTTATTGCACTGTCTTGGGCTCTGCTGGGATTTCCCTGTGCTGATGGGCTTCCTGGCAAGACATGCTCAAAGTATCATTTCACAAAACTCATTTTCCTCATGCTGCAGCTTAGTTTGGGGGGAGGGTCTGTTTCTCATTTTTATTCACCACTAAAGTAATATATGATGAAAATGAATAAGCTTTTGACTATTCCAATCTTCTAATTTCCTTGGCATCCTACATTTTCATTTTTGAAACTGAGAATGCAGCAAAGATTAAATGATTGTTTGAGCTTCTTATTAAAAATGGCAGTTTAATTTAAAATTACAGTTGAATTTCTTTTTATAACAGTAGCTGGTGATATAGGGGTAGCTAATTTAGACCCAAAAGGCAGCTGTTCAGTTCTGAGTCATAAATGGTTTGAATAACTTACCTGCAACTACAGGTGACTACCCTTGTTCCAGAAACTCCTTTTCAAATTCCTAAATACTTGTTAGTAAGCACTCTACCTAGCAATTTAGGAAAGCTTTGATGTGCCAGATACAATCACAAATGCAAAATCCTTATTTTTCAGGGCCTTATGCTTCCATTAAAAGAAATTTATGTATACATTTGTATAGCCTTTGTTTGCTCACCACCATTTCCAACATATCTGCTTCTATATATGATAAAATTATGTTTCAAGGCTGCATAAGCCTATGTTGCATATCAAGAGACTATCCCTAAAGCAAGGTTATGATTAGTTTTAAAAGCTAAATGACCTCAGCCAGGGAACCAGGGTTAGCTTCTCATCTCTTCACCAATTAAAATATTGGGAATTCCAAATCAAAGATGGAGACACAAGGTTTGGAGATATTGGCCCAGAAAGAAGTATAAAAGGAAAAGTGGGGGAAAGTTACCCTTGCACTGCCTTTAGCTGGTGCCATTTATGGGGATGCAACTGAGGAGATGTGCCCCTGGGGCATTCAACTGGGACATAGTAAAGGACTAAAGTTAGCTTTCTGCTTCAACCTTCATGGGACCAACTGGCTATGGAATATGTATATATTACTTAAGGCAGGGGTGTGTTGGTAAATGTTTAACAACTAACTCTCTGGAAAAAAAGTATCCAACACAATTTTAAGTTTAATATGCATCATTAGCACTTTCTCAAGTCTATACCACCAACAAAATAATAAATCAAGCCCTGATTTACAGTCTTTGCTGATTTCTGAAGTGCAAATGCTCACACTGAAAATTTAACAATCAGCTTATGAACCCAGTTGGACCTAGCTCCAGCATACCTCTGCTCTGCAGATATTGATGGGGTACTTGGGTGCTTGCGCTTGGACTCTAATTCTAACAGCTTCTGCTTGGATGTGTGTGCCTGACCCCCAATTCCAAAACCACATCCAGTTCTAAAATCACATCTCTCCCTAGCCTCAAAACACTATCTCTCTAGCTCAAGGTCAGCATGCCCCAGCAACACACTTATCCTCCCTGTGTACTGATAATTGGCTGTGCACTGAGTCATGACCATATTTACTACTTACTGATATGCATCCTAGATATAGTCAGATGTATACTCTCTTACATTTATTTTGTCTAACAAGACATTTGATGAGAGCCATCTAGATATTCCCAGTCAGCCCTGACCGTTAGTTATCTTGGTGATGTTTCACAGTCAAAACCACTCCTCCTCATAGCACCCCCTTGGGCTATTTCTAGTGAACTCTGGGTAATATGCCTGCGCAGTAGATACAAAAAGTACATGTTCCTTTAAGAACTGACCACCCCTTAACCACTCCCTAATCCCACCCCAAACCACCTAATTGACATGTTTCACCCCTAAATCTCTTATAAAAGCTCTCCCTGTGCCCCTCTAAGGTTGTAGGTTTCCTAAGAACTCTTGCCTACTATAAAGTGTAATAAATCTTTGCCACCTTGACATAAAGAATGCTTGAGACCATGAATTCATTCTGGATGGCCCCCAACCCTCTCCAGTACTCGGGTCCTTGAGGGGTACTCCCCTTCAACAATCCCATCTGGGAACTCCAGTCCTGGGGACTTTGGTTTTGGGATTCCTGAATCCATGGGTTTTTCTCCCTCAACAACATCACTGAACAAAAGTAGAGGCTAGGGCATGTAAGTGTGTGTGTCTTCCGCAAAGTGTGAGGGACTGATCCCTGTACCATTCTTGACAGAGCTTAACATAACACTTGCCCATTCCCCAGGTGCTATGACCTAGGCTTTCATTACCCCCACACTGGGTTAGGGCAAGGGAAGAGAACAACACCAAAAAGCTGAACTAGGTAAATTACGATGTCAATTCAAATTTCACATTCTATGATTCTCTGATGAATAAATAGCCAGAGATGAAAGCAGCGGACTTAAAATTATAAAATAATGGAGAATTACTTTTATGGGATTAAAAAATTTTTTTGCTTCAATTCCTTAATTAAGGGATGAGGGAGCAGACCCCACTTTTACCACAGCAAGACGGCAGCTCCCTGGGACCAGGAGTGTTCTGGGAAACATTTAAAAACCGGTTCTCCAGGAGGAAAAAAGTACTCATGACACATTTTAAAAATTTAATCTGCATTATTAACATTTTTCTCCACCACTTTCTTAAGTCTAGAAATCAACAAAGCAATAAATCAAGCCTTGATTTACAGTTTGCTGATTTCTAAGGTACAAGTGCTCAGAATGAACTGGTTCTAACCCATCCCTGCTTAGGATGTACCCTGTGCAGGGAGCAGGGAGTGATGAGAGCTATTTTAAAATATTGGTTGTTGTTTTTTAATTTACTTATGTGAATGCCAGAGATGAGACTTGATCCTAGGTCTTTCTGAATGTAACTAATCCACTATTCCAAATAGCCTTCCTTATCTTTGATACACTCTAGCTGTTGACAGTTGAAATCTAAGATTTTAAGTTTCACAGCAGGTATAGCTCTACATTAGTAAAAAGTTTCTTCATTTGGACTCATGATGGGAAAATGCTATCCACATCCAAATAAAAAACTGATGGACTCTGAATGCAGATTGAATCATAAACTTTTTTCACTCATTTTATTTTGTGTGTGTGTGTGCATGCGCGTGCGTGCGTGTGCGTGTGTGTTTCCTTTTGGTCTGTTTCTTCTTTCACATCTGTGACTAATACAGAAATATGTTTTACATGATTGTATATATATAAGCTATACCAAATTGCTTACCATTTTAGGAAGAGGGGAGGGGAGGGGGGGAAGGAGGGAAAAAATTTGGAATTCAAAATCTTGTAAAAGTGAATGCTAAAAATTGCCTTTATATATAATTGGGAAAAAATAATATACCATTAAAAAAGTTTCCTTATTTGGAGCTTGCCTTACCAATAAAAAAAAGACTGGTAAAAAATGTTAATGTCATAAAACACCTCTATTGATAATAACACATAGTATTTATTTTATGTTACAGTGGTGGGACAGAGCTTTGATATTTAGCAACAAATATCTTGTCCCAGCTATGTGAACCACTGCTTAGTGTTGGTACATAAAACTCATTTCTGGCAGATTTCAGAAGACACGGAACATTAGAATGTTGGAGATTGTAGGGAACTCAGAGATCACAAGATCCAATCCCTCTCTCTTTACAGGTGAGAAAATGGAAGGTTAGAGAAATAGTATGTGTTCACACAGCTAGTTAATGGGCAAAACACAATAAGAACCCAGTTCTCCTGTGTCCAGTACTCATCTGTTTAACTGTGTAGACTTATGTAAGACCCTTAGAGGATTCTAAGTTCTGTGGCTATCTATAGCAGGGTTGTTTTTTTGGGTTTTTCCCCCTTCCTTCTAGGATCATGTTCTACTGAGGGGAATAGCATACATTGACACATAGATACATGGTAAATTCCCTTTGCAAGTTTAGAATTCACACACTCAAGTAATAAAAAGATTATTTACAGGTCAGGTGGCCCATGGAACAGGAGCACACCCCTTTCTCTCTCATCCAAGCTGGTCTTCATCACAGTCTAATGTTCTCTCTTCCTCAGTGTCTTCATAATGTGTTTCTGCCTATGTCAATATTTCCTGTAAGTCTAGAAATTTAAAAAAACACCCCAGATCCCCCCCACCCAACAACACTCTGCCTCTACCAATTAGTGTGCTACCCAGCTCCAGTAAAGCATCCAGATTTTTTTCACAGGAAATATTACTTAACTGTCCCCCACTCCCACCCCCATTCTGTATTTGTGAATGTTTTATTTTTCCTGCGTAACTTTCATTTTATTAGATTTGATCGGTCTTTCCAAACTTTGGGGATTTTCATGGTTCATGACTGTGCTATCTCTTCAGACTTTGTGTCATCTCCAAATTTTACAGCCATGACATCTATATAAGAGTAATGGGGGAGGGTAGGTAGAACTAGCCAAGAAGGACGCCAAAAGTTCTTAGACCATGCACAATATCTCCTTGCTGCCAAGCCACATGAAGGCCTGGTGAGTCTGTTTCAGGAAATTTGTGATGGAAGGGCATTTTCCCCTCCCTAATTTAGAGCTCAAGCAAATATTTTCTAATTTCTCAGGGATGAAAATCCTTCTGGCTACTGAGCCAGAAGTAAGTACTGTATTTTTGCATATAAGACTTGAATAGAGAAAATCTGACTCTCTCTTTTCTTTTCTTTTTTTTTTTTTTGAGCTAGAAGGTGGAAGAAATGCTTTGAGTCTCTGAGTGAGGGGAGAGGTAGTAGGAAGGCTTCCTTATCTTTTCACCTAGGTTGTTCTGTTAATCAGCCAATCAACTAGAATTTATTAAATACTGACTGTGTGGCACTATGATAAGCTCTGGGGATATAAAGAAAGCGGGGGTGGAGGAAACTCCCTGCATCTCAAGGAGCTCACAGCCTAATGGGGACCATTTATCTACATAAGATTCTCATCTATGTAAAACACCTAAAGGAGTATGGGAAATGAAAATTACTCAACTGAAGTAAATCGCCCTAAGGCAACACAGAGAGGTTTATGGAGAAGGAACTTTTGAGCAAGGGTGCAGAAAATTTAGGCAATCTTTCCCTCTTTTCTTGCTTGGAAGTGATAATATCTGAGGTCTGGAGGTAACAGAAGGTCAAAGGGAAGGAGATTCTGTCAGTCCTAAACTAAAGGTTGAAAGAGCTTTGCAGCACTTTAACCTAAAAGAGCACCATAACACTCCAACTGCGAAGAGCACAATACCCCTCGGCCTAGTCATCCGAGGAGAAAAGACTATAACTGCCTATTGAAGAATGAGCCCTGGAGATCCGCAGATCATTCCATCCAGCAGAGACATCATGCCCAATGAAGGGCCCAGGAGTTGAGCAAACTACCAAGCCACTGTCTGATCTAGTCTAGCAGCAATGGAACCTAGAGATGAATTGGCACAGTCCTCAAGTAACTTCCTTGACCTAATTTAGCAGTAGATTGACCTATCCAAGTGAGGTACTGTACCCTAGGAGTCAATCAGTGAACAAACATTTATTAAATTTTTACTATGTGCAGGCACTGTGCTCAGGAAGAAGAATTTATCAAATTCCATGTGCCAGGCACTTTACAAATATTATCACAACAATCCTAGGAGGTAGGTACTGTTGTTATTCTGATTTTACAGCTAAAACTGAGGCAGACAGAGGTTAAGTGACTTCCCCAGGGTTATATAACTAGTATCTGAGGATGGATTTGAACTCAGGACTTCCTGACTCCAGGCCCAGAACTGTATCCACTGTGTCACTTACCTGCCTTGAGCGGGAACAAGACTAGTCAAGTTACTAGACCAACAGACAAGCCCAAGATGCAAAGAGCCCAGCATAGAGCCAGCCCATCAGCCCATCTGAACAGCAGAGTGACTCAGAAAACTTCTTGAAAGGAGAAAGGATATTGATGACCTCTAGTTTCTAAGTTGTGAGTTGTCCAAGCTGTGTATGTCCCCTATGACAAATGCCAAGGATCTTATGTATACATGGATAATGGTGATGGAGTGAAAAGAAATACCAGGTGGGTGAGGATGAGGGTTAGACTTACTCTCAACACTTGCTGTCCTTGAGTTCCTGGAATTAGCAACACATGTCCGTGGAATATCCCATGCTCTGTGACTCCAAAACTTTGTCATTCTGTCCCATCCACTGCAGGGTTAACACACGTGGTGGTTCTTCATTTCTTGTCTCTATCTCCTGGGGAAACTCTGAGATAGCTGCTGCTACAGGTGTTTTTTTTCAATGCCCTCTTAATTTTGCACTATGTTATAAAGTTCTAAATACCCTCTCCTAGTTCTATGTCTCTGTGAAGAAGGCATGTAGTAGCATAGTATATAATTCTTTACTTTTCATGGATGGTATAGCTGTACCAAACAGCTTTATAGTAGATAGGCACTTAATAAATGTTCATTTCCCATTCCTCCTAAGGCTGGTCTGTCTGTATGTCTGCTCTCCACCTAACTTTCCATATCCACACATCCTGACAAGTCCGAAGGGGTATCACAATGGAAAAAGATGCTAAAGGGAGGGTTAGAAGAACTCTGCAGGCTCCTTCTCTATTTTATGAATGTTGACTGATTCATAGACTAGATATGTAGATCTGGTCATTATCCTGTTTTATTTGAAGCCCTGTGATTAAATTGGCTCCCCAAGAGAACTGGTGTAAACAGAGAAGAACAGAAGGTTCAGGATGGAGCCTTACAGGACTCTCTTTTTTTCCATATGCCTCAGGTTTTCTGTCTATGAAGGGGACAGATAAGCACATCTCACACTGGAACTCCTCTGTAACTTCCTTTCCCTGATCCCAAACCTCTCCCTCTTGATAAATGTTGCAGAAGCTTGATGAGATGCCATGTATTTCCTTCATCCCTTTGGGAATATGATGAGCAGAAACATTTCACAGAATTGGGAAAGGTACAGGGCATAGAATTACTATCATTTGAGTCTATCAAAGGTGGATTTGGGCAGGGACATATTGCATATTAAACGTTGCCTTACATGTGGAGCTTGCCTCACTTTCCTCTCTTCTTTCCTCCTTTTGTGGGGAGGCAAAATTATAGAATAGTTAAAATTTACCTCTTGGTTTCTCTTTCTAAAATGTTCTGTCTCCACAGCTCCTCCCTCCTCCCTAGTGCACCCTAACAACCTTCCCCATATACAGACATTCAAGTACATAATATCTTCATGTTCTCTTCACTCCAATTAAATCCCCTTTTCCAGAAAGGAGCTGATAAATGTACTCACTGTAAGGTGTAAATAACTAATAAGGTTTGAAGTGCTACCCATCCCAGGAGAAACTGTATTTTAACAGGAGATTAAACCTTCTAACATGCCAAATTCACACTCCCTACTATTAATGGTAGAGTGCAATGATTTCCACCTATGGGCTGCCAACCCTTGGCAAGATTGAGGCTGGAAATGAATCCATTAATAATCAAACTTACTTTCTGTAGAGTTAATACATAATTATGTCTCAAAAATTCAAAGTTAATATTTTCAAAGACATGTAAATACTATTTTGATTAAGAAAATTGAATATAAATTCATTTAGAAGCCTGAATTCATAGTAGCTAGTCATTATTATGCATTTTCTCAATCAATGAATTTTAATAGTACAATCAGTATGATGTGAAGAGCCTCAAAAGAATTTTTAGGAGGGGGTCCTGAAAAGGAGTGCCTATTTCAGTCAGATTCAACATTTAAGAAAGAGGATAAATTCAATCTCATTCACTCTTCATATCTAGTCTGTCACCAAATCTTGCTCATTCTGCGATAGCAACATCTCTCCCTTATATTGCCGTCTCACCTCTGAAACAGCCACTACCCTGGTGCAGCCCCCCCATCAATCCTCACCACCTTGAACCTGGCCTATTACAATACCCTTCTTGTTTATTCCTTCCTCAAGTCTCTCCACACTCTGGTCCATCCTCCACTCCATTCATCCTCCCAAAGTTATTTTCCTAAAAAGCAAGTCTGACCATGTCACCCTCTTACACACTCCATAAACTCTACTGGCTCCAACTATCTCCAGGACCAAAGTATAAAATCCTCTGGCATTTAAAGGGCTTGATAACTGGCCCCTCCCCTTCCAATCTTCTTACATCTTAAAACCTCCTACCATATACTCAGTGACACAGTAACACAGGCCTCCTGATTGTTGTTGTTGTTGTTTATCCTTCCTTCTGGAAGAGGACCATGGCGTCAGGAATGTGATGTCATGACTTGCAAGTGAATTGGATTTAAGTGAGGGAGGGCTGTGCAAAGTCACCAGCTTCACTTTCTCCTCTGGAGGCATCTAGGTCCAGTGGCAAGATATAAGTCAGGATGACTGGAGATGGCTATTATTCCTCAAACAAGACACACCATTTCTGGACTCTGGAAGGCATTTTCATTGGCTGTCCCCCATGCCTGGAATTCTCTAGCTCCTCATTGGCACCTCCTGGCTTGCGTAGCTCCCTTCAAGTGTTCACTAAAAAATTGCTCCTTCCACTAGAAGCCTTTCCCAATTCCTTTTAAATTTAGTCCCTTCCCTCAGCTGATTGTTTCCAGTTTATCATCAATATATCTTGTATGGTCATAGTTGTTTGCATGTTGCCTCCCCCATTAGGAATGTGAGCTCTTTCTTTTTAACTCTAGAACCTAGCATAATATCTGGCAAATAGTGAGTAAGCATTTAATTAATGCTTGTCGACTAGATTTGATTTGAAACTATTATTTATAAATAATTTCATTTATTCATTTATATCATTTACAAATAAATTAATTATTGATGTCCACATGATGATTTTTTATGGATAATAATATAATCTGTGATTTCATTCCTTTGGTATAATTTTCTTCCTGAGATACAGTTATCATAACATATTATCCTTTTTTTAAAAAAAGGATAGAGCAAGGACATATGTTTTGTCCTGATTTGGGAAATGACGCAGCACACATGAGCTCCAGTCAGGACTTGATCAGCTCTGCTGGAACTGCACAGTAACCTGAGTGGCTTTTGAACATCTGGATTTTGTACTCAGAAGTAAACAAAGAGAGCAGAGCAGGAGCCCTTTGCAAATTTAGGAATATAGGGTGAGCATACCCACCCCTATGTAGGTTGCCATCTATGCATCTCCCTTCTTCTCTCTGAAGGAAGGGACCTAGTCTGACCAGATAGCTCCGAAAAAATTGGAAACCACTGGTACAATAGAAAAAATCCTGGTCTTGGAGTCAGAAGACTGGGTTTGAGTCCCAGCAAAATGTTCTACTGATTCTTTGACCTCAGGGCGAGTAGTTTTATCTCCCTGATTCTCTTTCCTTGTCTATTAAAGGGGAATAAAAGGGGACAGGGATTTTTTGAGGAACAAATAAGATGATGTCCTTAAAACATTTAAATGTCGTCTACTATTAAGTGACCCTTGATTCTATCATTTCTTCTTCTCTGGCCTTCTTTTCCTTAGCTGACTGATAATTTTGAATTTTTATTATTTTTCCTCAGAACCAAAAGATGATGGTGACTTAACGGCATCAATTTATGACTCTCATTAAGAACTGGGTTTCTGTGCCAAGAGAAGTGGCAGTTGTTGTTCAGTCATTTTCAGTCACGTCTGACTCTTCGTGATAGACTTTGGGAATTGAGACAATCGAGACAATTGTGTAGTTAGCTTCTGAGAGAGACCCTCTAGCAGTCGTTGAGCGCAGAGGCAAGGAAAGCTACAGTGGAGAGAGTGGCAGGTTTGGAGTCAGGAAGCCTTGTGTTCCTGAGTTCAAATCTGGCCTCGGATTTTAACTAGCTGTGTGACCCTGGGCAAGTCACTTAACCTCGTTTGCCTCAGTTTCCTCATCTGTAAAATGAGCTGGAGAAGGAAATGGCTAGAAGCACCTGAGCTGCTGCCAGGGCCTGCATTCTTAGCTGCAGAAACAGGGAATGGCAGCAGGAGAGATGGATTGATCTGGGAGTTAGAACTGACTATCAGGAACCAATATACAGAGCAGAGTCTAGACCAGGGGTGGGGAACCTGCAGCCTTGAGGCCACATATGATCTTCTAGGTCCTTGGGTATGGTCTTTTGACAGAGTCCAAGTTTTATAGAACAATTGCTTTTATTAAGGGGATTTGTTCTGTAAAGTTTGGATTCAGTCAAAGGGCCACCCTTGAGGACCTAAAGGGCCACATGTGGCCCTATGGCCGCAGGTTCCCCACCCCTGGTCTAGACCTAGTAAAGAGCCAAAGTTTCTGAAACCCTCAGCAGCTGATGCAAATTCAGGGAGACAATAGTGTCATCAAGGTTCCCTAACACTTCTAGATAATTAACATCCCCAATCATTTTCTTCATTAGTCTTTGAAAAGTACCTGGTGCCCTTGGGATGCCTCAGGGCATTTGCTCAAACTGTTAAAATCCAGCTGGACAGATGAAAACAGTCTTTTCCTTGTTTTCCTCAGGCATAGGAATCTGGTAATATCCACTATGCAAATCCAATGCTGAAAACCACTGGCTCCCTAGCAGACAGTCCAGGGCATCTTGCACCCAGGGCATAGTATACTTGTCCACTTTAGTCATTTTGCTTAAAGTTTGGTAATTGAAATACATCCTTATCTTTCCATTTTTCTTAGGTACCACCACGATGGTGATGTGTAAGGATTGCTCGATTCTTTGATGATGCCATTAACCAACATTTCTTTGAAACGGTTTCCTAGATCTTCTATCATAGACAGATGAATCTTCCTAGATCTTTCTCCGAATGGTTAAGAGTGAGCTGGATTCTGTGGAATGTACCTCAGGTATATCCCATATCCCACCCATGCAATAAGACTACACCTGTCCTCTTACTGGGTTCAGCCTCAACCTATCCTTCTACTCTTATGGTGTTGGGGAATCCCCAAAGTCTAATATCTCAGGTACTGAGGAGTCTTCAAAGTCTAATACCTCAGGATACTGTGCAGAGGTTGAATAGCTGAATGGTTGGGGCTCCTGCAGTGTGCTCTTTACTCTCCATTCTCTTGTAAGTTTCTGAACATAGTCTGCATGGATGGTCAAAGTGTGCAGTATTAGGTCCTAGCCTGTCCCTAGCCTACTAGAATTTTGAAAAGATTAGCATTAGTTTTAATCAGAACTGACACTCCAGTGAGTGTTGGAGGACTTGGAGATACCAGAGCCAGAGTTTCCGCTTTTCTGTGACACTAATAACTTTCTTAGGAAATTTCTTTTTTTTTCCCATACACTATTTAATCTTTTTTTATTTAATATAGTTTTCAGCATTGATTTTCACAAGAGTTTGAATTACAAATTTTCTCCCCATTTCTACCCTCCCCCCCACTCCAAGATGGCGCATATTCTGGTTGCCCTGCTCCCCAGTCAGCCCTCCCCCCTGTCACCCCACTCTCCTCCCATCTCCTTTTCCCTTCCTTTCTTGTAGGGCAAGATAAATTTCTACGCCCCATTGCCTGTGTATCTTATTTTCTAGTTGCATGCAAAAACCCCTTTTTTTGTTTTTGAACATCTGTTTTTAAAACTTTGAGTTCCAAATTCTCTCCCCTCCTCCCTTCCCACCCACCCTCCCCAAGAAGTCAAGCAATTCAACATGGGCCACATGTGTATCATTATGTATAACCCTTCCACAATACTCATGTTCTTTCTTAGGAAATT
This sequence comes from Phalanger gymnotis, assembly GCA_028646595.1. NCBI lineage: Eukaryota > Metazoa > Chordata > Mammalia > Diprotodontia > Phalangeridae > Phalanger > Phalanger gymnotis. Next base: position 105,165,839 of record CM053624.1, read on the forward strand.
TCAAGCTTACCTGCATGTGTCCCAGATATGATTACTCTTTATCACAGAAATTACCAAGTCCAAGTCCTAACATAGACGTTAAAGGTATTTTGTCCAAATATTTGACATAAGCAGACTGGAAAATTATGGAAACCTGATATTCACTATCCATAATAGCATTGCAGTTCAGATTCTCAATTTTACCATCATTCCAGCATGAGATCCTATGAGTCTACGTGGAAGATCCATAAGAAATTGGCCATGAGGTCAGTTTGACTGTCCTTGGGGCTAGAGAAACTTCCCCTGGCCTCACTCTGGTTTTCTGAAGCAACTGAAATTTGAAGAAGACTCGAAATGACAGGTTTTACTAGCATTCCTCCCTATACTTCCCCTGCTTTTGAATCTTTATAATGCCTGATACCAAGAGGGGTCCCAAAGAGGAAATCCCCTTCCTGAATTCCTTCCATGAACCATGGGAGTACGTGCTGTGGGGCTGTTTCCGGGCACCCCAAAGAAACAAGAGGCTAAGGGGAAAGAGGTTTGTAGAGGACTCGGTGAATTGGAGTACTACACTTGTGATATGCTTCATGGTTTGGGGGCAGTTTTGTTTTATCACGTTTAATAAACCATGGGCCCAAAGAGAAGTTGATTACCTGTGAATCATCAATACAGAGAGCTGACAGAGAGCCGGAAATTTCCCAGATGTAGGGTGGGAGCTAGTGCCGTAGAAATTTACATATTTTAATAACCTCAAACCATAGTTTATATTGAACCCTAGATTCATTCAGGCCCTGTGTCAGTGGGAGGTTCCATTTGCCCAGTTCTTGGAAACAGCATGGCTTGTCAGGGCTGGGCTGCTCGTGAATGTGTCCAGAGGGGAGCCTTTGTGTTTGCGATAAAACTGACAAAAAACACCAGATTTGTGGATGGAGCCGCTCGCCACCTGGTGGACAAAGCTATAAACTGCACTACCTTGCTTGTTAATGTTATGGTGAAACCCTATCCTTCAGGAAATGAGCCAGGTGTGAACTGCAATTGCTCCTGTAGAATTTAAAATATCACCCAGTATTCCCACCAAGTGCATATGCAGTCTACCCCAAATGTTACACTTAGCAGAAATTAATTTAACAGATAACTCATGTATACTGTAATACTCCCAGGGGTCTGTGAACTCAGCTCTCCCCTCCATTGTTGGTAACTTCTCCATTGGTGCCGTTTGCAACTTCAATTCCTTAGAGATTGTGTTATTTTCCCATGATTCATAATCACACAGCATTACCAAGAGTACAGTGGTGTTGACAAAATGGGGTTTTGTGTCAGAGATAGCTTAGAATTCCTAAAAGAACCATACAATTTACCAGAGGCAATTCAACCCATGTTCAGCCTTCAATTCAATTCTGGGTCCAGATCATTGTTTGATCAGTGCCTGTCACATATTATATAACACACATACATATTATAAGTAATATAATAGTTTCAGAGCAATTTTAAACTTTAATAATGTGTTGTATAATATCAGTACATTGTAATTATTTTCCCTAGCACTATTTATCTATGGGGCTGGATTGAATCTAAGAAATTCTATAGTGCTTTTAAGAATTCTAAGATGTCTCTGAAATAAAAATTGACTTTGTTAATACCATTGTTCTCCTGGTAAAGCTGTGTTTACAAATCATGAAATACCACAATCTCTAAAGAACTGAAATCATAATCTGCCCTATACACATATGTATATACATATTATATATAAATGTGTGTATATATATATATATATACACATATACACAGGTGTATAGACTATTCAACTATATACATATCATAATTTAGACAAAAGGTATTTTTCATCTAAGGGCCAGAGGAGTATTTGGGCTAACTTCAGTTTTGGGGACTTGTATCTAGTAATAATCTCTACAGATCATTGACCCAACCCGAAAGTATTCCCTGTAAACAACAGAATCTTTTTGTCTCTCCAATGGTTTTCCAATACCCTACAACTATCAAAATCCCAAAGCATTAATGAAGAGCAGATTTACTACAGTTATGGAAATAACAGTGAAAGGGCTCACATCTGAGTCCCTTTTGCAAAGTAAACTTAGTTTCTCTCCTTACCTAGGATTCAGTCATAGCCCTTGCAAAACGTACTCAGCTATGAGGGAAGATGTAGCATAGTAGTAGGAGATGAGTTAAGTGATTTGGTAAAAGGCCTCATCTAAGTATAACCATTCGTCTGGCTTCCTCCTGAGGCGTATACTGGATTCCTGAACCCAGGCTCACTCTTGTGGCAACTATTCTTGGCTACCATCTAACACTGTTTTTCCTGGTGTGCTAGTGAGTAAATAGAAATTTCATTTTAGAAGCTGAAGTCAGAAAGAATGACTGGACTAGACCGAGTACACACAGAGGAAATCTGTGCTGGAGGCTACACAATCTTGAAAGGATTAAGCGATCCTTTTACAACATAACTGTATCTCAGGAAGAAAATGATACCGAAGGAATGGAATCACAGATTATATTACTATCCATAAAAAGCCCTTGTGTGAACATCAATAATAGCCTATCTATGCCTCCTTTCACATCTTTACAAAATCTTTATGAGCAAACATATAATTAACAATAGATCTTTATACATTATTAAATATATGTCATGTGGATACAATAAATGCTTGTTGATTGACTGAGAGTGTTATTACTTGTAAAAAGGGATAGGGTCTCAACGTGAGATTTCACTGGCATTCCTGGGTGAAGGAACTCCTTTTTCAGTGAAAATTGGAACTTTTTCTGCACTGGTAGTCAATGAGAGTTGCAGAGGGCACTGAGAGATTAAAGGATATGTCCGAGACCAAACAGCCACTATGTATCAAAGGTAGGACATGGAGGCAGGTCAGACTGGATGTGAGGCCTCCCCTGCCAGGCCACCTTACATTTACTAGAGCATAAAGGCAGGAAAAAATGACAGTGTTTGCCCACTTCTCAGTTTTGGATTATCAGAAAAAGGATGCCTGTCTAGTTATCCTAAAGAGAAAAGACTTCTCTGCAGTTCTAAAATTAAAAAAAAAAAGAATGTCTCACAAATACAAATGGTATCACAGAGAGGTGGAAATAATACTAGCGTAGGAGTCAAAAGAGTGGATTCTAGTCCCAATTCTGCCAATTATTACCTGGATGATTTGGGGAAAGTTGTTAATTTATCAAAGCTTCATTATCTCATACTATAAAATGGATAAAATACCTGCCCCACTCACAGAATTGTGAGATTCAAATGAAATAACATAAAAAGATAAAGGCCGCTTTGTAAATTATAAAGTTCTACACAAATATAACAACTCTTCTCACTTTGGAAGAGATTGTATTCCGTGGAGTATTGTGAGGATGGGGCTGTAGAAGCCATCCCATAGCATCTAGGAAATTTCTAGGGAAGTCTGTGCTCACCTCTGCAGAATTTGCAGCTTAGGGATGACACAGTAAATGCCTCACTCCCGATGGCTGAAGGCAGAGGAGGCTTTGTCAAAGCTTCATTAGATAGAACTGGTTATGAACCAGAAGGAGTGGCCCACCCAGTCACTATACCTTCTGTCTCTCCCATTCTTTGACTCTACAGGACGCATGGCTAGAAACTACTATAACACAGGGGTAGGATGCTGCCTTTCCTTTCTCTCCAGACATATTGTGGCTGTAAGAAAACAGCAGCCAGGGCATGTGTCTCAAGTGGGTGAACTTGAAACTGGATCTTGGAGTCTCAGTTGCCTCATTTGTTTTGTGTTTCTTTGTCTGACTAGGTGACCAATAAATGATCCAAAGACGGATATTTACAGCCTTGGAGGCCCTCTTGTTAGACTGAGAGACTCAGAAATCCTTAGTTGTTTTAGGAATGCCTTCTCTTCATTTACATAGCATTTCTTGGGGGAGAAGACAACTAGATAGACTCTAGCTACTAGATGATATGCCCAAACCTTAGGCTGACTTTCCAGAACACATGGAACTGGCAGGAATTGTTTAGACAGTACAGAGCCAAGGTGAAACATAAAATGCCTATTTGACGGTCTCTAAAACCTCTTCACATTTGCATAAGTCCTGACCTCTTGGGAGATTATACAGTAGTTATAATAGTTACTGTGTAATTACAAATTATTGCTTCCTGTTTTTAGTTTTTGCCAATATTTGCCTTGAATTTGTCTTTCTTAATTTTTTTTTTTGTGTAGAGAAAAATAAATAGCTGTCCTATACCTTATCTACATTGTATAATTGAGTATCTTTCTATTCACTTCCATTTTGGGGAGACCCTACACATCATTCAAAACCTAAGGTTTAAGTCATTTTCCCCAGGACTCAAGAATAGAGATGTACAGGGCCAAAGAGTGCTATATAAAAGAGCCTGAATCTTTTATGTTATCAGGATTTTGAACCTGATCCAAGAGCTGAGAAGGGCCCCTTAGAGGAAGAGAGGGCAAAGCACCTCAGCCCTCTTGGGTTTAGCAGTGGCTGTTATTTTTGTATTAGGAAAAACAAGAAGGAACCCAAAGGGAAGAAAAATAGAGGCTTAAGGTTTAGGGATTAGGGATTAAATTAAATAAAGCATTTACTAAGCTTTTACTATGCATCAGGTGCTGAGAATACAAAATTATTTGTCCTTTGTTTTCAAAGAGGACTAATGACATCACAAGGTGATATCTTGACTTGTGTATAAATTGGATTTAAGTGAGGCAGAGTTGTACAAGTCATCAACCTTACTCTGACTTCCAGAGTCATCAAAGTCCAGTGGCAAGACAAAAGTCAAGACAACTGGCTGTGACCCAGGATGCAGTGGATGACTTTTGTGTCTTTCATGTCTGACCAAACTTTAAATGTTCCATGGCGCCCGCTTCAGTCCACCTTCATGGCTGTTGGGACGAATTGTTCTCCTTAATCTATTCCTCTGGGATAAGTCTTCACATGCTTGGGGTAGACATCCCCCTATTTCACTGAGGGTTTGATGCATGTCAGTTACCCTCAACCTGGTTTAATTCATCTGCCAAGATGCTTTTACGTGGACGGCCATTGTGCCTGCTACAGCTTCATGAAGCCACAGGTGAGAGTTGGGTGAGAGGTGGACACCAAAGGTGGATAAGCAGCCCTAAAAAGGGCTCAGCAGTGGGGAGGGAGGCAGAGAAAATACATAGAAGGGAACTGAAAAGCACAAGCAAGGTAGAAAAATCTGGAAAGTCAGGACTGAGCCAAGTTAGAAGCATGGGTGGCATGGGTCTTTACTTAAATGGAAGTTCCAGGGAAGAACTCATCAATCGGAGGAGGAAACTATAGGGGTGGAGGCATTCTCCAACCTATGAAGGTGGTCAAGGTGGATATAGAAAATTACTTTGGAGAGTCATGGACTGAAGTCATCTTAGAAAGAGACAAGACAGTGAAGTAGGCAAAGGGAGAAAGAAGGGAAAAGACAGGAAAGACAACAGATAAAGAAAGAGAGGGAAGAGAGATAACTCAGGTCACCTCTCTAGTTGGTCAAAATGTTGAAAATAAGACCAAATATAAGCTTTAAAAATCAGAGGAATTTCCCCTAACAATAGCTATACAGAGGTATGGAAAAGATAGAATGGTGTGGTGGGAGGAGACAGAAGGCTGTCAAAAGAGCAAATTTGTTTTCACAGAATACCTTCTATAATACCCCTCTACACTTACTGGTAGCTGGGACACTGAGCCTCTTACGTAAGGAGGCTGTCAGGTGGGCTAATGCAAAAAATGTTCTATTCTCCCTACGCTGGGGCTATTTGTGTTTCATAATAATGTCTTTAGAAAAGAAAATGAACATCTTAAATACTGTGATGTTTTCAAGAGTTTCTTTGGACCAACTTAGGCTGCACTGCAACAAAATGACACTACTATTCCCTTCTATGTTCCAGGGGTTCCTAGATCAGAAAGGGGTTCAGCAGGGACCAATCATCAGTTGCCATAAAACAGGGAGGTGGGGAAGTAGAGCTTTGGGAAAAAAGCTGGCTGCAGCTGCTCCTAACAGGCCTAACGAAAGCACTAGACTTTCTCCCACTCTGAGGTTGCCTATAGGAAGTATGTAAGATCTGGCAAAGCTAGCCTGGTGTTCTCATAGAGAACTGATTCTTACTGCCTGTACCGCCTTGAGCAAGTGCTTTGATCTCCCTGGGCCTCAGTTTGCAAAATGAGAAGGGTGGCCTAGATGACTTCTAAGGTTGTATCCGGCTCTAAAGCTATGATCTAAGAATAATAAGTGTTAATATTTATGATAATACCATTTATATAGAGCTTTAAGGTTTGCACATCACTTCATGAAAACTATCTCATTTTATTTTTACAGCACCTTTAGAGGTAGATGCTATTATTAGATGAGAAACTAGGGCAGACTTAATCCAGATCACACAGCTAGTATTAAGCATCTGAGGCCAGATTTGAACTCATGTCTTTCTGACTCCAGGTCCAGTGCTTTATCTACTTTGCCATCATATCCACTTTTGCACATCATATGACCCTCAAGATTCATTTTACTCTAAATCCTATGATCGTATAAAATGGATCTTATACAAAAGCTGTAGAAACTGCTTTGCTGAAAGGAGGCAAAGAGAGGTAGGTGAGAACTTTTCAAGGAAGATCACTAATGCTGTTGGAACTCATGTTACCATAGATTTTCCTGGCTGAGAGTCAATCGGCTAGCATTTATTAACCATTATTATATTATGAACTAGCATCTATTATGTATGTGGCAGGCCCTGGAATAAACATTGAGGATACAACAAAAGACAAAAAACAGCTTTTGCTTTAAAGTAGCTCGTAGTCTAACATTAGAGACAACATACAAACAACTGTACACAATCAAGGTATACAATCAAGGGGTAATCTCAGAGAGAAGGCACTAAGATTCAGGAGGACTGGAAATGCTTCTTGCAGAAGGTAAGACTTTAGCTGAAAGAAAGCTAGGCAAACTAGGAGATGGAAATAAGGGAGAATCTTCTAGGCATAGAGGACAACCAGTGAAAATGTCCAGAGTTGGGAGATAAATGTCTTGTTTGGGGAACATCAAAGAGATAAGTATCACTGGATCACAGAGTACATGGAAAAGATGTACAGTGTAAGAAGATTGGAAAGGTAGAAAGTGGCTAGGTTATGAAGGGCTTTGAAAGCCCCAAAGAGGATTTTACATTTTATCCTAGAGGTGATAGGGAGCCACTGGACCTTACTGAGTAGGGGAGTGATATGATCGGATTTGTGTTTTAAGAAGATGGATTTGACAGACGAGTGGGGGGTGGATTAGAGTGGAGAGAAGCTTGAGGCAAATATACAACCAGTAGACTGTTGTGATAATCCTGGCATGTGGTAAGGAAGGCCTGCACCAGGGCTGCGGCACTGTCTAAGGAGAGTAGAGGGCATATATGAGAGATAATATAAGGGTAAGAACAGCGGAACTTGACCACTTATTGGATATGGGGGTGGTGTGGGGGAGAAAAAGGGGGGATGTAAGAGAGGGAAGACTCAAGGATGATACCTAGGTTGCAAGCCTGGGTGACTTGGAGAATGGTGGTACACTGTACAGCAATAGGAAATTTAGGAAGAGGGGAGGATTTCGGGAAAAGATAATGAGTTCAGTTTTGGACATGCTGAATTTAAGATGGTTATGAGACATCCAATTGGAGAACGTCTAAAAGGCAGTTGGAGAGGTGAGACTAGCGATCAGAAGAGAAGTTAGGGCTGTTTAAGTAGTTCTGAGAGCAGAACAGAGAGGACAACTGAAACCGGAGCCCATGAGATTACTAAGTGCATGCAATATAGTATAAAGGGAGAAGAGGGCTGGGGATAGAGCCTTGGAGGAACTTCACTGTTAGCAGGTGTGATGAGGATGATCCAACAAAGGAGACAGAGGAGAGGTGAGGTAGGGAGAAAACCAGGAGATCAGTGACGTGAAAATCAAGAGAGAAGAGAATACCAAGAAGAAGGGAATGATCGACAGTGTCAGAGGTTGCGGAGAGGTGAAGAAGGATGCAGATTGAGAAAAAGCCATTAGATTTGGCAACTAAGAGATCATTGGTAACTTAGGAGAGAGCAGCGCTTTGGTTGAATGATGAGGTCGGAAGCTAGACTGCATAGAGTTAAGGAAGACAGGAAAGGAAGTTTCTCTATTCACTATTCACTGCTGGTATAGGTGTAAGAGCACTAAATAAATGCGTGTCCAAAGTGTTTGAATCTTGGGTCTTCCTGATTCTGAGGTCCAGAATTAGACTCACCAAGTCTGGTGTAATGGCCTTAGAGACCAACTCATTTCTTGGTGTGTTTATATGTGCCGCCAACAGGAGGCCAGTTTCTCTGCGCCCCTCCCCACTTCTTTCATTCTCCCCTACTTAATGGGATTTTGTTCTGGGTTGAAACCTGTTCCACTGCTTACAGATGTTAGAAATAAAGCGAAAAGTTCTGAAATGGGGCTCGTAGTCTTAGTGGTGGGTCATTCCCGCAGAGGGCGCTGTTCGGCTATAGTGGTCGGGGTTCGTCCGGAGCTGCTATTGGGTGGAGACCCTGGCCAAGGAGACCGCTCCCTGCCGGCCCCTCGCCGAACCCCACCCAATCCTCCTTTATGTCATGTTGACACTCCAGCTGTAGTCCCAGAGTCGGTAGGACTCGGGAGCTGCAGGATCGTCACCTCCGCTGCTAGGGGAGAAGTGGGAGGAGGGGTCAAGTCTTGGACAGGAGGGGGACAGCTCTCATCCCGAAATTCCACCGCCCGCCAAAAACGAAGCCAAGATGCTACACTGGAGGCTGCTGGGGGGAGATGAGAAAGCTCAGCTTCAGGAACTCAACGCCCGCCTCTACGAGTATGTGTCCCGGGTGAGGCAGCTGGAGCAGGAGAACCAGCAGCTCTTAGACGAGCTGCATAACCGGAGAGGGGAAGAGGACTGGTGGGCGGCGTGGCAGGGGCGCTACCAGGCGGAGGTGAGCAGCCTGAGGCGGCAGCTGGAGGAGCTTAGCTGGGACAAGTCCCTGGCCGAGGGGGAGCGGGACAGCCTGTGGCGCGAGCTGCAGGAGCTGCGGAGGCTGAGCGGCGAGGCGCGCGCGGTGCGGGGCCAGCTGGACGCCGAGCTGGACGCGGAGCGGCAGCAGCTGAAGGAGGCCCTGGGCTCCCGGGCGGCCCTGGAAGCGCTGCTGGGCCGCCTGCAGGACGAGCACCAGCGCCTGCTGGAGGGGCACGCGCGGGACGTGCGGGAGCTGCGGGAGCAGGTGTCCACCTTCTCCATGCGATTCCGCGCGCGCCAGCCGCCCCGGGAGCCCCAGCTCGATCTGCGGGAGGTGCACGACAGCTACGCCCTCCTGGTGTCCGAGTCCTGGCAGGAAACTTTCCAGTTGTACCAGGAAAAGGTGCAGGAGCTGGAGGACAAGGTGAGGCTGGGGCAGGAGTGTCGGCAGGAGGCGGAGGAGGAAAAGCGGCTCTGCCAGCTCGAAGTGGAGTCCCTGCACCGAGAGGTCCAAGAGTTGGACCAGCTGCGTCGGAGGCTGGAGGAGGAGCTCCTGAGGATGAAGGAAAAGTACGACCTGGAGATGGAAGAGAACCAGGTGTGTAAGAAAAAGTCAGTGATATCGCGCTTCGAGGCGTACAAAGCGCGTTTCCCAGAAACGCATTGTAAGGAGGGCTCGAATGTGGGATTAGCCCCATTTTACAGATGACTAAATAGAGGCGCAGAAAGGTTAGGTGATCCCACAGCCAGGAAACGTCAGTCACAATTCGAATTCAGATCCCTCGACACCCACATCTAGCACTATTTCCACTATCCCACAGTTTGAATTACGTTTCCTCGGGACAGTTTTAGGACAACCTCTCTGCTTTTTGTGCTTCTGCATCTCCATCCCAACATGGAAAGCCAAGCCTTCCCCCACCGCAGTGCATGAGTCGGCGACTTTTCTGGCCGCCCTGGGGCGGGGTCAATGCACCAACGGTTCAGGGGAGTGGAATTTCGCTTTGGTGTCTGAGTACTTTTGGGGAGCAGGATTCTTTGGAGGGAAATGTATAGTGACCCACTCGTCTGATATTGAAGGGTATTGTTTCAGTGGCAAACGTGCTTAATCACCAGGGAACGATCTCAGAGAAAACCAAATTAGGGGCAAATGCTGGGAAGTTCTCTCATCCGCCCTTGCACGCATGTACAGTGTTTGGAGGCGGAGAAAGGAGGAACGTATGAGAAAACTAACTGCTCTGGGCAATGGCCTCAAGCATTTCCATCCAGCAAGTGGGGGTGGGGCTCTCTCTGCTGTGTCAGGGTCGCCTTTTGGAAACCATGAATCTTTCATATAGAGACATGTATCACCCCCATCTTAATTTGTAAGAAAAAACACTGGGTTCATCACTTGGTTATATATAATGAGGAGCTCCTTTTCTTGTCCTAGGAAATGACAGGAATGGCAGGAATGTGTGATAAATAGCTTAATCAAATATAATATTGGATAATGTTACAAATATAAGTCTGATTTTGCTTCTAAGGAATCATGAAAAATACTGACTGGGTATGACATTTTGCAAGATCTTACCCTACCTCTTGAATTGGATTAATATAAACAGTGAATATCTAGGAAAAGCAAAAGTCATACTTTCTTAAAAGTAAATAATGACTTCTGGAGTTGTATAGTATTTAGCATAGGATGCAGTTGGCACAGGCCTCCTTCAGTCTCCACCAGACTTTATTGGAAATAATCCTGATTGTTTGGAGAGTGGTCCTCTAAGGTGGTAATTTTAAAATTATGTAACTGCATACTTTACGAGATCAGTTTGCAGCAAACTGTTTGTGCTATTTTGATTTTGTGGTCTTTTTAGGTAAGGCAGAAATGAAACTGGATATTTTGAGAAGGCAGGAGACCTGGGATCCTTTCTTGAGACATCAACTTGAAACTAGCTTCATCTTTTTGGGCAAAGCAGCTAACTTCTCTGTGTCTCAGTATCTCTGTTTCTAGATTGGGAAGAACAGTATGCTCTTTACTAATCTCACAGAATTCTTATAAATAAATAATAAATGTGAAAATACTTCAAACATAGGTATGATATATATTTTATCATAATCATTGTTGTATTACTTCCTTAAAAAACTTTTTAGTTTTTTAGGAGTTTTATAAGCCAAATAGTCTTTTGCTTAAATGACAACAAACCTTATATAACACCTCCAGTCTAGTGTCAGTCAAATTAGCAAATATCTATTGAGTATCTTTCATGTGCCCAATGCTGTGATGTGTTCCCTGAGGCATACAAAAGTTTACCTCCTTTCAGTTTGTAATCTAGTTGGGTACCCCAACCCCATACTTTCAATATAATGAGTTCGACACTCATTAAGAATCAGGCTGTGATGCTGCCTCTAAAACAAATCCCCTGTTGCCTAAGACCTCCTGAGTTAGTGAAACTGCTTTTGCCATAAAGCTGATATGACAAAACCTTGATTAACAGGAATGCTGACCAGTTGGGTTTTCTGGTTGTCACTGTTAACCAGAAAATCCTGTATGCATAAAATAGAAAAGCTTTCCAAAATGTATTAATCCACTTAGTTGTATTGTCTAAGTTCTTTGACTAAGGATGTTGAAGTATGTCTGGAAAATTTTTCTGATCAATTTTCTTGAATGGATTATGATATATGGATTAGAGAATATGAACACAAATGTCTCATTTGTGTATTGTTGGCATTTTTGTAATGCTCATCAACAGCAGAGTGCTGAATCAATCAGTACTGTTAAAAGGGAGTTAATTCTTTTTGGATTAACAAACCATAATCGCTACAGAACAGACCCAAGATTTCTTTTTTCTTTTCTGGCCTGACCTTTAAATTTCTGTGAAAAACAAGAGGGAGGGATATTGAGGGGATGAGAAGGCATGCAAAATGCCCATAGAGTGTGGTTTCTTTACTCTCACGAATCAGAGTGATGTAATTCAACAAACTGAAAGGAATTTTTTTTTCAGTTATGAAGGGATCTTAGAGAGTTCTAATCCAAAGCCCTCATTTTAAAGTTGAGGAACCTGAGATTCCTAGCTTCATTTATTTATGGCCTGCTTCACCTGTTAGCTAAATAACCCTGCCCTCTTTTGGAGATAACATATCAATGTTGTAGTAAATTGAGAAAGGTATATAGAATAAGCTTTGAGTGAATAAGTTATTTTGACTATTATAAATACCCAAATAAACTATAAATATAAAGGACATATGAAGAAAGATGTTATCCGCCTTCAGAAAAAGAACTGATAAATAGAAGTACATATAGAATAAATACATACATACACACATACACATGCACACATATCTATTTGTGTCTAATGGCAGCCATCTCTTAGGTGGGGAGAGAAGGAAAAAAGGGAAAGAAGAGGAAAGAAAAAAGGGGAAAAAAGAAATTTTCATGATAATTTTGTTGCATATCTGGAAGGATTAGCAAGTTATGCATAGCAGATTTACAGTTTCATGTGCAATCATCTTTTATTATTGTACTATGTAATGGAAATGCTTGTTTTATTCCATAAATTAAAAATAAAATAATTTTTTTTTAAAAAGAGAGGTATATAGAATCGTAGGAAGTGGGCTCGAGTCCCAGTTCTACCATTTATTAGTTGTATGACCTTGAGCAAGTCATTTAACTTCTTTGAGTGGGTCTCAGTTTCCTCATCTGTAAAATAAAATGGTTTGATTAGATGACAGATCTAAGACTGATACTATAAACTTATCAAATTGGTAAATTGTGTTTGTCTCTTTTAAAGTGACTAAAACAACATAACTATCAGTTAAACAGCATACTGTTACATGGTTTAAGAGATGCAAAAAACTGCTTATCTGATTATTATTGGGATTGACTCTTGGATTTGTGATAGTAAATCATCGTTCTCTTTTGAGGAACCAATTTAGCAAGCCCCTTTTATTAGCAACTATAGCAACATAGAAAAGGAAACCTAATTCTAACCTTTAACAAGTGTGTGATTTAGTACTACAAAGGTAAATGATTAAAAGAGCAATTTTGTGTCATTTAGAATTAGGAAACAATGATATCTTTTAAAGGAAAGTGGTGAATGCCAAATGAATTTATTTCTATTTATGGAATCTTACCCTTGTTACTCTTCTCCAGGCAGAGAGTCAATTTAAGATTCATTAAGAAGCACAAAATCATAAAATGCCTGAAATGAAACTATTGTACTGTTTACATTGCATTTACATTAAAGAACAATGATTTTGGCAAATGCAAGAGCTAGGTTTTCAGTTTTCAGGAATGTAAATTTGTATAATCAAATCTTCAAAATTAAAAATTTAATTTTAATCAGTTACTAAATATATTTCCTGAACTGGGACTTTAAAATATGATAGGATTTGTAGTACAATTTTTTTTATATGTGTATAACTGAGAAATAGCATGTTTTTGATTTTTTAAGGAACTAGAAATTCTTGATTTAGATTTGAGGACTTGTTAAAATTTTTAACTTTTACAAATATTTTTGAAAATTTTTTTGAACCTTTAAAAATTAGTTTTTTAATCTCTGAATTGTAGTGTGGACTCTATTCTCTGGATTTTGATTCATTCATTGAATTAATTTCCTTCTTTAGTATAGTGTACTAGAAAAAATGATACTGATGAAAGCATAATGTTGACAGAAAAGTGCTATATACTCAGTAGTATATAACATTTAAGCCAATTGAAATATACTTTATTTCAGAGTTTTATTTCAACCTTATTAAAATATTTGTATGTATAGAGTATGCCATATTCAAAATCATGCTGGCCTGCATCTTTAACAAACTCTAATGGGTTTTATTTCATATAGTGACTGAAATTTGTCAGCATGAGTTTTTGATTCCCCTAAAGTAAAAGCTCTTCTTTCTGTTTAGAGAGTAATTGACTTCCTGGAAGATGAAAAGCAGAATTTGACCATGACCCTCACAGATCGACTAAAGGACTACCAGGAACTATTACAAGTGAAAACAGGCCTTAATCTTGAAGTTGCAACTTACCGGTAAGGAAAAATAGTATTATATTTTCTTCTTTGAAAATAGAAATATGAAATCCACCTAGACATTTTTCTTTCTAAGAAAACATCATTATTACTATCACTGTCACATTTTGAAAGGTAGAAAGCATCTCTTTGAATTTCAAGGCCAGAGCTACATAGTCAAAGTGAAACAATGCCAAGTTAATTATCCAACAGATTCATGATCGTTCATATTGGAAAACTGGTTTTGCTCTGGTTTTTTTTTCTCCTTCATTAATACAGATTACAAATTTCTTATCTTTATTGCTCAGATGCACTAGATAGATTTAACTCATTCCTCCACTTTGTTTCAACTCTGATTTGGCTTCTTACATCATATCTTCAGAGCGTACACAAGGCGATTGCTTTGGAGTTCTAAGCAGATGCCTTAAATTTAGAGCAACCAAAAAATGAATGGAGAATTGTAGAACCCTTGTTTTCTTTCCTACTTGAAATGTAAGTCAATGGGCTGTCATAAGAACAGGTACCTTCACATGGAGTGTGGTTAGAAAGGAAGAACTATTTCCTATATTGTGTATGTGATTAAGGAGTCAGGGAGAAAGGAGGAGGCATGATATATTGGATAGCAAGCTGGTTATAGGAAAACCTGGATTCAAATAGAGTCTCTATTGTCCTTGTAAGCAACTCAAGCTTGAAAGGGGTCATACAGAAGAGGTCTTATTTACATGGTAAAGGATATAGGGATCTCATAGGGTCAGGAGAATTTTTTTTACTCCTTCTTTGGATGGGATAGGGAGACACTTCACTCCAAAGACCTGCATACTCCCTGTGACTCATTATGGACTCCAGTGAGGGGGAAGCTTGCATTGGTCATTTGTTCACCTCTCAACTCCCAGCCAAACTTTTTGCCGATATTATCATATCTCTTTCATGCCTCTGAAGCCAAAATATTTCTGGTCTACTTCCTTCTTTTCTTTTTAAATAACTTAATATCTTAACTACATTCCATAAACAAAGGAGTCTTCAGATGCTATGAGAACTGCCTTCTACTGCCCTCAGTTAAGTCTCTATTTCCCACTGCTAGCTTAATTAAGGTGAATCTGCCCTATTTATCTTTTCCCTCTCTCAGTGTCAAAGTGGTATCCTTCTGTCAGTACCTTCCATGTGGGGAGCTTGAAGGGGGTAAGCCCATTCCCTTTCCATTTAGGTTTCCCCTCTCATCTTCTCCCAGGGCAGCTGGTCTGAGCCATGCAAATCATCCCGGGGCTGCATTGGGAAAATACTGGGAAAGGATACGGGACAAACAGCCCTGCTCGTGAGAGGCTGGCAAAGATTCATGCCCTCACTGCATACAGATGGTAAAACCAAGGTCCAGAGGCATGAAGTAACTAGTTCAGGGTTGTATAGCTATTTACTGGTACAGTCAGCAGTGGAATCAAGGCCTTTGTACTCCAAATCCTATTCATTGTTTCCTTCCACACTACCTTAATAATCTTACTTATTATTTTGAGTATTGAGGTCTGTTTGGTTGCTCTGATGTTTATAAAAAAGCAAGATTAATTTTTAAAAATATATTTAGTTGAGTTGAAAGTTTATAGTTTTGGTTTCTTTCCCATTTCCTTTTCTCAGAAAGGATTCAAAGTTAGGCTTTAATCAATTCTTTTCTGCTAGCAAATGAAGCTGGGTTGTAATTTTGGTCATCTTTATGAGCCCTTATAGAGAGTAATCAAGATGAGGAATTCTTCCCTGGGGCATAGTAGTCCACATACAAGCCATAGAGTTTTCAGAAAGGAAATTATTCAAGATGACCCAGGGTAGAGATATTACCCTATGACTTTATCAAGTCTACCACTTGATAGCTTTACTGTGATCGACTTCTAAAGTGAAATGTTACTAGTGTATAAGTCCTTTGTTAGAGACTCTAATGTCAGATAATACCCTTTAGAGAATTCTCTTTGTCTGAAGCTTCTACCCAGGAGACTTGGTAAGATATCTATGTGTGGTACCATGCCACTCCCTACCCAGTATACTGAGTCTGAATTCCCACTTGTAAAAATGCAGTTCACAATATTACAGAATAAAGTTTTATTAATAGGAGAAAAACAAAACCAAAATCCTTGAATGAGTGACACTTAGTCCCAAAGTTATGTGTAAATTTCCTAAATTATTTACAGTCCTAAATCTAAGGGCTTCTGTAGCATGAGGTTCTGTCTTCCCTTAGGTTCTCTTTTGGTCCATTCTTTGCTGCTGATTTAGAGTGGGGGGCTTTGAAGGTTTCCCTTTCTAACTTCCTAGCATTCCTTATAGTGTTTCCAGGTCCTTAACATGGCTACCTGTCCCACCAGTTGATCAAGCCAGGGGAGTGAGAGTTTTGAATGTTCTCCCATCTTTCTGGGCCCTTTGCCTGTATAAAGTGAGGACAAAACCTTGCAGATTTCTCTTCTTTTGCCCCAATTGTTTCTTCTCTCTCTTTTGGCTCTTCCGTCCCTTTCTTTCTCCAGTCTCTCTTAGTTAGCAGTCCCATCCATTGCCATGCACTTCGTAGGGTAAACCTACTTCATTATCCTCATACTCAAATGTCAGAAAGAGAGAATGGGGAAAACGTTGCAGCCCTCCCTACAAGGGCTATAAAGTAACCTGTGCCCCTTTCGTAGCAGGCAGCCTGTTAGTGCTGTAGTGTGGAGGTGAGATATGTTGTATGAGAGACTAAGAAGTACGAGACTGTTTCTTTTTCCTTCGTTCCCAAGCAGGGCACCCATTGTACCTTTGAAAACTCCATGGAGTTGAATGGTTATAAACCAAATTGCTCATTTTAAAGTGCACTCATAAATTAATTGGTAAAGCTCCAAAAGGTCGGATTATATTTTCACTTTCAATATTTGATGAGGACTTGGTATTTGACATATTGCTCATTGGGTAAGGCGGGTTATTTTGCTGATGCATTTCACTACAAAAGTACTTGAATTTTACCATTTGCTAATGGTAGGTCACTGGGATGGAGTCAGGAGACCTACCTACTATGTATTTGCTGGGGCTTTGGGCTATTTATTTCCTTCTACTGAGAATACTGAGACTACACAGGCACTGTCTACCAGAACTCTAGAGTCTGGAGAACATCAGCCGGGCTATTTTTGAAGGCATTTATCGTTAGCCACGGTTGCTAAAACAACAAGCAGCTGATCCAGGATGCAGAGTTTATTTCTTCTTAGTATTAATGATCTTTAATAACTCAATTAGCATGCTGACTTTGCTCTCTGATAAATAAGGAAGCCATCAGCATTTTCAGGGAAATGAATGATTGATGTAACTGGTTGTACGTTCTTCATTTTTTTCTGCATAGTTTTCAAAAGGGAGATCTAATCTCCATACCTAAGAGCCTGGTACAAATATAAGCCTACTTATCTATATGCCATCACCTTCATCAGGAATATTGGCCTGCACTAAGTGTTCACTATTTACAGCTTAAGATAGAAAACACTGATAAAGAACTACCTAATGACATGCAGACAAGTGAACATAAATAATAATGGGTTGCTATTATATGCAAGTAAAGAAAGGCGTTTACAATGATTTATGTGCTGATGATAAATCCTTGTTTTCACCTGTGATTACCTGATTTCAGTATACTTTCTCTCCACTTTCCACCCCTTTATTTGTATAACTTTCTGGAAGACAGAATGGTGAGGTAGAAAATAACATCAGCATAGAAGTAGATGCTTGTCCTGATTCTGCCATTAAAATGCACTGTGACTTTAAGCAAATCACTTGTCTCCTTTATTTGGACCCCAGGATCTCAGACATCCTTTCTAGCTCTAAATCTTATGTTTCAGGGCCACAGATGGCATTCTTTTCTGTGAGTCTGCTAAAACTTCATAAGAATAGATGAATATTCAGGTTTGTGCCAAAGTCCATTTAGTGCAGTTCTAACTTTTTTTTTGTTTGTTTTTCAAGGTGGCATTTATTTTTCAGAAATCTTGATTCACAATCCCTCTAAAATGTATCTCAAATGTGAAATTTCTGGTTTTTTCTACAGCTCTGCTTTACAAAGAGTAGGTGCTGTATGTAAGATTCCCATGGAAGCCACAGCTCAGTGAATTCTGACAGTCTTGCTATTCCCATGAGCCCAACTTTTTAAAATTCTTGACAGTTACTGATAATGAGACTACAATCTTTTTTCTTTCATGATTTCATTCTAATTTGCCTCAAATTTTCCCCATTGTGGCAACTTTACCTAAAATGCCTAATTGAAAGTACTTATCCTGCTGAAAATTTAGGTGGCAAACATTATCTATAAGAAGAAGTCATTCACTAATGTGGTACAAAATTCTGGATCTTGTAGCAAAATTTGGTAAGGGGATGACTCTTCAGTCTACTACTGCCAGAAATATTCTTACTATGTTTCTGGGGGGCAAGTTGAGGAAAGAAGAGAGAAAAGATAGGAAATCATTCATTTGTGGCTCTCCAGGCATTTTAGGACTTAGGAGCAAACCATGTTTCTCTGGATATCAAGCCTGGGGGAGGTTTTATTGTTGTTAATTAAAAGGGATAATTGTGTTTCTAATTTCAAACTCACATCTACTGCCTATATTATATGATTCAGAATATGGGTGTATCTTTTTTTAATCAGGGCTTATATATAAAGACATATACAACAAAATTTCCTTTATCTAGGAGCCAGTGTTATATCAAGTTCAAGTATAGAACACTGCAGAGGACATTGTATTTGGAGTTGGAGGACCTGAGTTCAATTCCTAATTCTTCTACTTACCACTTGAGTGATCTTAGACAACTCCATTATTCTCTCTCAGTTTCTTTATCTGTAAAATGAGAGGGATTGGGCTAGATGATCACTAAAGTCCATTCCAGTTCTTGCATTTGATAGTATTGGCCCTGTCTTCATGTATATCCTGTCAAACATTTGAACTAGGAAAGAGAGTTAAGGATGTTAGTATATTTTCTTCTGAATTTTTGTTTATTTATCTTGTCCTGTTCTTTTGAAATGTATTTTTACTTTTATTTGCTCTCATTTCCTTTGGAGTTTGTTAGGGACGCATTCATCACTTGCTTTAATAGACCTTGCCAAATTCCAGTTATCACATGGGCACTTATCATTTTCCTGATCAGTAATCTAAACCTGCCCCTCCTCAACTTCCATTAAGACCTAAATATAACTGCATTTAGTCCTCTTCCCTCTAGGTACTATTTCCTTGAAAGATATCTTGGGATTTACTGGCTAGATTGCTTTCTTAAGGACCATGCCTTAAACCCAAATTAGTCTGGCTCTCATTGACTGGCCAACAATAGGTGCCATCCCAAGGCTCACTTGGTTATTATTTGGGCCCTGGTGGCTCTGAGAAAGTGTAAATAGCAATTGTTTTGGCCAGAAACCCTGAGGGTCTTCCCCTCCAGGAATAATTTTTTTTTGACTAGGTAAAAGAAGCCATTCTTTGCCTCATTTCTTACCTAACCTTGATCATTGAATGGCATTGCTGGGAAAGATCTTAGCTTAAAAAGGCCAAGGTCTCCCACTGCATTCAGGACCATCTCCAGTTGTCCTGATCCATATATTGCCACTGGACCCAGATGACTCTGTAGGAGAGAGTGACTTTGCACAGCCCTCCCTCACTTAAATCTGATTCACTCTCAAGTCATGGCATCACCTTCCTGATGTCATGGTCCTTTTTGAGAATGAAGGACAAACAACAACCACAATCATTTGAGCAAAGTGATAGTTTGGAGTTTTTGTTGTTGTTGTGTTGTTGTTGTTGTTTGCCAACATAGCATTACCTGGTGAAATATAGAATGACTCAAAACATTCACCCCTTCTAATATAAAATATAAGAACATAAGAATATAAGACATAACCATATAAGATATATTCTTTAAGCTTGTGTAACATTTTATTACACTATTCAGCTGAATGGGTTAGCAGGTGATAGAAGATGTCTAATTAAGGAGAAGCTACTTAATACTGAACAATAGATCATAAAGTAGCTGGTTTTATACCAAAGTGGAAGGGACTTTAGAGATCATCTACTCTAATTTTATTTTACAGATTAGGAAATAAAGTGATATGACTTAAAGATTACCTAGCTACTTAAGGACAGAAATAAAGAGTATCCAAGTAAACCTTTATTATAAATCTAATGGTCATCTGGAGATGAGGTGAAGAGATATAAAGACAGGTAGGATGAAAATTTGAATGGCCAGAAACATTAGCACCCACAGGTAAAAACTCACTCATTTCCATCTTGTTGTACCTATATTAAAAGATCAGAGGGACCCTGCTTAGGTTTAGTGAGCCTTAGATGTTGAAGTATCACAGATTCATAGAACACTAGAGCTAGAAGGAGCTTCAGATTCTAGTTCAACTTCCTCTTTTTCTAGGTGAGGAAACTAAGGCCTGGAAAGACTGAATGATTCACCCAAGGCTGCAAAATTAGTAGCAGAGTCAAGACTAGAACCTTACCTACTCACAGGTCTCTTGGCTCCCAGGTCAATACTTTTTCCACTGTGCATCCCTATAAGGTAACCATCAGTAATAGCCATTTGTAAATGAATCCTATGTCAAAGGAAGAAATCCATGGAGAGACTTTTGAAGAATTGAAGAAATGTAGGACATGACATTAAGGAACTGAGTACTAAAAATAATTGAACACAACTTATAGAGATGAAAATATTAATAATGTTGATGTGTTATAGTTTATTAAATAGAACATTGGGGCCATTAGTGGCTTTAAGAACATATTTGTTCAAAAGCCAGACAAAAAGTATTAAATAGAATTTGTTTATTCTTCCTAGCTCAAGTCAAAACTTATAGTCTATGAGGTTTTTGATGGTCCTAAGTATTCTTAATTTTGGCTGTAGAGATGTGTCCATTTACTTATTTATCCATTGGCAGATAATGGCATATGGATTATAAGGCACATATTACAGAAAAACTTATCTGAACAAGGAATATACTAATGGCCTATTAATAACAACTTTAACCAGTAGGTCAAGTAAAATCAACAAACATTTAGTGCCAATTATGTACAAGACACTAAAGTAAGCACTCTATACATACCATGTTACAGTAGTATACTCTATATATACACTGTAGTATATACAGACAAGTGTGAGATAGAGTCTCTGCCTTAAAGGAGCTTGTAGCATAGTTGAAGAGACAAGAAGAATTAACAATTCAAGATTTAAATAACAGTTTCAAAAAACAGCAGCTGGTATTTATATAGCTCTTTACATTTTGGAAGTACTTTACATGCATTATCTCATTTGTTCCTAATATCAGTGCTATGCAACAGATAATATAACTATTATTCTTCTTATTCTGTAGATGAATAAACTGAAGTCCGGTACAATTAAGGGATTTGCCCTGGGTCACTGGATAATAGATGAAATGTCACAAGGCAGTGCATAATTAATTGCCAGATTAATGGTAGACAATTGCTATAGGAACTGAGAAGAGGCAACATCATTTTTACGCAGTTCAGAGAGTATTTAATATAGACTTAAAATTTGACTTAGTTCTCTTTTTAAAAAAAAAGATTTAAATAGGCAGAAAGGAGGAAGGAGGGCATAAGAAAAATGATACGGGCAAAATGGGCATTTGGAAGCATGGCACATTTGGGAAAAAAGAATAAGTTGGGATGTCTTTAGTAGGGGTTTTAGGGAAATGGGAATGAGTTTGAAAAGGTAGATTGAGGCTAGATGCTAAAGACTCTTGAATTACAGACTGAGTGGTTTGGATTTTGTGTTGTCAGCAAAAGGAAACCATAGATGATTTTGCTTTTTGTTCTGGTGGAGAGAGAAGAGATTGGAGCCAAGGAGACCAGTTAGAAGTAGCTAGTAAGAATATAAAAGCCTAGACTAAGGAGTAAATATAATGAAGAGTGAGGGAAAAGGATGTTTTTATAAAATACAAACTGAAGAAAAAACTAGAAATTTCATAATAGTCTAGTAAAGATGCATTACGAGTAAAGATCACATTACAAGTTTACGTTGTTTGGAAAAATAACTACTCTTGCTTGTAATCTGGAAAGCATAGAATAGTTAGGAGAACAGCCATCCCAGTAAATGCTCTGCATCTAGAAGACCAATGGTGTCAGACTGGGGCCGCTAAACCTTAAGTAAATTCTTGTGGGGTGTATTAGAAAATCACATACTAACATTATCTATCTTCTACTGTATTTTTGGTAATTTTGTTAAATATTTCCCAATTACATGGGCTGCATCAGCAGCTAGATAACAGGTTTGACACTGCTATGGTAGACCTTCAATTCAGAAAACAGTAATCGTGGATGATACTGAAGTGTTCCTGAGAAGCAAATACAGTAGCATCCTGATTCAATAGTCAGATGGGCTCCTGGGGTAGCTGGCAGCTTGACTAACTTGAAGAGGTAACAACATGGCACAGTGGAAAGACCTAGAGCCACGGATCCTCAGTTTGAATCCCAGCTCTGCCATTTACTAGCTGCATAGTCTTGACGTCTCTGGGCTGTATTTCTTTATTTGTAAAATGAAAAGTTTAGAGTCTAAACATTAGACTGAATGACCTCTAAGGTTCCTTCCAGCTCTGTCTGTGATCCTAAATCAAAGAGACTGATGCAGCCCCAAAAGATTTGAGGACTGGTACACAAAAACCTTCAGGATTCACCTCGAAGGACATTCATATGCTATTCACAACCACCAAAGGTCATAAAGTAAGGTTCTTAAAATTATGGCTAATACAGGAAAATCTATATCATCTCTGGTTTGCAGATTAGGTTACAAACCATTTATTGACCATTTTTTAGTTTCCTGAAAACTTCTTAAATTTCTTTCCGTTTTCTACTCCTGCTTTTCACCTATCAAAAGCACAGTTTTGATCTGAGGGGAAAAATGATTCAATGTCTAGTTTAGATTGATTTTTCTAAATAAAATATCAACTAGAAATAAGTTGGTATTTATTTACATTTTATATCATCTATCTTCAGTTACCCTATTGTCTTTTAGAACTATCCCTAATGTTATAATTTAAACTTTCACTTTTCATCAGCTTTTATCTTCCAGCTGGATAAAATCTGAGGAAATATATTATTTTCCCCTTTGGGTTTAAAGCCACAAAAAAGAGGGGGCAGAGCCAAGATGGCAGCTGGAAAGCAGGGACTAGTGTGAGCTCCCCGCCAAGTCCCTCCAAAAACCTATAAAAATGGCTCTGAACCAACTCTAGAACTGCAGAACCCACAAAATAGCATAGGGAAGCAGGGCTCTAGCCCATGACAGCCTGGTTGGTCTCTGGGTAAGGTCTATCCCGCATGGAGCTGGGAGTGGAGGGGAGAGGAGTTGAGCAGAGCAGAGCCCAGCATGGGCGGCATGGACCGACCAGACCAGGAGCCGGGCAGAGCATGCCCTAGCGCCCTAAATCAGTGAGCTACAGCAGTTACCACACTTCTCAACCCACAAACACCAAGGACAACAGAGTAGGTTAGTGGGAGAAGCTGCTGGGGACTGGGATGGAGTTTGCCATTTGGCCACCGCCCCGGGGGCAGTGGAGGTGGGGCAGCTACAGAACTACAGCTGCAGTTGCTTCTGGCCCCAGGCCCGCCTAGTGGGAGGAATTAAGTGGTGGATCAGAGCAGGAGTGAAAAGCCTGCTGAAGATCTAAGTCCAGTCCAGGTTGGGGGTTCTTGGGGAAGGAGGAGTGCCTGTATGGCAGAGCTGGAGCATCCCCCCAGGCTTGGAACATAGAACTCTTTAGTTTACAAGCAGTCATACCCTGCTGAAAAACTCAAGGGTCAAGTGAGTTGGCTGGGAACATGGCCAGGCAGTGAAAATGCACCC
>CM053624.1:105190075-105212703 GCA_028646595.1 Phalanger gymnotis
CCCAGCCTCCCTAAGAAGTCCAGCAATTCAACATGGGCTACATGCGTATCATTATGTATGACCCTTCCACAATACTCATGTTGTGAAAGACTAACTATATTTTGCTTCTTCCTAACCCATCCCCCTTTATTGAATTTTCTCCCTTGACCCTGTCCCTTTTCAAAAGTGTTTGCTTTGATTACCTTTATCCCCATCTGCCCTCCCTTCCATCATCCCCCTTTGCTCTCATTTCTTTACCTAAATTTTCCTCTAGCACTCTTTTTGGTTCTTGTTGGGTTTATGTCCAATTCAAATTTTCTTTGAGGCTTTGCTTGTAACTGTTTTGACTACACTGTCTTCTGAGTTTGTGTCTTGCTCCCAGTTTCCATAGTAGCTTTTTAGTGGTCAGGTTCTTTTTAAATTGTTTACTTATTTTTCCGTGCTATTTCTTGATTTTGAACTTTATGTTAAAGTTAAGCTCTGTTCCTGGCATAGAGGGTAGAGGGGCAGTCTCAAGCTTCAGGCTTTTTTGCACTGCTGTTTTCAGAGTTAGTTCTGGGGAGTTGTAAGTTTTTGGTGCTTCCAAGATTATATGATCTGGAGAGAGGTGTGGTCACTGCCCTCCTGGTATACATTCTGGCCCTTAACCAGGAAGGGCCCCAATCCCTTGGGATTATATCAATACTCCCTTCAAATTCATAGGATAGTTATCATGTTCCTTTCCAGTTTTCTCCAGGATAATCAGCCCTTATTCCTTCATCTGTTTTTCATATAGCATAATCTTGAGATGCTTCACCATTTGGTCTATCCTCCTTGGGACCATTAATGTACAAATGCCATGTTTAAAACATGATTCCTAGAACTAAACATAATAAACCCAGATGTGGTCTAATATGGTTTATGTTTTTGTCTAAAGTAGCCATTTTTATTGTCAGAGGATCTAAAATATTAATTACATAATTTGTGTTGATCATTCTCTCCTTGATACTCTCTTCTCTCTAGGTTTTTGTGATACTACTCTTTCCTTGTTTTCTTCCTACCTATCTGGCTGCTCCTTCTCTCTCTCCTTTGTAGGCTCCTCCAGATCATGTTCCCTAAACCACTGGTGCCCCTCAGGGTTCTGTCCTGGGTCTTCTCTCTACTTCACTTGATGGTCTTTTTGGCTCCCATGGGTTTAATTGCCATCTCCATGCTGATAATTCTCAAATCTACCTTTCTTGCCCCATTCTCTCTCCTGACCTCCAATCTTGAATTTTCAACTTCCTTTTACACATCGCAAACTCAATATGTCCAAAAAAGAACCCACTATCATTTTCCTTAAACCTCCCCCACTCACCCACCCTGCCTCCTAACTTCTCTATTCTTATAGAGGACAACACCACCCTCCCAGCCCCTCATACTTGTAACCTAGAAGTCGTCCCGGATCTACCTGGCTCAAATCTCTCCCTACTTCAGTCCTTCCTCCATACAGCCACTAAAGAGATTTTCCTAAAATGTAGGTCCAGTGGTATCCCTGCCCTCCTTCACTCAATAAAATTAAGTGGCTTCCTGTTGCCTACAGGATCAAATACAAAATGCTTTTTCTGACATTTTTCTGACCCTTCACAACCTAGCCCCCTGCTATCTTTCCAGCCTTCTTACATCTTAATTCCCAACATGTACTCTTCTATCCAGTGACACTTATTTCCTGGCTGTTCCACAAACAAGAAACTCCATCTCTCCACTCAGGGAATTCTCTCTGGCTGTCCCCCATGCCTAGGATGCTCTCTCTTTTCTGCTCCAACTACTGATCTCCCCATCTTCCTTTACGTTCCATCATTCATGACCTTATGGGTCATAACATGCCAATACTGCTATGGGATTTTCTTGGCAAAGATCCTGGAGTGGTTTGCCATTTCCTTCTCCAGTGGATTAAGGCAAACAGAGATTAAGTGACTTGCCTAGGGTCACAAGCTAGTAAACATCGGAGGCTGAAATTGAACACCAGTCTTACTGACTCCAGGCCCAGCAGTCTATCCACTCAGCCATCTAGCTGCCTTCCCTTCTCTTTGTTGTTCTTCAGTTGGGTCTGACTCTTTGTGACCTCATTAGGTGTTTTCTTGGCAAAGATAGTAGAGTGATTTACCATCTCCTTCTCAGATGAGAGAACTGAGGCAATTAAGGTTAAGTGACTTGCCCTGGGTCACACTGAGAGTAGGTGTCTGAGGCTGAATTTGAACTCAGGAAGATGAATCTTGCAGATTCCAGGTCCAGCACTTCATCCACTTTGCTACCTAGCTGCCACCTTCCTTTGAGTTCCAACTAAAATCCCACCTTTTACAGGAAGTCTTTCCCAATCCCTCTTAATTCTAGTGCCTTCCTTTTTTTAATTATCCCCTGTTTATCCTATGTTTTTTTCAGTTATTTTTCAGTCATGTCCAGCTCTTCTTGACTCTACTTGAGATTTTCTTGGCAAAGATCCTGGAGTAGTTTGCCATTTCCTTCTCTAGCTTATTTTGTAAATGAAGAAACTGAAGCAAACAGGGTTAAGTGACTTGCCCACAAACACACAGCTGTTAAGTGTTTGAGGCCGGCCCTGTATCCACTGTGCCACCTAGATGCTTTGTATATGCTTGTTTGCATGTTGTCTCCCTCATTAGATTGTAAGCTCCTCAAGGGCAGAAACCATCTTTAGCCTCTTTTTGTATCCCCGGGACATAGCACAGTGCCTGACACATAGAAGGAGATTAATAAATGTATATGGATTGATTGATTTACAGTTGTGAAATGTGATTTACTTAAGTATAATAACATCTCCTTTTCAATGCCATGATAAAAGTTTAAAA
Organism: Phalanger gymnotis; assembly: GCA_028646595.1. NCBI lineage: Eukaryota > Metazoa > Chordata > Mammalia > Diprotodontia > Phalangeridae > Phalanger > Phalanger gymnotis. The sequence goes on from CM053624.1 coordinate 105,192,880, forward strand.
GGACATGAGGAATTTTTCGTGGATTTAAGCAAACCAACCCAGGTTGGAAAATGGAGCAAGTCAAAACTGTAGTACATTTCGGAGTGGGACCAGGCCTGCACTTCCTGCCTGTGTGAGATAGGGAGTTTAAAAAAAAAGATTTTATGGAGCCTTGCGTATAATAAAGCTAAATATAAATTTAGGTTAATATCTTAGAAAAGGCAGTGTAGTAAAGCCAATAGAGGGCTAGCCTTGGAGTCAGGAAACCTTGGTTCAAAGCCTGCCCTGATTCATACTAGTTCTCTAACCATGGGAAATAATCTCAGGGCACCAGGCAAATCTCTGACATTGCAAATTACAGATAAGTTTCTTATCTGCATCAGCAGAGGGAGACTTCAGAATGCAAAATACCAATGAAATCACAGATCCAGGTGTCCCTTACACACATACACACACACACACACACACACACACACACACACACACACACACACACATATATACCTTCTGTAAATAAGAAACTTTAGTAGCTTTATTAGGTAATTATTTTGTTTTATTGTCAAGTATAATCTTTTGCACAGTTATGAAGATATTAAAAATATTGACTGAAGCTCGTCGAGTCTCCATGGGAAATGAAAGATACATAATTCACTTGTATTTGTGAAATTTACCAACATTCTTTCTTACTGATAGGGAGTATTACTTTAATAAACCAGAGACCTCAGTCCAAACAAATATATCCTTAAATATATCCAATTCAAATGCTACAGCATCCACAAAGCTTTTCTTTGTCTCTCTAGTCAGTGACAATCCTTTCTCCTTCAGACCTTAAATTGTGCTTGGTTTGCATCTGTCTTATGCACTTATGTTTTATATTGGTTAATTTTTGCAGATTTCCTATTCTTTTACTAAACTGAAAGATGTGTTAGGGCAAGCATTCTCTGTACCTCATCAGAGCCTAATTTGATGTTCTGAATGTAGTATCCACTTAATAAATGGTATTAGAATAAATCGATAACAAATATAAATAAGATTCCAAGAAATGAATTTATTTAAACATCTCTTTTTTGGCCAAAGATCTCTTAAACCCTGAGACACACACACACACACATATACATACATATGTCTATTCTGAGTTCTGGTATAATATATATATCCAAGGTTGTCATCATCTTTCTTCCTTCCTTTCTTTCTTTCTTTCTTTCTTTCTTTCTTTCTTTCTTTCTTTCTTTCTTTCTTTCTTTCTTTCTTTCTTTCTTTCTTTCTTTCTTTCTTTCTTTCTTTCTTTCTTTCTTTTCTCTTTCCTTCCCCTCATTTCTTTCTTTTTCCTTTCTCCTTTCTTTGTTTCTTCTCTTCCTCCTCCTCCTGTTCCTCCTCCTATTCTTCTTCCTCTTCCTCCTCCTCTTCCTCCTTTTCCTCTCCTCTTCATTCTTTTCCTCTTCCTCCTGGAGTTTTCATTCTCCTGAGGGATACAAGTAAAGGGATAAACTGAAAACAGGCTGAAGGAAAGAGTGAGCACTGACAACTCGAGGAAAGAGTTAAGGAAGGCTTTTCACAGGAAGTGCACTTATGGTCAAAATTGAAGGAAGGTAAGGATTGTAAGAAGCAGGAATGAGGAGGAGAGTACGTTACAGGCAGGAAGGAAATCACAAAAGCTATATGTGACATGCCAAGTTATAGTTCCTAAAGAGGAATAACGTGAAGTAAGTCTGGTTAAGCCTAGAGCCATATTGTGAACAGCTTTAAATGCTAAGATGAGTGAGGTATTTATATTTTATTCTAGAAGTAATAGGGAGCCAGTGAAGGTTCTTGAGCACAGAGTGACATGGACAAACTTATGCTTTAGGTGGCTTATTTTGGCAGCTTTGTGGAGAATAGGTAGGAGAGGAAACAGACTAGAATCAAGGAAAACAATTAGGAGGCAATTGCAGCTGTCTAGGTGAGAGGTGATAAGTACTTGAACTAGAGTTTTGACTTTGTTAGTGGAGAGAAAGAACAGGTGCAAGAAATATTGTGGAAGTAGAATTGGCAAGCCTTGGTAGTGATGGGATATAAAGAATTCTCTCCATCTGATAGCGTTTCAAAGTGACATTTTTTTAAGAAGAAAAATTTTCAAATAATTTTCCATTGTAAATTTGGAATTATTCATAATCAGCAATCTGATTTTGATTGTTAAAAATGTGTATCCCTCACCACGTTTTCACTTCACGTCAAACTTTGCCTTTAGCCAGACAGAAATATCTCATGTTACAAAGGAAGAAAAAAAGCATACAAATAACAAACTAAGATTTCTTAAAATACAGCTCTTTTCATGGAGTCGCCTTTCCACGCATCAATCCTGCAAAAGCATGACTGAACTGGACAGCTGACCAAATCTTAAATAATGAATTTATCAACATGTCTCATTATTTTTATGGTGATAAATTGAATTTTTTTCCTTCACAGAGCCTTATTGGAAGGAGAGAGTAATCCAGAGATACTAGTATGGACTGAGCACATACAGAATGTTCCACGAGGTATAAGACATTTCATTTTTTCTTTTTAATAGGACTTTCTATTATATATTGTTTATTTATAATTAAATTAGTAATAATTTAAAATGCTGTCTTAATGGATAAAATACTAAATTCAACTAAAATGTGTGAAGTGTTGGTAGCATGATATAGTGAATAAAAGGCTGCCCTTGGAGTCAGGCAGACTTGGGTTCAGGTCCTCCCTTTGTCACATATATACTGTGTACTCTTGGGCAAGTCATTTAATTCTACAGCACCCTAAGCAGTGCTCTTAATGTATAATGGAGCAGGTAGCCATCTGCATCAGTTGAAAATTTCCTTATCTAGAATTCCCTATATTAATGGACTTGTAGGTCTGTTCCCCCCACCAAAAATGTGTGTGGAGTGGGCATACAAAATTGAAAGAAAATTGATACAATCCCTGCCTTCAGTGAGCTCATAATCTAGTAGAGAAGATAAACCATGTGTGTAAAGGAATTTACATAAATAAATATGATAAAGGTACATTTCATAAAGGCAAAGAAGAGATCCAGACAAAATACTTTAAGAAAACGTTAAGAACTAATTTTTCTAGAAAACTGAACCTTATATACATTTTAAGTGCTAATTTTTTAAATTTAAAAATACTTTTATTTATTTCTTTCTAGAATGTTTTACACAAGTCACCTCTTCCTTCAGTCACCATGATAGAAAATAAAGGGAAAGATGGTTGTAGCCATTGCTTGATCATTTTGCTCCCATCTTGGCCAGGTATATCTGTCAGCAAACAGCTTCTATAGTCTTTTCCTCCCTGCAGGACACTTATATAGGAGATAGTACTCCTATAGAACATACATAGAACCCCGCTGTAAGCATTAGCTGCAATCGGTAATAAAGAATTCTATTTGGGCCAGTTCAGTATGTACATATATAAATTACACTCTTTTTGTGATTGGTCCTGAGCTTATCATGGATGTGCCTCCCTAATCACTTCTTGGAAAATATTTCAAGAACAATCAAAGTGCAGTAGGGTGCAGTGTTAAGGACTTGGGTTTTTGTTAGATCAAACATTTTTCAAATAAGGGGACTCTTGGGGATAAAAATGGGAAGAGATTAAGAAGCCTTAAGAAATCCCCAACGTACTTAATTTTTAGAAGACAACAAAGCTATTGAAAACTATGACTAAGAAAAAACATTAATGGCAATCATACAATGTGATTTAGATGTGATTTTTTTTTATCTAGTAATTGTTCTATGCACTTTGCAAATACAAAGATTTCTCCAATTTAAATGATTGGGATGGCTATCGAAATAGACAAAATATTCATTTCAATTCAACCAATATTAATATTAAATGCCTGCTGTGTGCAAGGTACTCTCCTAGAGGTTAGATATACAGTGATGCAACATGACACAATCCTTGTCTTCAAAGGGTTTATATTCTAGCATGTATGCTGCTAAAATGAGCACTAAAAAGTTTGTAGTCTAATAAAGAAGATACAAATAGTTTTGATCCAGCAGAATTTTGTGAAGGTAAAAGCAGACTAGACTAAGCACTATAGGACATTATGATGAGAGAGAAATATTTTTCCTATAGGGAAATCAAAAGTAGGTTTTGGGAGGAAGTAGTAGCAACTATGCTGTTTCCTATATAAAAAGAGAAATAACAAAAGGAGGAGATAATGTACATGTTAGTTACTGTGTGAGTATGTAGAGGTGCAGTTTTGCTGGATTTGGTAAATTGGACCTCAGATGCTGGGCTACGCAGTTTGCATTGTATCCAATAGGTAAAGGAGTCACTGGTTTTCAAGCAGCTGAGTGACATAGGCAGATGTGTACATTAGGAAGATTATATTGTTAATTCTGTGAAAGTGGGGTTCTATGGAATAGAGCCTACGCTCTAGACTCCCATTTGGAGATTTGTACTGGAGTCAACCACTAAAGTGGTTCAGTGAGAATTAAAAAGGAGCCCTGAGATGCAGCAACTTTTGACAAGACTTGGCATTTGACTAGATATGGGCAATGAATTAGAAGAGTCAAGGATAACTATGAGATTCTGAGCCTTGGGAGAAAGGAGGATAATGCTGCCATCAATAGAAACAGGGAAGTTGAGAGGAGGTTTAGGGGAGATGAATTTAGTTTGGGATAGGTGTCTCAGCAGGACATCTTGGTCAAGATGATCAAGGCAGCATGATGCAGTGGGTAGAGCAGTAGATTAGGGAGAATCTAGGAAGAGCTGAGTTCGAGTCTCATCTCATTACACATTATCTGTGTGACCCTGGGCAAGTCACTTAATTTTTCTATACCTCAGTTTATCCACCTGCAAAACAAGGAGTTTAACTCAATGAACTCTGAGTTTCTTTTCAACTACAGATCTATGATCCTATAATCCTGTGACCAGTAGATAGTTGGGAATATGCTTAGATGTATAGCTTGTGGTGTTGTATTCAGAGAGCATATAATTGAAGCAATTTAAGTGGATGAGATCATCACTGAAAGAGAGCTTGGAGAGAAAAGAGAAAGCTAAGGACAAAACTTTCTGGAGACATCCTCAATTAGTGTAAAGAAAGACCAAGATGATCCAGCAAAAGACCCATCAGGTAGCAGGAAAACCAGGAAAGATTAGGGTTAGGGAAACTGAAGGAGGAAAGTTTCAGCAAGGTGAGAATCAATAGTTTTAAATTCTGGAGATTTTCAAGGAGGATGAGGTCTGAGAGCAGGCCATGGGGTTTGGCAATTAAGAAGGTAATGTGATATCACAGAAAGTCATTTCAGCAAGAGTGGTGAGGATGGAAGTTAGATTTCTGGGAGTTGAGGAGTAGAGTAGATAGTAGGTGGTGGAAACAGAATACAGATTGTGCTTTCCAGAATTTCTGCAGTGAATTGGGGGACAGATATAGTATGATATACCTTGAGAAGTACAGGAAATTTTATTTTTTTAATGATAGGTATGATCTAGACATGTTTGTAGGCAAAAGAGAAAGAGACAATAGAGAGAAACTGAAAATGAAAGAAAGGGGCTGATTGGTTCGAGAGGAAATGGAAATGAATGGGATCAAGGGTACAACTGGAGTTACATATTTGACTTGACTGGACTCAGAGGAGAGCAACCTCATCTTCTGAGTTTGGAAACAGGATGAGAGTGGATGAGGACATCTGCTCTCAAAATTAAAAAAAAAGGAAGTTTTCATTAAATTATATTTTGAGATTCACCTGAATGATGGATGTTGTGCTTCTATGCACAGCCTTATTGACTTTTATGAATGCTGATATATGTAACATGCTTACTTGGACCAACAATGGTCCAATCCTATGAAAAACAGATAAAAAATATGCCAGGAAGCATGTGAAACATTTTGAATGTGATGAATGTGGGAAAGGCTATAGGCAGAGGGGATATCTTATTATTATACATCAGAGAATGAGGCTTCATTTTGTTGTTGTGGGTTACCTCATGCAGCACTCAGAACGAAGTGAAATAAAAACAAAATTAAAACTGAGGACATTGAAGAGTTTATTATTTCCAACTCAGTCACTGTTACCTTTTAGCTATTAGGGTATTGGGACTATTACAAATATAGGAGCCAGTAGAACTTCTGAAACTAAAAATACCTGTTCTCATTCAGTAATGATACAATTGATAGGTATTGCTATCCACAGGCACACGTGACTGAAAATAGTGGGGTGTGTGTGTGTGTGTGTGTGACCTGAAGTTAGATTAAAAAGTTTGGCTTTGTTTGTGCGCAGCATTTGTTCATTAGCAAGATGAGGCTACTCAGTGTTACATCAGAAACATTATCTAATTTGGCTTAAACTTTTGGATTATTTTTTTCCTGTGTTGGATTTTCAAATCCTTCTGTTACCTTATGTTCTCTTTCCCAAAATGTCCCCTCAAGAAATTAGACTTCACCATGGGGCTATATTCTTTTGTTGAACTATCAGTATCTGGTAGAACAAGATTGAGAACCTCTCAGCAACAGATAGGATCCGACCATGTCAAATGGATTGCCGTCTGCATATTTAGCTATAGCATTTGGAAATTTACTTATTAAACTATTTATCATAATTTATCAAAAACTGTCCCAGGTTCTTTTAGAAATATGAAAATGTATAATGCCACTTAATGATTGGTATTTAATGGTACCCCTATCATTAGAAAAACTGTTGCTTTTTCCCTCTACTAAAACTCAACGTAAACAAAATGTACCCAATTAGGAAAAGTTGATGTAATTATAAAAGCCGTCCCATCTGTTGGTATTCCTTTTGCATTTGCACATAGTAGGCTCTTAATTAATATTTGTTGACCTGATGAATATATAGTAATTCAAAAGAAACATCCTTTTAAATTAATTCATTCGGATTGACTGTGCCTTTTGACATCAAGACTGAAAAGGTAGTCATTTTCGATCATGGGGAGAAAGTACAAGAAATGTCATTTTGGGGAAGGTTTGTTTCATATCCTTGTTTCCTAACAGAAGTAATTATTTCCATTTAAAACACTTTATCTTTTTTAGTGAACAAAACAACTCACCCTGTCTGGATTTCTTCTTTTCCTTGTTTAGTAGTGGCTTTGGTCTGAGGTTTATTACAACTTGTAAATGCTGTTATGTTTTTCCTTGTGTACATTCTATGCCTCACAAATAATTGTTCATTTTTGTTGTCTGTTGTTAGAGTGAAGTGAATGCTAGAACAACATGATTGAGGAAAGGCATTTTTTCATAGTGAAATTATTTGTGATCATGAATTTAATTGTAACAGCTCAGTAGTATTGTTATTCTGAGCTTTTAGCTGGGACCTGGAAATATTTACATTTGATGCAAGTTATTTAGCTGTCCTCTCCCCCCAGTCATATGGAGTATATACAGATAGAGAAAAGCAGATAGAATGACTACAGAATATCCATGAGTGTAGCTGCAGACTCCAAAGGAATTCTACTAAGGCCTGTGTTCAGCTTTATTTAACCTCCTCAAAATTGGAACATTTGTAAGAGACTTCAATTCCATTTGTCAAATGCAATATAAAACTGCACAAGGCCTTAGAATCTGTGGGCCATTCTGTGGTTGGGTTATTATTGTCTAGAAAGTGCCAACTTTATAGGAACAATTAAGTAGCCTTATTTTCCTAAGCTAGACAAAGGTGAGTGTCCTAAAAGTTTCAGTTAGGCAGACCGAAAATATACACATCTTCTCATACCTTCCTGGTGTAAGTGAAAAATCCACGTAGTTCGTATATTATTTGGTAAACTCTGTAGTTAGATCATCTTAGTGTAAGAATTTGTCTCTGTTATGAAATACTAAACCTGACTTACATAGCATTATATTGATTTTTTGGTATTATGTTATTTTTAAGATAAACAGTACTATGACTATAATAATTTTAGTGCATTTTCTGCTTAATTTCTGCAGAAGTCAGGAATACATCATGCCAGTATGCCAATTCCATATTACAAAGAGAGAACAAACGGAATATATTTTCCAGGGAGAAAGTAACCTTACCAAATAAAAACATCTCAAATCAATCAACATTCTTTGGACCCCAGCCTACAAGAGTAACTGGAAGCGCTCCAAGAAAAGATTTCTTGGGTCCAAGCTATTCTTCCTCTTCCACTCTCAGACAAGAAGCTTCATATGAAAGAACCACAAAAGATCACAGTGAGCTCAGAACGCTTCCTACAACACATGGCCTTTTAAGAAGTTCAGAACCTCAGCTGAAAGTGATTCCTGACGGACAGAAAACAGAAAGTAGAAGCAGTATCACCACATATTTAACCAAAGAATCAACAAGTGCTCAAAGACCAAGCCACCAACAGAAAGATATAAGGATGAGTACATCTGCAAGCACTCTTCCCCATGAAATGAATGTTCTTCAGGGAAAGAAAACAGAGGAGAGTGTGTCTACAGAGGAGAGAAAACATAAAATAGAACTGACTAAGCCAAGACAAGAGGAGAAAATGTTTGACTCTAAAGAAAAGGCTTCTGAGGAAAGAAATTTAAGATGGGAAGAAATGACTAAACTAGATAAGGAAGCAAGAGAGAGAGAAAGTACGCAGTTGAAGGGAAAGGCAAAAGGAGGTGAATCAACCAAGGAGAAAACTACAATATTTGGAGAGAAAAGACAAATACAGATACCTGTTAGCTTTGAGGGGCAAGGGCATGGAAAAGCACCACAAGATGACAAGGTAGAATTATCAGTAAAAGATGTACAAACATTTCAAAAAAAAGGTGCCGATGATAGTAAAACTAAATGGACGGATGAGAGAGGGTTGGAGTTCAAAGTAGATGCCAGTGATGCTGTTGATTCCACCAAAGATTCCATGAGAAAAACCATAGCAGAAAATATTGTTTCCAGTATTCTTCAGCAGTTTGTGCAGCCTTCTGACTTGGAGACATCTGCTGGTCCTTCTCTGGATACAAAAGTCACTTACATGGAAAGAAAAGAACTTCCTGGTGAGGGGAGGGCAAAGACTGAGATTATTGTGGAATCTAAATTGCTTGAAGAGATAGATGTTTCAGATGAAGACAGCCTGAAGCATCTGTTAAGCAAAGATGCTAAGGAAGTAGAGATTAAAGGGAAATCAGCAGAAAGCATGATAGGAGATATAATAAATCTTGGCCTGAAAGGAAGAGAAGGGAGAGCGAAAGTAGTTAATGTCGAGATTGTTGAAGAACCGCTAGGATATGTAACTGATGAGAAGGCTGACTTTTCAACGCCATTTGAGGTAGAGGAAGTAGATGATGTCTCTTTAGGCTTTGAGAGGCGTTACAGTGATGAGGAAGGTGATGAAGAAACAAGTATGTCCTCAGGGAATCAATTTAAAAAGACAAAGCAGCCTCATCAGAACATAACTCACTTTGAAGAAGTAACTGAAGCAGATGACTCTGAAGGAGAGCAGAGATACTTTGTTTCTACTCCAGATGAATACTCTGGGAGTTATGACAAAGATGAAGATTCTGTGTATGGGCAAATTCACGTTGAGGAAGAATCAACTATCAAGTATTCTTGGCAAGATGAAATTTCACAGAGCACAGAGAAAAGGAGAAAGAGAAATAATTTGCCTGGAGATGACTTTTCAAGCACATCAGAAATTTTTTCTCCAGAAGAGGATGTAGATTTCAGTCACCAGAAGGAACACCCAAAAGGTGATGAATTGCATGCTGAATCCATTGTCATTGAAAAAGAAATTAAAGTACCCCGTGAATTCCAGACCTCAATTAAGGAACTCTCCTCCAAAGATCCCAAACATCAGCTGGTAGAGACAATTGGACAGCTGGAAGGCAGCCTTCCTGAAAGTGTGAGAGAGGAGCTTTCTGTCCTCACTAAGGAGAGTCAGGGGGATGATGGCAATATTTCAGTTAAAAAATTTGAGAAAACCACGGATGGCGGATCAGTCACGATTGTTGCTGAAGTCAACCTCTCGAAAACCCTTGATGCAAATCAGTTTGATCTGGAACAACTAAGTAAAGAGAACTCTAGCAAAGTAGAGAAAATATTACAGTCAGCAGTTCTAGATAGTTTTGAAAAACACCAAGCCCAGGAACCTGAAAGCCCAGATAGTAAAAATGGTATAGAAGTTTCCGGTTCCAGTATTAAATCCAAGCGTTGGGCCAGTAGAGAAATGTACAGTTCATCTAGTGACAGAGATGGTGGTGGTGGAGAACATTATACTGCTGAACACGTTTTTTGCCAAGGTCCAGTTTCTGCAACTGTGGAAGTTAGCAGTCCAAGAGGTTTTGCTCAATCACATGTCTTAGAGGACATAAACCAGTCTGTAAGGCATATTAAAATAGGCCCTACTGAGATTCGGAGGACAGAGCAAATCTTTTATGAAGGACCCACTTCAAAAGTGGTAGAGGTAAGTGTGGAAGGACAACTTAATCAGATGGAGGGCTCCAAAAGTACCAGTGGGTCTGTGAGACATTCTAAGTTGGGTCTTAAAGAAAATCAGTTGGCTGAAGAAATTATTTCTAGAGGTCGTTTCTCTACATCTCAAGAAGTGGGTGGTACCGAAGGTCTTAGGGAGAGTTTTCTAAAGATACTAACAACTCTTTAGGACAATTTTTATTAGGTTCCAAACAATTTCATACTAATCAAGAAGTTATTTTACATGGGTCCATTTCTAACCCAGGTAAATTTGGAGGAACCAGAGATTATTCCCAGACAGCAGGGTCAGTAGTAGGCACCCAGAGTTCTGTGGGGCTCCTTAAATTAGACCCCAAAGATATATATACTGAACAGATTGTTTTCAGTGCCCCTCTCACTGAGAGGAAATTCAGCCTCAAAGCAGACAATTCTCGTATATATGAGTCATCAGATAGTACATTAATCAGGAACATTAGATTTAGTCCCCAAGAGTTTCAAACAATTGAACAGATAATTTACCGTGGACCAATTTCTCATCATATGGGGTTTAGTGAATCTGGAGGCATTTTTCACACAGCTGGTTCCTCAGACACAAATAGATCCTTAAGAAATTATAAATTAAGTCAGAAAGAGGTTCTTGTGTCTGAGAAAAATACCTTCCAGGAGTTTGTCTCTGAAAGCAAGGTATTGCAGGAGATGTATCAGAGGCAGAAGTAACATCAGGTATTAGCAAATCTTTCAGGCACATTCAGCTAGGCCCCACAGAAAGTCAAACTACTGAAGAAATTAACTTCTATGGGCCCATTTCTAAAACTTTCCCATTGACTGGCTCAGGTGACATCTCTGAGCCAGAAGGGTTAGCAGAGAGCAGCCAGTCTACACAACATATTAAACTGGGGCCCAAAGAAACTTCATTTACTTTTCAGATGGATGTGACTAATAGAGAAGAAACCCCCAGCACTGCTAGAGGCACACGAGAAACTACCATATTGTTTCCCTCAAGGAAGGAAGCAGAAGTTCACATTGCATCTGATGATGGTGACTGGAGAGACAGTGAAAGCAAAAAGGACAAAGAAGCAAGTGTGACTTTTCAGGTTTCTGCTGCTCAAGATAACCAGGCTTATGGTGAGCAAGTCACAGAGAAGGTTATGTTTGATAAAACGGTACAGCTGCAGAGAATGGTAGATCAAAGGTCAGTGATTTCTGATGAAAAAAAAATTGCTGTCCTCTATCTAGACAAGGAGGAAGAGGAGGAGAATGATGGACATTGGTTTTGAAAATTCAATCAGATTGAGTTTTAATAGCATCTTATACACTACCTTAACCAACACACTAATAGTTTAACTCATTTTTCAAAGGTATACATCAGTTGGGATTGCTGATCCTAAACCCTTTTTGTTGCACAAATTAATTAAAAAATAGAGCTCTAGACACTTTAAATTTACTTCATTGACCACTTCATGGAGGAGTCATATTAATATGTAGCATATTTTGAAATATTGAGAATTTTGAAAAAAGACTTTGTTTCTCTAATGTTTAAGAGTTTTTTTTAACTGGAGTTTTTTGTCCATTACCTGAGATAGTTTATTGGTTTTGTCCTTGGCCATGGAAATGTCAGACTTCTATTTAAATGAAAAGCTCTTATCTATAAGTAAGATGCTTAAGAGTAACTATATTGAAATAATATTTAAGGGTTAATTCATTTGCATGTGCTAATATCATATAAGCTAACATTCTAGGGGAAAATAGACAATTAGCTTGAGTCTCTGCGAGAGACAACACTGCACTTTTAGGCTTAGAGCAGACAGTTTTACAGAAAAAAGAATTATGACTATAAATTGCTATTGAGTTCAGTATTTTCAGGAAAACATTTAATTTGCCATGAAAGGAAAATTCTGTTCTAGAATGTGAACCAACAGATTTCAATTTTCCTTACTTTAAATGTCATATTTATTTATAGAATGACCAACTAAATATTCAATTATGATATTTTTAGTCAGTATGCCTGCTCTGTATTGTAAAGCTTTAAGGAATTAATACTAGAAATGTGTATAAGTTATAGTGTTTGGGGTGTTTAGGGAGCATAAAGACAGTCAAGATGTTTATTTTTTAGTTTGTGCTGCCAGTTCTGTAATAATCCTAGCATAGGAAAAGCTCAGTTGAAGTCATATTATGCTTGAACTTCTCTTTACTTTTATGAAGTCATAGATCTTCATATTCAACACCAACAAACATTTACTAAGCATCACTTTTGTGCAAGGTCAGGGAAGACCGATGAACAAAACATGGTCCCTGCACTCAAGGAGTTGATAATCTAGTTAGTTAATTCAATTCAATTCATCAGACACACACCAGGGATATAAGAGGTCTACTACAGAAAGTGCACTAGATTTGGAATTGGAAGGCCAGGGTTCAGTTCTCCATTCTGCTACTTCTTAGCTAAGCAACCTTCAGCAAGAGATGTAACCTCTGTAAATTTCAGTTTTATCATCTATCAAATGGAGATTATACGCACCAACTAAAAGGATTTTTGTGAGGAAAAAACTTTGAAGTAGAATATGCTATATAAATGTGATTTATCACTATTATTTTTGTAGAAGGAAGTTTGTGCTGCAGCCAAATGATATTAATGATATTAATCTAAAAGGTATATGATATGAATCTATAATATGACATCATATATAATATGATATAAATGATCCTAATGTGGAAACCAAACATTAGGTGAAAGGTCTGCAATGTAGTTGTAAAAAGTAAAATATTATACCTTAAAGAAATGACAGTCAAATGGCAAACCTCTTTCAATACCATTAGTCAGATCTTTCCTTTCCAAACTCAAAGATGAGTAAAGAGTAGAAATCATTGGTGGAGATTTTTGTACTTTGAGAAGAAATAAATAGTAATTATGAATTTTGTTCAAGAAAGTAAATAACTTACATTAAAAACTTTTTAAAAAAAGTGTATGTGGAGGGGGTGGTGTTGGTAGGGGAGAAATTGGCAGCAGCTTCTAGAGCATAATGCACTACAAACTCAGTGGAGATTGATACAGTAGGATTTAAAATGCTCCACGCTGCGGACCGAAGAGATGTATATGTGTACAAATAATAGGCACTAGAGATAAGGATGTGATAATCACTGAGTTGTTATTGGGTCAGCTTTTATAATATGCTCTAATGATATGATTTCAAAGCTGCTTTCTTTACAGGTACAAAGGTATCTCATAAGATAATGTCTTGAGCACCGCAAGTTGTAATATCAAGAAAGACAATCAAAATTTTAGGCAAGGAGGCAGGTTGCTTTTTCCTTGTTTCCTGTGCCTTTTGCAATGGTTCCATGTAACTGTAAGGAGTAAGATATTAGGAATAAAGTGCTAAAGGCAATTTCAACTTCAGTGCCAAATTATCTTGAGTTTTGGTTGTAATTCCATTTCAAATTAGATTTACCATCCTCAAATATTTTAATCTAAAATATGTGTATAATCATAGAAACCAAATTTTTAATTACTTTAAGGTATCCTTTTAGAACCATTATTTTTTTTTTGGCAGCTGAAACAGATAAGATTTATGAAGTTATTTATCCTAACCTGCACATTATGGGGAGATACACATTAAATGGAGCCTAGCTTTTAAGATGGTCTGGCTTTTTTTTTTTTTGTAATAGCCCTCTCTGTATGAATGGAAGTAGAGAAAGGTGGGTAATTACTTTGAATTGCAGTGTTTTATTGCATTCTTTTTCTTTGGCATAGAATCCTAGGATTTAGAGCTAGCCAGGACCTTAGAGACCATCGAGTTCAAACCCATTATTTGGAAGATGATAAAAATGAGGCCTAGGAAAGTCAAATGACTCAGCAGACGTCACCCAGGTGGCAAAGCAGTAGCAGAGCTGGAATTAGGATTCAAAACTGGGTCTACCAACTTCAAACCCAGTGTGCTTTCCGTTTGACCACACTATCTCTCCCGTGGCCAGGAATTCAATGACAACATAGCTCATTATTCTGGAATCAGTTTCAAATTTTTATTTCAAAAGTGTGTGAGAATCTTAGTTGTAGTTTGTACTATTTATGTAATCAAAATATTGGTCAGAATTCTTCATAAAATATCTATCATGATAGTTTTATTGCTAGGAGAGATCATTTCTGCCTTAAGCTTTTTAACTTACGCAACTCTTTTAGCTGACCATCTTCAAGGTATATGTTTATTTTTAAGATGACATAGACACATTTAGTTATTCTATTTTTCAAAGCAGACTTTTAAAAATTTAATATTATTCTTGAAGTTGAAATACACTTTTCAAAGAAGTGAAAATATCCTTAAACAGTGGCAGGGTTGGCGATTTACAAGCAAAACATGAAATGTTACTGTTATTTTGCCTTATTACCTAGGAACACCTCATGCCTATTTTAACTATATGACTACATAGGACAATAGCTTAGTGTAGCCAACACAAATACACCTATGCAGTTTATTCAAAAGAGCAGTCAATTTCATTTAAACACACACGTAAACACACATATACATAAAAATAAGTCAAGACTACAATTTTGCAAAACACAACACTGCCTTATGGAACTTTTCACTTTTCAATGGATTTATCTGACACTGTAGACATAACCTATGATTATTTAAAGTGTAACGTAAAAAAACAAAAAAACTCTGAAGAGCATGTTTAGAAACTGTTTTGCAGATTAGCAATTATTATGAGTCCTATGTATCCCTCTTCCAATATTAGAAGACCCTGGATTCAGGTAGGGAAAAACACATCAGGAGTGATGAGACAAATAAAAATCTAATACCAAACAGTAAAAGGACTCACTAGGCCCCAAATTAGAATGGGGTCATTTATGTTGATATCAAAGAGAATGCTTTTCAAAGATTTTTTTGTTCTTATTGCTATTTAAACTATAATTAAAGTAATTTACTAAGTGCATGTGGTCATGTAAATGTTCTTATTGCAGCAAATATTCACAGAGTGGGTGAAAGGTACTTAGAGGGATTTCTAATGTCTCAAAAATGTTCAAAATAGTGTATAAACAATAAACAAGCATAAAATATGAGTTTTTGAGCCAGAACTTGTTAGTTCCTCAGAACTTCAGAGGCTGCCAAATGGGGCAAATTTGGGAAAATCATTAACGTGAAGAAACTTAAAAATGAAACATAATAGTCTGTAAGCCTTTCAGAAGAGAGTGCAGATAGAATGTTTGTTTCACCTAGAATCATTGTTTTTAAAAAAAGGCTTATAGCCTGTCTTTAGACAGGGCTTGGGCAGATGGAGCATCATAGATAGAAAGCCAGGCTTGGAGTTGGGACCATCTGGGTTCAAGTACTGCTCCAGACACATACATACTGGCTGTGCGAGCTGTGGGGTGGTGATGGTAGTGGTGGATGATGTCATTTAACCTCTCCATGCCTCCAGGAAAATAATTTAAGAACTGAGCAGGTGCTGATCTGAATGTATAGAAGGAGTTTCCTCACTAAGAGTTCCCAAAAGTCTGGTCTTAAAAAAAACCAAAAATAAAAACAAAAAACTTTATGACCTGTAAGCTTTGCATATTTACAGTCTTTTTTAAAGGATTGATAAATAAGTAAAAGGGTTCAGATTCTCCAGTTAGGACAGTAAGTTTCACGAAGGCTTAGAATCTAGGGAGTGGTGGGCACTGACTGAAGAAAATGTTTTCTTTTTGTTTGCACAAAAACAACTATAAAAAAGGTAAGTATTCTTATAGTAGGTGATATTATAGGAAGAATTTACTACAGAATACTTTCTTCTGTGAGGACCCAAGAGGAAGGAGTTCTCATAAGACAGTTCAGATTTCACATTTTTTATTTGAACCCAAAACAGATTTTTCATATAGCCTATAGCTATCTACACATTTAGTCGCCCAGACAAATTATTTTTAAAGCAGTTGCTGGGACCTATATGTTTCTTTTTTCAACTGCAGTGGAAGCCTTTTAAGAGGTTGGACCCTGGTTTCTATTGAATGTACTCAAGAGACATTCAGTTGATTGTTCAGTTCTCCTAAATTATAAAAGATTTTTATCCTTTTTTAAAAATGTTACTTAAGATTGGTTGGGATGTTGCAAGTGTGCAAAGAGAAGAACATACTTGGAACCTGCTGTGGATGTCTGCGAGACTTGTTTTAACAAGTTGTCCATAATTGGAAATATCCAGGTCCCCTTCTAGCCCCAAGGTAATTCTTTTCTGCAGTCACAGATAAATGGGAAAATGCAGCCAATTATCTGTCTAGTCAAAGTAGGATTTTTTTTTCGTCGTAAGTGTCCAGAGAATCACAACAAAAGAATTTTCTTTGGCCTGAATAATTAATTTTCATCTCGGATTTATCAGCTGATGCCTCGTATGTGTATGCCAGAATGAATAAAGGATTTAAGTTGGGATTATAATCCTCGGCACTTCATTTGGAATTCTAAGAGAAGAGTCTCTCTTTCTATCCCTACCGGTAGATTGATGTTGTAAACATTGCCATAATTCGATTATTTTAGTTCATTGTCCAGACAGCCATGAGAAACTAGGTCATCTCAACTGATATCAGCAATGGCAATCAAAAAGTCTATAAAAATGTTAACTTTGAAAATCCTTCCTGTTATCAACTGTACTTGGGCATCAATGGTCAAATGTACTAATGTGCGCAGAATTCAATTAAATGTCATTTCACACAGTTACATTTTCTATAAATACACCTGTCAATTGGAGATTTTTTTTCTCTCTCCCTACTAATATATGTGAAGTTTCACAGGTTGTTTAAAATTCTGAACTTGTTGCATAGGAATTCCATGCCTTGCACACAGTAGGCATTCAAATGTTTGTTGAATGAATAAAAACAGGATCAGTTATAGGGTATGTCTATTTTAATAGCACAGCTAATATAGAATATGAAATATTGAAAACATTTTCACAGCTCTAAAATATGTACTGCAGATTTTAGTTAAAACAGAATCACAGAATTTGAAAGTTAACGAGTACTAAACTAATTTTCTTGCACAGAATCTTTGGTTTCCAAGCTTAGGTCTGCATTAGCAACACTGGTTTCTCTGACACAGCTGTGGATTAGCAACTATGAATGATGATCTCATAAAGATTAATACATAAAAGAGTAACTACGGTATCATAGAGGCTTACTATTGGAGATTTTTTTTTCTTTTAAGATGAAAGTAATAGGAAAATTATTTGTCCAATTCAGGACATGCATGCGAATTGCATTTGTGTAATTTTATAATGCAACATACATCTTACTGGTATTTTGTGCTCTTTTTTTTTTTACTGCCTTCCTCTCATTCCCATTATTACATAATGAAAAGAAATTGTTATGTTTTTGTTTCTTCTCAGTATTGTGCAGTACTTGAAACTAAAAGGGAGAAAATTTCAGTAGTTGTCTTATTGGTCTGATCAACATCTAAAAAGGCTCACAATCCTGACTTCTGGTCCAAAGAAGGAAGGGAAAGGTAACACCAGTGGAATCCGCCTACTGGGAGAGGTCTGGGAAACATCCAAATACAGTCAATACACATTCTTTGTGAGAGGTAAAAGGGTAGGCAAAGGACCCATAGGGATTTCTTTGGGTTAAAGAAGTCTCTATCTGAAGCTCTGTTTAGGGTATTTTATGTTTTTCCTAGAAGTAGGAGTGATAGGGAGAAGGAAAATCTGGACAAAGAAGAGGAGAGAAGAGTAGAAACAAGTCTAGGAAAGAAGAGTAGAAGGGTGATAACATGGAAAAGACATAGAATGATGGGAGGGATGAGAAAAGTTAGTGAGAGGATGATTGGGCTATTTTGTGAAGTAATGCTACCACCACTAGAAGTGTTCAAGTAGAGAATGGATGACAAATTGAACCACTGTTCATGAGATTAAGGTTGTGATGGAGATGAACTCAGATCTGTTTCCATTTCAAATTCTGGTAACATAGAAGAAATGGAAAAGGAAGAAATTAGTGTATGGCGATACATTTCTTTAAAAGTCCACATTTGTAACCATGGGTATCCAGTACTGAACCAAGGTAAAAAAAAGATGTAGAGAGAAAAATAAACCATTACTACAATTACACAAATGGGAATTTTAAGAAAAAGAATGAATTTGTTACCTTCAGTGCTTCCTCCCTAAATTTCATTGCACAAAAGGAGTAAACTACAAGATTCATATCTAGTTTGAAATCGAACCAGGAAGCCATGGAGTTGATGCAGTTCTATTCTAAGACTGGGCTAGATAGAACTAGATAGATCTCAAAAACCCATACCCGCCAGCATTGACTCAATCTCTCTATTGTCTTCTGAACCAAGACTGGTTGAGCTATAATGTTTTTGGACGTTCTGGACCTCAAAGCAGGCTTTAAGAGCCTTTCTTGAAGACTTTCAGGTTTATACCTTCAATTTTACCTCTCTCCCTCACTAACCCTCGCATCTGTTTTTCCATTTCCTCCACCTCCCCCAAAGTGATGAGTCTACATGAGGGGAGAGATAATGTGAAGCCCACATCAGATGTGCGTGATAAATGAGTGGGCCTTCTGCTTCCACTGTCTCTCTTCTGCTTATACTTTCTTTTTCTAGGAAAAGTTTCTCTCTCCCATTTTTTTCCTACCTCTAGGTGATAGGATAATGAATTCTAGAGAATCTTTTCCTTAAAACCAATAAGTCATTCTAGCATTTAGGTTTCTCCATCCCCATAGGATTTAGGGGAGAAAAGCCACCTACCTGCCAATATTTTTCTTCATTTCTCCCTGACTACAACCTAGAAAACTAATGTTTCTGCCGCTAGTTCCAGGAGATAAGAAAAAGGAAGATTTGCAAATTAAAATTCAAAAATTTCTGCAGCCACCTTAAAGCGACAGGGAGCTCTATGGGTATCTAATTTCTGGGAATAAAGGTAAGGATTTTTCAAGGTATCCTAGGGCTTTAAGAAGTATATGAAATGCTAAATACTGGATATCTCCCCTAAAGTTACTAGGTGCTAAAGTCCCTGAACTGGTGAGCAGGGAGAAAGTGACATAGTTATAGTGTTTGTGTATCATTATTTTCAATGCTTCTGGCTAGCAAAGGCTACTGAGTCTGAGAGCACAGTGAGAAGCATATCACTACAGACCAGCTTGGTGAGGCCCGGAACCCATGCAGTTTGGGACCACATTAAAGACTTGAGTCAAGTAGAGGTTCTAATGTATCACCTGAAAGTTGAGTCTTTCTCATTGGCACAAAAGCCTCTCCAGGTCCTCTAAATCAAATATGGTATAAGCTTAAGGTCAGGCACTTAGTAAAGGGAAAAACACACATATGTGAATTCCTACAGTGGTAGTTTCAGGTTCCTTTTTTATTAGCATTTCATTCTCAGTCACTATTGCATTCTTGTAAAAAAGCTTTTTACTGGATTTTATTGCTCCAAACCTGCACAAGAAGCTAATGTGTTCAATCAGATGAAGTACATAAATGGCTATGGCTTAAAGCTCAAAACATTTTATTTTATTGCTTTGGCAGTTTTGAAAGTTGAAAGGATT
>CM053624.1:105213203-105241254 GCA_028646595.1 Phalanger gymnotis
GCAGGCTCTTCACTCCTGCTCTGATCTGCCACTTAACTCCTCCCACCAGGTGGGCCTGGGGCCATAAGCAACTGCAGCTGTAGTTCTAAAGCTGCCCCACCTCCTCTACCCCAAAGGTGGTGGCCTAACCGCAAACTCAGTCGCTGAAGCTTTTCCCACTAACCTTCTCTGTTGTCTTTGCTGTTTGTGGGTTGAGAGGTCTGGTAACTGCTGTAGCTCACTGATTCAGGGTATTAGGGCACACTCCACCAGGCTCCTAGTCTGGTTGGTCTGCACCGCCCACACCGGGCTCTGCTCAGCTCTGCTCCCCTCAGCTCCCAGCTCCATGTGTGATAGACCTTACCCAGAGACCATCCGGGCTGTCCTGGGCTAGAGCCCTGCTTCCCTCTGCCACTTTGTGGGTTCTGCAGTTCTAGAATTGGTTCAGAGCCAATTTTTATAGGTTTTTGGAGGGATTTGGTGGGGAACTTATGCTAGTCCCTGCTTTCCAGCCGCCATCTTGGCTCCGCTCCTGATTTGATTACTATTCTCAAAGCAAGAAGTGGAAAGTGGGTCAGAGTAGGGGAGGGGTTGGCAGTGGGAATATGCATGAGGTGGGGCAGGGCAGATGGCAAGATGCTGCTGCTGCTATTTTGTCCTTTATTCTCAAAGAGGACCACAACATCAGGGAAGTGATTCTATGAGATGTAAGTGAATTGGATTTAAGTCGAGGGAGGGCTGTGCAAAGCCAGGGGCCTCACTTTCTCCTTGGGAGGAATTTGGGTCCAGTGGCCAGATATAGATCAGAACCACTGGATATGGCCTAGGATATAGTGGGGGACCTTAGACTTTTCAAGCTTTTTCAAGCTAAATACTTTTCAAGTCTTTAGTTAATACCTATGCCCATGTCTCGACCATCCACAAAAAACACTCGCTTGATCCTTCTATCCATGCTGATTATCATTCTGTATTTCTTCTGCCCTTTTCAGCAACTCCTTGAGATGGCTAGCTACAATGGGTGCCTCCACTGCCTCAATTCTCACTCTCTTCACAACTCTTTACAATCTAGCTTCTGACCTCATCATTCCAGTAGAACTGTTCTCTCCAAAATTATCAATGATCTCTTAATTGCCAAATCCAATATCCTTTTCTCAGTCTTCATCCTCTCAGTCTCTCTGTAGCCTTTGATACTGTCATTCACTCTCTTCTCCTTGATACTTTTCTCTCCAGATTTTCAGGACACTACTCTGTCCCAGTTCTCATTCTACCTCTCAGACTGCTCTTCAGTCTCCTTTGCTAGATGCTTATCCAGGTCATTCTCTCTAATAGTATGGGTCCTATGGGGCTCTTACCTGGGCCATCTTTTTATTCTTCTATGCTACTTCACTTAGTGATGTCATCAGCTCCCAAGGAATTAACTATCATCCCTATGTTGACGATTCTCAAATCCGCTTATCCAGGCCTAATCTCTCTGCTGACCTCTAGTCTCTCTTCTCTACCTGCCTATCTGGTATCTTGAATTGGATGTCCTATAGACATCTTAAATTAACCAAGAACTCACTCCTCTTCCCCCTACCTCCACTCCCCTTTCCAAATATCCCTATTACTATGGAGTGCACTACTATCCTCCTGATCCCTCAGGCTTGCAATGCATCTACCATCCTTTATTCCTCACTATCTCTCATATCCAATCTATTGCCAAGTCCTGCCAATTTCACCTCTATAACATCTCTTAAATATACCCCCTTTTCTCCTCTGAGACTGCTACTACTCTAGTGAGGGCACTTCATGCCTGGACTATTGCAATAGCCTGCTGGTAGGTCTGCCTGCTTCAGGTCTCTCCTGACTCTAATCAATCATTTAGACACCAAAGTGATTTTCCTAAAGTGCAGATTTAACTGTGTAACCTCTTTATTCAATAAACTCCAGTGGCTCCTTATTATCTCCAAGATAAAATACAAAATTGGCATTCAAAGCCTTATAAAAACATACCTCCCTCCCCTTCATCTCCCCCACCCCGTCTCCTTTCAAGCTTATTATACCTTACTCCCCCCACCATGTACCCTGTGATTAAGTGACACTGGCCTTTTTGCTGTACTTCACACAAGACACTTCATCCCTCAGCTCCAAGCATTTTCCCTGGCTGTTCTCCATACCTAGAATCCTCTCCTCATCTCTACCTCCTTTCATCCCTGGCCTCCTATAAGTCCCTGCTAAAATAACACATTCTACAGGAAGCCTTTCCCAATCCCTTTTAATTTTAGTGCTTATGTTGTATATAGCTTGTTTGTATATATTTGTTTGCATGTTGTCTTCATTAGACTGTGAGCTCTTTGAGAGTACGTACTATCTTTTGTCCATCTTTGAATCTCCAGCACTTAGCACAGTGCCTGACACATAGTAGCAACTTAATAAATGCTTATTGAGCTGGCATATTTTCATCAAGAAAAAGTCACGCTAGATAAATCTCATTTAATTTTCTAACACAGTTACTAGGCTAATAGAAAAAGGAAATACTTTAGCCATGGTGCACCTGGTTTTCAGCATAGCATATGACCAGGTTTTTCGTGTATCACTGTGGCTGAAATGAAGAGATGTGGCTTATAAAGTAAAAGAAATGGTTGACAATAGATGGATGTTCATCTGGAGGGAGGGGTCTAATGGAAGGTCTCTGAGCAGGTCCTTGGCATTTCTATGAAACATTTTTGTCAATGTCTTAAATGAAACTGGCAACTGGAATTGCCAATTGTATTAGACTGAAATGAGCAATAGCTTATAAAATTTCATTTGATAAGTATCTGAATCTGGATACAAATATATCTTGATAAATTCAGATGTTTGATTGTTGAAGTGCCCATGGTTAAATTTAATAGGGATGAGTGTAAAATCCTACATTTTGGTTAAAATATTCAAGATACTAGATATAGGTTTGAGAAGACTATGTAACCAGACAATAGCTCATATGAAAGAAACCTGGTGAGCTGACTACAAGCTCAATATAAGCCAGCAGTGTAATGTGGCAGCCTAAAAAAGCTCACAAAAACTCAGGCAACACTAACAGAAGCATTGTTTTTAAGGACAACTAAATTTGTAGTCCTGCTATACTCTGTCCTTATTGGATTAATTGTGGATGACAATGTTCAGTTCTGGCACATTTTAGGAAGGACATTGATAAGCTAGAGAATAGGAAAACCAACAATAGGGAAACCAGGGTGATGATGGGAGTAGAAACTAGGCCCAAATTCTCACATGGACAGAATAAACCTTAGGGATAGCAGTCTTCAAGTATTTGAGAAACTGTCATATTGGAAGGACCAGATTTGTTTTGCTGGCCCTTGAGTGCAGAAGTGGGAGTAAACAAGCAGAGATTGCAAAGGTGCTCATTTCAGCACGATTTAAGAAATGCTTTCTAAAAGAGAAGTGTAAAAGCAGAATAGGTTTCTTAAAAGGATAGTGAGCTCCCTATTACTTCTTCAGTGAAGGCTGCATGACTACTTTGGAAGGGGAGGAGGGATGATGTACTAGAAATTATTGCTTAGGTCTAGATTGGCCTAGAGCACCTCTAAGGTCTCTTCCAACATTGAGACTCTATGATTAAAAAAATAGTCCCACTTCAGCAGCTACAGTTTGTGAGAATCAGTTTTTGCAGAGTAGTGACAAGACCATCCCATTTCAAAGTATCCCTGTGGATGATTTCATTTGAGAATTCAGACCTATTTAATTCCTTTAGGGGGTTTAATGGACTCTGCTCTCCAAGGACATATATAGACAAAAATAAAGGAATGTTTCATTGAAAAGGTATTTAGGTATGATTACAATTTGGCAGATCTCTGGTCAGGTGGCTTTTAATTAAAATAAATCCCAGTAACACAGTGCTCATTTTCCTGGGGTTGTCCTAAGGCAATCTAAGGCTGGAAAAAATTAGAACAATGGGGATAGTTTTAATTAAAAGAGAACCCTTTATGTAAAACTTGACAATTATCTTTTGTAACTGTCATGAAAGTAATCTCTACACTATACTAAATGAAAAACCATTAAGAATACTTGGGGATTTAAGATAGAAAAAAATCATATCCTAGCATGGCATTAACCCAAGAGTACTCAATCATCAGGCAACAGGAAAAATGACAAGTTGTACTTCATTTAAATATTATGTAAAAAATCTCTCACACAGGGCTACTCAGATAGTTGTAGAGAATCAGATTTCAGTTCAATATAAGGGAAATCTTCCTAACAACTAAAAATGTAAAAAAGTGTAATTGGTTGCCTTGAGAAATAGTGAGGTCCTCATCCCTACAGAGCCTCAAGCTGAGAGAAATGATATAATTTTTCTTAAGTATTGGTCAGGACCACGATGTCCTCTGTGGTCCTTTCTAACTCTGAGAGGGCCTTGGGTAGCAATCTCAGATAGAGCTGGTAAAACCAGAACTGGGAATGAGCAAAAATGCTACCTCTTTATAAATATAAAATCAGTGAATTGCAGATCTGGAAATAACTACAGACTCCAAGAAAGCAGGCACCGGATCTCATTGAATTTTTGTAGTTTCCTCACTGCCTATCACAGCATACTTCCATAGAATAGAAGCTTAGAAAAATGTTTAAGTGAAGTTTGCTCTAATCAATCAGAACAGGAAACAAACAAACAAAAAAGCCATTCTACTAAGGTAGAAAGAGGTCTTCTAATTAACAATGTTGATCAATTTTTATGATATTTGCAATATAAGAAATAAAACTAAAATGCTTTTTGCTCCTCTTCACTGATCAATATTTATCAATCCTTTACATTTTTATTCAGGACTTGGTTCCTTTAGAGAACTTTCTTAGATTAATGCCACCCCACTTTGATTCCTTTTTACTCTATAAGCATTCTCTGATCGTTCATTTCTTCAGTTTATACCAAGTTGTTTCTTCTCTCTTGATACACTATAGCTATCCTCATTTCCTGTATCTATGTTTTGAATGCCCAGCTATACCGTAGGCTTCTTGAGTTCAAGTGATCACATTTTCTAGTGTGAAATGAAACAAGGACAAAAACGTATTTATATCTGGGGAGTAGAGGAGTAGTAGTACTGGTGGTTAGAATCATAACCTTTTCTCTAAGACGAGGTAAAGTGCTCACATATTTCAGGGTAGCAATTAGCTTTTAAACCAACAACAACAACAACAATACTAATATTTATACGGCACTTCTAGATGCCAAGTACTCTGCTATATGCTTTACAATCATTATCTCATTCGATCCCCGTGACAACCTTGGGAGGTAGGTGCTGTTGTCATCCCCATTTTACAGATGAGGACACAGAAGTAGGCAGAAGTTAGTGACTTGTTCAGGATCACACAGCTGGTATGTGTGTGAGGTCACATCTGAATGCAGGTCTTTCTGACTCAAGGCCCAGTCATCCAGCCACTGCATCATCTAGCTATCTAGCTTACCTGCAAGTGACTTTGAATCAACTTTCTAAGCAACAACTAAGCAAGAAAGAATTGATTAATGTCAACTTGGAAGAAGGTATTATACTTAGCTCTGACCCTGGACCTGCCCTGTTCAACATTTCTATCACTGACTTGTATGAATACTTAGTAGCTTGACTCATCCAATTCTCAGATGACAGGAAGAGTTAAAAGGAATAATAAATATAATGGAGAGGCTGCATGGTATAGTGAAAACAGCACTGGATTTGGAGTCAGAGGACCTGAGTTTAAATCACAGCTTTTCTACTTAATTACCTGTGTGACCCTGGGCAACTCACCTTCCCACTCTGGGTCTTAGTTTCCTGATCTACAAAATAAAGAGAGGGTGTCTAAGTCACCTCTAGAGTTCATTCTAATTCTAAACATAGATCTATGATCCTGTGATGGTAGACTCTAGTTGGTGGGTAACAGAAATCACAATAACTATATGTATATATAGTTTACAAAATGAGGTTGTTGGACTAGCTGGTATTCAAGAAAGATCTCTTACATTTCTACAAGCATAATATTCTATCATTTTAATAGGCTGGAAAGATGGGCAGAAATTAAATTCTACAAGCATTTATTATGTGCACTGAGAATACAAAAAACAAAATTAAACAAAATAAACAAAATATTTAATAGGGAAAACACCATAAAACAGCATGGGAGAGACCTGGCTTGACAGAACTGCATATGGAAAAACGAACACACATACTAAAAACCCTGGGGCTTTTAATCTGTCCTGAATTCAATATGAGTCAGAAACATGCAATGGCTACCAAAAAACCTAACCCTTCTGAAGGGTTTGCATAGAAGGCCGAAAGCTTGTCGTGCTGGCTAGCAATATGTTATAAAGTGCTCTAAAACTCCTAGCTTGGAAGGAATGTGGTTTTCAGTAAGAGGAAACACTTCCAAACAAGGCTGACTGTGAGTAGTGTTGTTTGGCCTTCAGAAGGTTTATACTGAAATGTACTTGGCCTCAAAACTATTTTATTTTAATATCCTTTGTGAGAAAAGTTATAAACATAAGGCAAATGTCTTGAATCCTTGACAGTGTTGTTGAGATATGTTAATACAAAGTTTGACAAGGATTGCTCTGGGAAGCCAGCCAGCCTCAGGTTAGTATCATGCTGAAAGCCAGAATTGGGCCTTATACTAAATCCTTACACAATCAAAATCTTACAGCAGTTTTGCCTGCATAAGGAATGAAGGGTAAGACTAAGAGGGAATTGGATTGAGCTCAAAGCCTTAAACACTGGTATTTTGGGGTTTGGGGAGAGTATTGTTCTCCAGAAGACATTTGGTGGGGGAGGAGGGAGTTCACTGAAAATTTGAAATGAAAGGTTATCTCATTAAAAAAATCCTTTTTAACAATTTAGTGCCCTAGTAGCACATATTTTTCCTTTGAGAAGACAAATCAAAAGAAATTATATTGGCAAAGGGGAAAACTCATGCAATATTTCAATGTAAATTTTCTCAGGACTCAGGAGAATACTCTTCTTTTACTCCAGGGAGGATTGGTAGGAGGTCTCTAGATGGAACCCACGAAAGTACCTTAAACTAAAGAGAAAAGATTTTTAAAATGCTATTGCAGATCTGGAGATTTTCTTAGGCTACTTTTTTCTCCTTATGGGCTAACCTTAGACAACTCCATGTAGTGAATAGAGGGCTGTTCTCAGAGTCAGGATGATCTTGGTTCAAATCCTGCCTCTGAAACATACTAGCTGTGTGACTCAGAAAAGTCACTTTGACCTTCAGCTGCACAAGGCAACTCTCTAAGATACTTAAGTTACAGAACAACTGTTGATCTATATTGACGGAGATTAGATTGCTTATAGGTAGTTTTTTATACCAATGAAAACATAGGTGAGGACCTTTTGCTACCCACCCTCATTCTCCCCTAAAAAGTGTTCACTTTGATTTCTGGGCAGAAAAAAGTTCTAAACTCAACAAATTCTATTTCCCCTGCTAAAACCTGCAGGAAGCTACGAGGACAGAACACAGTGTTCCTGAAGTGGTCTGATTAGGGCAGATATACTGGAATTGTCACTTCCCTCAATCCGGACATGTCAGTACTTCAAATTATGTGTCTTAATGTACCCAAGGATAATACTGACTTTTTTGGCTGACAGAATTCTTAGATCAATATGTATAAGAAGGAACCTATCTATATCTAACCAAATTATATTCACAGCCCACTTCATATGCCTTTGTAGGGAGAGGGGGAAGGGAAGAGAATAAGCATTTATAAAGGATCTACTACGTGCCAGGCATTGTACTAAGTGTTTTTTTCAAATGTTACCTCAGTTGAGCCTCACAACTCTTCAAGGTAGGTGCTGTTATTATCCCCTTTTTACAGTTGAAGAAACAGAGGCAAACAGAGGGTAAGTGACTTGCCCAGGATTACACAGCTACTAAGTATCTAAGGTAAAATTTGAACTCAGGTCTTTCTGACTCCAGGCCCAGGACCCCATCCACAGCATCACCAGCTGCCTCATAGGTTGATTTTGTGAATTCTAGGCCTGAAAAAAGTTTACTAGCATTATCAAGTTTTCAACAACCCTTCCCATATCTTCAGGAACATGAGTGCAATGATGTAGCCTATAGGTAATATAGTTCCTAGACTTGGTATTTTTTCACTTTTTTATTTCATTTCTTTTAGGTTTTAGGCCTAATCTAATTTTAAAAGCTCTCTTTTACACATCTGTCAGAAGACTGAATGTCACAGGGTCAAAAATTTAGAGCTGGAAGGAATCTCAGAGGTCATCTTGTAGAAATCCCTTATTCTTCAGAGGAAAACATTGAGAGTCACAAAGATTCATTGACTTGCCCAAGGACATATACAAGTATGTAGTGTTAGGACCAAGATTCAAACCCAAATCCTCTAATACCGGATCCAGGACACTTGCTGATACCACAGAAACATGTATGATAGGGACAAACAGGTTACAGTCCATTACCAGTGATGATCAATATGTAAAAGTGACAAGAAAGATATGGACCAAGGACATATGAGGCTGGAGAAGGAGGTGATACCCATTAATTTAATGAGAGTGAGCAATACCCAAAGGACATTAATTGATTAATTAGTTAATATAAAGAAAGCAAAAACATGCCCCCTCCCCTCAAGAAGCTCACATTCTAATGGTTAAGACAATATGTAAACAATGATTTGCTTATAAGTACAGCACAAATGGGAGGTAACCTCAAGAGGAAGGGAGTAACAATGGAAGGAGCTGAGAATCATAATAACTTAAAGATAAGCCTCTAATAGCTAATATTAATATAGTGCTTTAAGAATTATAAGATGCCTTATGTATATTATCTCCCTTGATCATCACAACAACCCTGGGAGGTAGGTGCTATTGTTGTTCCAATTTCAGATAATGATATTAATGCAGATGGAGGTTAAATGACTTGTCCAGGATCATACAAAGCTATTAAATATCTGAGGCAGGATTAAAATTCAGGTTTTCTTGACTCCAAGTAGAACTCTTTATATAAAACTCCACCCAGCTGCCAAAACAAGACTGATTATAATCACTTTTGTAGGATTTATGTGAAGCATTATGATAAAAAAAAAAATCCCTGGGTCTTATGTTAGAGGACTAGGGTCTGAATTCTGGTTGTCCTATCTGTGTGACCCTGGGAAAGCCACTTCATCTCTCAAGCCGCAGTCTCTTTGTAACATGACTGAGTTGGGTCACATGGTCTGAGGTCCCTTCCAGCTCTCTGTGATCCTAAGAACAAGTCACACAGGATGAGAAGGCATGGATAGATTTCTGTTTTCATCACTGCAGGGAAAATAATGAAATCACAGATCTACTGAAGTATCTCTAATTGTTCAATAACAGGCATTTTATTTTGTTTTGTTGTTGTTTTGTTTGTTGGCACATTTTTACCCGTCAAAGGAAATTCAGGAATCAGAAAACAAATAGAAGAAATCTTTTGATTTCAGAGTGACCTAAATATTAGACTCACATGGCTGGCTCAGAAGTAAACCTGTTTAGAGTGATCCTTGGGTTCTTGTCTTCCTAATCCTACCACCCAATGGCCCCTGCTCTTTGAGGAAGGTTAGGTGAGGCTAACAGTGGTCTAAACTCTGGAGTTCATGGGGACAGAAGAACTTGACACAAGGCAAGACCCAGGGTTTTTCTGCATCATAATGCTTCACATAAATCCTGCAAAAAGTGACATATCTAGTCTTGTTTTGGCAGCTGGATGGAGTTTTAGATAAAGGGCTATATACTTAGAGACAAGAAAACTTAAGTTTGAATCCTGCCTCAGACACTTAATAGCATTGTGATCCTGGACAAGTCATTTAGTTTCCTTTCCTGTGTCCCTTTATCTCTAGTTCTAGGACCTGCAGTCTAATCTTGCTAAGGATCTCTATCCCAACTTTATCTTAACCATGACCCTATCCTTCCCTCTGCCCCAAGATTCCTAGGCACTTATTTGGGTTTTCTGATCCATGTGATCAACCAGTCAACAACAATTTATTTATATATTTATAGAATAGTAAATAATATGAAACATATTTATATAATATATAACATAATATAATTTATATAATAGATTTTATACACACATACATACATACATTTTGGTTGGTATTTAATGATTTTTCTTACCCTAATCCTCCTTTTCTCTAAATGCTGGAATATATTCCAATGTTTTCATATTATTTCTACCTATGAAGTTTCAAACAAATAAGTGTGCCATTGAAATTCATCCTCACTATCATTATGGGTAACTCTCTAAGCTCATATCTCCCTCTCATGGCCAAATCCAAGAATTCCAAAAGTATAGCACCCTTACCACACATGAGATTGGGTAAAAGCCAGAAAAAATGTGTCACAAGAAGCTTTTCTCCCACAGATATCTTGGAACTGTGATGCTGCATCATGACTGAAAGCTCAATTCTTTGGGAAATTTTGAGGCCAGGATTTCAGCAGGCAAGGAGTCTATCTGCTGGGTCAATTGCAGCTGTGCCAACAACACAATGTTCTTTAAAAATAGATCTCTTTAGCAAGTAAAGCAAATTCCTCTTAAGTTCAACACTGAGCACACAGTTTCTGGGAAGCTCTAAGAGCTGTCTTTCTTACTCTCCTGGAAGATTAACTCCTACTTAAAAGGAAAAGAATCAGAGGGAGACTACATAGGGATATAAATCAAAGGCCTCCACTGTGCCCAGATAAAGAAAAGAATGTCATTGCCAGAATACTAAACCAACCAATAAGAAGACTCACAGAAATCTGACTACAGCTAAGTTTTGCCTTCTGTTCAACTCATTTAAAAATCAACTTAGGAAACTGCATCATAGAGATATCTGTAGGGGGTACGGGCAGCATGCATGTGTCCTTTACATTTTTAACGATCTCTCTCACCATTGTGCTCAGGTCTTGAAGAGGCAATGGCAGCATGGGCAATTGAGAGTGCTGAGTCTGCTGCTTCTTCTACGGAAGGATTTTGATTCTGGGTGATGTGATGTGCCTGTCACCATAAACAGAGGAACAGTTATGTTTATATGATATAACTTGCAAAAGATATGACAGTCCTTGCAGAGATAAGCATAAAGCCAAGAATCTTAAGATCATACATTTAGAACTGGAAGGAACTTAGAGCTCTCCTAGACCAATTTTGTTATTTTATAGATCAGGAAACAGGTTCAGAGTAGTTAAGAAAATGACCAGTCTCATGTATTTTAAGTGCTAGAGGTGGTATTTGAACCCAAATCTTTCCTGAGTCCAAATTCAACATTCTTTCCCCCATACTACACTTACCATACTGCTTCTTTATTACGAAGACCTAGCGTGCATAGTACACTGTGGTTGGTTCTTTGGTGATATGAAGAAAACACCACACAATGATGATAATAATAAACTTGCACTAAAAGTTTTCCAAGTATTTTACATACATTATCCAATTAGAACTTGATATCCCCATTTTATGGGTGAGAAAAACAAGGCTTAGAGATCTTAAGAAATTTGCTGATCATCACACAGTCAATAAATGTCCAAGGCAGGATTAGAAACCAGGTCTTTCTGACTGAATCCAATACTCTGTCCTCTGGCACATTGTATCTGTTTTTGTCTTCAAAAAACTTACAGTGTAAGGGGAAAAGAAAGCAAAATTAGATGTGATAAGACTAGAGTTGAAAACAATTCAAGATAACAGTACAAGAGATGTGACAGAAGCGAATGATTAATTGTTGATTGAATAGGTGGTCATAAAATTAATAAAGTTACTGGAATAAATTCAGATGAATGAGAAATCACTGCGGCTGGAGTCATAATGGAAGGCTTCAAGGAAAAGGACAAACTAGCACTAGTTCAACTGGGTAGAAAGTAGTGAAAAGGAGGAGGGCTAGTCCAGGTTAAGTAACTAAAGTGAGCAGAGACATGGTGAATGGTGATTTTTAAGTGTAAGTGGTTAAAAAATGAAAACCAGAAAGATCCCGTGGACAGAGAACAGGCTTCCAAGTCAGGAAGACGAGGGTTCAGGTTCTGTATCTGGAACATGCCGGGTACATGGAGGTAGGCAAATCACTTAATCTCTCAGTACCCTAGACAACTACCTAAGACTTTAAAGTTGCTGAGCAGGGGCAAATTCACATTAGCTGAGGTAGTTTTCTTGCTGGGAGGTCCCAGCTTATTCCAATAACATCACAATTCTGGTCCCCCTCAAACGGTTATTGAATTATGAATGAAGACTAACCCCATTATGACCAAGAGCATATATTTTTGAGATTGGCCCAAGTCAAGACATCAGTGGTGATGTCATTGGTCTTCTTTGAAAATGAAAGATGACCAATAACAATGAATGGAATAAGAGAAGCAGTTTATGGCCTTGGAACATAGGGTTTCAGGATTTAGAGCTGGAAGGTATTTTAGAGATCATCCAATCCAATCTCATTTTGCAGGCAAGGAATCTGAAATCCAGAGAAATTATGTGATTTATCCAAGATACATAAGCAGAACATAAAATAATGGAGATTTAAACCCAGGTCTTTTAACTCCAAATCCAGTCTTTCCTACACCAGTGTTTTCTCATTTTAGTTGACTGGTTCAAGAATCCATCAATTCCACCACGTTGCTTGCATAACCACTGTGTTACGCTCTGCTGAGCCAACTGTCCCAGATTGTCGGGAATATAAAGCCAGAGTTAATAGCTTGTAAATGAGCTTAAAACACCTCTAAAATTAAGTATGCCTTTAATAGTAATAGCTAACATTTATGTAATGCTTTAATGTTTGCAAAATACTAAATACATGTGTATATATGGACATATATGTATATATGTGTGTACACATATATACATATATGATTCTCACAACAACACTGGAAAGTAGGTTGCTACTATTATATTCATTTTACATCCTTACTTAAGTAAAGAGGCATTAAGTTACTTCTCCGAGATTACCAGGTTAGTAAGTATCTAATGAGGAATGTGAACATAAGTTTTCCTGACTCCAAATCTACCATCAAACTGCCACTTGGAAGTGTTGTTTTTAACATCTCTCTCACAAATGCTGATAGTGGATTTTACACAGTATGTTATACACCATAGGCTCTCATAACCTAGTGGTATGGCAGATAAATAGATAAGATAGATACATCTAGATTATTTTATTTATAATTTTAGACAATAGAGTGTGAACTAAATCGATAACTTCACGGACCCCCAAATTAGTTATGGGCCTTGGCCTTAAAAGGCAAGTCTTCAGAAAAGACTTCTGAAATTCATGATCGATACTAAATTTTCAAGGGTCAAAATAAAGTTTAGTTACAAAGTGTCAAATGACAACTTGCTTGTCATTTGGGGAAAATTGAAAACTTCTTTGAAAGAGAATGAAAAATTTGGAGTAAATTAAATGAGTTATATCTGAGTTGTGCTTTTCTCTTCAGAATATCTTCATGAGAGATTTTTGTTTGAGTAACAGCTGTCATTCTTGTAGCACAAGGTAAAGATTGGTATATTTAGTTCCATCTGGGCATTTAAATATCTTCAGTGCACAAAATCTGCACAAGCATCCTCTTGCCTACCAAGTAAGACATGAACTCCTTTGCCTGGTATACAAGAACATCCACGATGTAGTGCCATCACTTCCAGCTGTATCTCACAATACTCTCTCCATACTCTGACCAAATGAAATTTTGGGGAGCACTCTAATACATGCTTCCTCTCCTGCCTCTTTGTTTTTTGTTCAGGCTGTTCCATATGCTTAGGATGAATTTTCCTTTTAACCTCCATTCCTACCCTATCCTTCAGTTCAAATGTCTCCTCCACAAAGTCTTTTCTTATTTATAACATAGGTAGCAACTTTCCCCATTCAGACTTAGGGCACTTTATTTTGCATCTGTATAATACACTATTATTGCATGCTAGATGTATTTGTGTATGGACCATCATTCTACATAAAGGATTTGGATTTTTTTCCTTTATATGTTTTTGTTGATATCTTCTGTTTCTTACATTATCCCAAGCATCTCTGCCTCTCACTCTCCCAGAAAGCCATCCCAAAAAAAGAATACTAATTTTTAGAAAAGAAAAAAAATCAGCATAACTGATTGATACATTGAAAAAAGTGTAATGTGTAACACCTGTAGTCCTCCGATATCCACAAACGTGTGGATTGGGTGGGGGGGGGGGGGTTTGTCATATCTCTTAATTCCAGTCCTGCTCAATCTTTATAATTTTATTACATTTACTTTTAATCTTTTCAATATGTAGTGTTCTTTCCAGCTACATTGTTGTAATCACTGGGAATACTGTTTTCTTGGCTCTGCTCAATTCACTCTGCATCAGTTCATATAGGTCTTTCCATGCTCCTCAGAATTCATCATGCACGTCATTGTAATGGTAATATTCCACTACATTCATGAACTGCAATTTCTTTAACCATTCCTCAAGTGATGGACATCTACTTTGTTTCCAATTTTTTGCTGTCACAAACAGTGCTGTTATAAACATTTTGGTGTATATGAGGATTTTCTTTTTATCAACGGCTGCCTCAGGGTAAAAGCCCAGTAATAGAGTCTCTGGTTCGAGGGGCACAGACATTTTAGCAACTTTGTTTAGAGAATTCCAAATTGCTTTCCAAAATGGTTGTGGCATTTCAGTTCTACCAACAATGTATTACTGTGCCTGTTATTCCACAACTCTTCTAATATTGGTTATTGCCATTTTTGTCATTTTTGCCAATTTGCAGAGTGTGACATGAACCCTTGGGGGCATTTTGTTTTGTATTTCCCTTATTATTAGTGATTTGGAGTATTCTTTCATGTGGTTTTGAATATTTTACAATTCTTCTTTTGAGAACTTTTTATTCACATCTTTTGACCACTTATCTACTGGGAAATGGGTAATAGCATATAGGTATGTGTATGTATATATGTATATGTATACATACATATATATGTGTATGCATATATAATACATACATATATACATACAAACACACATGTGTGTCTATATATGTATAGTGTGTATCAATATAAACTGTTGATGTATCTTGGATACCAAACTCTAATCAGAGAAATCTGACAGAGAGATTTTTTTTCCCACTTGACCACTTCCCTTCTTATCCTGGGTACATTATTTTATATGTGCAGAAACTTTCCATTTTCATGTAATAAAAGTTAACTATTTTATATTTTGTAATTGCCTCTGTTGCTTGTTGTAGAGGGCCAGCTCTGAGAAAGTCCATTCTGGGATAAGATACAGGCCAGAGGCCTGTTCTTGCCCTTGGGCTGATAACTCCACACGTGGGCTCTCCATCCCCCGCCTCAGCATACATGTGCTGCTCAGGATGAAGGATCTTCAAGCCTCCTCGGTACACATGAGCTCTCTCCAAAAGCCCCATGGCACACATGTGCTAAATACCACCTGTGGGCTATTAACACAATATTGTTTATGGCAAAAGGGGAACAAAAGGATGAGAAAGTCATGCATTATGCAAATACCTCGCACGTGGATTTGTGGATTCTGCTTGCCTAAAAGGGTATATACGCCCAGTCCCTCAGTTTAATAAACGGAGCTGTTCTTTACTCTTCCGCCTGGCCCGTGTTTTGTG
This sequence comes from Phalanger gymnotis, assembly GCA_028646595.1. NCBI lineage: Eukaryota > Metazoa > Chordata > Mammalia > Diprotodontia > Phalangeridae > Phalanger > Phalanger gymnotis. Next base: position 105,228,712 of record CM053624.1, read on the forward strand.
TTTTTCTTTTCACTCTCCATGGCGTTCGGCCATCTCCAACCATTTTGACACCACAGCCGCTGGTGGCAGCTTGTCTGGTTAAGAATACATCTCCTACCCACAATTTCTTTATACTATAATCTTTAATATTAAGGTCATTTATCCATGAAGAATGAACTGTGTAATGTGGTATATGGTGTTGGTCTAATTTCTGCCAGACTGCTTTACAGTTTTCCTAGCATTTTTTTTTTTATCAAATAAGGAGTTTTAGTCTAGGTAATTTATGTTTTCCATTTGATCAAACACTGAATCATTGAGTTACATTATTTCTGATTCTCTCCTGTCTAGTCCATATAACTGATCTATGACTCTATTTTTAAACCAGTAACAGATAGTTTTGATGACTGCTGCTTTATAATAGTTTGAGGTCTGGAGGTGCTATTCTCCCTTTATCTCTACTTCCTTTCACTATCTCCCTCAATAGTCTATATCTTTTGTCTTTACAAATGAATTTTATTTTTTCACGTTCTATAAAGTATCCCTTTGGTAATTTGATTGGTATAGGATTAAAAGTGTAAATTAATTTTAGAAATAGTGTCATTTTAATTATATTGGCAAGGCTAGCCATAAGCACTGAATATTCCTCTAGCTTTTAAAGTTGTACTTTATTTATTTAAAGAGCACTTTGTAATTGAATCTACACAAGTGTCTTGTGCACTTTGGTAGAATGATCTCCAGATATTTTATGCATTTTGTAGTTATTTGGAATGGTCTTTCCCTTTCTATTTTTGCTTCTTGGGTTTTGTAATTATTATATAGAAAAGCTGTTAATATTTAGGGATTTATTTTGTAGTCTGAAACTTTGCTGAAGCTATCAGCTGTTTTGATTTGTAGTTTGATGATTTGCTAGTGTATGAGGAATGAGTTTTTACCTACACTGTGCATCTCAACTCAGCATTCTGCTGTTTGGTGAATTCACACACTTCAATGACTCAGAATGTTTTCCAAGCATTTTGAACTGATAAAATCAAACTAAAAGCTATTTTTTATTTCATTTCTCCCTAATATGTTTCAAGGAAATGAATATGCTTCTACTGAAATTGCCCCTAAATATACACGCTAATATTCTGTAAGAAGTATTTTATATAAAAACAACTTAATAAATCTCTTACATTAAATCAGGAGACAAAGTTTTCTAACAGCAGAGTTCCTTATAATACTCTGAACTTGAATCCTGAAAACTCAAATGGGATCTGAATTCCTCAAGTTTTCTCAATCACAGCAAATGATATTAAATATGCTAATATAGTCATTACATTATCAAATAAGTTATTGATTAAACCTTAGTTATCCCTCTCACCAGATTTTGAAAACACTTAAAGCCCTTATTTTTTGTTATTCCATTATCTACATTCATAAAACCTAGGAGAATTAGATGCTTAAAAATGTTAATGATATTTAGAGTACAAGTATAATTAATCACTCGTTAGGTAGAAACACGATGGAAGCTTAAAATCCCACACTGAGATTATGTATTCTTTTAAAAATACAATACTGGATGCTGTTTTAGCAGACTGCTTAGACTTGTGGTTTGTCAGAAAAATGATGCTGTGACTTGCAAGTGAATTTGGATTTAAGTGAAGGAGGGCTGTGCAAAATCAGTAGCTTCACTTTCTCTTCAGGAGCCATCTGGGTCCAGTAGCAAGGTATAGATCAGGACAACTGGAGATGGCCCCCCGGAACAAATTATGGTATCTCAATGTGATGTTACACTCCTGGAGCTGTAAGAAATCATAAAGTGGCTGGTTTCAGAGAAAGTGTGTCTATATATGTATAGCGTGTATATCAATATAAATTGTTAATATATCTTGGATATCAAACCCTAATCAGAGAAATCTGACACAGAGATTTTTTTTATCTGAATGTAATGAAATATTATCGTGCTATAAGAAATGATGAGCAGGTAGACTTCAGAAAAATCTGGACTTACATGAACTGATGCTGAGTGAAGTGAGCAGAACCAGGAAAACACTGTACACAGTAACAGCAACATTATGCAATGATCAACTATGATAAACTTATCTCTTCTCAGTAATACAACGATCCAAGACAATTTCAAAACACTTGGGATGGAAAATGCTATCCACATCCAGAGAAAGAACTATGGAGTCTGAATGCAGATCAAAGTATACTGTTTTCACTTTTCTTTTGTTTTTTCTTTCTTGTGGTTTTTCCCTTTTTTTCTTATTCTTCTTTCACAACATGGCTAATGTGGAAATATGTTTAATGTGATATAACATGTATGACCTATATCAGATTTCTTGCTGTCTTGGGGAGGCAGGAGAGAAGGGAAGGAGGGAGAAAAATTTGGAACTCAAAAATTATACAAAAATGAATGTTGAAAACTGACTCTACATGTAATTTGAAAAAATAAAATGCTATCACAAGTGTTTTGAAATTGTCTTGGATCATTGTATTACTGAGAAGAGATAAGTTTATCATAGTTTTTTCCCCCCACTTGACCACTTTCCATTCAGATACCACAACTGGTTAAGCCACTCCCTGGTTGATGGGCATCACCTCAAGTTCCAATTCTTTGCCACCACAAAAAGAGCTCTATGAATATTTTTGTACATGTGAGTCCTTTTCCCTTTTTTATGATCTCTTTGGGATAAAGACCTAGGAGTGTTATTGCTGGATCAAAGGGTATGCACAGTTTTACAGCCCTATGGGCATAACAATTCTATGATTTTGACATAGCTTCAAACTTCATCATCATGCTATTATTGGTTGAGGGAAGTGGAGATGACAAGATTTCTTTGGGTCATGTTATCTCTCTTCATATATTTGAAGGACTCTCACATAGAATAGGAATTATTAAGATTTTTTTCTCTTATGTCCAGAAAGTAGAACTAGGACCAGTCGGTGAAAATTACAGAGAGAGGGGCAACATTTGAGCTCGATATAAAACTCTCTAAAAGCAGCCCTGCAAAGAAGAGAATTTCCCATCTAGAGAAGTCTTCAAGTAGAAGCTGTATAAGCACATGTGGGGATGTTGTAATGGGGATTTCTGTTTCAGGTATGGTTTGTTCTAACTCTGTGAGGGTTCTAACTCTATAGAGTACTTCCTAGTGAGCAAACTACTCCTACCAATGCACATCGGCAACAGTTCTGTAATTTCTAGTCTTACACTTTTGCCTGTGGCACTGATATGTTAAGTGACATACACAGAGTCACACTGTTAGCATGTATTTATATTAGCATGTACTTGAACCAACTCATTGGCTTCAAAGTCTGTTCCCTAACTACTAACACCATGCTACTTCTCCCTTTGGGTATATTATTGTTTAAATAGGCTCCTGTGTCCTCACCTATGAACTTAGCCACCATTTATAAAATGTGATTCATGGGGAAATATTTTTCAATTTATAAGGTGACTTAAAAATCAACTTCTGGAATAAAATCTTGGCATTAATCTCTAAAGAACTAAAAGTATTTTGTTGTTATGTCATGTCTCACATTTATACAAGGTAGGTAAAAGTAAGATATTATAATATCCATTTTATGTATAGAACCATCAAGATATAGTCAGGCCAGTTATTTGTTTAATATCTCAGTATATAAATCAAAGCCAACAAGCATGTAAGTGCCTATTATTTATAAGGTAGTAAGGCTACAAAGAAAAAACAAAAAACAAAAAACAAACCAAACCAAACCCAGACTCTGCCCTCAAGGAGCTTACAACAGTGTGTTACTTTGGTTTTTTGGAGTCAGATATGTTTGTCAAAATTTTATCCACATTTTGGTCAAAAGTAAAAAACTTTGAAAATTGAGTCTAAAAAGTGATGTCATACTTAAGGTAAGACTTCAAGAAAATTCACATAAACTCCTTAAAGAATATTCAACAGCCTGCTTATTTTAAGGTATAAGCATTCAATAAACATTTAGCAGATGTCTACTAAACTGCTGTGGAACAACTGTTATGATAAACCCTTGAGAAATTTCATTGTCAACATAAGGTGAATAAAATCTTCTGTAGCTCAACTGTAACTCTTGGTAGGATTTATCCTTTCATATCTGTAATAATATGAAGGGACTGAATTTACACTAGAATATATCTCACATGCCATTGCACTTATGCTGTTAAGGAAGATACCTAAAAATCAACTACAAAAAAAAATAAAATTTAAATCAGATTTATAGTTGGCTTGTGAAAATTATAGTTAGAATGATTTTTGTAAAAATGTACTATATATGTTCTCTGTATTTTTAGAATCCAGCATAATTCGTTACCCAAAGCATATGCTAAATAAATATTTATTGAACTTAAGCAATAAAGAATTTACCTTAAAAGTGCTAGAGCTTCAGGACATTATCATAAAATATAGGTTATAACTTCAAATTACATATTGAGGTAACATATTAATTCAGCCTTGGAAAAAGAATTTTATAAATAGCAGTAGGCAATCAGGCTCAATCTTTGAAATTTCCCAGAGGTTTTTCTATTTGTTATTTAGAAAGATTAAAGAGAACCATTCTACAATTCAGTGAGAGTCAATGACTGGTTTTGGTTAGTCTAGAAGATTGTGTTCAGTAATAAAGGAAATGCTTATTTTTAGTTTTCCATTGGTGAATTTGTATCTTTAAAAAAATTTAAATAGCCAAAGAGAGAGAAAACTATGATTGAAATCCATCTATACTGATGCAAACTCATTCCTCTCTTGAACAGTACTATAAAATTTAAGTAACTGAATTAATAGAAGTTTTAAGGGAGTAATGCAGAATTGGGAAGGAAGGCAGAGTAAAGGAGATAAATCAAGGAAAAACATAACATAAGAGAAGTTTTTGAGCTGAAGATTTTGGAGGAATCTATTTTAAGTTTATGTAAATATAATAATGAGCTTTTGGAAGAACATACCTATTAAGTTGAGTATTCTTGATTAGTTATTTAAATAATGACAAATCACCACCAATAAAACAACTTCCACAGCAACCTGACTTACATGGGGAGTCATGAAAAGAGAGGGTTGCTTGCCAATGGAAACTTTATTATTTTGCAAGTAAGTGGGCTTTGAGGGAAATCTTTTGTTGGAAGTTCAGTATATCAACTCATGCTGTATAAATAATACTACTTTTTCTACTGGATATCAAAGAGGTTACAGTGTCTAGTGACTTAAAATTATGGCAGAGACAGAGGTCATCATCATGATTAGCTAGCTTAATTTGCAGCCTCACTCTGTGACTGCTGGTTAAGCTGAATGTTTTTCAGCCTTGCCCTGGCAATAATCAGCTGGAAGCTAGCTCTGGTGTACAAGGGAAGGTCATTTTACAGTCCAGTCACTGCTACATTCCCTCTCCGTTCTATTCCTTGTAGGGAAGCCTTCCACGAAGCAACCTGAGCCTAGAGGCATGAAGTTGTCTGCTTCCTAATTGAGTAAAGAAAGAAAGCTGGAAACCTTCTGTCCAATTAAATGAAATCACCCAAAGAAAAGCGATGGTGTGCAGAGGACATTCTAAAAGCAAAATAAGAAGCAAAAATGGAGCAGATTTCCACTAGAAACCTGAGACAGACAGAACCTGAGGAAAATGTTCTTGATCTCAATTATAGCTTCTCTGATGGGAGAGGAAGATAACTTTCCTACGTTAAGAAAAGTTAGTACCAAAAATAGACACTTTGGATGCTTGTCCTTTCTCTCCTAAAATGAACAAAAAATACAATTATGTTCCATCTTGTTTCTAGTTTTGAGATTTTAGAGGGACTTCACGAAAGCAAAATATTTTGGATTTTAGTCTAGATCCAGCTTGTCAATTTGCTCAGAATCCATGACCTACTTAGATCCCATATCTAGTCACTTCAGACACACATCTTTCAGCTCATCTCGCACAAGTATTTCACTTCCATGACTATACTCTCCAATCATTCTAGCTCATCTTTATCTTACTCATCCCTCACCACAATCCAGGACTTCCTCAAGCCATAACCCCTTTTCTGAATTAATTTTCTTCCCTTTCCTATTTAAACCCTTAGTTAACCAATTCAACTTCACTCTCTCCTCTCCTCTTATTTCCTTCCTCCTGATCCCTGGTCCTTACATCGTTGATCTTTGACGAACTCTAACCAAAGATTATACCCACCTGGGCAGACTGGGTAGAAATTATTTTTTTTAACCTTAATTAGGCTCTCAGTGTAGTAAGGCAATGATTTTACTCCTCCCTAATTAATTCCCTCCCACTCCCCACAGAGGCTATTCTAAACCTTCTCCTCTTTCCTTAAACCTCCTACTCTCCCTACCCCCTCAGCTAAGGACCTCACCTAATATTTTGCCTATAAAGTAGAGGCCATTTCTCATGAGCTCCATCTTTCCTGCTTTTTGACATCTCAAAATCCCATGACATCATCTCCCATTATCTCCTCCTTTTACTCCAGTCTCTGATGACAAGGCCTTCTCTTCTTCCAGTCAGGCTCCTCTTCATGTAGCCTTGATACCATCCCTCTCCTACCCTCTGCAGCAGACTGTCTCTTCAATCATTCCTCTCCTCTACCCTTTGGTCTCTATCATTCTGTATGCTAATTCCTTTCCTGTTGCTGACAAACACGTCCAAGGCTTTCTTATCTGGAAAAAAGCAAAAAACAACAACAAAAACAAAAAACTTCACCAGACTCTACCATCCTCTAATGTTCTTTTATCTCTTTTCCCTTTTGCAGACGAACTCCTATAAATATCTGCCTACACTCACTGCGTCTATTTCCTTTCCTCTTATTTACTTCGTGAAGTGATGTGAATAACTTCACTATTCAATAGTAATTGCTATCTCCAAAATTACCAATGATATCTTAACTGCCAAATTTGACAATGTACTCTGAATCTTCATTCTTCCATTGCTCTCCTTCCACCAGTTGCACTGGATTTGGCAATTAAGAGATCTTCCTCACCTTGACCTCCAATGCCTCTTACTTTTCCGTTCTTTGCCAGGGCATCACCCTTTGTCTTGCTACATTTTCCTTCATTCCCCATCTGGACCCCTTGGTGAACTAAACTCTTTTCTTGAGTCTCTTGTCCTCTTATCCTATCAATGATCTTGTCTTACCGAGCATCAGCTTTGGATTATTCCCCTCACCCACCTCCCTTCTTCCTACTAACTTGCTGTTGAAGAAAGATGGAAAAATTCATAAACTATGTTGACTGAGACCACTACAAATTTAAGTCATATATCTGAACTGGGGCCTCACTGAGGCAAGGCAACCTTTTAGACCTTCCTAACTGACTCACTATCCAACTCACCAGAGTGTTTCTTCCAAATTTTGTCATCTCTCCTCAAACCTTTCATAATTCCCTTCCTTCTACACTTCTCAGCTGAGAATCTTGCCTCATATATTTCAATGAAGAAAAAACAGGTCTTTTGCTAAGAGCTTCCTCTTCTGTTTTCCTGATCATCTCATGTTACTCAGATGTCTTTTGCCACTATCTCCTCATTCACCCCTTCCCGACCTCAAGAGAACTGCCAAAGAACTGCCATCTCATCTTCTCCAACAGATGTCCCTTCCATCATCTCCCTCTCTCACTAATCTTCAATCTTTACCTACTAGTTGCCAACAAACATGTCCACATCTTCACCATCCTCAAAAAAATTATCACTTCATTGTCTATCCCCATTAGAAAGTTCCCTTTCTTCCCTTTTGTCATTAAACTCCTTGAGAAGGCCATCTACAATTAGGGCTTATACTTCCTGTTAACTCAATCTCTTCTTAATTCTCAGCAATCTGACTTCATTATTCAACTGAAATTGTTCTCTCCAAAGTTACTAATGATCTTTCTAATTGCCAAATCCAATGGCATTTACTCAGTCCTTATCATTCTTGACTTCTTTGCAGGCCTTGATACTGTTGATTACCTTCTTCTTAATACTATTTTCTCTCTAGGCTTTTGTGACACGAGTCTCTTCTGGTTCTTCTCTTACATGTGTGACCACCCCTTCTTTGCTGGATGCTTACCCATGTCACAATAAATAATCATGGGTGTTCTCCAAGGCTCTGTCCGAAGTCATCTTCTTTCTTTATACTATTTCACTTGGGGATCACATTAGCTTCCATGGATTCAATTATCATCTCTATGCAAATAATTCTGAGATCTACTTATCCAGTCCTAAACCCTCTTCCAACCTCCAGTCTCATATCTCCAATTGTGTATTGGACATGTCAAATTAGATGTCCTATATATTAAACTGAACTCATCATATTCATCCTCCCCTCAACCCTCCACCCCCTTCCTAACTTCCAATACTGCCAAGGGCTGAACCATCATCCTCCCAGTCATCCAGGCTCACAACCTAGGTGCCATACTGGAATTCACCCATACCCTCCATTCTGTCATATCTATTCTTTGGCCAAGGCTTGTCAATTTTACCTTCACAACATCTCTCATTTAAGCCCCCTTCCTTCCCCTGACATTTCCACCCCCTGAAGAAGTCTTTTATCACCTAATCACTGTTGAAATAGCTTTCTGGTTGGTCTCCCTGCCACAAATCTTTCCCTCTTCCAGTCTATCCTCTACTCAACTATCAAATTACTCTATCAAACTATTGAACTTCCTCAAGCACAAATATGACCACATCACCTCTCTATTCAGTAAACTCTAGTGGCTTCTTATCACCTCCAGGACCAAGTATAAAATCCTATTTGGCATTCAAAGTCCTTCAACACCTGGCCCTCTTATCTTTTCAGTACTTTACACCTTACTTCCTCTCACAATGCAATCCAGTGGCACTAGCCTTCTTACTTTTCTTCACACAAGACATTCCACCTTTTAACTCCAGGTATTTTCACTGGCTGTCTCCTGTACCTGGAATGTTCCCCCTACTCATTTCTGTCTCCAGGTACCCCTGGCTTCCTGAAAGTCTCAGCTAAAATCCTACCTTCTACAGGAAGCCTTTCCCCCTATAAATTCTAGTGCCTTGCCTTTGTTGATTATTTCCTATTTATCTTGTATACAGCTTGTTTGTACACAAATATATTTGCATGTTGTTTCCTCTACTAGTTTGATAGCTTCTTGAGAATAGAGACTAGTTTTTTCCCCACACCTTTCTTTGTATTCCCAGCACTTAGCGCAGTACGCAGAACACAGTAGGTGTTTAATAAATGCCTGTTAACTGACTGACTTCTTGGCCTTTCTGAAGCATTTAACATTGTTGACTATGCTCTCTTCTTAGACATTCTCTCTTCCCTGGATTTTTGTGCCACTATTCTTTCTTGGTTCTCCTTATAGTGCCTCTTACCTTGGGTTCCCCAAGGCTCTGTCTCTATGCCCTTTTGCTTGGTAACCTTCAGCAGATTCCATAAGTTTAATATCATTGCTGTCCTGTTCTCTATATTCAGCCCTAATATCTATCATGAGCTACAGTCTGGCATCATTTGTACTATATTATGTGTATATGTATGTGTACACACACACACACACACACACACACACACGTTGTCTTCTCCAATAGAATTTAAATTCCTTTAGGGCTGGGACTGTTTCTCTTTTGTCTTTGTATTTCTAGTGCTTAGCACACTGCCTGCCACATAGTGAGTGCTTAACAAATGTTAATTGATCAATTAACTACAATAAGCTTAGGTATATGGAATCATAGATCTAGATCTAGAAGGAACCTGAGGTCACCTAGTAAAACCTCTTTGCATGAGGAAACCCTGGCACAAAGAGTTGTGATTTGCTCAAGATGAAACAGGTATTAAGTGGCATGGATGGGACTTGAACCTACATTCATCAAATCCAGTGATTTTCCCATGGTCATTCTGCCTTCAAGGTCAGCAGAGGTTGAGATAGATAGACAAGAAAGATGACCTGGTACTCTCCCCTCTTTAAGAACACCATGTTTTTCTTTGATCTTCACAGTCAAAGGCTTTAGTGTAGTCAATGAAGCAGAAGTAGATTATTTTTCTGGAACTCCCTTGCTTTCTCCATAATCCAGCAAATGATGACAATTTGGTTGATAGTTCCTCTGCCTCCTCAAAAGCCAGCCTGCTCTTCTGGTAATTCTTGGTTCATGTATGACTGAAACCTAGCTTGCAGATCTTAAGCATAATGTTGCTGGCTCAGTAATTTGAACATTCCTTGGCACTGCCCTTCTTAAGAACTGGGACATAAACTGACCTTTTCCAATCCAGTGGCCACTGCTGAGTTTTCCAAATCTGCTGGTATATTGAGTGCAGCACTTTAACAGCATCATTTTGGGGAATTTTAATTAGCTCAGCTGGAATTCCATCACCCCCACCAGCCTTATTGTTGGCAATGCTTCCTAAGGCCCTGTTGACTTCATTCTCCAGGATGTCCAGTTCTAGATCAGTAAGCATACCATTATGGTTACCTTGATCTTTCTAAGATTTCATTTCTAAGATCTTTCTTTTATAGTATAGTCCTCTATAGTTCTTTTGTATATTCTGGCCACTTTTTAATCTCTTCTCCTGACATCGCACCAAGACAATCTGGATTGTTAGACATTCTAATGAGGAGGTAGGTTAAGAGTCATCTCAGCTCCTCCCCATTACTTCCTCATTGGGAGATAGGAGTAATCCTGGAATGACAGAATTAGTCTGCAAACATAGATAGGTATAATAAGCTAGGGCTCTCTATTGAAATTTACTAGAATTTGAGTTAAGTGGGTAGAGTGTGGTGAGGTTACAAAGCTAATAGGTTGTGGGGATTCAAGTCACAATAGAATTGAGTCCCAGAGTTGACTTAGCCTTTAGGCAAGTTTCTCTGGAATACAGGTGAAGGTTGAAGTTACAAAGGTTAGGAATTTGGGCTTAAAAGGCTTAGGAGAGTAACAAATCTATGATAGCTTAACTCTCAAAAATAGAATTAAAATCAATTTTATATTTTACATTAGAAAGATTTAAGAATTATGATCAATGCAATAATGACATTCCAGAACTGATGATGAACCATGCTCTCTACCACTTAATAGAGAGATGACACGAGCAGAATGAGACATACATTTTCAGACATGGGCAATGTGGGAATTTGTTTGGCTTGACTACACATATTGTTTTTCTTTTTTTGTTTCAAATTGTAAAGGAAGTTGGGGAGAGCAGAAGGCTATCAAAAGGTTGTCAAAAAAAATCATTATACCATTTTTTTTTAATGCAGAGAAGAGAACAGAAGGAAAGCCAGAAGGAAATACAAACAAGCAGGATAGGTTTGAAAGTTATGTCTTGAATTTATTATGTACTTAAAAAGAAAAGCAAACTATGTGTAATATTCAATTTCATGTGCAATCCTCTTTTTCCTTTCTATTTTGTATATGAAATGTCCATTTTATTTGTTGTTTGTTAAGTTCGGCATTTTAAAAATAAATTTAAAATGTTAAAAACAAAAACAAATTCTGACTCTGTTAGAAAGAATCAAATTTATTTGTATGGGAAAGGCCCTCAGGGGTCATCTAGTCTCACTCCTTTATGTTACAAATGAGGAAACTGAGAGCAGAGAGGTTAATTGATTTTCCAAAGGTCAGTTGGGCAATAAATGCCAGAGCCAGGATTTGAGTCAAGGTTCTGAGGCTCTACATCCAATTAATCAATTCTTAAACATTTATTCAATGCTTGAGTCAGGTACTATGCTAGGCATTGGGAATACCAAGGCAAAAGTGAAACAGTCTTTGTCCTTAAGGAACTTACATTGTGATACAGGATATAACATATGCCTATATTTATAAGTATATCTATAACATATATAAAATAAATACAGGGTAGTTTGAGAATGAACTAGCACCTGATTAGGAAAGGCTACAACAGAAGATGTCATTTGAACAGAATCTTCAAGGAAACCAAAAATTCTAAGAGGCAGAGGTGAAAAGGGAGAGCACAACGCAGTCATGGAGGACAGCCTTTGGAAAGGAGTAGAGAGAGGAGAGGATGCATCATAGGTGCAGAACGGAGATGAGTTCAGTACAGCCAGATGATGAATACATAGAGCAGAACAATGTGGAACAAAGCTGGAAAAGTAGAAGTAAGCTAGGTTATGAGATTTAAATGACACATTGAGGAATTGATACCTAATTCTAGAAATAATGGACATACATTGGAGTTTGTTGCACAGGGGAAAGGAGGTGTGCATGACATCATCAGGTTTTAGGAATATCACTTTGGCAGCAATGTGGAGAAGGGACTAGAGTGGGGAGAAGCCTGAGACAGGCAGACCAAACAGGAGGCTGTTGTTGCCTCCTATGAGAAATGAACAGCTTCTGAAGTATTTCCATTACACTCTGCATGTGTAAACTTGGGAAAGTTTCTTAACTTTCCTCATCTATTAAAGTAGGATGTTGACTAGCTACATAAGCCTATGATTTCCTTTCGAGATACTGAAAAGAAGATATTATAAAGTTACATACATTAAGAGAAAAATTAAAGCTTAGAAGATGTCTTGCTTAGATGATAAATTCATGTAGAATCTCAGAGTTGGAAGGGACCTTGCAGATAATTTAGTAGAAATTCCTCGTAGTACAATATGGAAATTGAGACCTAGAGAACTGAAGCATAAGGTCATTAGAAGTAGGACTTAGGCCTCA
>CM053624.1:105241754-105257001 GCA_028646595.1 Phalanger gymnotis
TCAAAAAACCTTATGTGGATTTTCCAGATTGTAGGGGCACAGTGTTGTGCTTCTAACCCCAGTGATTTGGAAGGAATAACTGTACTGGTATGGCAGGATGAGTAGGGTATGAGGAAGTTTCTCAGTATCCTGTAGGTGACCAATCATTTTGTATTCCAGCTGAAATGAATGGACCTGTTATTCTTGCTGTGATTATGAATTTTTAAATGAATATAAAAACATCAGAGAAATAGATTTTAATTTTAAAACGTGGTCTAATAAGAATTCAAAGACATGAAGGAATGTTGTGATGAAAAGAAATACTCTTAAAAATCCTAACATTGGAATACATTTCAATTAATGGAGAAGAATAACTATAGATTAGCATAACTAACAATGCTCCAAAGTTAATGTGCAAAAGAATAAATATCTAGCAAATATAATTTATTATTTAAATTTCATTATCTAATATAAAATAACAAAGACTTTTTATGTATACACATCTTAAGCTCTAAAAATGTTCTAAGCCACTGTATGTTTATTAAATATGTAGGGATTCAAATCAGTTTAATTAAATAATATTTATCAGTTGCATATATTTTGCAGATAACTGGGCAAAACACTGTAGGCCTAACTTTCTTCAACTATGAAATGAAAGGGTTGGACTAGAAGATTCCAAAAAATCTATTCCAGTTCTAAAATTCTATGAATCTAATTATTCCTAGCATGGTGTGGTGATAAAGTTACATATGTTTGAAACTCAATTATAATTCAATAAACATCTTTTGAGAGCTTTCTATGTACAAAGTTCCTATGCTAGGAACTGCTACTCTATCTGACTCTTTGTGAACCTGTGTGGTATAGTGGATAGAGTTGAATTTTAAGTCAGGAGTCAGAAAGACCTAAATTTGAATCTGACCTGAGATACTTATGAGCTGTATTGACCATAGTCTCTGAGCCTTGATCTTTTTATTTGTAAAATGAGGAAAATAATAATGCTTAACTCACAACAGAACTATTATGATGAACAAAATGAGGAAAATAATAATGCTTAACTCACAACAGAACTATTATGATGAACAAAAGAGATGTCGTATGAAAAGAGTTTTGCAAATCTCAAAGTGCTATACAAATGTCAGCTATTATAATTTGAATATTTTATACCTGCCTTCAACTCCTACACTTATGATATACACTTGGCAATTCATGCTCTTTACCTGTACAAGATGTTCAATTGCTGACTTATAATTTCCGAGGGCTTGTTCCACATCTGCCATCTCCTTCAATACTGGGATACAGTCTTGACTCTTTTTACCTTTACTACTCTCAATATATTTCAGAGATTCTTCATAGTATGGCAGAGCCTCTTCTGATTTCTTTTGGATCTGGTACAGCCTAGATAAAATAATAAATTATCTCTTAAAATGCAGAACGTTGAAAAGAATTTTCTGAAAAAAGGCTGTATAGTGATGGGCTAAGTTTTCACAAGTTAATGTGACACTGTGGAAACATTCCCAGAATTACTCATAATGAGAAGCTGTCATGTCAGAATCTATTTCTATATACAGTATCACCATATCCTACATGGCTATAATAAAGCATTAAAAATTCATTTCTCAAAATTTTCAAGGACAATTAGTAACTTTTTTGCAAAGAATTCATGTTGGCACAGAATCTGTCTTGCTTTATTTGTTCTTAGTACAGAGATTTTATTAAAACGAAAAGAAAGCTTTAAAATGGACAATTTCATCAATGCATAACATTTTAACCACTCAGCGTTTATAGTATGATTATTTATTCTAAAATAACTTTTAAAAGAGTTGACCAATTTTAGTGAAATTTAGTACCCAACTTACTAATAAGTATTAAGGTAAACTTTTAATTTGTGTTTCAGATAGCCAACTTGAAATAAACTGATAGCTAATAATTTCTAAATAGGTACATTATCAATAATTTTGCAAACATTTCATTTAAATTTGATGTGTTAGAGGCTAGTAATAGGACTAAATGAAGACTACAGTTCAATTGACCACTAGTCTTAGCTAATAAGGGAAGCTAATTAAGAGAGATCCTTACTCTGGATTCCTAGTCTTCCGTAGTGAATATGAGAATACTATTTAAATTTAGAATGTTTTTTGGGAGCAAATATTCCTTAGAAAAGGAATTTTTAATTTAAGGTCCTTTTTTCAGAAAAAAACTAATAACTGTAATTCAATGTAATTGGTTTCCTTTGTAATCCTATATCCTTTATTTTATACATTTAGTCAGTCAATAAGCTTTTGTCAGCATCTACTATGTAGCAGGAAGTGTGCTAAGCAGTGAGGATACAAAAACAGACAAAAGACAGTCTCCACCCTCAAGAAATTCAAGACGAATGGGGGAGACCACAAGCAAGCAAATAGATATAAACAAACTAAACACAGTATAAGCAGGAAATAATTATCAGAGGGAAGGTACTAGAATTAGGACGGCCTGGGAAAGGTTTCCTATAAAAGGGAGGATTTTAGTTGGGACTTGAAACAAGCCAGGAAAGCCAGGAGGAAGAAATGAGAAAGAAATTTCTGGCCTGGGGAACAGCCAGAGAAAATGCCCAGAACTAAAAGATTGAGTAGAACAGCAAGGAGGCCAGTGTCATTGGATCAAAACATTCTGAGAAGGTGGTCCATAGGCTTCACCAGATTGCTAAAGAGGCCCATGACACAAAAAAAGTTAAGAACCCCTGCCTTTGAATCTCTACACATCTTATTTTAATCTTTCAAGACTTTCTTCCTTAGATTTCTAATTTTACAAAAGGCATTGCAGCATACAGCTAAAAATTAATGGCTCAATTCAATTAAACTCACCACATACTTATTAGACATTGACTATGTGCAGGGCAGGGTTCCAGGCTTTGGGGATACACATTAAATATGAAATAGCCCCTGCTCTCTGAAAAGTTTACTGGGAGATATTTACAGGGGGATACTTAAATGCAAGATAATTGGAGAAAGGAGAGAGCATAACCTACTGGGGGATATCAGAGTAGGCTTTATAGATGTAGTGGCATCTGGACTAAGCCTTTATGGACTCTAAAATGTTTAGATGAGATGGTGGAGATGAGGCTGATGGAGATGAGGCCAGAGCACATTTCAGGCACAAAGGATGTCTGGGGAGAGTGTGCAGAGGTGAGAGACAGCATAGTCAGTTCCTTAACAGCTCAGAGTCCAGCTTGCATAGAACATAATGTGTAAAAGAATATAGTATAAAATATGATTGAAAAGATAGGTTAGATCTGGATTGTGGAGGATTTCTAATGCTTTGCTGGGGAGTTTCTATTTTTATTCCTTAAATTCCTAGTAGATAAAACTTCAGGTAATTCATAAATAGAAAGAAAAAAGCATATGGTTTCAAAAATGAATTTTGAATTGTGATTTTCCCACATAACTAAGCTTAAAGGAATCAAGTTATTGCCTGAATATTCCAAGATAGGAAAAAAATATTCATTTTCCCCTCTTTTGTGTCCATAATGGATACAGATTTTGCCAAAGGAGTAAATGACTAAATGAATAGTTCTTTTGTTTCCAATGCTGTCTGTATACATTATAGAATACTAGTCACAAATATAAACACCAAAATGATCTTGCTTGGGTAATTCTACTTTTTTTTTTATTAAGGAAATAACAAAAACTTGTAAATCCTTGAATGCAAAAAAGGGAGAGGAGAAACCGGTATTTTTTTAATCCATAAAAATATGATATTGGCTGATTTACAAATCAGAATTTCTCTTTTTCTTAAGAGACCACAAAAAAGTATAACTGGAATTTGGAATTCAAGGTCACAAGGAAGTTGATGACTAGTAGTCAAGTAATGTCCAATCCAATGTTCAAGTAAGCTAGTCAATTTATAAATAATTGCCAATTGATAAAACACTAATAATAATTACCAAATGATAAATGGTCAGAAGATATGAACAGGCAGTTTTTAGATAAAGAAATCAAAACATTTACAGTTATGTGGAAAAAATGCTCTAAATCATTATTGATTAGAGAAATGTAAATTAAAACAACACTGAGGTATCATTTTAGACCTATCAAATTGGCTAAAATGATTGAAGGAGAAAGTGACAAATGTTAGAAGGGATGTGGAGAAATTGGGACACTAATTCATTGTTGGTGGAATTACCAAATGATTCGAACATTTTAGAGAGCAATATGGAATTATGCTCAAAGAGTTGCTAAACTGCCTATACCCTTTCACTCAGCAATATCACCATTAGAGGTCAATTTCCAAAGATGATTAGGGAAAAAGGCAGGGGAAACCCTATATATTCCAAAATATTTATAGCAGCTCTCCTCATGGTGGCAAAAAACTGGAAATTGTGGAGATGCTCATCAATTAGGGAATGGCTGAACAAGTTGTGGTATATGATTGTGATGGAATACTACTGTGCTAAAAGAAATGATGAGCTTGAGGATCTTAGAAAACCATGGATAGACTTGCATAAAATAATGAAGAGCAAAATAAGCAAAATTAAGAGAAAGTTGTATACAGTAACAAGAATATTATTATAAGAACAACTCCTAAAGATTAAGTCATTTTAACTATTACAAATACCCAAATTAACTACAAAGGACCTATGAAGGAAGATGCTATCTGCATCCAGAGAAAATTGACTAATACAAGAGTATGTATAGAATGATTTTACTTACTTACACACACACACACACACACACACACACACACACATACATTTACACATCCAAAAACATATTTGTATCTAATGGTAGAGTGGTGGTAGTGGGGGAAGGAAAAAGACTGAAATTTACATGATAATTTTATTATGTATTTAAAAGTAATAGCAAGTCGCACATAATAGATTCGTAGTTTTATGTGCAATCATCTTTTTTATTATACTGCTATAGAAATGCTTGTTTTATTCCATAAATGAAAAAAAAGTAAATCTATCTATAAGTCAAGAATCTCTGGTTTGCTACATAGGAATTTACTCCATTAATGCAGATAACAACTTATCTATAAACTTCATGCTCAGAAAACTAAGTGAGTTATTTGTCTATGATCATCCAACTTTCAAGTGTCAAGGGTAGTATTTGAACCTAAGGCTTCCTTACTTAAAGTCTAGTAAACTACACACGATCCCATGCTTCTTCTCAAGTGAACCCAAATGAGTTATAAATTTATTGCTATCTTAGAACTGTCCATCAAATGTATGACTCTTCCTTTAACACATATGTATATACACACATACATTAAAGAAAGATACATTTGACAAAATGTTCTTACAACGTTCACAAAATATGTATTTGAAAAACTGATTTGGAGGCATTTCTAAGCAAAACTAGCTCCATAATAGACCACCTAGTCATGTCGTATGCTTATACTTTTTGTTTTAAAAAATCATAGTCATTATAATTCTAAGTCAATTATAATTCTTAACTTAGTGCTTTCACAGAGGGAGTATGGCATAGTAGTCAGCTTCAAAGTTAAGAAAATCCTGGTTCAAGCGTTTTTGTCTTCTAAGGCAGCTAGCCAGCTCAGTAGTGCTGGATTTGGGGTCAGAAAGACCTGAGCTTAAATCCAGACTCAGACATTTCCTAGCTGTATGACTCCAGACAAGTCACTCAATTTCTGCTGCCTCAGCTTCCTTATTTGGAAAATGGTGATAATAACAGCACCTCCCTATCAGTGTTTGTTGTGAGGATAAAATGAGATAATATTAGTAAAGCACTTAGCAAACCTTTTTATCATCATCATCATCATCATCATCATCATCATCATCATCATCATCCCCAGGGCTTAATTTGACATAGAGTTTCTCATGAGAGATATATTAGTCATGGTGGACTGAGAGTCTTGGGGTCAGGAAGATCTAGGTTCAAGTCCTGACTTTGACATCTACTGGTTATGTGACCCTGGGCAAGCTGTTTAATCTCTCAATGCCTTAGGCCACTCTCTAAGAGTATATACTGAAGAGAATGTGTTGATCTCCCCATGAGACTATGAGTTCCTCAAAAGCAGGATCTAGTTTTTGCCGTTCTTTATATCTCCAGTGTTTAGCACAGTGCCTGGCACAAAGCAGGCACTTAACAAATGCTTGTTGATTGACCTACACTGATAGAGGGAATTTGCTCCTGTGGGTTCCTTAGACCAACAAAATTATAGATCTGGAGAAAAAAATCATTCTTTTTGGACAGAAAAGGTCCTCTTAAGACCCTTCTAAAGTCCTTCAGTATATCTAATCTCAAAAATTAAATTAGCAGGTGTGAAAAACATTAAGTAATTTAGTTCTAAGTTTTTCTGCTCAGTTGGAATGTCCAGATGTCTATTTTAGGAAAAGGCACTGAGAAGGATTCTGGTCTTGCCTTTTACCCACAATAGTTAAAAGGTGCCCAGGTCAGAATTTAAGTAGAAACCTGCCTCCCACTCTTTTTCCTACAATGTGATTTTCCACCAGAGACACAACATTACAGGAAAAGGGATCTGGAAATTGAGTTACTAGAGTTTCCTGGCTGTTAGGGGTGTGAACAAGGATTGAATGGAAAGAGAGCTGGGCCTAGAGTCAGGAGGGCCTGAGCTCACACCTGCCCTCAGATCCTGGATGGCTAGGTGACCTCCCTTCCTTCACCTTCCTGAACTTAGTTTCCTCACCCATAAAATGGAAATAATAGGCTGTACTTAAGGAGGATTACATGACGCATTATGCACAAAGCACTTCGTAAACATTAAAGTATTGCTTATATAACTGAGTTATTACTACAGAAAATTTATTGTATTTAAAAGGAATAACTTCCCTAAAATCACCAGCACAAAACTTGATTAAAAAGTGTTATGTAGATATGAGCAGTAAGATGGCAGACTAGACATTTTCTCTGATTCCCACACCTCTCATACCTTTCTAAAAAAGAAATTATGAGCCAAAGCTAAAGCAAATTCAGCTGTTTTCATGTTCTATGACACCTAGAATCCAAAAGGTTAAAACTCCCCTCCTCTAAAACCAAACCCCATCCCCAAAAATAAAACACACACAAAAATGGATGCTTACTGACCCTGGACTCATTTAACACCCCTTTCCTACCTTCCATACTATGCATAGTGAGGCTGCATTAGCAGACCCAAGGATCCAACACATGAGCCTATAACAAAACTCAACCTGGCACCCCAGGCCCTCCTCCCTCATTCTAGGGCTTGTGGAGATCTCATCTATAGGCTGCAGAAGTCTGCTCAATCAAAACAGCCAGTACAGCCAGGCAACTCCACAGCATCAGTGACATAATTCTCTGCACTGTCAGTGCTGGACCAGAGAACTGAGAAACAGAGAGAATGGTGACAGAACACCAGGGCAGGACATCATGCGTGTGTGTGTGTGTTTGCATGCGCAAGCATGCGTGTGTACTTGTAGCACTCCACTAAGTTTGAAGGAAAGAGCTCAACATCTAGCTAGGGCCATTTCTCTTTAGCAAAAGTCAGTTAGGGCAGAGATTGGCTGGTGAACCATGAATTGTCCAGTGTGACAGAAGATTGGGATGTTTTGGGTTCTAGTCCCAAAGGAAACCATGATCAGAGGGTGTAATGACAGTTTAAATTTGAAGATCTTTCCCACCCATTAGGCCTATTTTAGGCCATGTGACCTGCTTATGTCACAGGAAGCCTAAGTCACATGTGGTGCGAGGAGCTTGCTGACAGGAAAAGTAGTGTGTCATAGGAAATGTTGAGACAGCAGTTAGAGCTGAGGGAAAGAGCAGATGTGTGCTGTGCTGTGAGTGTATTTGTGGGAAGGCCCCAGTAGGGGGTGCTAATGGCTTTGGGATGCTGAGGCTCCATGCTGTGATATTGTGTTTCAAGTTCCTTGCTGCTATGATAAAATAGGCTTACTGGTTTGGGGAATTGGTTGCTGCTTGGATGGGATGGACTTATAGGTTATGGGATCTAGTCCTCCTTTTATATGGAGAGTCTCTCATATTTCATGATATAGAATTACACAGACACATTCACAATTATCATCCACATGTTTATTGCCTTGCTAATACATAGGGGACAGAGTCAGAAAGTAAGCAATCATGGAAAATAAGGGAGAAAAAAACGGAAATGACCAAGTATCGCAGGAAGAAGAGAACTCAAAGATCTTAAACATAAATAGACAAATAAAAAGATAAAACATTAAGAACAGGAGGAGATATCACCTCTAGATCTAGTAAATAAGTTCAGGTATCTATGAATAAATATGTAAAAAAAAAAAAAAAGGAAAATGATCTAACATTCAATGAGACAAAGGACCCTGAGGGATGTGAGGAGAATATGGAGCCACAATATGCTGTCCCTGAGAAGTTCAAAAGAGAAATGAAAATCATGAGAGCAGAATTTATGGCCTATACATCGAAAATAATGGGCAGAATAGAAAAACTGGAATCTGCAATAGTAAGTCTCACCAAAGAAACGCAATATAGAATGATGGATTGGGAATGTGAATGCACAAAAGTAAAGGATAACCTAGAAGATGAAAAGCAGAAAACAAAACATTAACAGAAAAATATGCTCGCAATGCAAGTAAAACATCCTGATCTTGAAGACAGGATATGTAGAGACAAACCTAAGGCCTGTGATCTCCCAGAAGAACACAAAAGGACAAAAGCCTCAACATCATAATGCAAGGAATGATGGAATTAGGAAATAATGCCCAGAACTTCTGAACATAAAAATTGAAATACTAATTGAAAGAATTCATAGATCATTTCCAGAAAAAGTCTAAAGCTACCTACTCCAAGACATATAGTAGGTTGGCTAAAGTCAAACATTCAATTCAGAAACAAGTTCTACAGGTAATCAAAAGAAAGACTTTCAAATACAAAGGAAAAGAAATTAAAACAATGCAAGACTATTCTTCATCCATCAGAAACCATGGAAGGGAATAGAATAATGTGCTCCAAGAGTCAATGAAGCTCAGAATACAGCCCATGGAAACCTACCCTGAAAATGTGAGCTTAAATATAGAGGAAAAAAGATGGACATTTGATAACAAAGAGGTTATTGAAACAATTTGAGAAAGAAAAACTGAACTGAAGAGATTATTTGTTTCTTGAACACCTCAAATAATAGAAATCCAACAGTGAATAAATACAGCAGGCAAGGACAGCAAGAATGACAACAGAGAGACCAGAAAGAAACTTCCTTCTTAATGTACACACAGGGAAACAAGGATGAAGGCAGAAGTCTGATGGAGATAACAGTGAAGAGGTGAGCCTACGGCATTATGGACAGAACCTATTGACAACCTACCTACAGGTTTGTTTGTTTTTGGTGGAACTACATTACAACATGGGTGGGCACATGGGGAAAGGAGGAGATTGGGGGATAGAGAGGAATGTGTGCTGTGCCAAGGTAAAATTAAAGGCTAGCAATGAAGGGAAGGTGACTCTTGTGGTCTCAAAAAGAGAAGAATCCAACTGATAAATGGTCAAAGGATATGAAGAGGCAGTTTTCAGAGGAAGAAATTAAAGCTATCTATAGTTATATGAAAAAATGCTCTAAATCACTATTGATTAGAGACATGCAAATCAAAACAACTCTGAGGTACCACATCACACCTATCAGATTGGCTAACTTGACCGAAGACGAAAATGATAAATGTTGGAGAAGATGTGGGAAAGTTGGAACACTAATTCATTGTTGGTGGAGCTGTGAGCTGATCCAACCATTCAGGAAAGCAATTTGGAACTATGCCCAAAGGGCTACAAAAATGTGCATACCCCTTGACTACCCTTTGACTGCTTCTAGGGCTGTATCCCAAAGAGATCATAAAGGACCCACATGTACAAAAATAGTTATAGCAGCTCTATTTGTGGTGGCCAAGAACTGGAAACTGAGGGGATACCCAACAACTGGGGAATGACTGAACAAGTTGTGGTATATGAATGTAATGGAAAACTATTTTGCTATAAGAAATGATGAACAGGTGGTCTTCAGGGAAACCTGGAAAGACTTATATGATCTGATGCTGAGTGAAGCGAGTAGAACCAGGAGAACATTGTACACAGTAACAGCCACAGTGTGTGATGACTGATTTTGATAGACTCAGCCCTTCTCAGCAAAGCAAGCCCTTCTCAGCAATGCACCTAAAACAATTCCAAAGGACTCACGATGGAAAATGCCATCCACATCCAGAGAAACAGTGATGGAGTCTGAATGTAGAGCAAAGCAGGCTACTTTCTTTTTGTTTTGTTTTGTTCTTTCTCATGGTTTCTCCCATTCATTATAATTCTTCTATACAACATGACTGTGAAAATGTTTAATAGGAATGTATATGTAGAGCCTATATCAGATTGCAGGCCATCTTGGGGAGGGAGAAAGGAGGGAAGGGGAGAAAATTTAAAACTTATGGAAGTGAATGTTGAAAACTAAAAATAAATAAATTAACAAATAAAAAAGGAGAAGAACCTACAGGAGAGGATGTTAGAAGGAGAAGGGGGAGTATTGAAAAGGTGGGGGGGGTGAGAAGAGAAGAAAGGGGGTGGGGATTCTACTGACAAATGCTCCTATGGGTGAAGAGATATGGTCTGTGAAGGGAGATGGGAATATTGAGCTGGGTGTAGACTGGGAGATTTGGTATTTGAAAGGTCCACTCATTCTTCCTTGGAGAGTGAGGGAAGTTAGATCTCCTGAGGGCAACTGGCACCTGAAGTAGTAGGAGGATGTGGACCCGGTGAGGATATTTTGAAGCAAATCAAGAAAAGGGGCTAGCCAGGGGAGAAGATAGATCAGTGGTGGGCTGCATAATTAGGGATATGATATAGGAGGAACTTTACAATACGGTAGTGCCCTCTAAGACACATGCCATAATTGGCATTGTTTGGGAGTGAGATATAATGGAAGATGGGAATCTGTGAGACAAACTCTATAAGCAGTAGCAGAAACTGCCTAGAGGGGAAAGACTGGAATAGATACCTTGGGCCTTTTGATTGCATGAGAAACACAGAGAACAGAGAGAGACCAGATAATTATAAGAGTCATGAATCAGAAAATGAAGGTCTAGAGTAGACAGAAAGAGAAGATGGATAACGAAGAGAATAAGATAAACCCTTTTTGGAAAGGGGCACAATAATGAAATTAAAAAACTAATAAATAGGAGTAGGTGAAGGAGAGAAGGGAGAATCTACTTGACTAAGAGGGAAAAAGAGAAGAAGAACTATATAGTAGAATAAAAGCAGGAGAGAAAAGGGAACCAATAAGCAAAATCCCAAAGGTAAAGGAACAACAAGTAAGAAAAAACGAATAGGGGTGAAGGGAAGAGAGACAGTCACCTTAAAAAAAGGAGCAAAGCAAAGTAACTGAAGGAACGTAGTATTATGTTTCTAGCAAAAGAGGGAAAAATAATAACTTGAAAAGAAAAAACAAAATTAGAGCTAGATAGAGGAAAACGTAAACCTACAACTTTAAATGGGAACAGATTAAATAAATCAATAAAATGAAAAAGGGTGACAGCTTGAATAAAAAATAAAACCCTACAATATGCTGTTTATAAGACACACATTTAAGAAAATAAAGGCATACATAAAATAAAACTAAAGAGATGGGGGGGAAAATCTATGCATCAAGTGAATAAAAAAAGCAGGGGTTGCAATCATTCAATGTGACAAAGCAAAAGCAAACATTAAAACAATGAAAAGTGATAAACAAAGAAACTACATTATGCTGAAAGAAAGCACAGACAACAAATCAATGCCAGTAATAAACTTATATTCTCTGAATATGTTAGCATCCAAATTCATGAAGGAAACATTATTTGAGCTACAAGAACACATAAAGAGAAACACAATGATAACAGGAGAGTTTAATATCTGTTGATTTTAGATAAGAATAACAGAGACAAACAAAAAGGAAAATATGCAACTGAATGAAATGTTAAACAAGTCAAAAGACTTATGATGTCTTCTAAATGAGACTGCAAAATAACATACTTATTTCTCAGCACCAATGGAACTTTGACTAAAATTGACCATGCACTAAGGCACAGAGATATCGCAAAAAAAAAAAAAATGTAAAAAGACAGAAATGGTTTAAAGTCCTTTATATACCATAATGCAATGAAAATAGTAATTGGTTCAGAGACCACACACACACACACACAAATCCTAAGTAATGAGTAGGTCAAAGAACAAATTACAGAAATAACTAGTAACTATGTAAAAGAAAATTACAATGATAAAACAACATAACAAAATTTCTGAGATGCAGTTAAATAGTTTTCAGGGAAAAAATCATCTTTACAAATATATATTAAAAAACAGAAAAAGAGAAGATTAATGAATTGATTAGGCATTTAAAACAATTAGAAGGCCAACAAATAAATCTCAACTTAAAATAAGCATAAAATAGTAGATATTAAAAAATGGAGGAGAAATAAATTGGAAACAAAACTAACCAGAAACATGATAAATAAAACTAAAAGCTAGTTCTTTGAAAAGACCAGCAAATTGCAAAACCTTTAGTTAATCTGACTAAAAAGAAGAAAGCAGAAAATTAAATAAGTAAATTAGTAAATGAGCAAGGTGAAATTACAACAAAATCAGAATAAAAAGGATAATCAGAGCATATTATGAAGTTATATGCTAACAAGACTAAGAATATAAAAGAGAAATATCTCCAAAAATATAATGCACCTAAACTATAATAAGACCAGATAAAAATCTTAAATAATTTAATCTCTGAAAAGGAAATAGATCTAAGTATAAAGGAATTACCAAAGAAAAAAATTCCTAGTACTGATGGAATCACAGAATTCTATCAAACTTTTACAGAACAGTTATTACCCATAATTTACAAATTATTCTCAAAAAGTGAGAAAGAAAGCACTCTACCAGATATTTGGAAACAAAGTAGATGCCCGTCCCTTGGGGAATGGCTAAAAAATTTGTGGTTCATGAACATAATAGAATATTACTGTGTTATGAGAAAAGATATGTGTA
Organism: Phalanger gymnotis; assembly: GCA_028646595.1. Lineage (NCBI taxonomy): Eukaryota > Metazoa > Chordata > Mammalia > Diprotodontia > Phalangeridae > Phalanger > Phalanger gymnotis. The sequence goes on from CM053624.1 coordinate 105,254,690, forward strand.
ATGAACAAATGCATGGAAAGATCTATATGAACTAATGCAGTGAAATAAGCAGAGCCTAGAAAACAATACACACTGACTCCAACAATGTAACTGGAAAGAACAACTACATGTGAAAAAAATCAAAAGTGAATGTAACAAAATTATAAAGATCAAGTTGGACTTGAATGAAGAGATATTAGAGGATACCCCCAACCAATCCCTTCAAGGAAGTAGGAGGTCCACAAGTGTTACATATTGCACATGTGTTCAGACTTTTTCAATACGTTGATCAGCTGTACTGACTTTTTTCCTCTCTACAAAATATTGTTAGATGGCTCTGCAGGTGGGGAAATTTGAGATAACTATGAGGGCATAAAAAATAGAAGATATTAATAAAAACATTTTTTAAAGTGCTACATATGGAAGTTCTTTAAATGACCCAATCTTTTCTACAAATTGCTGTATATTAATTTGAACAGATAAGCATACATTAAGATGAATAAAGAAAATGACAATTTTTATCTATCTCATCAGTTAAGGTAGAGGGGACAGAGGATACAAAACGTAAGCAATAAAATGGAAATCACACTCAGATTATTAATTAAAGTGGATCAGTAATCAGGGAGAATTTTAGCTACAACATATGAGAAATACAAATTGAATTTGAAGACTGTTGGACCACAGGAAATAGATTTTAATAGTTCATTTGTCAAATATTCTATCTAAGCAAGGATTCCTGATTTAAAAAAAAGTGAAAGCAAGCTTCTCACGCTCATAAGTGGCTATGAAATTTAAAACTATATGACATATATAAGTAATGCTCAAAGAGGAATCTTGCATTTCTGTTGACTGATCAAGTTTCCAAGCCTTAATTTCCTATCTTAATCTTTTATTTTTAGGACATTAAATTCACATGTGGGACAAACTTAAAGAAAGGAATATGTTTTTCCACTTGTTTGGTTATACTTGGTAATAGTTCCTTTGACTATTATAATGTTGAAGAAGTTAAATTTACCTAGAAAAATTATGAGTGCAATAATCCATTCATGGGAAAGCTATTTACAAATTAGTCCCCAACAAAACATAAGCTTCATAAAGGCAGGGTCACTGGCATGTAGTCCATCTTTAATAAATACTTCTACATTGACTGATTACAATTTGAATTTCTAATGTTACATATGTTCTGTATACTTTTTCCAGTAAACAACTTAGATTTTTAAACTTTTCATTATTTACTTTTTAAAAATATATGTTTGGGGGGGGGTGGAGCCAAGATGGCAGCTGGAAGGCAGGGACTTCCTTAAGCTCTCCCCTCCAGGTCCCTCCAAACATCTATAAAAATGGCTCTGAATGTATTCTAGAGCTGTAGAACCCATGAAATAACAAAGGGAAGCAGGGCTCCAGCCCAGGACAGCCTGGATGGGCAGTGGGAAGGGTCTACTGCAAAGAGCTGGGAGTAGAGAGAAGCAGAGCCCAATGTGGGCCATGCCCAGACCAAACACACTGGGAACCAGGCAGAACAGGCCGTAGGGCCCTGAATCTGTGAGCTGTGGCAGTTACCAGACTTCTCAACCCACAAATGTCAAAGAAAACAGAGAAGGTTAGTGGGAAAAGCTGCTGGGACAGAGTGAAAGGAATTCTCAGTGTGCTGCCACCACCCTGGGGGCAGCAGAATTGGGGCACCTCTGAGGCTGCTTCTAGAGCTACAGCTGCAATTACTTCCCGCCCCAGGGCCACTTGGTGGGAGGAATTAAGCTGCACATTAGAGGGGGAGTGCAGATCCTGCTTGGATCTGGGCCACAATCCTGGTTTGTAGTACTTGGAGGAGGAGTAGCACTGGTGTGGTAGAGCTTGCTGTGTAGAAAAAGCCTTGAAAATAGCTTGAGACAAAGTACTCTCTACAAGCAGTCATACCCCGCTGAAAAACCCAAGGGTCGAGTAAGTTGGCTGGGAACATGGCCTGGCAGCGAAAACACACCCAGATTCAGTCTCAGACTTTGGAATCTTTCTTTGGTGACAAAGAAGACCAAAACATACAGCCAAGAAGAAGTCAACAAAGTCAAAGAGCCTACAACAAAAGCCTCCAAGAAAAACATGAACTGGTCTCAGGCCATGGAAGAGCTCAAAAAGCATTTGGAAAAGCAAGTTAGAGAAGTAGAGGAAAAATTGGGAAGAGAAATGAGAAGGATGGGAGAAAACCATGAAAAACAAGTCAATGACTTGCTAAAGGAGACCCAAAAAAATACTGAAAAATATACTGAAGAAAACAACACCTTAAAAAATAGACTAACTCAAATGCCAAAAAAGCTCCAAAAAGCCAATGAGGAGAAGAA
>CM053624.1:105257501-105278822 GCA_028646595.1 Phalanger gymnotis
GGTGGCTGAGCTGCAAACTCTATCTCCCTGTCCCCAGCAGCTTTTCCTACTAACCTTCTCTGTTGTCTTTGGTGTTTGTGGGTCGAGAAGTCTGGTAACTGCTGCAGCTCACTGATTCAGGGCGCTAGGGCATGCTCCGTCCAGCTCCCGGTCTGATTGGTCCATGCCGTCCAAGCTGGGCTCTGGTCAGCTCAGCTCTGCTCCGCTCCCAGCTCCACGCAGGATAGACCTTACCCAGAGACCATCCAGGCTGTTCTGGGCTAGAGCCCTGCTTCCCTCCACTATTTTGTGTGTTCTGCAGTTCTTCTCTGTTGTCTTTGGTGTTTGTGGGTTGAGAAGTCTGGCAACTGCCACAGCTCAGTGATTCAGGGCTAGGGCACACTCCTCCCAGCTCCTGGTTTGGTTTGTCCATGTGACGCACGCTGGGCTCTGCTCCGCTCCCAGTTCCGGACGCGAAAGACCTTACCCAGCAACCATCCAGGCCGTCCTGGGCTGGAGCCCTGCTTCCCTCTGCTATTTTGTGGGTTCTGCAGTTCTAGAATTGGTTCAGAGTCATTTTTTTTATAGGTTTTGGGAGGGACTTGGTGGGGAGCTCATGCTAGTCCCTGCTTTCCAGCTGCCATCTTTATTCAATTTTTTTTTTATGTCACACAAATGTCTAACAAAGACTTTCTTTCATTTCTAGAATACATTATATCTAGGAAGAACTTTATTGTATTTCCTTTTCAGATTCATAGGACATCTCTAGTATGTAGATAAACAAAAGTTGGGATGATAAAGTAACATTAGATTTTTGATTACCATCTATTGATGTGATGTCAGTTTGAATAACTTGAAATATACTATTTAAACTGCAGAGAAAAATCTGTCACTGCTAGTATGCTGTAACAAGGTTCTAGAATTAATAGAGCTTCCAGAAATGGAAACATTCAGAAGTTCACAACTTTTGTTTTTCAGGCTTCTCATCCAAAATACAATAATCAATTTTTAAAAATATAAAATAGGCATGGAAAATATGAACGTTCTAGGTCGCAAGAGACAACACTTAGAATTGGTTGTTCAGTGTACATGAAGAAATCAATACAGATGAATTTGATTCCTAACTTAATCAATGACCCACTCAAAGCAGCAGAAAATGCCTTATAACCTTCTGATGTTTTATTTTTTTCACATGCAAATTGGGGAGTACTTTTTCTTAACATCCCCATGGTATAGGTATCAGCCTATTGTGTCCATAATGTATTTGGATAGCTCTCATAAACGTGCTTAAACAGATGAGAAGATAAAGATTTTTGAACAACAGAGCAATGCAGTATGTTATATTTGGCGAGCCCAAAGTTTAAAGGCAAACATATTTTATTGAATGAAAATATAGCTGCAGTAGCTCTAAAGAACATGGAATGAGAAGCTATCTTCAAATGAACTACAAAAGATAATACGGCAGTGGCAGATTTGTTTCACTGTGCAATAAACAAATATTTATTGATCTGTGAGAGATTCAGCAATTAAACCTTGTCATTTCTATAATGACAAAAGCAGAATAAAAAAACCCTTAGAAATGTGTGAGAAGACTGTATATAAGAACAAAAGGAAAGATGGTTTATAGGATTTTCAGTGATAGAGAAGCAAGAGAATCAAATAAATTAGAAATAGGGCAAGTAAGATTTTTCTATAGTGCAAATGAGAAACTAATTAAAAACTGACCCCTTTCCACTATCCAGTTATATAAATGAAGGAAAAGTTTTGCTTTTGTTTGATTTAGTGAAAATAACTTTGAAGCTTTCCTCGATATTAATGGGAAAAGAATATCACTAATTGAACTGTAGCCCTATTTTGCCAGCTACCTGCTGCATATCCCAACATTTCCAAAAATCAAATTGTCTCACACTCTTCAAACTTGCTCTTCTTCACTTCTCCATTTTTACTAATAGCACCACTATTCTGCTGTTATCCAGGCTCATTTTGACTTTTCCTTTTCCAATAAGCTTCATATCCAATCAGCTGCTAAATCCTATCAATTTTACCATCAATTACATTTCTTAAATTAGTCACCTCACCACCATTCCTACTGCTACAACTTTAGTTCAGGCGCTTATTACATTTCACATAGTCTATTGTGTTACTTCCTAATGGGCTTTCCCATTTCCAATTTCTCCCACTTTACACTCTCACCATTTAGTGACCTCCTGGACCAGTAGATTTTGCTGAGGAAGACTTAACCTTTTTAGCTCTGGAATTCCTCCCCTAGGGGACCTAAGGTCCTGACTAATGAGTGCTTCATGTATGGATTATTATATTAGGCCAGCTGCTCCAGCCATTTTCCACTTTATTTCTCTCTCTCTCTTTAACATGACGCAAGGTACCCTGTACATACCTTGCTTCCTTTCCAGTTCTGAAATTAGCACCCAATCAACATTACCACAACTATTAGAAAGGTTGTGTCAATTTATACTTCCTCTTGGATCCACTCTTTATCCCTATAACTTTCCAAATCAAAATGCCCCTCCCTCCACAATGCTCTCCTATATGTATTGGCTTTTCCAATTAAACTGTAAGCTCCACAAGAGCAGGTATTGTCTTTGTTTATGTTTTTGAATTCTCAGCACTTAGCAGAGAGCTTCAATAATAGCAAAATGCTTAATAAATCTTTTTTCATTTGGAAATTCATTGTCAGCTTACACATTGCTTCCACAATCATCTTACTCTCCCACTCATAAATGAATGGTAGAAATCAAACTACGAAGGGGTTGGTTACTTTAGAGACCTAAACAAAATCGTATCAAAATTCATTTGGAAGAAAGCCTGGAATTTTAAGGGAAATGATGGGGGGAGGGAAGCAGGAAGGGAAACTACAACTTAAATATCTGGGGCTCAAACTATGTTGTTAAAAGGAAGTCTTTGAAATTATTTCGGTATTAGTTAAAAATATGAAAAGCAAAGCAAATCATTGAGACATACCAGAGAGAAAATAAAACAAAACACCGAACTAAATATCCCAATATTTGATATATGCAAGATCATAACTAGTTAAGAAGTAACAACCTATTTGGCAAGAACTGGTGGGAAAACTGAAAAGTAGTTTGGCAAAAACCAGGTTCCTGTCAGCATCATACACCATTTGGCTGTGAAGTCAAATTTGTCTTCTTTAACTTTCAGTTCCCCTTACACCTTCTTCTTGAATACTTTTATGGCTTTAGCCCATCTCCTCCTCCAATTCAAATAATTTTATTTATCAAATTCTTACAAATTTTGCTTCCACAAACTCAACTTCTGGCCTTATTAATAGTTGGAAAACTTGTTAATTTTCTTTAAAATTCCTTCTCCTTAAATGTCCTTCTCCTTGAAGCCTTTTCTTTATTCCCCCAAAATAAGTGTTCCCCTTCTCTATGAATCTCACCTAATACTCTATTTCTCTTAGGAGTTCATATCTCTCCAATGCACTTATTACAATCTAATCTGTAGTCTAGTTATACACACTACTATCTGATCTCTCCCAATACTGTAAACTCTTGGAAGGCAAGAGTTGTGTCTTTATTCATTTTTGTTCATTAATACTAGTAACTGACATTTCTATATAGGAATTTAAGATTATCAAAGTGATTTACATTTCATCTCAATTGATCATCCAAATAACCCTGTGAATAAAGCAAGGTATTATTTTGCCCATTTTACAGAGAAAAATGAGGCTATGAGGTGTTACGTGACTTGTGCGTGGTCACAAAACTATTGTTAGATGCAATGTTCAAACTCAGGTCCTTCCTGACCCTCAGTATAACATCCCTTTCAAGATACCATTTTGGATAGCAATAAGTAGTTATTAAGTGTAACTGAGTAAAGGATGTAGTGAGAGACAGAGAGAGAGAAAAAGAGAGAAAATATATAGAAAAAATGAAAGCCTTAAAGGTTTTTTTTTTAAATTAAGAACAATTAATTTCTTCGATTGTTGTTTCTACATTCCTATAATTCATGAAGGGGAAAATACTGGGTTTGTGATTTCGTTGTTATAGGAAATTCTTTTTTTAAATTTATATTCTTTATTTTTTTATTCAATATATTTAGTTTTCAGCATTGATTTTCACAAGAGTTTGAATTACGAATTTTCTCCCCATTTCTGCCCTCCCCCCCACTCCAAGATGGTGTATATTCTGGTTGCCCTGTTCCCCAGTCAGCCCTCTCTTCTCTCACCCCACTTACCTCCCATCCCCTTTTTATAGGAAATTCTTGTATGAGGAAACTCCCTCTAGCAATGACCTCAGCATCTTCTGAGTTTTATTTAGGGAGTTGCCTAGATCACTGAGAGGTTAAGGCATTTGGCCAGGGCCACCACAGCTAGAGATCTAAGGATGACAGATACAATTATACACAGAGGACTAGGGTAGGAGATGGTTTCTTTGAAGGATAAAATCCACAAAAGTTCAAACCATGGCTCTGGTAACTTTGTGTGGTGGTAGAAAAAGGAGATAGTGAGAATTCAGGAAGCAAAAGGCAGATTTAGGGCTAGTGATTAGACAAGTTAAGGACATAAAAAGAGTATTTGTTGGATGAAGTATTTTTGGGAAATAAATTTCTAGAAAGTTTCAAGTTTTTAATAAAAATTCAAGAAAGATTAAAATCATCCTAAGCAAACACCAAAGCTGAGGCAAACAAAACAAAACAAAACAATATAATTCCATATCTTTGAAAAAACTAAAAAAAAAAAGTGCCAAAAGCCAATATCTTAACAGTCAACACAATGACTATCAGGTAGAACAGTGCAATCAAAATGACAAAATGACCTTTTCTAATTTTTTTCTATTTTTTGTAGCAGCCAAGACTGATTGAGTAAAGGAGAAATTTTCTTCCTCATCTTCTTTTCTAGGGTTCTTGACTTTAACAACAACTTTTGTCAAATTAAAGTCCATACAACACTATAAAATTCTTTTCCTTACAGCTTGTATGAGGAAGAAGCTATATTAAGATTTATGTTTAATTTTTTCTTGTGTAAAATAGGATTATTTACTTTTCAAACCTTTCAAGTTTATATTGCATAAACTCCCTATTATTTTTGTGGATTATGTATGTATGTTATATATATATATGTATATATACACACACATACACATATGTGCATATGGCAACACACATATGTATATACATGTACGTGCATAGATATATAAATATCTACGAATATATACTTTTATACACATATACACATGCACGCACATATGTCATGGTTTAAAAAAATCATTAGTGGCCAATCTTTTGGGGATGAGCTTTCCTGCATTTAGCCCAGCTGGTCCTCAGATAGCAGATGTCTGTTCCTGGCAATGTACTAAGGGTCTATTCAACTTAGCAGGGCCAGAGCCCTGCTCTATTAGGACGTATTATAGGCATATTATAATATATATCTATATCCTATTATCTAAAGTAAATATAACATTTTACATGAATAAATTTCCATTTATTAAATCAATTTAAGTATCTACTATGCATCAAGCACTGTTCTAGGCATTAGGTACAAGAAGAAGAACCGGACCTGTGATTTAATTGATATTGGCTACTCCCAGATAATGAGGTAGTGGTGAAAGACATGGTGGAATATCAAACAGAAAGCTGGCCTTGGAGCAAGGCACTGAGAATACAAAGACAAAAATGAAATGGTCCCTGTCCTCAAAGAGCTTACTTTTTCTATGGGTGGATGTAACATGTATAGAAAAGAGACTGAACCTGGGATCTCCAGGATGAGGAAATGCTCTTTACCAATGAAGTTGGCACCTTCTCTGTAAATTCTTGTCTTAGAGGGTTGCTTAGATCAAGAGATTAAGGGAGTTGCTTAGGATCACATAGCTCAACTGTGTCAGAGGTAGGACTTGGAACCTAGGTTGCCTTGGCTCCAATGCCAGCTTTATATCAATTATGCTACACTCTCATAATATGTAAACAAGATAAGTAAATACAAGGTAATTTGAAGGGTAAGAGTAAGTTTCTTGCTTTCCTACTTGGTAGGGACATCCTACTATTTTCTAGCTAGTATATTTCTCTTGTTAACTCCTCAGCAAAGGGCCGAGTCTAGTCTATCTGAGTAGAATGCTCTTTCCTTTTGTGACATTTGACATCAACCCAAAGTCTATATTTATATGTTTTGGGAGGTATTCTTAATTATCATGCTTATATACCTTATATTTTGTAGATTATGAGATGCAACATGGTATAGTGGAGAGAGCTGACCTCATAACCAAGAAGATTTGTATTCAACTAAACAACTAAACTAACTAAACTACTAACTAAACAACAGACAAATGCCTTAACCTCTCAGTGATCTAGGCAACTCTCTAAGACTATAAAATGCAGAAGGTGCTGAGGTCCATTGGTAAGAGGGAGTTTCTTCATCCGAGAATTTCCTTTATCAATGAAATCATGGGTCCAATATTTTTCTGCTTGTAGATTATGAGAGAAGAAACAACTGAGAGGGGTCTAAGAAAGACTTCAGGGAGGAACCTTGAAGACAAGCATTCTTTTTTTTTAGGATTTCATTGTGTTTATTATTTGTTGATAATTTTATGAAACAATTTGATATAGCAGAAATGCCACTTTAGACACTGCTAGGTACCTCCAGGATCAAATACAAAATGCTCTGTTTGGCTGTCAATGTCTTTCAAAACCTGGCCCCCTCCTACCTTTCCAGTCTTCTTACTCTTCACTCCTTGACACATACTCTTCATTCCAGCGACATTGGCTTCCTGGTTCTTCCACAAACAAGATACTCCAGCTCTCATTTCAGGGCATTTTCTCTTAGGTCTGATACACTCTCCCTCTTTCCTTCCAATGACTGACCTCCCTGGATCCCTTTAAGTGCCAAATGAAATCCTGCCTCTCTCTCTCTCTCTCTCTCTCAATATTTTGTTTTTCCAATTACATGCAAAAAGAATCATTAACATTTATTTTAAAAATTTTAAGTTCCAAATTTTCTCCCTCCCTTCCTTCCCCCATCCTTAAGAAGGCAACTGATTTGATATGGACTATACATGTGCAGTCATGCAAAACATATTTCCATATTAGGAAGACAAGCATTCTTAAAAACATACATGAGTTCATTATAGGCAGAGGGATTGTTCATAAGAATACAGAAAAGCAGATGTATGCTGAGTTCAGGAAAAAATTAGTGCTTCAGTTTGGCAAGAACATGGAATGGATACAGGGCAAACAGTCTATAACAGTTAGTTGGAACTAGATTGCGGAGGACTTTAAATGTCATGCTGAGGAGTTTGCATTTTATCTTGACAGTTTTTTAATCTGGGGCGATATTGTCAGACCCTCAGAAATATTATTTGGGTAGCTATGTGGAAAATGGATTAAAGAGCAAAGAGATTGTAAACACAGAGATAATTTAGAAGAGTATTAATATTATCTAAACAAGTAGGGATGAGAACCTGTACTAGGTGATACTTGTTTGAGAGGATAAAAGGGGATGGATGTAAGAAACATAGAAGTAGGATTGATATTACTTGGTGTCTAATTGGACATAGGGAGGTAAGGAAGAAAGAAGGATCAAAGATGACTCCAAAATTATAAACCTGGGTCATAGGGAGGATGATGATGCACTTAAGAGAAACAGGAAAGTTTGGAGGAGAAACCTGTGGAGGTGGGGGGATGATGAGTTCCATCTTGGATATGAGTTTCAGCTGTTTTTGGAATACCCAGGCAGAGCTATCCAAAAGGGAGCTACATTTAACAATGTAACTAGGAGGACAATGAACAGTCAAAAAACAGAAAAGATCCATAAAGATTTATATGACTATTTTGTTATTCATTAATAACAATGTAGCCACCATATTTGGACTCTAACATCACAGTCTCCAATGTGCTGCATGAGAAAGTAGAAAAAGCACTGAAGAAAACAAATTTGAGAAGAACAGCTAGACTAGACCAAGTATACAGAGAAGAAGGCCACAACATGGATATGATACAGCTTTGATTGTGTTGAGGGATCATTGCTCAATAAGTCAGCAAATATTTACTGGGTGCACTTAGTGCTATCTACCAGGCACTGTGCTAGGCATTGAGGATACATATACAAAAATGAAGTAACCCCTGCCACTGAGGAGCTTACATTCTATTACAAAGTTTGAAAGAGAGAAGTATATAAATACTTTGAAAAAATCATGGACACTGATACTGAAAAAATTATCAAGAAGATATCCATAACTTCTAGCCCATATGCCTATTTTGCCATCTCTATCAAATCTCTGAGAACAAGCTTTACATGTACTGAGAGGACTTCTTTGAAGCAGGTTTATGAAGGGACAGGTAGGCTTTAGCAAATGACATTCTACGGCAGGCCATATCTAGATAGTCATAAAATTGACTGAAAGTGCAAAGAAAACATTATCCTGATGTGGTTCTTCTTTCACTAAAAAAATATCTGATTCAGTAGTGAAAAATGCTGAAATGTATTCTGGCAAAATATCTCATGTGTGCGTGTGCACGTGTGTATGTGTGTGTGTGTGTTAAAATCTTACAAGATTCCTTAAAAGATATAAGTACAAAGATGACTTTTACCCTAAAGAATTAAAATTGCAGCTAACTTAAAAGGCAATGGAGAGGCACATCCTATCCCTGAAGAAATTCACTTTATGAGGTAGGTGAGTAAGTTATACAACCTTTACAATAAAAAACAGTGAAGGAGAAGTGTTACGAAGAATATCATCAAAGAGACATATTACTAGAAAAGAAGATGAGCCAGCTGTGTAGTGAAAACAAGGAATAACTAAAGCACAGTACTGGGACTTCTACTGTTAAAAATTACTTCCAATATTAAAAGATTTAAAGGTCAAAGCAAGAAGAAAATGCCCTTTATGTACAAAAATATTTATTGCAGCTCTTTATAAAAGAGAAGTGAACAAGCACATTTATTAAGCACCTATTATGTGCCAGGCAAAATGTTAAGAACTTTTACAAATATTATCTCATTTGATGCTCACAAGAACTCTGGTAGATAGATATTAGTATGATTCCCATTTTATAGTTGAATAGACTGAGGAAGACAGAGGTTAAAGGATTTGCTCAGGGTAACACAGCTAATAAATAAGTGTCTGAGGTGAGATTCGAACTCAGGATTTCCTGATTCTAGGCCCAATGCTCTATCCACTGTGCCACCTAACTGCCCCATGACACTATAACACCAATATTATAAAAATCAAAAATTTTGAAGACTCTTATAAACCAATGAAAAATGACATGAGTAGAAGCAGGAGAACAATTTATACAATACTATGAAAAAAAACAAACCAACTTTGAAGTAGGGGGTTTGGTGTACTGAGACACATATTTTTGTGTACAGCCATTGGGGGATTTGTTTTGTTTAACTATATTTGTTACAAGAAATTTGCTTTTTTTCTTTTCTCTTCTCTTTTTCTCGATGGAGTGGGGGGTGAGGAGAGAAAATAGATTTCTGTTAATTAAAGAAAAACAGAGGTTGGAGGAGCTACAGACATGAAATATTCCATGAACTCTCACCTGAGGTTGCTGTATTATTAGCTTTACTTAACTTTTTAACATTGTCATGAATTGGGAGTAATTCATAAATGTATGTATAAAAATAAATATCAATAAAAACAAAAGTATTTAAAAAGGAAGAAGGCAGCCTCCAGCATGTTGGATGGGCCCTTATGGGAGATTTACAAGTTATGGATAAGAATTATACAGCATGAAGAGGCTTGGATGGGTTGTGAGCTGAATTATTGAAAAGTACCCATACTAATGAGATCATGGATGGATCAAAGTACTGAAATATAGGGAAGATAACAATTAGGGTTATCCCCAAAATGGAATAGGCTGACAACAGAGGTGACAAATTCTTTATAACTAGAGATCTTCAAGGAAAAGCTAAATTATTATTTATCAGCTAAAAAGCTAATTTATTGTTCATATGTAGGTTTAACTATCACTGAGGACCTTTCTAAATCCAAAATTCTGATTCTAATCATACTGTCTTTCTAGGCACTAAGAAGCAAAGAATAATAAGATCTTGTCTTAACAGTAGAGGGCAGCAGAGAGAAATCAAATAGACAAATAAAAATAAATTCAAGAATATTTGATGTCACCAGCAATCCCAATGTACTAAACAAACAAATTTTATTATCTAACAGTTTCCTGGATAAGCCCTAAAAGAAAAATCTTTTTAAATTCTGAGAGGCAAATGAGTAACTTATTGAAGATGCTTGAAGAAAACAAGAAAATATCTTTCTTTTTTAAAAAATAACATGTAATTAAGGGATAAAACACAGGAAGAATACCAGTCAAAGGTGATTTTGAACAAGCTTTAAATACCTCTAATAATTAATGTAAAATAATGGCACAAGGGTCATCAAAATGTTATAGTAAAAGATGAAAATATTCCTAAATAAGACTTGTTTTGGGATGCTAAGCCAAGATGACAATGTTGAATGAAGAAATGTAGGCTAACTAGCTCTATCCCACAAGTCCTCCAAGCAGATTTAGAAAACCCACCAGCCTGAGTACTGATTAAGAAATTCAAGAAAAAATAATATTAAATATTTTTCCAGCCAAGGTTGGCACAGGGAAATAGAGGTGTGCAGACACAAGATAAAAACTAGCCAGGACTGGCCCCACAGAGCATTCCAGTGTAGGGAGAGGGTATGTACCAGGTCAAAAAGAGGTCCAAAATCCACCATGGAGAAGCCTAAACATGTATAGGGTACAGGAATAGGTGCCCATTCACAGCTTTGTTGCTCACTACCAAATTGCAGGTCACAGATGCAGGCTGAACTAACAATGGGACTTATGCTTTTACCCTAAGTTCCAGTGTGAAATCAGTGATAGGCCCTAAGCTGGGTACCAAACACAGGGTAAGTTCAGAAGCAAGCAGCCGCTATACGTCTCTAACCTCAAGAGTGGAGCAGGGTTGCAATTCTAGCTTCTAGCCCAGTCTGAAGCAGAGTAATCAGAGTCAGAATTCCAAATCAAAAGAGAGAACACATTTCTGTCACTATGAACCAGTGTTGTTGTCAAGTTGGCTGATAGTGGCTGAATTCAGCAGTAGTCTGCTGGAATTTCAACTGGGGCAAGCCTATAGACCTGTTGTTCAAACTCAAATCCAAGTTAGGGATATGCAGAACTCTCACTAGGAAGGCAGAAACCAGACTTTGCCCAGAATCAGACAACTTTAGTAGAACTGAAAGCTTATAGATCCTCAGCCTGAACTGTCCCTGAAATCCTGGAATAATACAACACTCAATACCCCAAGAAAGCAGTACTTCCACTCATTGGAAGTATGCAGAGCCAGGCCCTACCAAGTCTGAAATTAAGAACTAGGCCAGAAGAATGAGCAGACAAAAAAATAAAACCACAAAACCTACCATAAGCAGCTATTGTGACAGAAAAGCTCCACACAAATCAAGAAAAAGAGTGACTTCAAAATATTTATGAGCAAAGTCTCAGAAAAAAACACACCTTGAGCACAAGTTCAACTAGAATCCCTAGAGGAAAAAAATGAAGTTTTTAAAAAGAGTTACTATATTTTTATAAATGAAAAGAGAGCGTTAAGGAAAAAACTAGAAAAGAAATGAGAGCTATGGAAGAAAGAATTGGAAAGAAAAAGAGATACAAAATCTTACCTATGCAACAAACTCCTTGAAAATTAGTATGGGCCAAATAGAAAATAATGACTCTATGAGATAACAAGAAATACTAAAGCAATGTGAGAAGACTGGAAAAATAAAATGTAAACTAACAGCAAAAACAAGTAATCTGGAAATATGAAGGATAATTAAAGAATCGTTGGACTACCTAAAAGTCATGACCAAAAATACAAAAAGCCTAGATAGCATATTTTAAGGAATCCTGAAAGAAAATTGCCTATGTCTTTTATTTTTAAGTCTTTTATTTTTTCCCAATTACATGTCAAGACAACTTTTAGCATTTATGTTTACAAGATTTTGAATTCCAAATTTTTCTTCTGACTTCCCTCCCCTCCCCTCTTCCTAAAAATGGTCAGCAATTTGATATAGGTTATGCATGTACTATCATGTAAAACATATTTCCACATTTTTTTTCCATTTCACAGTTGTAAAAGAAAGAGATCAAAAGGAAAAAAAAATCCACGAAAGAGAATAAAGTAACTGAAAAAATTATGCTTCGCCGTTGACTCTTCTCATAATTCTCTTGCTTCACCTTCATTTCTTTTCCCAGTTTTTCTTCTACCTCTCTCATGTAATTTTTAAGCTCCTTCATGAGTTCTTTCTGGGCTTGAGACTACTTCTCATATTTCTTTCAGGTTTTGCCCATAGATGTTTTGATATTGTTGTCCTCTTCTGAGTTTATATCTTGGTCTTCCCTGTCACTACAATAACTTTCTAGGGTCAGATTCTCTTTTTGTTATTGTTTTCTCATCTTTTGTGGAGACTTTGTCCTTTCTTTTAAATTTGAGCTCTGCTCCCAGAGTAGAAGGGGTACTGTCTCAGACTTCTTGTGCCAGTGGTTGCAGGCCCTGGCTGTTTGACCTGGTGCTAAACTGATGTTACCCTATGGCCCACAGGGGACCTTTGTGTCTGGTGTTGTGCTGAGGGGGTGGGTAAGGAGTAGTTGGCACTGCTGGAGGCTGTCAGGGTCTGGCAGCTTACCTGGTGCTAAGCTGGGGTCCTAGTGCCAGTATTTGGACTGTGCTGAGGCCGGTAGGGTGTTTCTGCATTTCCCTGAGGCTACATGAAGCACATGGCAGTCTGTCTTCTGGAAACTGCCTTTTTGCTTAGGCACCCATAGTGTCAGCCATCTACCTGTTTGCCTGGGGCTGTGCTGAAGAATGGGGAGGTCTGGCCACTGGAGGATACCTGTTTGCCTGGGGCTACACTGAAGCAAGTGGTGGTTTTCAGGGCTGGAGTGCGCTGGTTCCCCTGGCTTTGCTAAGGCATGTGGGGTGGTCCTGGTGCTGGCATTTGCTTGCTCCACCACACTGGGACTCAGGATCTCCCACTGGTTTGCTGGGGTAGGGCTGGCTTGTTGGAATGTTTCTTGTGCTAAATTGCATTTCCCTTTTACCCAAGTGAGACAGAACTTTCTTGTCAATCTTCTAAGTTTCTTGGACTAAAAGATTGTTTCGACCCATCTTTTTGCTGATTCTGCTGTTCTGGGATTTGTTTGGGGATGCTATTTTATGGTTGTCTGGAGGTGAATATGGGAGAGTTACAATGATTTACTACTTATTCTTTGCCTACATCTTTTAGAATCAAAGGACAGAATGTTAATAGAAAGCTTCACAGGTTATCTCCTAAAATAAATACCAAAACGAAAGCTCCAAGGAAGACATGAGGCAAAATCCAGATATTCCATATTTGATTGTAAGCATTCAGAAAGAGTTAAAGTATCAAAGAGCCACAGGCAAGATCACACATGATTTTGCAACCACTACTTTAAATGAGTGGAGATATTGAAATATGATGTTCCAGAAAACAAAGCAAATTGATTTACATTCACGAATAACTTACTCAGCAAGAATAACTAATTCATCCTTACTTCTCCCTGTGGGGTAAAAAAGTAGATGTTCAGTTGAAAGAGGACTTCTGAGAATTCATGATGAAAAGATCAGAGAGGCATTAAAACTCTGAAGTGCAATCACAGAAGTCAAGAGAAACGTAAAGAGGTAAACATCATGTGTCTCCTCAGACCTCTATCATCAGCAGGATTTAAGGAGGGAGTCTAATTAGATCTGGGAGTAGTTCTATTATGTTTTGAGAATCTTAAAAGAAGACTGGAAATGGAGAAGGGCAATACACTAGGGAGATGAAAGAGAAGGATAGGGGAAATTATCTGACATAATCAGGATGTACAAATAAAAGTCTATACAAATGAGGAAGGGAAAGATTAAACAGGTGACACTCAAACCCCACTTACATCTAAACTGGTCAAAAGAGAGGAAAGTACACAAATGAGTACAGAAATACATTTCACTCAAAAGGGAAACACGAAGGAAAGAGGAAAAATAAGAAGAGGAAGGATAGGTTAAGGGAGTGATTAGTTCTAAGAAGAACAAAGTATAACTAAGAATGTAGAAAAATATTTATAGCAGCTTTTTGCAATAGCAAAGAATTGGGGTGCCTATCACTTGAGGGAACAACTGAACAAGTTATGGTATATAAATGTGGTTAAACGCTATCATGCTGTAAGAAATGATAAAGGAGTTGGTTTCAGAGAAACTGTGAAAACTTGTGGGAATTGATGCAAAATGAGGTGAGCAGAACCAAGAGAACAGTTTATGCAGTGCCAACAATAATTGTAAATTATCATGTATACAAATTGTAAAAGACTTATGAACTTTTATCAACACAGTGACCAACCATAATTGCAAAGGACTCATGATAAAAAATGCTATCTATTTCCTGAGAGATAGGTGGTAGGCTCAAAGTACAGACTGAGACATATTTTTTGGAAATGGCCAATGTGATAATTTGTATTTCTTGACTATATACATTTGTAAGAGGGGTTTTGGTTTTGTTTCTTTTTTAATAGGGAGTAGGGTGAAAGAAAAAAGGCAAGAAACAGAGAAAGCAGATTTTTATTAATTGAAAAAAAATTAATTGAAAAAAAGAGGAACTGTCTCAATGTGGGGTTATTTCCCTAAAATTTTATGAGCCATAATTTAAAAATGCACAAAGAAGGCATAATAACTGTCCAGCAATGAAAAAAAATTGAAAAAAAAAGAAAGGCCAGAAGATAATTATTAATATGGGACAAAAGGTTAAGGTGTTTTTTTTTCCCCCTCTCCACTTTTCTTAATGGTTTACTTTGTTGAATTTTGAAAGCAAACAAAAACAAAAACTCTACTCAGGAACAAAACACAAATCCCATGGCTAAGAAATAAAGACTCTTCAGGTTTGTTCTCCAATGATTAAAATGATTTATAGAACTGAAAAAACCTAGTCAGAAGACAGGAAAACAAGTGAAGGATACCTAAAAGGCACAGGGAACAATTGTAATTCAAAGCTGAATTAGAAGGGGATTTATTTTATGTATTTATGTATTTATTTTATGCATTTAAAACATCACTGAGGCAGTTTTCAGAGGAAAAAATGCAAGCTATCAATAGCCATGTGAAAAATGTTTCTAAACCACTAATATGAAATTAGAAAAATTCAAATTAAAAACAATTCTGAGGTACAACCTCACACCCATCAGATTGGCAAAGCTGACAAAAAAGGAAAAAGACAAATATTGGAAGGATTTGGAAGGGAATTGGAAGGGAAAACAGGTATTTTAATGCACTGTTCCCACAGCTATGAATTGGTGTTGCCGTTCTGGAAAGCAATGTGCAACTATGTCCCCAAGCTATTAAACTCTTTATACCTTTTGACTCAGCAATATCACTACTTGGTCTACATCCTAATCTACATAAGCAGCTCTTTTCATTGTGGCAAAGTATTGGGAGCCAAGAGCATGTCCTTCAAATAGGGAATGACTGAGTAAGTTAGGATATATGTATCTGTAAGAATGCAATTATATTGTAAGAAATGATGAAGGAAATAATTTTAGAAAAACCTGGGAAAATTTGTATGAACTGATGCAAACTGAAGTGAGTTGAACCAAGAGAACAAGTCATACAATAATAACAGCAGCGAAAAGACAAAAAAGTGTAAAAGACAAGAACTCTGATAAACACAATTGGAACCAACTATAGCTCTATAGGACACACAATGAAACATGGTATCCATCTCCAGACAGATAGATGATGGACTCAGAGTGAAAAATAAAGGATATTTTGGGGGGACATAGCCAGTGAGTGTAAGAATTTGTTTTGCTTGACTATATATGCTTGTCACTTTTTTTTCTTTTCTTGACTTTTTTCGATGGGTGAAGGAGGTAAAGACAGGAGGAAGAGAATTCAGAACTGAAAATTAAGTTAAACTTTTAAAAAGTAATCAAACTATTCTGAGAAGGGGTCTACAGGCTTCGTTAGACTGCCAGAGGACGAATGACACAAAAATGGTTAAGAATCCCAAAACCAGATCTTACCATCAATAAAGAGACAAAGTAAACCCAATAAAAATCTTTACTTAGGAAAACCTGAGTTCAAATCTAACCGCAGACATTTTTAAGTTGTATGTTCTTGGGTAAGCCACTTAACCTCTGTTTGCCTCAGTTTCTTCATCTGTAAAATGTGGACAATAATAGAACCTACCTTCCACAGTTGTTGTGAGGATCAAATGAGATAATAATTGTAAAGCACTTAGTCAAGTGCCTGGTACATAGTAAATGCTATATAAATTTTTACCATAATTTTTCCATGGGAAGCAAAAAATCAGGAATTAAGATAAAAATTAAGGGAGAGTCAAAGTTTAATAAATTTCAGCTCAATTTAAAGAACAACTTTAGTCCTGAAATCATTTAACATTTAGTTATTTCACATATAAGAATACCAGGAGCACCATCTGCTGTCAGTTCTAGGTATTGTTGGTTATGAAATTGATACAGGATATAGCAGAAAAATGATGTACCCTTGAACTTGACAAATTTTCTTTGGCCCTAGGAATCAGATATATTTTTAAGGAAAATGAAACAAAAGGGGGAAGAAAAAAAAAGATAGCATGTTGTTCCTAGACACTGATTTCCAGTCAAAGACCTAGAATGAGGTCTTTGATAAAAGGGTCTTGAAATATCTGAAAAGGCTATAAGGGAACTGAACATATATGCCTAAGGCATTTCCTTCGGTGGTAAACAAGCAGGAGAAGTTTCCATATGGATTCTCACTAATGTCACTATCAGGTGCCACAGACTTCTTTGCTATGATAACAAAACTTGACATTGGATGATGAATATAATTCCCGGTCTGAAGTAGGACTGCATTGAAAATACTGGGCACCATGATGATACACTGACAGAGGGTAAAAAGTGACTCTGGATTGGCAATGAGGGAATGATAAGATGGCTTCCCACCTCACCAAGTATAAATATATCTGACAGTTCAAATTGGTATTACTAAGTGACTTTCTTCTGAGGCACAGATCTTTGAATGACATCTTTCCCTTTTGAATTAAAAAAAAATGGTCTGATGATACAACTTAGGTGTACCACGTCATGATTTAGGGAATTATAAGAAAATTAATATAATTCCCTAAAAAACTAAACTTGGAATGTTGAAAAACATAAACATGGCAATTGCCTGTGAATATTTAGATGCAAACTATCCTTTTCTTCTCTATGATTTTGGTATTTATATTTTGGGGAAAGGGCAGGGTAGTCTGTCAGTCAATAGACATTATTAAGCACCTACTATGTCCCAGGCGCTGTGGATACAAAGTGTCAACCTCTGGGAAACTCTAGGCCCCTACCCTGCTCTGACCAGATGTTTCTAAGTGTCCCTAAGAAATCTAGCTCCCCCCATACCCTAGCAGTTTCTAACCACTCCTGCTCCAGGACAGAGATAATTTCAAGGGCATTTCTGTGACCTTGTTTTTGTAATCCCTTAACACCTTCAACACTCCCTTCCTGAAGTTTTTGGCTGTTCTACTTATCTCCATTAAATGTCCTCCTTCTGTTTCCTGTGACTATGCCCAAAAAGAGTCCTCTAGGGCAAACAGCGTATCAATATTAAAAAATAATAATTTTACCTAAACTAATTTACATATTCAATGCCATCCCAATTAAATTACCAAAAAATTATTTTACTGAATAAGAAAAAATAATAACAAAAATCCATTTGGAAGAACAAAAAGTCAAAAAAGTCAAAAGAACTAATAAATATGTAAAGGAAGGAGGTTTAGCAGTACCAGATCTTAAACCACATTATAAGGCAATTATCAAAATTATCTGGTACTGGCTAAGAAATAAAAAGGTAAATCAATGAAAGAGAGAAGACATACAAGTTACAGCAGCAAATAAAAATAGTAATCTTTTATTTGACAAGTGTAAAGACTTAAGATTTTGGGATACGAATTCATTATTTGGTAAAAAAGTGTTGGGAAAATTAGAAAGCAGTATGGCAGAAATTGGGCTTAGACCAATATCATACACTATTTACCAACGTAAAGGCAAAATGGATATATGACCTAGATATAAAGAGAGATATTACAAGAAAAATTGGAGAACATAGAACATATCACTCATCAGATTTATGGATAGGTGTACAATTTACAAAGAAACAAGAAATAGAGAGCAGAGTGAGGTGTAAAATGGATAATTTTGATTATATTACATTTAAAAGGGTTTGCACAAATAAAACAAATGTAGCCAAGATCAGAAGGAAAGCAAAAAATTGGGGGGAAAGTTTTTATAGATGGTTTCTCAGACAAAGTTCTAATATCTCAAATATATGAAGAACTTTGTCAAATCTATAAGAATTTACAAATCATTACCCAATTGATAAATCATGATTGATTAGAGAAATGCAAATTAAAACAACTCTGAGGTACCACAGCCCACCTATCAGATTAGTTAACATGACAATACAGGAAAATGATAGTTGGAGAAGATATGGGAAAATGTGAACACTAGCGCACTGTTGGTAGAGTTGCGAACTGATCCAACTGTTCTGGAGAGCAATTTGGAACTATGCCCAAAGGGCTATAAAAACGTGCATACCATTTGACCCAGTAATATCACTGCTAGGGCTGCATCCCAAAGAGATCATAAAAATGGGGAAAGAACGCACAAGTACAAAAATGTTCATAGCAGCTCTTTTTGTCGTGGCCAAGAATTGGAAATTAAGGGGATGCCCATCAACTGGGCAATGGCTGAACAAGTTGTGGTATATAATGCAATGGAATACCATTGTTGCATAAGAAATGATGAGCAGGTGGACTTCAGAAAAACCTGGAAAGACTTACATGAACTGATGCTGAGTGAAGTGAGCAAAACCAGGAGAATATTGTACACAATAACAGCAACATTGTGCAATGACCAACTTTGACAGACCTAACTCTTCTCAGAAATACATGGATCTAAAACAATTCCAAAAAACTCATTATGGAAAATGCTATCCACATGCAGAGAAAGAACTATGGAGTTAGAATGCAGATTGAAGAGCACAATTTTTTCTCTCTCTTTTTTGTTTCTTCTTTCTTTTGGTTTTTCCCTTTGGTTCTAATTCTTCTTTATAACATGGCTAAGGTGGAAATATGTTTAATATGATTGTACATGTATAGCCTATTTCAGATTCCATGCCATCTTGGGCAGGGGGGAGCAGAGGGAGGTGGAGAAAATTTAGAATTCATAATCTTATACAAGTGACTGTTGAAAACTAAAAACAACAAATTTTTTAAAAAAGAAAACGAAAACTCATAACTCTACAAGAATTGTGCAGTACACAGATCCTAGTTTGTTACATAAAGAGACATGTTATGAGGACATTTTTGTAAAAATTCAACTCTTTCGTGACCTTAAGGCAATTTATTCTTTGGTTACTCTTTGAAGAGTATTGAGAAATTAAGTATTGCTGAGTACAACTGTTCAAAGCGTGGAAAATGAACATAGGGAGCAAGGACATTTTATATAACCTTCAAATGTAATGTAATCTACAGCATTCTTCAATGTTTCAGCCTGAATAACCTTAAGAGTTCTTCTTTCTACTATTTATCATTATGGGAGTTTAAACTAACAAGAATGGCTTTACTCTAAGAAGGAAGAGGTACATTCAAACAAGGAAAAACTTAACACATCTCACTTGTCATACAGAAGATTTTACTATAACAGAAGCATAGATATAGAATTGGAAAGGAGCTCAAAAGCAATGTAGTCCATGTTTTCATTTCACAGATGAACTGAGGCCCATTATAGGTTCAGTGATATTGCCAAGGTCACACAGATAATAAGTGACAGAATAGGAATTCATTATTAGCTTCTGGGTCATTCAATAAAAAAATTGTTTCTTCTGCTTTATGAGGATTCAAATGTTCATTTAAAGGTTCTGTTCTATATGTGACAGCAGTTTGTCTTACAGCTAGAGAGGAAGTCATCTGATTTTTTTGTTCTGTCTGTAAAATGGAAACAATGGGAGTCATTACAATTGCCTTCAGACCTTTGGGTTGTTTTTTTTTTTGGGTGGGGAGTAATAACATTTCCTTCTTTGTAGTTTTACATACACATGAGGAATAATGGGAATTAAAGTGTTTGATCTGAAAAAAAAAACAACCTTGAGGTATCATTTTACACCTACCAGATTGACTAAAACGATTGAAGGGGAAAGTGACAAATGTTGGAAGGGATGTGGAAAAATTGGGACTCTAATTCACTGCTGGTAGAACTGATTCAACCATTTTGGAGGGTAATCTAGAATTATGCCCAAAGTGTTATTAAACTGCCTATGCCGTTTGACCCAGCAATATCACTACTAGGTTTATTTCTAAAGATGATTAGGGAAATAGGAAAAGAACCTTTGTGTTCTAAGATAATTATAGCAGTTCTCTTTGTGTTGGCAAAGAACTAGAAATTGACAGGATAACCATCAACTGGGAAATGGCAGAACAATTTGTGGTATATGATTGTGAGGGAATACTTACTACTGTGCTATAAGAAATGATGAGCTTGATGATCTTAGAAAAACATGGGATAGACTTGCACAAAATAATGAAGAGCAAAATAAGCAGAACCAAGAGAAGGTTGTATATAGTAACAGCAATATTTTTTAAGATCAACTTTGAGTGAATAAGTCATTTAACTATTATAAATACCTAAATTAACTACGAAGTCATGAAGGAAGATGCTATCTGCATCCAGAGAAAGAACTGAAAAAGTATGTATAGAATGATTTTACATATATACACATATTTATGTCTAATGGTAGCTATCTCTAGGGTAGGGGGGAAGGAAACAAAAAGAAATTTACCTATTATATATTTAAAAAGAATAGCAAGTTGTACATAATAGATTAGCAGCTTCATGTGCAATCATCTTTTTAAAATTATATTACGTTATGGAAAAATGTTTGTTTTATTCCATAAATTACACATAAAATAAAGAATTTTTTTTTTAAAAAACCAGAAAAAATCCCTTTCTCCCCTTCCTTCCTGGGCATCCCTGTCTGAATAAAGCAGTGAGTTGTTCTGAATTGCAATTCTTTGATCCTGAATAAATGCCTCACTTTATTTACTGATTACTTGGTTGGTCTGAGGTTTTTCCATGTGTGCCAGTAAGGCAAAATGGGCTTAGTTTAACGGGTGCCCTTGAGGAGTTCGGCTTTTGTTTACCGTGAAAGTACTTTCACCTGTTAAATGCTAAGCCCCAGGCCCAAAGCCCTATCAGGTGTGAAACCTGTGTGGGGGTAGATTAATGACTTAAGAGGGGCCAACTCAGGAACCAGTTGGTCTCTGGACTCTGGTCTCTACTCGTTGAGGCGGG